>CM019824.1:96999197-97599197 GCA_009763385.1 Coix lacryma-jobi var. lacryma-jobi
TTGAGCTTACTGAAGAGCTCGTCACAAGTGAGGGTCTCATAGTTCGGGGATTCGATGATCGCCTGAACCTTAGAGTCCCACACCGACCGATCAAGAGTATGCAAAAGCTTCAAAGCACGCTCATGATCGTCAAAAGGCAACTGCTCCTTGTTAGCCCTCATCCTGTTGACAATCACCTGAAAGCGAGCGAATAAACTTTCTATGCTCTCGCCAGGCTGATGTCGAAAATTCTCATACTCACGCTTGAACGACTCGTAGAGTCGGGTTTTGACTTGAGAGGTGCCCTCATGGAAACGCATGAGAGTGTCCCAGATCTCCCGAGCCGTAGCAAGGTGAGAAACACGATCAAACTCACCCATGCTCAAACAAGAAAAGAGAGCATTACGGGCTCGGCTATTGGCATCGTGCTCATCGATCTGTTGCTGAGAAACACGAGCAGCCAAGACCACGTAATCAGCAGAGTTGCAAATATCCCAAATAGAAGCACCCAAACTCTGCAGATAGGCCGACATGCGTATCTTCCAATACACATAGTTCGTCCCATCAAAGAACGGCGGTTTGCCCACGCCGCGATCCATGTCGCCTTCGGTGGATCTGGAACCGGCTAAGGTGGAAGATCCTTAACCTGCTCCGATACCAATTGAAGGACCGAGAAGCTAACCGAAAGCGACCAGAGGGGGGGTGAATGGGAGCTTCAAAATTTCCTTTCGGAAACTAGAGCCACTGTCCCAAAATCAACCCCGGGAGCAAACCCTAGAGCTTGCTAATGTCCACGACCCTAGATGTAGGGTGGATGCTTCCTTGAAGCACAGCGGGACACTAGACAACCCTAGAAGTCCAACGCAAAAGACGGAAATCGAATCCATCAACGAACGAGCGAACCGCGAACGAAACGGCGCGAAACAGCAACGACCGGACTCTGACCAGCGTCCGGTCAGCAGGGACCGGACGCGTCCGGTCGGCAAAAACTGGCTCTAGAACCTTACTATTCGCGACCGGACTCACTAGTACGGAGCGTCCGGTCGTGATCAGAGCGTCCGGTCAGATCAAACAAACACGTTGAACAGGAACCTAGGCGCGTCCGGTCGATTGATAAACACAGAGTCCGGTCAAACCAGAAACCCTGTACGCAGCGCTCAATGACCGGACGCACTGGTCAGCGTCCGATCACTTCGCGACCAGCGTCCGGTCACCCCGCAGCCCCTCTGTTCTTCCACCGATCCGACTCAAACTCACCCAAAACGCATCCTCTAGGGATCAAACTTGGTGAGTGAAGTCACAAGGAGGTTAGTGAGCTATCTCTAAGAGATCATGGCTCGAACCTAACTCCAAATCGGTGAATCAAAGAATTTCGGGGGAAGGGACAAAAAGTGACCCAAAACGAAAAATCGATCGATCTCCTAGACCGTGAGGTTAGAGAACGATTCCTTCGGTGGAAAGAAGTGCCTCACGATCTAGAACAACTTGGTTCAAATGGATTTGCAAAAGATGAACCGAGCAAAGAGATCAAATGATGGGAAAATCGTGGAGCAAAAGGAGCCCGCGAAGAACACAAGCAAAACGGAAATCACAGCCACGAACTCGAAACGAAGACGCAAATCAAGCCATCGATCTGTGCTCCAAGGTGAGGATACGGCCTCACTTCCTCAAATCAGCAGTACACAGAGTGGAGTCTCTCTGCGGATCTCAACTAGCTAAAGCAGGGGATGGGAGAGCAGGAAACCCTAGCAACTGAAAACACTAACTGAGATGGGGAGGAGGGTGTCTCCCCTGGACTACTTATACTAACCTAGACTAAGTCTATTTCCTACTCTACCCCTCTCTATTCTAATTACAGAGCGAACCAGCTAAACCCTAAGGCTATTCTGGTCCAACCCGCGGTGGTAGGTAGATCCGACGGCCACGCCCGCTCGAACCGAAGCGTTGCCTCGACGCAACCTCTGGATCGCCGCCACGTGCCGCCCTCGCTCTGCACCCCCGGTTTTGTGGCCCAAACCGGGAAACCAGCCTTTTCCAGCAACCCCCGGTTTTGAGGCCCAAACCGGGAAACCAGCCCACCAGCCTGAGTTTTGTGGCCCAAACTCAGAAACCCGCAGCGCCCGAGTTTTGAGGCCCAAACTCGGAAACCGGCCCATCGCCCGAGTTTTGTGGCCAAACTCGGAAACCGTCCGCGCCCAGGTTTTGTGGCTCAACCTGGAAACCGAGCACCCGAGTTTTGAGGCCCAAACTCGGAAACCGTCCACCCGTTGGTTTTTCTCTGGCTCAACCAACAAACCGGAGCTGTAGAGGGGGTGCACCGCCCGTGCACCCCGTCCACCGACACGTGTCCCCAGGTCCTCGACCCGAGCAACACCGTGCCCCGCAAGTCTCCGCTCGTCGCTGTCCCAGGCTGCCAGCCGCCACAGCTGATCCTCAGGCACTCCGGTCCCTCAGTCCAAGCCTCACGTCCGCCCTTCACTGCTCGATACATCGGCATGGCACGTCCGCCGCACGGCACGCCCATCCTTCATCGCACCCAGTCCGTCGGTACGACACGTCTCAACTTGACCTTCACCTTGCCCTCGATCACTGTCTCCGTGCTCGACACCTGCACAACACAAGCCAAAGAACATGCGATCAAACCCGTTGACAATCACTCATCACTCCGAGACTCGGCATACACCCATGTATCCGCATCTTCCCCCTTTTCTAGTGTTCTTCGGATTTCTCATGGATTAGTTGGATTGGAGTGATGATATCCTAGGATTAGCTTCCCAACACGTGGAAGAACACTTGGGAGAAGTTTGATTGCAGCCCCGTTTGATTTGGTGAAGATCCAATCGATTTTGGTTTTGTCCCGTGCAGTTTTTGCACTTTCTGGGCAGTGGCGGACTGTCCGCCCCCCAGCCGCGGACAGTCTGTGCATCGAGGGTCCAGCCGGAGCAGTGGCTGTTTTCCTCGGTGTTTTTCCCCTCGGGTGACCGGCGGACAGTCCGCCGTTGACAGGCACGGACAGTCCGGGCCCAAGCAGGGACATTTCAGCAGCTTTGTTGTTTTGTGATTTTGGCCGGCTGACAGTCTGACAAGGAACCACGGACAGTCCGCCCCTGGCGCAGACAGTCCGGCACCAGCAGCCCGGACAGTCCGGGAATCGGTTGTAGGTTGCGTTTTAGTGCATTTGCTCTCCCGGCTTTTCCGCTTCGTCTCCGAACTTCTCGTTTGCTCCTAGAGTTCACCTAGGAACCTCTCTACCTATCTTTGCTACGTGTTAGCATAGGTATTTAGAGTAATCCCGACGTAGCCCTCCATCTACGTTTGGGAGTGGGTCTTTTAGGTACGAACTTGCCTCGGAGTTTTGGGAGTTTTCATTTGGTCTCTTGTGTGGTGCCTCGCTTTGATCCTAGGGATCATCCACCCTCTTTCCGAGGGTCGTGGGCATTACGTTTGAGTCCGAAGCTTTTGGGGTTGATTTTGTTGGGACAGAGGCCAGAATTTCGAAAGAAATTTTTAGGCTCCCATTCACCCCCCCCCTCTGGTCGCCTTGCTTTAGCATTTTCGGTCCTTCATGATCTTTTGTCACATGTCCTTCGCGCTTGATCTTTTGCCATTGTTGTGGGTTAGATGTAACGTCAAGTTGTGAACCTATGTGCGTGTGGCGCAAGACTTGGGAAACTCCCATATGTATGGGCATTTATGGATGTTTTATGTTGACGTTTGCATGTTGCGCTATTGAGCGATTCTATTCTGTGATGTTGCGATGTGGATTGAAATTTATTATGCCTCTGTAATTGTTTAGCGAATTCGTTTTCCAAATAAATTCAGTTTGGCATGGTTTATTGTTGTCTACAATTATTGCAACATCACTTAATGATCACTTGCTATCGACATATGCAGATGACGACGACTCACAATGGGGCTGGCGGTAGTGGTGGTAATGAGAACAACAGAGACAACCGCAATCCACCACCTCCTCCATCGGCCACTCCTGAGCAACTCTTCGCACAATTCTTGGGGAGTCAGCGCAATATCGAGGCGTTGCTACATGAGAATCTGACACATGGCAACCAGCGCCCCAAGCCGAACCAATATAGCTCATTTAAGGACTTTCTGGACACTAAACCGCCCATTTTCAAGGAGGCTGCTGAACCTTTGGAAGCGGAAGAATGGCGGCATACCATAGACC
This sequence comes from Coix lacryma-jobi var. lacryma-jobi, assembly GCA_009763385.1. NCBI lineage: Eukaryota > Viridiplantae > Streptophyta > Magnoliopsida > Poales > Poaceae > Coix > Coix lacryma-jobi. The sequence goes on from CM019824.1 coordinate 97,003,360, forward strand.
AAAACTTTCGGTTGCTCAGGCTCCCGGAGGAGCTAAAGGCAGAGTATGCCGCACATCAACTTCAGGGACCGGCCGGGATTTGGTGGGGACACCATCGTACTACCTATCCTGCCCGTACTCATGTTACTTGGGAGATGTTCTCGCGTGCTGTCCGGGGGCACTACATTCCGCCAGGATTGACCCAGATGAAAGTGGCCGAGTTCATGAATTTGACATGGGGACCCGTTCAATCACCTAGTATTTGTCGGTGTTTGTTAGCCAGCAACTCGTCTTGGGGATTCCCAGACGATTTGTTCGGTGGGGATCGGCGTTCGTAGAACTCGGTGAGTACACAGGGACAGCGATTTATACTGGTTCAGGTCGCTTAATAGCGTAATACCTTACGTCCAGTGGCGGCGTGTGCCTTGTGTTATGATCTGAGATTCAATGATAGGGGTAGGCGCCCGCTTCCCCTTATATAATTGGGTGAAGCTTAGCGCATACCGAGTCCTAGTCGGTTACAACAGAGGAGTCCTATTCTAATTACAAGACTTCCTTTAGAAACTCGACGAAGTTACAACGAGAGTCCTAATCCATGTTGTCTTCGCACCATGTCTTCGGATCTCCCAAGACGTCCAGAACTAGTCCGAGTAATCATCTTCTAATGATATCTCTGACATTCTGGTCCGTCAAGCCCCCGAGCTCTTCAATATTTCTCTAAAACGTTATCTTCTAGTTTCTTTTGAGAATCTCTCGAGTAAATCTTGAAGTGCTCTATAGGTAAAAGAACTCCTTGGTGTGCACTTTTTCAGAAAAGTGCACCCATAGGGTGTAGCCCCCGAGCCTGTTGTTATTTTTAATAACATTGAGGGTCTTCGAGCCTTTTTCCGAGTAATCCTTAGTTAAGAAAAAACATTTCCTTAATGATATATACTCTACAGCCCCCGAGCCTGAGTTCCGAGTACTCAAGTAGTCGGTACTTGGGGTCTTCAATATATCATCCGGGTAAATCTTAAAGTCTGTAAGAGGTTAATACATGACACTGATTTGATGTTTAATCCAACCGAGTAATAATTATTCAGCTTTAGGTGGGTAATGTTTTCATCAAACATCCCTTTTCACCCCCACTGAATAAAGATTACCAGAGAGGACAACAATAGTTGACCAGTGACAGTATCGCCTGTTCACATTGATGATTCCTTGTCGTTTTGTGCAACTACAACACTTTTGTCTGTTTCCGCATGAAGCATGCACGTGAAATGAAAAACCCACCAGTGATGTCAGGCTTCACATGTGTAACAGTACGCACAAGGGTGCATTTATTGAACTCTGCTTGATTGCATCCATGAACTAAGTCCATATACCAAGAGCAGTCGCCTATAAATACCCTGTCTAGGGAGAAAGGATGCCACACATTCCTGAGTATATGACCTCTGTTATTCCCATGAGTGTTATAATGTCTGTAGCGGAGATGTCCGAGCCCCTGGGTGTCTTACTTATGTAGGATAGTCGAAGTGCCCAGAAGAACTCTTATGAAGGGCTCATCCGTCAGGGTGGTTTCCAAGTGGTCGGGATCAGAGGGATATAGAGTTGCGCCTAGAAGAACTCTTGTGACTCCCGCATCGCGGGCAACCTCGGGGTCACATGTTGTCAAAAGGCGTTAGGGTTAAGGCTGACTATCAAGTTCCTTGTGTACTGGTGTAGAGCCTTAAACCCACCTTGGGATGCACTGAAAAGATAGTGTCTACCCAAGGTTCTGTGTCTACTTTACTGCGACTCACTGAACCCAGGCCTTGATGCACTACGCATCAAGACTTTGTACCTTGATTACACTAGAGTAGTGTTTTACATCTTGATTGAACTTGTACTGGAAGCTGTTGTATCTCAAGATGTAATCGTGTATCTCTGTTGTATTCTGAGTAATAATTGTTAAGATCCGGGTACTTGGAATGTTTTCCGAGTCCTTTGTCTTTGATTCCGAGTACTAAATGTATCTTGTGAAAAAATAATGTCATCTGTTAGCGGGTTGCCTGTTTGTTGTCACTGACGCCGTCCAGAATGTCCTTCCAACCGTTAGGGTTTTGGACGGTTCCTGTAACGTTGTTCGTGTAAACTGAATGGTTGCCGAAATCAGATCTATAATAAGCCGACATTTGATTCACAAATCCTTCACCCTTTCATCAAGCCATAGCCTTTGAGAGCAAAGATTTCCAAAGTCGATCCAGTAGTTGATGCGTAGAAAAACCCTTGTCATCGATATGGGTCCAAAGAAACAATCCCGGGAGGAGAAGAAGAGGAAGACCACCGGCGGGAAGCCGCGGCACCTGTGCCCTCCCACTGATGTTCCCACCTCGAAAGCACTCGACACCAAGGAAATGGAGCTGGCTTTTCTGTCCCAGCAAGGATTGCTTCGCTCGCAACTAATGGACGGGTGGAGGGTGCCCGTTGATCATCGTGCTCCGACCCCCAATACGATAGAGATCGTGATGTTCAAATCCTTCATCGAGCGTGGATTAGGGCTTCCAGCATCCAATTTCCTGAGGGGATTACTGCATTATTATGGTTTGACCCTTAACCATCTCACTCCAAATGCTATCTTCCATATTGCAATATTCTCCCACCTCTGTGAGGCTTTCCTGGGGATAAGTCCCTCCTTCACCCTTTTTTGTTACTTCTTTTGGGTAAAGTGTCAACCCAGTGATTCCAATGTAGAGGTAGTCGGCGAAGCTAGCATTCAGGTTAGGCTAGAAGTAGCTAGCCAATATATAGTTGTAGAACTGTCAGAATCAGTCTGAGAGTGGGCCAGCGGATGGTTTTATATAGCCAACCCGCCACCGGCTCTTCGTCGTCATGATGGATGGCCGCCCCAGAAGACCCGTGAATGGAAGGATATAGTTTCTTCCGAAGAGGTGGAGGCCATTCATCCTTTGATTGATATAATAGCGGCTTTGAAATTGAGTGGATTGACTGGTTACACCGTCATCCAAGACTTCATCGCCCGTCGAGTCCATCCGCTGCAACAACGAGCCAACTTTGGCTTCGAGTATCTCAGCGTGAAGGACCCAAGCCGGCATTCTGCCGAGCAGCTGTCCAATGGAGAAATTCTAAGGAGGATGAAATGGCTATTGAAGAGCCGTGAGCATCATGTGCTAATGATGACCACTTTCTCTGCCATCAACCCACCTATAGAGGTAAGAAATTGTAATATCCGTCTTTTGGATTCTTAATAGATATCACTCTGACTGAATATCATCTTCTTCCTCTGTTTTGGTAGGCTCAAGGGCGGAACAACATTGATTGTCCACCCCTACCCCCGACTACTGAAGAGGGAGGAAGCATCGTTCTTGAGGGTCCTATCCGAAGTAAGGATCTTCATAATTAGTCAAGCTCCCTTGGTGATCTTGATGGGTTAGACTCAGAATCGACTGACTCTGATGTCATGATCCTAGATCCCGGTGCTGAGGGTAGTCGGAAGCGATCCCCGAGTCCACTCCAGGGAGCCGGCGATCCTGTCCCGAAGAGGGCTCGCACTAGTAATCGCCGTGCTTGTCGAAAAGTTCTTTTATCAAAATAGTTGGCTGAAAAGCACTGTAATCCGGGTGCTTCTAGTAAGGGAACCCGAGTACTTTATTGACTGTCCGCTTTGTATTTAATAAGCCCCTGTCTTATATCTTTGTTTGATACATACACAGAGATGCCTCAAGGTTCCACTGCTGGTGAGACAACCGAGGAGAAAACTTATCTTCCAGAGCCACAACCCAAGAAGCGAAGTTTGAAACTTCCCGGAGCTTTGAAGCTGATTAAGTAAGTTTTGCCCTTGAAAACTTAGTGTTCTTCATGCTTATCAAAAGCTCAGTGCTCATTTTTGTTATAGAAAGATCAAGACCAGCCAACCATTGTCGACTGATACGACAAAGGCCCAGGAGGCGGTGAAGCCGGAGCCGCGAAACGAGGTAGAGTCGAGCATCCCTCCTATCAGCAGCCAGGTGAATACCGAGATGGATCCTTCCTCATCCGATGCCCTAGCCGTAGAAGATCCTCAAGTGGGTGTTCTTCCATTGCCTTAGGTTGGTGTTCCGTATTCCATCTTTTGTTCTACCGCTCAATTGGAACTTGACCGGGTGATGAATAATTGGTTCTTCCGGACCTATCAGCCTGGTGAACCGACTTTGGAGATGATCAAAGCTAGCATCAGTACTGACGATGAAGCTGAAATCTCAGTTTCTCTTCAGAAGGAATCTGGTGAAGTCCCCGAGTCCTCGCGTCAAGGGTCGAAGCTCGAAGTAGTGGGGTACAACCCAGACCTTGTCCGTCTGAGGGAGGTGGGCGATGAAGTGATGGCACCGGCTTTGGTGCTGAAGGAATTTATTGAAGTAATGTCTCATCTTTTTTGACTCTTATAGTCTTGTTCCGGCTACTAACAGCTTCTTGTGCAGGGTTTCGACGTGAAAGTTACTGAGCAAATTACTCGTATTCGAAAAGAACTTTCCGTTGAGAACCAAGCTTTGAAGGAATACATAGCCTAGGATTAGATTAGTCAGAAAGTGGCAACTCGAGTCTTGCATAACCGCATTAATGAACTTGAGGGAAAACTTAAGACTACTATTGATGAGCGAGATGCGGCCAACCAGTGGGAGATCGAGCTCCTCTCCAAGGATGCTAGCAGTGAACAGAAGTTCAAGGAGGCTAATAAATCATCCAAGAAACAACTAACCGGTTAGTCGAACATGAGTTTCAGTGTCCTCAATTCTTTGAAGTCATAGTGCTCATCCAGTTCTGTGCTTTGCTTTTCAGAGTCGCAAAATCTTGCAGTGGGATGGCAGAACGCTTTCAACTGTAAGACGGTGGAACTCGAGGAGGTATTTGCTAATGCACAAAGTACTCTTCAAGAAGCCAAATTGATCCATGAGGGTGCTGACCAAGACCTGCTGCAGGCTTTGAAATCGACAAAGGATTCACGGGAAGCTCTAGAGGCGGTTCACTATCATGCATCTACTAACTCAGAGTACTAATTAGACTAAAGCAGGAGTAAATGATATATGATATAATAATGAAACACATAAAGGATAATTCAATGATAACTAGATAACTATAGTGGGAGGACAACAGGAGAGATCAAGGTTCCTATATACTTCTCTATTACTTGGGTTCTAAGGCAACAAAGATGAAAAGATATAGCAGTTATACACATTGGCACTTTGGAGCAACTGTACCTTTCTGACTCTTGAAAAAGACTGGGAAGAAGGTAGTCAGGGGAAGGCTGCCAAAAAGCTCTACGAAAACACCAATCCTAACGTGGTGGATTATAACAATCTACAAAGCTGTCACCCCTGTAGCTACCACAACTATCCGGAGGATTGGGCGCAAACTCAGGTAAACACTAGCCTAGACACCGCGTCTACACTAATGATTACTACTCTAATTACCATGAATAACTAGAGCACTTAATACGAACGAAGATCCCATGCCAAGATACAACAACTATACTAATCATATAATAAAGCATAAAGTAAATAGAGAAGATAAATATATTAAAGCATAAGTCTTACAAAGAAAAGATACAAGACATACCAAAACTCTGAAGACTCCTCCGGAACCGGAGCGCAGCTCCGCTCTCCCTAACTCCCGACTAAAGCTAAGCTATTACATTGGAAAATCTAAACCTAATTCTCTAGGGAGGAGAGGTTGTCCTTCGAAGGACGCCTCTACAAAGACTCCCAGATGATGATGATGTGTTGCCTCAGGGGGGTCCTGGGTTTATTATATAGGGGCTCCTGGCCTCCCCTCCACCTTGGGCAAGCGATGTGGTACTAAATCTTTCGTCATATGCACTTGGGCTTAAATGGGCCAAAACGTGTTGGAGAGGTCGGTTGGAGTGCGTCACGCGAAAGGGAGCGAATTTGGGCCCAGTACCACACCGACCGGCCCAGGAGGGAGACCGACTAGTCTGCCTCTATGGCAGGTGGGCCCCGCCTTCCGTCGGTCGCCTTCTCATGTCTTCTGGAATGTTCTAGAATCTTCCAAGTCATATCCATCGAGGACTCTCGCTCCGGGACTCCAAATATAGCAAATCATATGTCCGTTTCGATCGTCTCAACGAGGTATTCGCAATGGTGTGCTCTGTTTCATCACTTGAGATACTTTATATGGTAAAAACATGTATGTCCTACAAAACAAGTGAGAGCACCAAAACTCGTGGAACTTGTTAGTTTCAAACCCTACAACTAAGCTTTATGGTTCATTTCATGTCATTCTATGCACTAGTTGATGGTATAATATTGACATTAAGGACCATCAACAAGTTCCCCGAAGCTTACCCTTTGCTAGTCCCGAGCAAAGCCAATCTCAACAATGGATCAGGAGTTGCTGCAATATCTGCACTTCTAACAAGTACTCATGCATTCAAACAAAAGTTCTCATATGGAATAGGAAAAAGTATCATACTATTCATCATGGGGCTTAGTACTTTACCTTGAATCTTGAGTAATTGAAAGATAGAACGATCAAATCAAGCACCATGTGTCTAGTTCTTTCACTTCACCATTATCCCGGAGTTTTTATGAATTTTCAAAAAGCATAAAAACATATGTTGTCAAATTAAACAATGGATCCAAAGACAAAGTCAACCATACTATTGAATCGAGAAGTGCATGTGTATGGAGAATGGAGGCGGATGCTCTTTTGAATATATCACTCTCTTTTGTCTTTTAGAAACACAAGGCTATCAGGCTAATTCTACTATCGGGCACATGCCCATTTTTTCTGATATTCATATATTTTTTTTTCTATTCTCTTTTTTTTCTTTTTTTTCTTCGAGGTTCCGGACACTTGTCCCTTTTTATTTCCTCGAGATCTATCTTTTTGAGGTTTCGGACACTTGTCCCTTTTTATTTCCTCGGATTTTTTTCTTTTTTTTTCAATAGCCATATGCTTCCAACAAACTTTTGAGAGGATAGCAATAGATAATCATGAGCATTTATGCGGAGGATGAATGAAATGTGTAAGTGATCTCAATTCAATAGTATGATAACTTCTCACAGGGTCAACAAAGCTTAATTTAACTTAATGCAATTATTTGTCATATTAATATTGGAAACTCTCTGGAACTCTAGTGTTGTTTTAGAACAAGATAACAGTAGCTCAGATCATCACATATCATATCTGTCAATTACCTAGACTCTGGATCAAGCATTTGCTACCCATTTATTTAATTTCATTTTAAGGCATCATTAATTTTTAAACTTAAGAGAACTCATGCTTAAAGGCTAGGTACTAGAAAGAAATACAATAGAGCAACCATTCACCATTTCCATTTTAAGAAATTAGGGAGAAAGTTCTTCAGATTTGACATGCTTTATTTATTTAATCTAACACACACTATAAAATATTAAGTTAGTAGTAAGACATACCTGAATCACGAAGATAACGGGGGTGCGTCTCCCCCAAGCTAAATATTGATGTAGTCGTTTGATCTTGCAATGTAGCAAACTCGCATTGAAAATGTTCTTCCTCTATTAGAGCATTAATTGATGTTGATGGTTGTTGAAACAGTGCTCCAACAGTGGATGGAACATCCACTTGCTCGTCAGCTTTTCTTGGTCTTTCAATCCTATGAAACTCAAATAGACAACAAAACTTGTGGAATAGATTAAGCGTTAGTGGTTGGCCACTTAAGCCTTAGTTGTCTAGAATTTCAGTAAGATCTCTTTCTCAATATTTTTGTATTTTATATTTTTTCGATGCAAGAGAAAATGCACAGGATGAATGCATGCATATTTATTTTTATTATTTTTATGCCACCACGATGAACATTCCTGTGGGTTTTTACACACCATAGAATTATTCACATGGGGCTTCATAGTTTATGATGTAGTGTAACAAATGCAAAATTTTTATTTTCCTTTCTAATGCAATGCAAAAATTAAAATGTTTGTGAATTAAATATGATGATGCAATGATTAAATATGATGATAACTAAGAATTAAATATGAGAAATATGCAGGAAAATAAATATGAGGATAACTACCAATTTTTACCTTTTGGCGAAGGTTCGGATATTTAGGTCCGACAAACCGAACCTTCCCTTGGTTGAGACCTCCCAAGGTATGTCAGACGTTTGGAAAGTTGTTATTGATTGTACCTCTGAGGTGCAGACTTTTTCTCCCATACTTTCTTGGTCTGAGTCTTCACTTCCTGTGGTTCACTGTCTTGAGGTTTTTCTTCTTTCTTTTTTGGGACAGTGTCGATAACTTCTTCTTCGTGATTGGCCTCTCTATTGTTGATAGTTTGTCTTCTTTGGCATTGAGAGCGGCGTCTTTCACTTCTGTTCTTCTTAGGTGCTTCATTGGGCATGTAGCTGATGAAGTTGCATCGTGCCTTTTCTCCAGGAAAGTGAAAAATGGATTTCCTCTTGTAGATGATTGTACTTGTAGCGTAGAGGAATGGTCTTCCTTGGATGAGGTGGACATCATCGTCTTCTCATGTCGAGGATCAAGAAGTCTGTGGGGACTTCATGACCTCTAATTCTGACTACGATGTCTTCCATCATTCCTTCTTGTTTATACCTCTTGATATGGTGTCACTCATGTTATTTGTTCGTCCAGTAGTTTGAAATGAAGTGTTAATTGTGGACGCTGGAAGCATCATGCTCAGTGTGCATGTTCTTGTAGATCTAGGACCTTCACTCTGTAGAATTTGGGAGTGACAAACTTCTCCATGTTTTGCTCAAGAGTGTGTCCTGCTCATAAAGACAAGGTAGAGATCAAGTGCATGGGCTCTGTTGGTGGAAAAACACCAACAGAACCAAAAGTTTTGTTCATTCCTCTCTAACCTTAGGCACATCGAACAAGATGAACTTGTTATTTATGTGTTCTATTCAATCTTAACATGAGTGATAGAATCAAAAGATGAGCATGAAAGTAGCATCATAAAATATTTAACATATCAGATTACTTAACCCAAGGAAGGATAATCTATGCATAATGTGTTGATGATTGTGATATATCATCTTCCAAAGGTTGGATGCACAACATTTTAGCTCATTTAATTAAGATAGTGAGATTCAAGAGAGTAAGGCTAAGAACAAAGAGTAAAGAACTGAACATGTTGAGTTGATTAGGATGGATTAAGTGAGGTGCAACCTAAACATGTTTGGTTCTTTATTTATGAGCATACCAGAATCAAAGAGAAGCTTTTAAAGTGATGGTCACATACCTTGAAATATTATTTTATCATTGAAGAGTGATTGTGTCGAACCACCTTGTGGAAGCTTCTCTTGACTAGCTGGTTGTGTTCAGGAATGGCTTGTCTTCTCTTGTCTATCTCACAGTGGGCCAGCTGAGTTTTGTTCTCAACAGGTCTAGATGATGGAGACTTTGTCAACTATTCTCTTGATTTCTAGGCTCGGGTACTATCTCTCCATCTTTGAATTCTTGCAGTGCAGTGGCTTCATCCTTCATGATGTCTCCCTCAATTCCTGGCAGATGGTTCTTCATTTGTCGGTTGAGTCAACGTCTTCTCTTGGTTTTCTTCGGCTGCTCATAAGTGGTGTAGTTGTTGAAAAAGCAGCAATCCCTTTGATCGAAAAAGTGGATATCTCTAGGTCCGACGTAGATGACACATTGGTGGTGTTCAAGAATGATCTTCCAAGAATGAGTGATGGATCATATTCTTCTCCTTAGCTGGGGCAGCGTCTAGTGACTCGTACTAATTAAAGTGGTGAGTAGGAGGTCAAAGTGTCTTGAAGCTGTATTTCTCCTTCCTACCCTTGATCATGAAACAAATCTAGACAACAGAATTGTGTCTCCCCCAAGCTGGCTTGTGAAATAGGTGGATATTTCTTCAACAACATGTTCATGAGTTGAAATTGTAGGTCTTGTTGTTGTTGAAGTTCTTCCACCTCATCCCCCAAACTAGCTCTTGTGTTGAAATAATTAGAAGTGAGGAGAACTTCCACTGCTTGTCTTCATAGTGAACCACCAACAGACTTCCTTCGGACGACACATAGATGTTATAATGTAGTGGTATATCGTCACCTTGATATTTGTTGTTGGTGTCGGTGTTGATGTCTTTGACAATGCTGAGTGTAGGCATAGATTGACCCATACGGGGTGAGTTGCATCCAATTCGTCATCAGTGTCCTGCCTTAGGCCTTGGGATGGCTCAAAGCTTGGCTGCCTTCGACATCACTTGTGACTTGTCTGATGATGAGTTTTGTCTATCCACGGGTTGGGTTTTGGATCTTTAAGTTCACACCATGAATAAGCAAATCTCATCTCCTACAAAATGTTAGTGGACATATACCCGAAGGATTGCACTGAATTTAAAACATGGGTTGTTATCCACAACTTATGTGTTATTCATCCATGCTAATGAAAAAGATGATTTTATGATAGCATAGACTAGTGTTTTATGTGTTGGCTGCATTTTAACATGGTTCAAGGCAAAAGATAACTTGCAGTAGAATATAAACTTAAATAATCTTTAATACTCACAGTTCTGTCAGCTATGACGAATGAGCTGAGTCTTCTTTGTGCAGTTCATCATATGCCTTGCTTCATCTCTGATGTGAATTCATCTCAGGACTTTCCCAAATTGTATTTGAAATTTTTCTACAAGGGTTAGTCCAACAAAATATCCAACGTCTACACAAGCTAATTTTAGATCAATAATCAAACAAAACTCCGTGTCTAATTCGATTAAGGTAGACTATTTAACCTAAGCACCACGCTTAATTTAAAAAGCCTATGAAAGTATTTGCAGTACTTCCAAACTAAAACTTGTTTGAGTAAACAAAGGTGGCATGAAAGCATAACAGAGATTTATTCAAAAAGAGATGACAGAGTATGATCATAGTGAGGAATATTTTTTTTCTCTCTTTTTTTATTTTTTTCGCTTAGATGCAAACGACATGATTGCATGCAAGGAACTAAATATGATGAGGATTTGATAAAAGAAAACCTAAACTAAATGGAGTGGATGAAGGATTAAAAGTAAACATGCAGTAGTATGCAAGAAATTAAAAAGATAACTACTTATAAAGTTGAAAGTCCATGAGCAAGACTGTCTCACCTTGATCATACTTACCATGACTCACAACTGGAAATTGTGAGTGACGCAGCATAAATATCCGTCATATGGGATATGAGTTGAATTGTTGTGACGGCGACCTTTTGTCCAATTCCAATCTACACATGGTTAGAATAATATACATGTATACACAAACCTGTGAGATGGCAGGGTTCCAGAGTTAATGATGGATCTTCAATGTTCAGGCACCCTGGGTTCTTCATTCTTGTGGAAGCTCGTCATAAGGTCGAAACGGCATATGATGTCCTGTCTATTCCACACTCAACAGAACAAGGAGTAATCCTACTAAAGCTAGTGGTACACTAAATTAGCAGATATCAAGATCATTATCAAAATCTTTACACCAATTGCTTCCCCAGCAACGGCGCCAAAAATGCTTGTTGACGTTTGTTAACGCAAATAGAATATGAAAGATTCCACAAGCGCACAAAACATCATTATAGCATTTTACCGGGAGTATTTCAGGATCGTTATTTATACTTTACCACTGTGAAGCTAGGGTCGCGAATCTAATAACTCACTATCATGCATCTACGAACTCAGAGTACTAATTAGACTAAAGCAGGAGTAAATGATATATGATATAATAATGAAACACATAAAGGACAATTCAATGATAACTAGATAACTATAGTGGGAGGACAACGGGAGAGATCAAGGTTCCTATATACTTCTCTATTACTTGGGTTCTAAGGCAACAAAGATGAAAAGATATAACAGTTATACACATTGGCACTTTGGAGCAACAGTACCTTTCTGACTCTCGAAAAAGACTGGGAAGAAGGTAGTCAGGGGAAGGCTGCCAAAAAGCTCTACGAAAACACCAATCCTAACGTGGTGGATTATAACAATCTACAAAGCTGTCACCCCTATAGCTACCACAACTATCCGGAGGATTGGGCGCAAACTCAGGTAAACACTAGCCTAGACACCGCGTCTACACTAATGATTACTACTCTAATTACCATGAATAACTAGAGCACTCAATACGAGCGAAGATCCCATGCCAAGATATAACAACTATACTAATCATATAATAAAGCATAAAGTAAATAGAGAAGATAAATATATTAAAGCATAAGTCTTACAAAGAAAAGATACAAGACATACCAAAACTCTGAAGACTCCTCAGGAACCGGAGCGCAGCTCCGCTCTCCCTAACTCCCGACTAAAGCTAAGCTATTACATTGGAAAATCTAAACCTAATTCTCTAGGGAGGAGAGGTTGTCCTTCGAGGGACGCCTCTACAAAGACTCCCAGATGATGATGATGTGTTGCCTTAGGGGGGTCCTGGGTTTATTATATAGGGGCTCCTGGCCTCCCCTCCACCTTGGGCAAGCGATGTGGTACTAAATCCTTCGTCATATGCACTTGGGCTTAAATGGGCCAAAATGTGTTGGAGAGGTCGGTTGGAGTGCGTCACGCGAAAGGGAGCAAATTTGGGCCCAGTACCAGACCGACCGGCCCAGGAGGGAGACCAACCGGTCTGCCTCTATGGCAGGTGGGCCCTGCCTTCCGTCGGTCGCCTTCTCATGTCTTCTGGAATGTTCTGCAATGTTCTAGAATCTTCCAAGTCATATCCATCGAGGACTCTCGCTCCGGGACTCCAAATATAGCAAATCATATGTCCGTTTCGATCGTCTCGACGAGGTCTTCTCAATGATGTGCTCTGTTTCATCACTTGAGATACTTTATATGGTAAAAACATGTATGTCCTACAAAACAAGTGAGAGCACCAAAACTCGTGGAACTTGTTAGTTTCAAACCCTACAACTAAGCTTTATGGTTCATTTCATGTCATTCTATGCACTAGTTGATGGTATAATATTGACATTAAGGACCATCAACAACAAGATTCCTTGAAGGCGCTAGGGCAAGCCGTAGAGCCGGTTCTTGACTTGGTGCCATGCCTCGAAGGAGTTGAGGAGTCCTTGATTGATCAAGCTAAGGCTGCGCCTGGACGGCTTACCCAATACATCAAGGATATGGCTCCTTCGGTGGTGTGCGGTCTTCTTGCAACTCTGTGACTTCATCTGCCGTCTTTTGATCTTTCCTCTATCATGAGCCTGCCTGAGGGCAAGAGTGACGAAGACCATGCGGCGATGCAGGAGGAGGTCAAGACTGTGGCGGAGGAATACTCTCAGATTTTAGATCTTGTAGGGTAGTAGGCCGTTCTTACTCTTTGACCGGGATTTGTATCTCCTGAAAACAAATATTATGATAATTAAAGAAACAAAGTATAATTTACTTTTGAGTCTTTGCTGGCTTCGGGCGTTTTTATTTTATCGACTCGTCATTGCAAGAAATTTCTTGTCAATGGGTCTGTTTGTGGTGGATGTATGACCAGACGTTTCACTGAACGGGTCTATCCGAGTGCTTTTTAGCACTTTGGGTTGGGTTGTATGACTTTGTTTCTCTTGTAGTCTTCAGCGAGTTGTTAGAGAACTTAGTCTGCCCGAGTACTACTCTTAGTACCCTGTTTCAAGGGATAAATTTGATCAAGCACCTCTTGAGAACCAATACGATGGTTCCTGCCGAGTGAATCGTATCCTCTTGATTGTCGTAGATTGAGTGCGAAGTGGGTCCGACCTCTGTCCGGTTAGTGTGTAACTGGGTGAGTACTACTCCCCTTGTTATACCTTATAGGAACCAATATCTACTTTGTGGATACTGTATTCTCTATAGGGTGGTAGCCGGGTTTTTAAGTCGTACTAACATTTGAGTTGTATTGAGCTCGAGGCTCGTAACTCGGGTATGGTTGCTTCTGAACCAAGAAGGCTCCATCTGAGTAATATTATATATTAGTCAGTGGAATAGTTGATTACAAAACGAAAATTTTATCCAACTAAATAGTTGTGATAAATATAGTTGCTTGAAGAAGAATGCTCATAACACTTTTGTTTCTGATGAAAACCGATCTTTATTAATATGTATGAATGGATACAAGTTGCCCTGGGTAGTATCCGTAGCATTGTCCTTAGGTATAGTATTTCTTCAGATGCTCAATATTCCATGAATTTGGCAATGGAGAACCATCCTCGATGACTAGCTCAAATGACCTAGGTCTTGTTACTTTGGATACTATGTAGGGTCCTTCCCATGGACTCATAAGCTTGTGGCGTCCTGTGGTATTCTGAATCTTCTTCAGGACCATGTCGCCTACTTGGAAAGTGCGATGATGGACGTTCTTGTCATAGTAATGCCTCATCCCTTGGAGATACCTTGCCGATTGGAATAGTGCGGCTATTCGGGCCTCTTCAAGGCTGTCGACTTCTAGTCGCCTCATATCATCAGCATCTCTGTTGACGGTTCTTAACGACATATTTGTACCGTCAACATGATCCATGAAAAGGAAGAAAAATACATATTCTACTCACATATACCTTTACCGCTAACCAAATTCCACATGTATTGCAAAATTATGTTTTGTAGACTATAAACATGTATACAGGTGGGAAGCGGGTAAAAAGGCGCAATCCGACACGACAAAATGCGCAAAATAACAAGAGGAATAAAAGCCCATGCCAAAGTGCTACAAAATTCAACCGGAAACCAACTTAGAAGCTCGAGATGAAGGCCCAGGAGCGAAACTGGGCCGAGGTGGGCCCACCCTGGGTCGGCCGCCCCAGGGGTCGGCCGCCCCCCCTCACATGGCAACTTGGCACCGACTTTCTCCGAGGCGGTGCAATCAATGCCTGCATGTCGGTTGTCGGCGCAATTTGCAATTTACCCCCTCCGAAACCGACCTACACACCCTATATAAAGAGGGGGAGAGGCCTCTCTTATATCATCAAACACACATTCACCATTTGAGCTTCACACCTTGGGCACTACCTCTTCCTAGTAGTTTTCTAGTTCTTTGTACTTAGAGAGAGAGCTAGGCGAGCTATCAAGGAGGGCTTGGCTCCTTGGAGAGAATTCTTGGTATGAATACAGAGTATCTTGTCTCCAAGTCCATGCCTACTCTATTCAGATTCAGTTCTTCATATGAATTAGAGTTCTATGCTGTCGTTATGGAGTATGATATAGATCATAAGTCTATCATCATCTTGTGCTTACATGAATTAGCATATAGTTCTAATGCTAATATTATGATATACATTCTAGAGTATAGTTCTTATGATATATGGAGGCCTTAGGGTTCATGATATATATGATATGAACTAGATCTAGATGTGTATTGTATTATTAACATTTAGAACATTAGTTTGATTGATTCATGATAATGATATGCTTAGAACTAGTTCATGTGAAGGATGGGGGTTTATCATGCTCCTCGGAGTACGCTCAGGCTTCTTACCTGTCGATCCGTAGGGTCGGGGACCCGGGGGAGTCTGAGTGGGTTCGTTACATGTAAGCATGGTGCTTGGGTGTAAAGGATCGGGTAATTGCATTTCCTAGTCCATGGTAGTGGGGATGGCGGCAGGTGGTGACAGCCCTGTCCGTCCTTGGCATTCCCCCACGTTCGGCTAGGGTGTAGGAGTCTAAATTCTTGCGGAGGTTGCTGGCAGACCAGTACTCGCGTAAGCTTTCGAACCATCCGGAACATGAGATTAATTCTAATCATAGAGTTACATGACATAACTTATTCTATGTATGATCTGTTTCTAGAACATGCCTGCTCATTAGGATCATTCTTTTATTCTTTCATTTTTTTATTCTCTTTTTATTCCTTGCCCCTTTGTCATGCTCAAGAATGTGTTTGACCACTATCATATCTATCAATTGTTTATCGCTTGCTATGACTCTTGACTCTATTATCGCTATTATATATTCTATCTATGATTATCAAAGGAACCGGATTCATATGCTACCTTCCTTGAGCGAACCAATAAATACGATACTCGGCATCTCGCCGAGTGAAATGCTACACGATAATTCCGTACGCTTGCGGACCTAAAGTCACATCTAAAAGGGACTATCGTGAGGTATATGCTTAGCATATCACAAGGCTCTGGCGCCATCTTGTGACATGTTAGGTAATACCTGAGGTATCTACTTGACATTGTCGCTAAGAGAAGCGCCAGATCTTTGGGATATGTTAAGGAAATACCGACACGGCACTTCTTGCGCCGTTGCTAAGGATAGCTTAAAACCCTATTCTTAGCGATTGTGTTAAGAAGTGCCAACAGGCATTTCTAGCGCCATTGCCGGGGATAGCTTAAAACCCTATCTTCTGTGATTGCGTTAAGAAACGCCAACAATCTCCTTCACTATATTGTTCTGTTCATGGAGAATTCCAAATCAAGTCTGCTGGGAGGATTGCTTCTGTGCCGTAGACCAAGAAGAAAGGAGTCTATCCTGTTGCCCAACTTCACTGTGTCCGTAGCCCCCAAACTACTTTAGGCAATTCCTCTACCCACTTTCTGCCGTGGTCTTTTAGAAGATCAAATAGTCTTGGCTTTAGGCCGGCTAGGATGAGGGCGTTTGCTCTTTCAACTTGCCCGTTTGACTGCGGGTGAGCTATTGATGCGTAGTCTATCTTTATTCCACAGTCGCTGGCCCATGACTTGAACTCAATTGCCGTGAAGGGAGAACCAAGATCAGTGATAATTCTATGTGGCATCCCAGAGCGATGAAAGATGCTCTGCATGAATTGTACTAATTTTGATGCATTGAATTTGACTAATGGCATGTACACGATCCATTTGGTGAATCTGTCGATTGCCACATAAACGTACTCGAATCCGCCTGGAGCACGCTTTAGAGGACCCACCATGTCGAGTCCCCAGCTTGAGAAAGGCCATGACGGGGGCATGCAAATCAACTCATGGGCTGGGACATGTTGTTGCTTGGCGAAGAATTGGCATGATTGAGAGCGGCGGACTAAGTCTTCTGCGTCTTTCAAGGCAGAGGGCCAATAGTACCTAGATCTGAAGATTTTTCCGACTAATGTCCTTGATGCTGCATGATTACCACAACACCCGGAATGTACTTCATTCCATATTTCTTTGCCTTCTTCTAGAGAAATACACTTTAGGAGGACTCCAGATGAGGCACCGCGTCGATATAACTTGTCCCCAACTAGAACGTTGTTCTTGCTGCGCCTGGTGACCTGCTCTGCCGTGGCTTTGTCACCTGGTTGTTTGTGCTCCTTGAACTAGTCAATGAAAACTTTGGTCCAATCGGGTGATACTGTTAAAATTTGTGCGGAGGGTGTTGGGTCGAGCTCTTCCTTCTATTCGATAGAGGGTTTGGATAACTCATGTATGAAGGTGCCAGTAGGAATGGAGGCTCTGTTGGTTCCCAATTTTGCTAGGACGTCAGCGGCAACATTGAGATCTCGGGTGATATGAATGAGTTCCAACCCTGAGAAATTTTTCTCTAGTTTCCGGACTTCGGCGCAGTAGGCATTCATTGGAGTCGAATCTTCATACAGAGGAGTCGCAGTTGCAGCATCCGATGCAGTTGATCGCTTCCCCTGCTTTTCCCAAAGGCTTCGAGCGGTTTCGTTCCCGCGAAAATTCAAACCCGGGAATTACTCAAAGTACGACGGGAAGACAGAACCTAAACGGTGGCTCAGGCTGTATGCTCAAGCAGTCGAGCTAGCAGGTGGAAGCAACGACGTCAAAGCACTCTACCTCCCAATGGCTCTAGAGACAATGCCGCTTGCTTGGTTTGACAGACTTAAACCCGAGTCCGTCGACTCCTGGGAACAACTACATCGTATCTTCATTGAAAACTTTGCTGGTGTCCCAGAGAGATCAGATCCCCGGACTAAGCTCAGAACCTGCAAGCAACAGAAAAATGAATCAATGAGGGAGTACTATAGGTGATTCTCAGAAATCCGCTCTACAGTATCTGACATTACAGACAGAGAAGTAATTGACCTTTTTGGCAACGGTATTTGCGAAAGGTACAATTACAAAGATTTCATCAAGCAGGACCCGACCACCGCTGACGAGATCCATCGGGCTGTAAACTCCATGATGGTGACAGAGAAACGCACACAGGAACGCTTCCCCGATAGAAACACGCAAGGTGATCGAGGAAACAACCTGAGAGGCAACCAGGCACCACAGCAAAATACCCGAAAAAGGGCAGGAGATAACACTGTTGCTGCCATGGAGCCTCAGAAGAAGGGAAACAAGCCATTCACCTTTGATGACTTACTCGACGGACCCTGCCCTTTCCATCCGAAAGGTGGACATCAAGCAAGGCACTGCCGACAGCTCAAGGAGCGAGGCTTGAACTCCGACTTCAACAAGAACAAGAAAGACAAAGGCAAGAAGACAGCTGAGGATCCTCAACAGGACGCCGGTGGCTTTCAGCACCCCAAAGGAACTATTAATGTCATCTTTGGGGGAGTAACTACCAGTGACAACAAGAGGCTTCAGAAGCTTACCCTGCGAGAGATCATGTCCACCGAACCAGCGACACCCAAATACCTCGACTGGTCCGAACATCCGATTAATTTCTCCAGAGCAGATCAATGGACCAGTGTTTCCAATGCAGGCCATTAACCGCTAGTTTTGGACCCCACGGTCGCTGGATATACACCTGGGAGGGTACTCATCGATGGCGGAGCAGGACTCAATGTTATCTTTGCAAGCACCCTATGAAAGATGAATCTAGATCTCGCAACCCAGCTCACACCATCAACCGCTCCTTTCTACGGCATGGTACCCGGAAAAGCAGTTGTACCACACAGAAGGATTATACTACCTGTCACTTTTGGAACTTCGATCAATTACAGAACGGAGTACATCAGTTTTGAGGTAGCTGACTTCGAATCATCGTATCACGCCATATTCGGGCGACCAGCTATTGCCAAGTTTATGGCAGTACCCCACTACCCGTACCTCTTATTGAAGATGTCGGGTCCCAAAGGAATCTTAACCTTCAGAGGTGACTTGAAGCGGTCATTTGATTGCGACACAGAGGCTGTCCAAATTGCTGAACAAGCTCAACTCGCCCTGGAAGTACAAGAACTCGCTCAGATGGTGCTTAATACCAAGCCTGGAGATTCAGAAATCCCAACCAAGAAGGCGGGTACTATTCAACCATTAGCAGAAGTCTCCACAAAAGCCATTGACCTGGAAACCGGTGATCCTTCCAAGACAGCGGTTATCAGTGCTCACCTATCTGAAGAATAGGAACTCGCGCTCACCAAGTTCCTTAGAGCAAACAAAGACATATTTGCTTGGAAACCAGCAGACATGCCTGGGGTCCCAAGGAACTTGGCTGAGCACAGATTAGAGTTAAAGGAAGGCTCTAGACCTATCAAGCAAAGATTACGATGATTTTCACCAGAGAAGAAAGAGGCAATCAAGAAGGAAATAGCCTAGCTACTCACGACCGGATTCATCAGAGAAATCCTCCACCCCGAGTGTTTAGCTAACCCAGTGCTAGTCAAGAAGAAGAACTCTGCTGAGTGGCGCATGTGTGTCGACTACACAGACCTCAACAGGCATTGTCCAAAGGATCCCTTCGGATTACCAAGGATAGACCAAATAGTTGATGCCACCGCAGGCTCCGCCTTACTCTCTTTTCTGGATTGCTACTCCGGGTACCATCAGATTGCCCTCAAAGAAGAAGACCAACCCAAGACATCGTTCATTACTCCTTTTGGAGCATACTGTTACAAAACTATGTCCTTTGGACTAAAGAACGCGGGGGCTACTTATCAACGCGCCATCCAAGATTGCCTGGGTGATCAGATTGGCCGCAATGCAGAAGCTTATGTTGATGATGTAGTCATAAAAACAAGGGATCCGACTACCCTGATATCAGACCTAGAGGAAACCTTCAACCGATTACGTGCGTATCAATGGAGGCTCAATCCAACCAAATGCGTCTTCGGGGTACTGAAAGTTCCTAGTTTGGTTTTGGTAATTGAGTGACAACTTTAGGTGGACTAATGATGTTTATGTGAGATACACAGGTGATTAGTCCACAGGTGCATGTGTGTGAGCACATGAGCCATGGAGGTGAATGGCTTGAACTTGATGTGAAGCTCACACATGTGATGATCATGGAGGAGCTTAATGCACAGGAAACATGACATGTGGTCATGTGGCTAAGATGGTGAAGATCAAGACAAGACTTGGCTTGATGGACCTGTTGCGAAGGTGAAGGGCAAGTTGGAGGCTTTGAAGCCGTTGGTACCGAGTGTCGGGAGGCTTAAGCAAGACTTGACGCTGAAGGACCGAAGCAATGGTGAAGAGCAAGTGATGTCAAGATCGATGGACCATGGAGGCCAAGTGATGATATGAAGTGGATCATATCATTTGATCTAGGTTGGTGCATGTGTTGCATCAACACCGGAGGAGATGGAATGGAATGCGCAAGGCAAAGGTATATGTATAGGGCATTTCATTTCACCGTTCATAGGTGTGTAGAGAAGATTATGATTTGGTTTAGGATAGATGGCCGAACTATTAAGAGGAGCAAACTTGTTTGCATATCGGTCATCTAGTGCCACTTGAGCGATCTAACATTGCGATGTTGCTAGGATCGAGTGGCGTGGTGAGAGCAAGTGAAAAAAAATCCTTTGAAAAATGTTTGTGAAATTGCTAACACACATGCACAAGGTTGTATACACTTGGTGGTGTTGGCACATTTGCTAAGGAGAAGGTGTTGGAGTTGATTTGGATCAACTCGGAGAAGTTTTGGAGAAGTCTTTGGTTGAAAAAGAGAAGCGATGGATCTTGGATAGGAATTCTGTACTAATCCTTTGTGATTTGGATCTTGTATTCATGTGGGATGTGTAGCCCTCTGAATAAGCTTTCCAAAATGTCCAAGATCATCCAAATCGGAGTTCGGAGCTAAAAGTTATGGCTGTTTTAGCGCGGAGAAGTTTTTGGCCTAGAGGTAGTACCGCTATAACCTCGGTACTACCGACCCCTCCACGAGCAGATCGCTAAACTCTCTGTTCGGGGGAGTTTTTGGCCTACCGGTAGTACCGCCATAACCCTGGTAGTACCGGGGCCGGTAGTACCGACCCTGAAGCCGGTAGTACCGACCCTGAAGTCGGTAGTACCGACCCTACTACCGACCCCTCTGTAGGCAGCGCGCAAACTCTCTGTTCGGAGGAGTTTTGTCCTAGAGGTAGTACCGCCATAACCTCGGTAGTACCGCCATAACCCCGGTACTACCGACCCTACTACCGACCGTGTTAGAAAGGCGATTCTAACGGTCATTTTGACCGCCGGTAGTACCGACCCTTTGGTCGGTAGTACCGACCGAAGGCGTGGAAGCTCGGGAGAAGGGGAAAACGGCTAGTTGGTGGCTCCCCTCTATAAATAGAGGGGTGGCCGGCCCTTGGGAGAGGTTGAGCACCCTAGGGACTTTGTGTCCATGGTTGGGAAGTGCTTAGGAGCCCTCTAAATCGCTTGTGCTTGCTAGTGTGCGAATCTATTGCGAGTGAGTGATTCTAGTGTGTTGCTTTGAGAGATTGCATCGAGTGGCACTAGGTGTTCGAGTTGCAAGCCGGTGGTGCTTATTACTCTTGGAGGTTGCCACCTCCTAGACGGCTTGGTGCGTGTCTCTATCATGAAGCCCGCGTGAAGATTGTGCGTGGCTCCGGAGAAGCTTTGTGAGGGGCATTGTGCTCGCCCCGCGGGAGATCGCGAAGAGCAACTCTAGTGGAGAAGAGGCGTGAAGAGCGCCAAGTGGTCCGGCCGGATCGAAAGCTAGAGCTCTTGGTGACCACTCCATCGTGGAGAGGTTGGCTTAGTGTCACCACTAGCGAGAGGATCGGCGGCAACCTTGGGCTTGCTTCAACGGGGACTAGCTTGGTGGCAACCAAGTGAACCACGGGATAAAATCTTGTGTCCCCGTCTCTTGTTGCTCTTATTGTTCTTTGTTCCTTGCATATTACGTTTGTTTGTGTTCTTCGTGTTCTTCCACCCTCCTTCACTCTATCTTAGGTTGGGAAGACTCGATCTACCTTTTGGCAAGGAATCAAGACGTGAGGAAGCTTCAATCATCATCTACAACATCTAGGGAAGTGGGGTAATTGCTAGATCTGAGATTGCATCTCATCCCCTTCAATTTCGTAGCTTCCTGCAGGTGCTCGGTTGTACCGGCTTGAAGCCCGGTAGTACCGATATCAGGTAGTACCGGCCCTACAGCTTGGTAGTACCGACTGCCTGCAGTTTGCACTAGCCTGTACTGCAATATTTATTCTTATGCTTGTGTTTTGTTGCTTAGTTTGTGTAGCTAAGTTGAGCTCTCTAATTTGGCTTGGGTAGCCTTGTTATTGAGCATTGCTAGTGAGCTTAGGCTTTGTGCTTTGCTTGCTAGATTGCATAGGAGCTCCCCCGTGCTTGAAGTACTAGTTGCATAGGCTTGTGTGACCTTGCATCTAGAATTGGTTAGATGAGCTCTAGCTAGCCCGACACCTTATTTCATTGATTAGGATCTTTTGTAAGGTGTCATAGAGTATAGGTAGAGGGGTGTAGTCTTGGCTAAACCGATAGTTTTAATTCCGCATTTGTTTCGGTTAGCCGCTCTGATTAAGTTTAATTTTAAAAAGGACTATTCACCCCCCGTCTAGTCCGCCATCTCGACCTTTCAGGTACCCTCAGGACAGTTACTCGGATTCCTCGTTAGTCATTGAGGCATCGAGGCTAGTCAAAAGCAGATCACAGCTATCATCAACATGAAGCCGCCTACCTCTGTCCGAGACATTCAGAAACTCACCGGGTGCATGGCTGCGTTAAATCGATTTATCTCACGGCTCGGAGAAAAGGGATTGCCTTTCTTCAAATTACTTAAAGACGGCGACAAATTTCAGTGGACGGATGAAGCGGACAGAGCTTTTGAACAACTCAAAAGCTACCTTATCAATTCACCCATACTGACGCTGCCGGAGCGCAGGGAACCGATGATGCTGTATATCGCAGCTACCACACACGTTGTCAGCCCAACAATCGTGGTGGAGCACAAAGACAAAAAGCACATCTACAACACCCAACGACCAGTTTATTACATCAGCGAGGTACTATCTGACTCGAAAGTCAGATACCCGCAAGTACAAAAACTGCTCTATGCTTTACTCATATCCTCAAGAAAGTTGCGGCACTACTTCGAAGCTCATGAGATCACGGTAGTCACGGATTTTCCTTTAGGAGAAATCCTTCACAACCGTGATGCTACTGGAAGGATTTCCAAGTGGGCAGTTGAATTAGGGGCACTCAACATCAAGTTCACTCCGAGGAAAGCTATCAAGTCTCAGGCCCTAGCTGATTTTGTCGCCGAATGGACTGAAATACAGCAGACTAGAGACAACGTTATTCCTGATCATTGGAAGATGTACTTCGATGGGTCCGTAAAACTTGGAGGAGTAGGAGCCGGAGTCCTTCTTGTATCACCCGCTGGCGAACAGCTCAAATACGTTCTGCAAATATTGTGGCCAGCCACCAACAATGAAGCAGAATATGAGGCACTGCTCCACGGACTTAAACTAGCAGTCACTTTGGGCATTAAGCGGCTATTAGTCTATGGCAATTCTTCCGTGGTCATTCACCAAGTTAATAAAGACTGGGACTGTACCAAGGAAACAATGAACGCCTATTGTGCTGAAGTACGCAAGCTGGAAAAACACTTTGCAGGACTGGAACTCATTCATGTTACCCGGGATCTCAACGTGGCAGCAGATATACTCGCGAAATTGGGTTCTGACAGAGCACAAGTTCCTAGTGGTACCTTTGTACATGAGTTGTCCAAGCCTTCAATCCAAGAGAAGGAGGAGTTCGAGCCAGAACCCGCAACCCAGGTCCTATCTCCAGCACCCGACTGGACACGAGTTTTCATTGATTACTTCAAAGAACATAAACTGCCAAGCGACAAAACTACAGCAGAGCAAGTCACCAGGTATAGCAAAAACTATGTTCTAGTCGGGGATAAGCTGTATCGACGCGGAGCTTCATCAGGGGTCCTCCTCAAGTGTATTACACCAGAAGAAGGCAGGGAAATCCTAAATGAAGTCCACTCTGGGTCCTGCGGTAATCACGCAGCTTCAAGGACACTAGTCGGAAAAATCTTTAGGTCAGGATACTACCGGCCCTCAGCTTTAAAAGACGCGGAAGACTTAGTCCGCTGCTGTCAATCATGCCAGTTCTTTGCCAAGCAGCAGCATGTACCCGCACATGAACTGATATGCATCCCTCCATCATGGCCCTTCTCATGCTGGGGACTTGATATGGTGGGCCCTCTCAAGCGTGCCCCAGGCGGATTCGAGTACATCTATGTCGCAATTGACAAGTTCACAAAATGGATCAAGTACATGCCATTGGTCAAATTCAATGCTTCCAAGTCAGTCCACTTCATGCAGAGCATCTTTCACCGCTTTGGAATGCCGCATAGAATCATCACTGATCTTGGGTCCCCCTTTACGGCTATTGAATTCAAGTCATGGGCCAGCGACTGTGGAATCAAGATAGACTACGCATCAGTGGCTCACCCTCAGTCCAATGGCCAAGTTGAAAGAGCAAACGCCCTAATTCTCGCCGGATTAAAACCAAGGCTATTTGACCTCCTAAAAGATCACGGCGGAAAGTGGGTTGAAGAATTGCCTAAGGTAGTCTGGGGGCTACAAACACAACGAAGTCGGGCAACAGGCCAAACACCTTTCTTTCTGGTATATGGCACTGAAGCAATCTTACTGGCTGACTTAATCTGGAACTCCCCACGAACGGAGCAGTACAACGAGGGCGAAGCTGATGATACCAGACGGTTAGAAGTCGACATCCTTGAAGAAGCTCGACTAACCGCAATTTTCAGTCAGCAAGATACCTTCAAGGGATGAGGCGCTATTATGATAAGAACGTCCATCACCGCACCTTCCAAGTAGGCGACATGGTGTTGAAGAAAATTCAAAACACCGTTGGATGTCACAAGCTCATGAGTCCATGGGAAGGTCCTTATATTGTATCCAAAGTAACAAGACCCGGGTCATTTGAGCTAGTCACTGAAGATGGATCTCCACTGCCAAATTCATGGAATATTGAGCACTTGAAGAAATTCCATACTTAAGGACCACGCTACAATTCTGATTCAGGGCAATTGTATTTATTAGTCGGATATTAATAAAGTTTGAAGTTCATACGACATAAGAACTTTTATCCAGGCTATTTTCTACACCTCATCACGACTATTCAGTCGCATAACAATCTCTGCAATAGCAGGGCTTACCTCCGACTAATATATAATATTACTCGAATAGATTGATTCAGCGGAAACCACACTTGAGTTATGAGCTTCGAGCTCAATACAACTCGCAAGGTAGTACGGCTTAACACCCGGCTATCAGCCTATAGCGAATATGGAATCCACCATAGTGGAGACTAGTTCCTGTAAGGCGTAACAAGGCGGGATAGCACTCACCCTGTTACACATTTCTTGGACAGAGGTCCACCCACCTTCGCACTCAAGCTGCGATCGTCAAGAGGATATGATTCACTCAGAAGGAACCAATGCTACGGTCCTTCAAAAGGTGCTTGATCATTGTTATCCCTTGAACAAGGGTACTAAGAGTAGTACTCGGGCAAGACTAAGTTCTCTACACAATGGTTAGAGAAACGAAGTCACACGACCCAAACTAAAGTGCTAGCGAGCACTCGGATAGACTCGTCTAATTAGACGCCTGGTCATACATCCACAACAAATAAACTCAACCCATTGCCAAAGAAATTTGCTGCAATATGGAGTTGGACATATATGCAATTCACAAGATTCAAAAGTAACCAATATTTTTGATATCTTATAATAATTGTTTTCAGGAGATACAAGCTGCAGAGACTGAGGAGTCTAGACTACTCTACAAGATCTAATATCTATGAGTACTCCTCCGCGGCGGCCTTCACCTCCTCTTGCATTACCGCAAGGTCCTCGTCGTCGTTGCCCTCAGGAAGAGTCATCAAAGCAGACAAGTCGAAGGATGGCAGATGAAGCCACAGCGTCGCCATCAAGCCTTGCACCACGGAAATCGTCATATCTTTGATGTATTGCGCCAGCCGTCCAGGTGCAGCCTTGGCCCGCTCAATCAAAGTCTCCTCGACTCCTGCTGGCGCCGGAATCATGTTGAGTAGGGGCTCGACAGCATGCTCCAAGGCCTTCAAGGACTCCGCCGACTCCTTTGTAGACTTCAAAGCCTGCAGAAGGTCCCGGTCTGCACCCTCACGCATCAATTTGGCCTCTTGAAGAGCACTCTGCGCGTTAGCAAATACCTCTTCAAGCTCTGCCTGCTTCCGATTAAAGGCGGTCTGCCACCCAGAAGCCAGCTTATTTGCATCTGCATACAAAACAGTCAGTTATCATGTCATCCGACTAATATTATGGAGCAGAACGACACAGAAACTCCAAGTATACCTTCAAGCTGCTTTTTAGAACTCTTCTTGAGCTCCTTCAACTTCTGTTCCATGGTAGCGGACTTGGATATCAGCCCAACCTCTCGGTCGTTAGCAGTGTCACGCTCCGCTACCACTTCCTTGAGGTTGCCTTGGAGTTCATTAATGCGATTATGCAAAACCTGGGTGTCTACCTTCTGACTAATTTGGTCCTGGGCAATATAGTCCCGGAGCTCCTGGTTTTCACGAGACAGCTCCTGGCGGATCTGGGTGACTTGATCTCTAACCTTGAAGTCAAAGGACTACAATACAATAATATCATGAGTACTCGGATGAGTTTACAGTATAACAAGAAGAGATTGAGACTCTTACCTCAACAAATTGGTGAAGAGCTTCAAAAGGAGCCCTCACCTGATCCCTCAGCTCCTTCAGCCGAGTAAGATCTTGGTCATACCCGGATACGTCAAGAGTAGCTCCTTGGTGCGAGGACTCGGGTGCATCTAAAGATCCTCCCTGCTGACAAGCTGAGCCCTCTGCATGTATCTCCGTCAAGACCATGTCCAGGGTAGGTTCGTCCGGCTGTCGTGTATAAAAAAAACCAGTCATTCCACACTCAGTCAAACTCCAATTGAGCGGGAGAACGAAAGATGGAGTACGGCCAACCAACCTGAGGCAATGGAAGAGCATCTGCGTCAGGAGCGGCTTCGACCTGAGACTTGGACGCAGAGGAGTCAGGCAGTGGATCTACCTGACTGAAGGCTGGCGGCACGCTGGAGTCATCCTTGGCCAGCGGCTCCGACTCCTCTACCGCCTGAGGATCAGGAATGGTGCTCGAGGCTGTTGCACCTGGTTTTGCCTTCCTGCAAGCAGACAAGTATAGATATCAGTATCAGAACTCTGTGTACACTCTACAAAGCTGAAAACTTACTTCACGAGCTTCAAAGGCTTTGGTAGCTTCAAGAGCGGCTGCATCAGAAGCGGGTCTGAAGTCGGAGGCTTCTCAGACATCACGCTGCTTGAAGTCCCTTGCGCCGTCCCAGCATCTGATACAGCGACATATATAAGACAAGAGACCATCAACACTCAAAAGGACTACAAAGTACTCGGGTTTTCCCTTACCAGGAGCACCCGGCTTATAGTGCTTATCACACAATTCTTGAGATAAAAGAACTTTTCGACAAGCACGGCGATTACCAGTGTGAGCCTTCTTTAGGACGGGTCCTCTGGCTTCTAGTTGAGGAGTCGGCGACCTCTTCCGGCTACCCTCAGCCTCTGGGTCTATAAGCTGGACATCAGAGTCAGTTGATTCTGTGTCAAGCCAGTCAAGATCTTCAGGCGAACTTGGTTTGTTAGGAAGATCCTCACTCCTGACGGGCCCTTCCAAAATGATTCCTCCGCCTTCTTCAGTCGTCGGAGGCAGTGGAGGGCAATCATTGTTATCTCTCCCCTGGCCCTATAAAACAGAAGGATACCTAGTCAGCTCAGAAGGATATCTATTCCGAACCTTGACGTCACGACAAATTAAGTACTTACCTGAGGAGGAGGATTAATGGCGGAGAAGGATGTCATCACTGGAGCAAGATGTCCACGGCTCTTAAGCAGCCGGTTCACTCTCCAGAGGACTTCGCATTCTACCAATTGCTCGACAGCGTGGCGACCCGGGTCGTTCTTACCCAGGTATTCGAACCCATAGTTGGCTCGCTGCTGAAGCGGGTGGATGCGCCGGACAACAAAGTCTTGAACGACAGTGTATACGGTCAGCCCATTGATTATCAAAGCATCTATCATAATGAGGAGGGGTTGGATAGCCCCTACTTCTTCACTTGTGAGCTTCTCCTTCCATTCACGGCACTTCTGTGGAGGCCATCCATCATGACGACGAAGAGCTAGGGGTGGGTTACCCATATAGAACCACCCAGCAGCCCAGTCTTTTACCGACTCTGATAACTCAACAGTTATATATTGATTGGCTACTTCCAATCTAACCTGGAGACTAGCCCCTATGACTACTTCGGTATTAGCATCACTAGGTTGACACTTAAACCAAAAAAAGTAGCGGAAAAGGGTAATAGAGGGACATATCCCAAGAAAAGCCTCACAGAGATGGGCGAAGATTGCAATATGAAGAACCGCATGGGGAGTAATATGGTTTAGAGTCAAACCATAGTAATGCAGCAATCCACGGAAGAAATCCGAAGCAGGAAGCCCTAATCCCCGCTCTACGAAGGCTTTAAACATCACGATCTCCGTGGTGCTGGGGGCAGGAGCGCGATGATCAGTGGGTACCCTCCATCCATCCAGTGGTTGCGCCCGCAGCAATCCTTGCTGCGCCAGGAATGCCAGTTTTGCCAGGGTGGTGTCCGGTTTCTTCCACGCCAAAACATCAGTTGGCGGGTTTGGATGCTTTGGTCTCCCGGTGGTGGTGATCCTAGGTCTCTTCTTCTCCGCTGCAGACTGCTTCTTGGGACCCATGTTGGTGACGAGAGATTTTCTATGCATCCACTTAGAGTTGGCTAAGGGATCCCTAGCTCTGAAGGCAATGGCTTGATGAAAGCGTGAGGAAAACATAAGCCCGGCGGCGGCTTATTATAGATATGTTTTGATAACCGTTCAGATTTTTTAAACGGCATCATGGCAACGTCTGTAACCCTAACGGCTAGGAACACGTGTCAGACGGCATCAGAGACAGAGAACAGGAACAGTAAACAGACAAGTTTTCCTTCCGCAAGATACATTTAGTACTCGGGAAACAAGACAGAGGACTCGGAAAATATTCCAAGTACCCGAATCTTTGTTATTATTACTCAGAATTACAACAGAGATACATGGAAACATCTTGAGATACAACAACTTTCAATAGAAGTACAATCAATGTGTAAAACGCTACTCTAGTGAATTCAAGGTACATAGCCTTGATGCCTATTGCACCAAGGACCGGGTTCAGTGAGATGCAGTAAAGCAGACACAGAATCTTGGGTAGACACTATCTTTTCAGTGCATCCCAAGGTGGGTCGTTGGTACCACCCCAGTACTCAAGGAACTCGGGGAAGACCATCACCCTCGCCGCCCTTTTGACAACCTGTGACTCCGAGGTTATCCACGAGTGGTAGTCACAAGAGTTCTTTTAGGCGCACCTCTGCGTCCCTCTGCTCGCGACCACTTGGAAACCACCCTAACGGATGGTCCTTTCACAAGAGTTCTTCGGGGCACTTCATCTATTCTACAGAAGGAAGACACCCGGGGGCTCGATCATTTCAGCTACTGCTATTACAATACCCATGGAACTAATAAGAAGTTCTACACTCTCAAAAGATATGAGCTCTTTGCTTCCCAGGCAGGGTATTTATAGGCGGTTTCTTCTGGGTCTATAGACCAGGTTCATCAACAAGAGTGATCGCTGGACCAATAATTCAATCAATGTACTGTGGTGCATGTGAAGCTCGACATGGGTAACAGAGCTGATTCTCACACGCACTTCAAGACGAAGATGACAAAGTTTGCAGTTGCAGAAAACGACAAACATCATTATTACGCACAGTTGGAACAGTCACCAGTCAATTATTGTTGGACTCAAGGTAATTTTTATTCAGTGGGGGTGATATGGGATGTTTGTTGAAAACATTGCCCACCTGAAGCTGAGTAATTATTATTTGGACGGTTTAAGCAACAAGTTGGTGTCATGGTCCGACTACTCAAGACCTTAATAGATTACCTAATGGCTTCATTTAGAAGACCCCGAGAACCGACTACTATGGTACTCGGAACTCAGGCTCGGGGGCTGCAGGGTATAATCTATAAAGGAAATGTTTTTTCTTATTTAAGATTTACTCGGAAAAGGCTCCAAAGATCCTCAAAGTTATTATAAATAACAAGAGGCTCGGGGGCTACACCCTATGGGTGCACTTTTTGAAAAAGCGCACACCATGTATTTTCTTTACTCTCGGAGCACTTCAAGATTTCTCAAGACATTACTCGGAGATTCTCAAGAAGAAACTGGAAGATAACGTTGTGAAGAAATGATGAAGAGCTCGGGGGCTTGACGGACTAGGATGTCAGAGATATCATCTATCGATGATTACTCCGACTAATCCAGGATGGCTTTAGAGATCCGAAGACTTGTAACGAAGTGTACTTGGATTAGGATTCTAGTTTGTAACTTAGCCGAGTTGTAAAAGGAAGTCCTGTAATTAGAATAGGACTCCAATATTGTAACCGGCTAGGACTCGGTGTGCGCTAAGGTTCACCCGGACATATAAGGGGAACCGGGCGCAGGCTCTAGATGATCGAACATTGAATCATAACAATATACAAGGCACACGCCGCACTGGACGTAAGGTATTACACTATTTAGCGGCCTGAATCAGTATAAATCGCTGTCCCTGTGTACTCGCCGAGTCCTACGAACGCCAATCCCCATCGAACAAATCATCTGAGATTACTCAAGACGAGTTGCCGGTCAACAAACACCGACACCTTGGTGCAGTCCCAATCTTTGTTGACTTTTTGAATCACCACAGAAGAATCGCCATAGACTAGTAGTCGCTTGATACCCAATGTGACTGCTAGTCTTAACCCGTGTAGTAGCGCCTCATTTTCTGCTTCATTATTGGTAGCTGGCCACATAATTTGCAGAACGTACTTGAGTTACTCCCCAGCGGGTGATACAAGTAGAACTCCAGCACCTGCCCCTCCAAGTTTTAGGGACCCATCGAAGTACATCTTCCAATCTTCTGCAATAGCATCGTCTTGGACCTACTGAAATTCTGTCCACTCAGCGACAAAATCAGCCAGGGCTTGCGACTCGATTGCTTTTCTTGGAGTGAACTTAATATTGAGTGCGCCCAACTCGACTGCCCATTTGGAAATTCTTCCTGTACCATCACGGTTGTGAAGGATTTCTCCCAATGGAAAATCCGTGACAACTGTGATTTCGTGGGCTTCGAAGTAGTGCCGTAGCTTCCTTGATGATATGAGTAAAGCATGAAGCAACTTTTGAACTTGCGGGTACCTGATCTTCGATTCGGAGAGTACCTCGCTGATGTAGTATACTCGTCGTTGGGTATTGTAGATGTGCTTCTCATCTTTGTTCTCTACTACTATATTGTTGTGCTTACAACATGTGTGGTGACTGCAATGTATAGCTTCATTGGTTCCCTGGGTTCTGGCGGCGTTAATATAGAAGGATTGGTTAGGTATCCTTTGAGTTGTTCAAAAGCCCTGTCCGCTTCCTCTATCCACTAGAATTTATCACCGACTTTGAGCAATTTGAAGAAAGGTAATCCCTTTTCTCCCAACCGTGAGATAAATCTGTTAAGCGCGACCATGCACCCAGTGAGCTTCTGAACATCCTTGACCGAAGTTGGTGGCTTCAAACTAGCGATAGCCTTGATTTGCTTTTGGCTAGCCTTGATGCCTCGATGACTAACAAGGAATCCGAGCAATTGGCCTGAGCGTACTTCGAATACACATTTTGTGGGATTGAGCCTCCATTTGTAAGTGCGTAGTCGGGTAAAGGTTTCCTCTAGGTCTGATATGAGGGTAGTCGGATCCTTTGTCTTTATGACCACATCATCAACGTAAGCTTCCGCATCGCGGCCGATTTGGTCGCCTAAGCAATCTTGGATAGCTCACTGATAAGTGGCTACTACATTCTTTAATCCAAAGGACATGGTTTTATAACAGTAGGCGCCGAAAGGAGTTATAAACGATGTCTTTGGTTTGTCTTCTTCTTTGAGGGCAATCTGATGGTACCCCGAGTAACAATCCAGAAAGGATAATAGAGCAGAACCTATGGTGGCATCAACTATTTGATCTATCCTCGGTAATTCGAAGGGATCCGTTGGTGCGGATACATGGGTGTATGCCGAGTCTTTGAGTGATGAGTGATTGTCAACTGGGATGATGCGCATGTTCTTTGGCTTGTGTTGTGCAGGTGTCGAGCACGGATACAGTGATCGAGGGCAAGGTGAAGGTCAAGTAGAGACGTGCCGTGTCGAGGGACCGAGAGTGGCGAAGGGCGGACGTGAGGCTTGGACTGTGGGACTGGTGGCCTGAGGATCAGCTGTGGTGGCTGACAGCGTAGGACAGCGACGAGCAAAGACTTGCGGTCACGGTGTTGCTCGGGTCGAGGACCTGGGGACACGTGTCGGTGGACGGGGTGCACGGGCGGTGCATCCCCTCTACAGTTCGGTTTGGTGGTTGAGCCACAAAAAAACCACCGAGTGGACGGTTTCCAGGTTTGGGCCTCAACACCTGGGTGCTGATGGTTTCCGAGTTTGGGCCACAAAACTCTAGCTGATGACGGTTTCCAGGTTTGGGCCTCAAAACCTGGGTGTTGCGGGTTTGATGAGTTTGGGCCACAAAACTCAGGCTACGGTCGGCTGGTTTCCCGGTTTGGGCCTCAAAACCAGGGGTTGGCTGTGAAGGCTGGTTTCCCGGTTTAGGCCACAAAACCGGGGGTGCGACGTCCGGGAAAAGGACAAGCAGAGCGGTGGCGGCACGTGGCGGCGATCGGTGAGGTTGCATCGAGGCAACGGTAATTAGTGAGGGGTAGAGTAGGAATTAGAATTAGAATAAGTAGAGGGGGACACCCTCCTCCCTATCCATCTCAGTCATTTGCTCTTTGCTTCTAGGGTTTCCTGCTCTCCCAATCCCCTGCTGTAGCTACTGAGATCCGCAGAGAACTATACCTCTGTGTACTGGAGATTTTGAGGAAGTGAGACCGTAATCTCACTGTTGTAGCGTGTGGGTAGCCACACGGTTGCAGATCGATGTGTTGATTCGCGTTTTGTTCGTGTTCTTCATGTTCTTCGTTTCTCCACAATTTTCCCGTCGCTCGATCTCTCTCTATACTGTGTCTTTTCGAATTCCACTTGAATCAACTTGTTCTTTATAGTGAGGAGAACATTTCCACTAAAGGAATTTATCTCTACCCTCACGAACAAGTAGATCGGGCCGATTTCGTTTTCGTGGCGCTTTTTCGGTTCATACACCTTCCCCTTCGATTTCCCGTTGATTGAATCGATTTGAGCGGATGATTTCTTGGGGATAGTCTCTTAACTACCTCGTGATCATCCTCTCCAAGCTTGGGATCAAGGGATTTTGGTTTGGATCGATTTGGAGAAGATTTGGGTGAAGGGCGACCAAAATCGCCCTTACTGGGTGGTCGCGGACAGTCCGCCGCCCACCCCGCGGACAGTTCGCGCATCGGGATCGAGCCAGTTCATTGGCTGCGGGTCTCGGCTGGTTTACTGTTCCTTGACCCGCGGACAGTCCGCCGTTGGGTTTCGCGGACAGTCTGGGAAGGGTCCAGGGAAGTTCAGCAGCAGTGCTGTTTCGGTCATTTGACCGGCGGACAGTCCGGCGTCACCGCGGACAGTCTGGGACCATACCCGCGGACAGTCTGGGATCCTGCTGAGTGTTGCATTTTAGTGCGTTTGCTCTCCCGGCTTCTTCGCTTGGTTTCCAGACTTCTCGTTTGGCCCTAGAGTTGACCAAGGAACCTCTCTAGGTATCTTTGCTACTTGTTAGCATCGGTATTTGGGGATTTCTCGACGTAGCCTTCCATCTACGTTTGGGACTTGGTTTTTAGGGGGAAAACTTGTGCCGGTACTTTTTGCGTTTGGTTTGCTATCGCTTTGTGGTGCCTCGCTGTGATCCTAGGGATCATCCACCTTCTTCCAAGGGTCGTGGGCATCACGGTTTCGATCGAAGCTTTATGGGGTTGATTTTGGGACAATAGGCCAAATTTTCGAGAGAAATTTTTGTGGCTCCCATTCACCCCCCCCCCCTCTAGTCGCCTTGCTATTGGATTCTCGGTCATTCAGTTGGGCAGTGCTTGTTGAGGTCGGTGTAGTCGACACACATGCGCCACTCTGTGGAGGTCTTCTTTACTAGCACTGGATTAGCTAGCCAGTGAGGGTGGAGAATCTCCCTGATGAACTCGGCTGCTAGTAGTTTAGCTAGCCTTTTCTTGATGGGTCTAGAATCCTCTTTTAATTCCAATTTGTGCTCAGCCAAGTTCCTTGGAACACCCGGCATGTCAGCCGGCTTCCAGGCAAATATGGCTTTGTTTGCTCTGAGGAACTTGGTAAGCGTGAGTTCCTATTCTTCGGATAGGTGAGCGCTGATAACCGTTGTCTTTGAGGGATCATCGGTTTCCAGGTCAATAGCTTTTGTAGAAACTTCTACTGATGGTTGGACAGTACCTGCCTTCTTGGTTGGGATTTCTAAATCTCCGGGTTTGGTGTTATGTACCATCTGCGCGAGTTCCTGTACTTCCAGGGTGAGTTGAGCTTTTTTGGCAATTTGGACAGCTTCTGTGTCGCATTCGAAGGATCGCTTTAAGTCGCCCTTGAAAGTTAGAATACCTTTAGGACCCAGCATCTTCAGCAGAAGGTATGGATAATGTGGTACTGCCATAAATTTGGCGATAGTTGGTCGTCCAAATGTGGCAGGGTATGATGACTCGAAGTTTGCTACCTCAAAAGTTATGTACTCTGTTCGGTAGTTGGTCTGAGTTCCAAAAGTGACGGGTAGTATTATCCTTCCGAGTGGTATGGCCGCCTTTCCGGGTACTATGCCGTAAAAGGGGCGTTTTATGGTGTGAGTTGAGTTGCTAGGTCCAAGTTCATCTTGCGTACGGTACTTGCGAAGATGACGTTAAGTCCTGCTCCTCCATCTATGAGTACTCTTCCCAATTTGAACCCGGCGACCGTAGGATCCAGGACTAGCGGGTAGTGCCGTGCATTGGAGACGCTGGTCCATTGGTCTGCTCGAGAGAAATTGATCGGGTGCTCAGACCGATCAAGGTATCTGGGGGTTGCTGGTTCGATAGACATAATTTCTCGTAGGGAAAGCTTCTGGAGGCGCTTGCTGTCGCTGGTGGTTACTCCTCCAAATACGACGTTAATAGTGCCTTTGGGGTGTTGGAAGTCGCCAGCGCCCTGCTGAGGGTCTTCAGCTGCCTTCTTCCCCTTGTCTTTTTTGCTTTTGTTGAAGTCAGAGTTCAAACCTCGCTCTTTAAGCTGTCGACAATGCTTGGTCGGGTGTCCTCCTTTCGAATGGAAGGGGCATGGGTCGTCTAGGAGGTCGTCAAAGGTTGACGGCTTGTTCCCTTTCTTCTGAGGTTCCATGGCTGCAACAGTGTTGTCCTCGGTTCTCTTGCGGGTGCTTTGCTGAGCAGTCTGGTTTCCTCTCTGATTATTTCCTCGATCACCTTGCATGTTCCTTTCGGGAAAGCGCTCCTGTGTGCGTTCTTCTGTCGCCATCATGGAGTTTACTGCTTGATGGAACTCGTCAGCGGTGGTCGGATCATACTTGATGAAGTCCTTGTAATTGTACCTTTCGCAAATTCTACGGATACTTGGGTGTATGCCGGATCTTGAGATGATGAGTGATTGTCAGCTGGGATGATGCGCATGTTCTTTGGCTTGTGATGTGCAGGTGTTGAGCATGGATACGGTGATCAAAGGCAAGGTGAAGGTCAAGTAGAGAGGTGTCCTGCTGATGGACCTGAAGCGGTGAAGGGCGAACGTGAGGCTTGGACTGACGGACCGGTGGCCTGAGGATCGGCCGTGGTGGCTGACAGCCTGGGACAACGACAAGTGAAGACTTGCGTGTGGATGGGGTGCACGGGCGGTGCATCCCCTCTACGGCTCGGTTCGGTGGTTGAGCGACAGAAAAACCATCGAGTGGACGGTTTCCAGGTTTGGGCCTCAAAACCTGGGTGCGGCCGGTTTCCGAGTTTGGGCCTCAAAACTCGGGCTAAGGACGGTTTCCAGGTTTGGGCCTCAAAACCTAGGTACTGATGGGTTTTTGAGTTTGGGCCACAAAACTTAGGCGATGGTCGACAGGTTTCCCGGTTTCGGCCTCAAAACCAGGGGATGGCCCAGGTTTCCTGGTTTCGGCCTCAAAACCGGGGAGAGGTCCGTAAAAAGGACGAGCAGAGCGGTGGCGGCACGTGGCGGCAATCGGTGAGGTCGCGTCGAGGCGAAGCTACCAGTTGTGCGGCCGTGGCCGTCGGATCACCATCTACCTCGAGTTGGTCAGGAATACCCTTAGGGTTAGCTTGCTCACTCATTAGCTGTAAGGGTAGAAGGGGAATAATTGTATTAGGCTATATAAGGTGAGGCCACCCCTCCCTCCAAACTATCTCAGCTATTGCTATTTTCATTCTAGGTTTTCCTGCTTCTCATTCCCTGCTGTAGCTACTGAGATCCGCAGAGACGGTGAACAATACCTCTGTGTATTTGGATTTTGCGAAAACGGGACCAGATTCTCATTGTCTCCTCGGGGGGACGAATTTTGGCTGGCAATTCGTGATCTTGATTTGCGTTTTGAACTTGTTCTTCGCGTTCTTCGTTTCTCCATGATTTTCCCGTCACTCGATCTCCCTCTACCCTGCGTCTTTCTTGAATCCACTTGAACCAACTTGTTCTTTAATGTGAGGAGATCATTTCCACCGAAGGAATTCAACTAACTTCTCACGAACAAGTAGATCAGGTCGATTCAAATTTGGTAATGCTTTTTTGGTTCATACACCTTCCCCTTCGATTTCCCATTGATTGAGTTGATTTGAGCGGATGATTTCTTGGGGATAGTCTTCCAACTACCTCGTGATCATCTTTTAAAAGTTTGGGAACAAGGGATTTTGATTTGGATCGGATTTGGGGAGATTTGGGTGAAGGGTGACCGAAATCGCCCTCACTGGGTGGTCGCGGACAGTCCGCCACCCACCCCGCGGACAGTCCGCGCGTCGGGGGCGAGCCGGGTTAGTGGCTGTGTTCTTCGGCTGTGTTGTTTTGGTTTGAATGGCGGACAGTCTGCAGTGCTAGGTCGCGGATAGTCTGGGCCTGAGCAGAACGAGTTCAGCAGCAGTGCTGTTTTGGGGACTTTGCCGGCGGACAGTCTGCCCTTCCCTCGCGGACAGTCCGGCAGTACCGCGGACAGTCCGGGACCATACCCGCGGACTGTCCGGGACTTCGCAGACTTGTCTTTTTTAGTGCATTTGGTCTCCCGACTTTTCTGTTTGATTTTTAGACTTCTCGTTTGGCGCTAGAGTTAACCAAGAAACCTCTCTAGGTATCTTTGCTACTTATTAGCATAGGTATTTGGAGATTTCTCGATGTAGCCTTCTATCTACGCTCCAGGGTAGGTTTTTGGGGTCGAACTTGAGCCGGAGCTTTTGGTGTTTGATGTCCTCTCGTTTGGTGGAGCCTAGCTGTGATCCTAGGGATCATCCACCCTCTTCCAAGGGTCATGGGCTTCACGTTTTCGGTCGAAGTTTTTGGGGGTTCATTTGTGGGACAAAGGCCAAAGTTTCGAGAGAAATTTTTAGGCTCCCATTCACCCCCTCTGGTCGCTTTCTGGTAGAGTTCTCGGTCCTTCAATTAGTATCGGAGCAGGTTAAGGATCTTCCACCTTAGCCGGTTCCAGATCCACAGAAGGCGACATGGATCGCGGCGTGGGCAAACCGCCGTTCTTCGATGGGACAAACTATGCGTATTGGAAGATACGCATGTCGGCCTATCTTCTGAGTTACTCTCTATGCTCTTGTCAGGCATGTGTCGAAAGTTCTCATACTCCCACTAGGGATCATATATGTTCTCATCGACGCGTGGCGGCACCGAGAGGCTTGCGTTGCGACGAAGCTATCGGTGAGGGAGGCGTGGTGGTCGACGTGACGACACGTGGCGGCATCTTGGAGCTTGTGTCGAGGTGAAGCGAAGGAAGAAAGGCGCATGGCCGTCGGATGGAAAATGACCGAGTTGGACGGTTTTACCCTCAAGGGGGTATTTGGGTCAATGCTTCACGAGAGGGCGTTTTGGTCTTCGGACGTGCGCCTATATATATGTGAGGGGGCTGGTTAGGGCAGCCCATCCTTGGGGAGGTGTCACTCTCATTTTGTTCAGTTGAGAGGAGGCTAGGGTTAGAGGAGGAGTGGCTCTTGTTCTTGAGATTTTCGCCATCCACGCTTTGTTGTTGCGAGGAGTGGCTTGTAACCGGACACAGTGTGCTACACAATTCATCATCTCGTAGCAATCCAAGGATCAATTTCTTACCCCTCTTTGTTGGCTGCAATTTGGATCGAATTGCATTTGTGTTCTTCGCGTTTTGTTTTTTTTCCTTCTCGGAGATTTGCCTCATTCTCCCTCTCCGAGCGACGATTTGCGATTTCGTTTGAATCAGATTGTTCTATGTCGTGAGCTCCTTCTTTCTACTGAAGGATTTCTTCTCTAACCTCACGAGCACATAGATCGGGTCGAAATCGCGTTCGTTCTTCATTCTTCCCCCTTTTCTAGTGTTCTTCGGATTTCTCATGGATTAGTTGGATTGGAGCAATGATATCCTAGGATTAGCTTCCCAACACGTAGAAGAACATTTGGAAGAAGTTTGATTGCAGACCCGTTCGATTTGGTGAAGATCCAATCGATTTTGGTTTTGTCCCGTGCGGTTTTTGCACTTTCTGGGCAGTGGTGGACTGTCCGCCCCCCAGCCGCGGACAGTCCGCGCATCGAGGGTCCAGCCGGAGCAGTGGCTGTTTTCCTCGGTGTTTTTCCCCTCGGGTGACCGGCGGACAGTCCGCTGTTGGCAGGCGCGGACAGTCCGGGCCCGAGCAGGGACGTTTCAGCAGCTTTGCTGTTTTGTGATTTTGGCCGGCTGACAGTCCGGGAAGGAACCGCGGACAGTCCGCCCCTGGCGCAGACAGTCCGGCACCAGCAGCTCGGACAGTCTGGGAATCGGCTGTAGGTTGCGTTTTAGTGCGTTTGCTCTCCCGGCTTTTCCGCTTCGTCTCCGGACTTCTCGTTTGCTCCTAGAGTTCACCTAGGAACCTCTCTACCTATCTTTGCTACGTGTTAGCATAGGTATTTAGAGGAATCCCGACGTAGCCCTCCATCTACGTTTGGGAGTGGGTCTTTTAGGTACGAACTTGCCTCGGAGTTTTGGGAGTTTTGATTTGCTCTCTTGTGTGGTGCCTCGCTGTGATCCTAGGGATCATCCACCCTCTTTCCGAGGGTCGTGGGCATCACGTTTGAGTCCGAAGCTTTTGGGGTTGATTTTGTTGGGACAGAGGCCAGAATTTCGAAAGAAATTTTTAGGCTCCCATTCACCCCCCCCCTCTGGTCGCCTTGCTTTAGCATTTTTGGTGCTTCATGATCTTTTGTCACATGTCCTTTGTGCTTGATCTTTTGCCGTTGTTGTGGGTTAGATGTAACGTCAAGTTGTGAACCTATGTGCGCGTGGCGCAAGACTTGGGAAAGTCCCATATGTATGGGCATTTATGGATGTTTTATGTTGACGTTTGCATGTTGTGCTATTGAGCGATTCTATTATGTGATGTTGCAATGTGGATTGAAATTTTTTATGCCTCTGTAATTGTTTGGCGAATTTGTTTTCCAAATAAATTCAGTTTGGCATGGTTTATTGTTCTCTACAATTATTTCAACATCACTTAATGATCACTTTCTATCGACATATGCAGATGACGACGACTCCTAGTGCGGCTGGCGGTAGTGGTGGTAATGAGGACAACAGAGACAACCGCAATCCACCACCTCCTCCACCGGCCACTCCTGAGCAACTCTTCGCCCAATTCTTGGGGAGTCAGCGCAATATCGAGGCATTGCTACATGAGAATCTGACACATGGCAACCAGCGCCCCGAGCCGAACCAATATAGCTCATTCAAGGACTTTCTAGACACTAGACCGCCCATTTTCAAGGAGGTTGTTGAACCTTTGGAAGCAGAAGAATGGCGGCATACCATAGACCAAAAGTTTTGGTTGCTCAGGCTCACGGAGGAGCTAAAGGCAGAGTATGCCGCACATCAACTTCAGGGACCGACCGGGATTTGGTGGGGACACCATCGTTCTACCTATCCTGCCCGTACTCATGTTACTTGGGAGATGTTCTCGCGAGCTGTCTGGGGGCACTACATTCCGCCAGGATTGACCCAGATGAAAGTGGCCGAGTTCATGAATTTAACATGGGGACGCGTTCAATCACCTAGTATCTGTCGGTGTTTGTTAGCCAGCAACTCGTCTTGGGGATTCCCAGACGATTTGTTCGGTGGGGATCGGCGTTCGTAGAACTCGGCGAGTACACAGGGACAACGATTTATACTGGTTCAGGCCGCTTAATAGTGTAATACCTTACGTCCAGTGGCGGCGTGTGCCTTGTGTTATGATCTGAGATTCAATGATAGGGGTAGGCGCCCGCTTCCCCTTATATAATTGGGTGAAGCTTAGCGCATACCGAGTCCTAGTCGGTTACAACAGAGGAGTCCTATTCTAATTACAAGACTTCCTTTAGAAACTCGACTAAGTTACAACGAGAGTCCTAGTCCATGTTGTCTTCGCACCATGTCTTCGGATCTCCCACGACGTCCAGGACTAGTCCGAGTAATCATCTTCGGATGATATCTCTGACATTATGGTCCGTCAAGCCCCCGAGCTCTTCAATATTTCTCTAAAACGTTATCTTCTAGTTTCTTTTGAGAATCTCTCGAGTAATGTCTTGAGAAATCTTTGGCCTGTAGGTAAAAGAACTCCATTGCGTTCACTTTTTCAGAAAAGTGCACCCATAGGGTGTAGCCCCCGAGCCTCTTGTTATTTTTAATAACATTGAGGGTCTTCGAGCCTTTTTCCGAGTAATCCTTAGTTAAGTAAAAACATTTCCTTAATGATATATACTCTGCAGCCCCCGAGCCTGAGTTTCGAGTACTCAAGTAGTTGGTACTTGGGGTCTTCAATATATCATCCGGGTAAATCTTAAAGTCTGTAAGAGGTTAATACATGACACTGATTTGATGTTTAATCCAACCGAGTAATAATTATTCAGCTTCAGGTGGGTAATGTTTTCATCAAACATCCCTTTTCACCCCCACTGAATAAAGATTACCAAAGAGGACAACAATAGTTGACCAGTGACTGTATCGCCTGTTCACATTGATGATTTCTTGTCGTTTTGTGCAACTGCAACACTTTTGTCTGTTTCCCCATGAAGCATGCACGTGAAATGAAGAACCCACCAGTGATGTCAAGCTTCACATGTGTAACAGTACGCACAAGGGTGCATTTATTGAACTCTGCTTGATTGCATCCATGAACTAAGTCCATAGACCAAGAGCAGTCGCCTATAAATACCCTGTCTAGGGAGAAAGGATGCCACACATTCCTGAGTATATGACCTCTCTTATTCCCATGAGTGTTATAATGTCTGTTACGGAGATGTCCGAGCCCCCAGGTGTCTTCCTTATGTAGGATAGTCGAAGTGCCCAGAAGAACTCTTATGAAGGGATCATCCGTCAGGGTGGTTTCCAAGTGGTCGGGATCAGAGTGATATAGAGTTGCGCCTAGAAGAACTCTTGTGACTCCCACATCGCGGGCAACCTCGGGGTCACATGTTGTCAAAAGGCATTAGGGTTAAGGCTGACTATCAAGTTCCTTGTGTACTGGGGTAGAGCCTTAAACCCACGTTGGGATGCACTGAAAAGATAGTGTCTACCCAAGGTTCTGTGTCTGCTTTACTGCGACTCACTGAACCCAGGCCTTGATGCACTACGCATCAAGACTTTGTACCTTGATTACACTAGAGTAGTGTTTTACATCCTAATTGAACTTGTACTGGAAGCTGTTGTATCTCAAGATGTAATCGTGTATCTCTGTTGTATTCTGAGTAATAATTGTTAAGATCCGGGTACTTGGAATGTTTTCCGAGTCCTTTGTCTTTGATTCCGAATACTAAATGTATCTTGTGAAAAAATAATGTCATCTGTTAGCGGGTTGCCTGTTTGTTGTCACTGACGCTGTCCAGAATGTCCTTCCAACCGTTAGGGTTTTGGACGGTTCCTGTAACGTCATTCGTGTAAACTGAACGGTTGCCGAAATCAGATCTATAATAAGCCGACATTTGCTTCACAAATCCTTCACCCTTTCATCAAGCCATAGCCTTTGAGAGCAAAGATTCCCATAGTCGATCCAGTAGTTGATGCGTAGAAAAACCCTTGTCATCGATATGGGTCCAAAGAAACAATCCCGGGAGGAGAAGAATAGGAAGACCACCGGCGGGAAGCCGCGACACCCGTGCCCTCCCACTGATGTTCTCGCCTGGAAAGCACCCGACACAAAGGAAGTGGAGCTAGCTTTTTTGTCCCAGCAAGGATTGCTTCGCTCGCAACCGATGGACGGGTGGAGGATGCCCGTTGATCATCATGCTCCGACCCCCAATACGACAGAGATCGTGATGTTCAAATCCTTCATCGAGTGTGGATTAGGGCTTCCAGTATCCGATTTCCTGAGAGGATTACTGCATTATTATGGTTTGACCCTTAACCATCTCACTCCAAATGCTATCTTCCGTATTGCAATCTTCTCCCACCTATGTGAGGCTTTCCTGGGGATATGTCCCTCCTTCACCCTTTTTTGTTACTTCTTTTGGGTAAAGTGTCAACCCAGTGATTCCAATGTAGAGGTAGTCGGAGGAGCTAGCATTCAGGTTAGGCTAGAAGTAGCTAGCCAATATATAGTTGTAGAACTGTCAGAATCAGTCCGAGAGTGGGCCAGCGGATGGTTTTATATAGCCAACCCGCCACCGGCTCTTCATCGTCATGATGGATGGCCGCCCCAGAAGACCCGTGAATGGAAGGATATAGTTTCTTCTGAAGAGGTGGAGGCCATTCAACCTTTGATTGATATGATAGCGGCTTTGAAATTGAGTGGATTGACTGGTTACACCGTCATCCAAGACTTCATCGCCCGTCTAGTCCATCCGCTGCAAAAACGAGCCAACTTTGGCTTCGAGTATCTCGGCGTGAAGGACCCAAGCCGGCATTCTGCCGAGCAGCTGTCCAATGGAGAAATTCTGAGGAGGATGAAATGGCTATTGAAGAGCCGTGAGCATCATGTGCCAATGATGACCACTTTCTCTGCCATCAACCCACCTATAGAGGTAATAAATTGTAATATCCGTCTTTTGGATTCTTAATAGATATCACTCTGACTGAATATCATCTTCTTCCTCTGTTTTGGTAGGCTCAAGGGCGGAACAACAATGATTGTCCACCCCTACCCCCGACTACTGAAGAGGGAGGAGGCATCGTTCTTGAGGGTCCTATCCGAAGTAAGGATCTTCATAATTAGTCAAGCTCCCTTGGTGATCTTGATGGGTTAGACTCAGAATCGACTGACTCTGATGTCATGATCCTAGATCCCGGTGCTGAGGGTAGCCGGAAGCGATCCCCGAGTCCACTCCACGGAGCCGGCGATCCTATCCCGAAGAGGGCTCGCACTAGTAATCGCCGTGCTTGTCGAAAAGTTCTTTTATCAAAAGAGTTGGCTGAAAAGCACTGTAATCCGGGTGCTCCTAGTAAGGGAACCTGAGTACTTTATTGACTGTCCGCTTTGTATTTAATAAGCCCCTGTCTTATATCTTTGTTTGATACATACACAGAGATGCCTCAAGGTTCCACTGCTGGTGAGACAACCGAGGAGAAAACTTATCTTCCAGAGCCGCAACCCAAGAAGCGAAGTTTGAAACTTCCCGGAGCTTTGAAGCAGATTAATTAAGTTTTGCCCTTGAAAACTTAGTGTTCTTCATGCTTATCAAAAGCTCAGTGCTCATTTTTGTTATAGAAAGATCAAGACTAGCCAACCATTGTCGCCTGATACGACAAAGGCGCAGGAGGCGGAGAAGCTGGAACCGCGAAAGGAGGTAGAGTCGAGCGTCCCTCCTATCAGCAGCCAGGTGAATACCGAGACGGATCCTTCCTCTTCCGATGCCCTAGCCGTAGAAGATCCTCAAGTGGGTGTTCTTCCATTGCCTCTGGTTGGTGTTCCGTATTCCATCTTTCGTTCTACCGCTCAATTGGAACTTGACCGGGTGATGAATAATTGGTTCTTCTGGACCCGTCAGCGTGGTGAACCAACTTTGGAGATGATCAAAGCTAGCATCAGTACTGACGATGAAGCTGAAATCTCAGTTTCTCTTCAGAAGGAATCTGGTGAAGTCCCCGAGTCCTCGCGTCAAGGGTCGAAGCTCGAAGTAGTGGGGTACAACCTAGACCTTGTCCGTCTAAGGGAGCTGGGCGATGAAGTGATGGCACCGGCTTTGGTGCTGAAGGAATTTGTTGAAGTAATGTCTCATCTTTTTTGACTCATATAGTCTTGTTCCGGCTACTAATAGCTTCTTGTGCAGGGTTTCGACGTGAAAGTTACTGAGCAAATTACTCGTATTCGAAAATAACTTTCCGTTGAGAACCAAGGTTTGAAGGAATACATAGCCCAGGATTAGATTAGTCAGAAAGTGGCAACTCGAATCTTGCATAACCGCATTAATGAACTTGAGGGAAAACTTAAGACTACTATTGATGAGCGAGATGCGGCCAACCAGTGGGAGATCGAGCTCCTCTCCAAGCATGCTAGCAGTGAATAG
Organism: Coix lacryma-jobi var. lacryma-jobi; assembly: GCA_009763385.1. Lineage (NCBI taxonomy): Eukaryota > Viridiplantae > Streptophyta > Magnoliopsida > Poales > Poaceae > Coix > Coix lacryma-jobi. The sequence continues at coordinate 97,048,151 of CM019824.1, forward strand.
AAGTTCAAGGAGGCTATTAAATCATCCAAGAAACAACTAACCGGTTAGTCGAACATGAGTTTCAGTGTCCTCAGTTCTTTGAAGTCATAGTGCTCATCCACTTCTGTGCTTTGCTTTTCAGAGTCGCAAAATCTTGCAGCGGGATGGCAAAACGCTTTCAACTGTAAGACGGTGGAACATGAGGAGGTATTTGCTAATGCACAAAGTACTCTTCAAGAAGCCAAATTGATCCATGAGGGTGCTGACCAAGACCTGCTGCAGGCTTTGAAATCAACAAAGGAGTCACGGGAAGCTCTAGAGGCGGTTCAGGCACAACTGAAAGAATCCCAGGAGTCTCTGAAGATTTCACAAGATTCCTTGAAGGCACTAGGGCAAGCCGTAGAGCCGGTTCTTGACTTGGTGCCACGCCTCGAAGGAGTTGAAGAGTCCTTGATTGATCAAGCTAAGGCTGCGCCTGGACGGCTTACCCAATACATCAAGGATATGGCTACTTCGGTGGTGTGCGGTCTTCTTGCAACTCTGTGACTTCATCTGCCGTCTTTTAATCTTTCCTCTATCATGAGCCTGCCTGAGGGCAAGAGTGACGAAGACCATGCGGCGATGCAGGAGGAGGTCAAGACTGTGGCGGAGGAAAACTCTCAGATTTTAGATCTTGTAGGGTAGTAGGCCGTTCTTAGTCTTTGACCGGGATTTGTATCTCCTGAAAACAAATATTATGATAATTAAAGAAACAAAGTATAATTTACTTTTGAGTCTTTGCTGGCTTCGGGCATTTTTATTTTATCGACTCGTCATTGCAAGAAATTTCTTGTCAATGGGTCTGTTTGTGGTGGATGTATGACCAGACGTTTCACTGAACGGGTCTATCCGAGTGCTTTTTAGCACCTTGGGTTGGGTCGTATGACTTTGTTTCTCTTGTAGTCTTCAGCGAGTTGTTAGAGAACTTAGTCTGCCCGAGTACTACTCTTAGTACCCTGTTTCAAGGGATAAATTTGATCAAGCACCTCTTGAGGACCAATACGATGGTTCCTGTCGGGTGAATCGTATCCTCTTGATGGTCGCAGATTGAGTGCGAAGTGGGTCGGACCTCTGTCCGGTTAGTGTGTAACTAGGTGAGTACTACTCCCCTTGTTATACCTTATAGGAACCAATATCTACTTTGTAGATACTGTATTCTCTATAGGGTGGTAGCCGGGTTTTTAAGTCGTACTAACATTTGAGTTGTATTGAGCTCGAGGCTCGTAACTCGGGTATGGTTGCTTCTGAACCAAGAAGGCTCCATCTGAGTAATATTATATATTAGTCAGTGGAATAGTTGATTACAAAAAAGAAATTTTATCCAACTAAATAGTTGTGATAAATATAATTGCTTGAAGAAGAATGGTCATGACACTTTTGTTTATGATGAAAACCGATCTTTATTAATATGTATGAATGGATACAAGTTGCCCTGAGTTGTATCCGTAGCATTGTCCTTAGGTATAGTATTTCTTCAGATGCTCAATATTCCATGAATTTGGCAATGGAGAACCATCCTCGGTGACTAGCTCAAATGACCTAGGTCTTGTTACTTTGGATACTATGTAGGGTCCTTCCCATGGACTCATAAGCTTGTGGCGTCCTATGGTATTCTGAATCTTCTTCAGGACCATGTCGCCTACATGGAAAGTGCGATGATGGACATTCTTGTCATAGTAATGCCTCATCCCTTGGAGATACCTTGCCGATTGGAATAGTGCGGCTATTCGGGCCTCTTCAAGGCTGTAGACTTCTAGTCGCCTCATATCATCAGCTTCTCCTTCACTATACTGTTCTGTTCGTGGAGAATTCCAAATCAAGTCTGCTAGGAGGATTGCTTCTGTGCCATAGACCAAGAAGAAAGGAGTCTATCTTGTTGCCCTGCTTCACTGTGTTCGTAGCCCCTAGACTACTTTAGGCAATTCCTCTACCCACTTTCCGTCGTGGTCTTTTAGAAGATCAAATAGTCTTGGCTTTAGGCCGGCTAGGATGAGGGCGTTTGCTCTTTCAACTTGCCCGTTTGACTGCGGGTGAGCTACTGATGCGTAGTCTATCTTTATTCCACAGTCGCTGGCCCATGACTTGAACTCAATTGCCGTGAAGGGAGAACCAAGATCAGTGATAATTCTATGTGGCATCCCAAAGTGATGAAAGATGCTCTGCATGAATTGTACTAATTTTGATGCATTGAATTTGACCAATGGCATGTACTCGATCCATTTGGTGAATTTGTCGATTGCCACGTAAACGTACTCGAATCCGTCTGGAGCACGCTTTAGAGGACCCACCATGTCGAGTCCCCAGCATGAGAAAGGCCATGACGGGGGAATGCAAATCAACTCATGGGCTAGGACATGTTGTTGCTTGGCGAAGAATTGGCATGATTGACAGCGGCGGACTAAGTCTTCTGCGTCTTTCAAGGCAGAGGGCCAATAGTACCCAAATCTGATGATTTTTCCAACTAATGTCCTTGATGCTGCATGATTACCACAACACCCGGAATGTACTTCATTCAATATTTCTTTGCCTTCTTCTAGAGAAATACACTTTAGGAGGACTCTAGATGAGGCACCGCGTCGATATAACTTGTCCCCGACTAGAACGTAGTTCATGCTGCGTCTGGTGACCTGCTCTGCCGTGGCTTTGTCACCTGGTAGTTTGTGCTCCTTGAAGTAGTCAATGAAAACTTTGGTCCAGTCGGGTGATACTGTTAAAATTTGTGCGGAGGGTGTTGGGTCGAGCTCTTCCTTCTGTTGGATAGAGGGTTTGGATAACTCATCTATGAAGGTTCCAGTAGGAATGGAGGCTCTGTCGGATCCCAATTTTGCTAGGACGTCAGCGGCAACATTGAGATCTCGGGTGATATGAATGAGTTCCAACCCTGAGAAATTTTTCTCTAGTTTGCGGACTTCGGCGCAGTAGGCATTCATTGTTTCCTTGGTGTAGTCCCAATCTTTGTTGACTTGATGAATCACCACGGAAGAATCGCCATAGACTAGTAGTCGCTTGATACCCAATGTGACTGCTAGTCTTAACCCGTGTAGTAGCGCCTCATATTCTGCTTCATTATTGGTAGTTGGCCACATAATTTGCAGAACGTACTTGAGTTGCTCCCCAGTGGGTGATACAAGTAGAACTCCAGCACCTGCCCCTCCGAGTTTTAGGGACCCATCGAAGTACATCTTCCAATCTTCTAGAATAGCATCGTCTTGAACCTACTGAAATTCTGTCCACTCAGCGACAAAATCAGCCAGGGCTTGCGACTTGATTGCTTTCCTTGGAGTGAAATTAATATTGAGTGCGCCCAACTCGACTGCCCATTTGGAAATTCTTCCTATAGCATCATGGTTGTGAAGGATTTCTCCCAATGGAAAATCCGTGACAACTGTGATTTCGTGGGCTTCGAAGTAGTGCCATAGCTTCCTTGATGATATGAGTAAAGCATAAAGCAACTTTTGAACTTGCGGGTACCTGATCTTCAATTCGGAGAGTACCTCGCTGATGTAGTATACTCATCGTTGGGTATTGTAGATGTGCTTCTCATCTTTGTGCACTACTACTATATTGTTGTGCTTACAACATGTGTGGTGACTGCAATGTATAACATCATTGGTTCCCTGGGTTCTGGCGGCGTTAATATAGGAGGACTGGTTAGGTATCCTTTGAGTTGTTCAAAAGCCCTGTCCGCTTCCTCTATCCACTAGAATTTATCACCGACTTTGAGCAATTTGAAGAAAGGTAATCCCTTTTCTCCCAACCGTGAGATAAATCTGTTAAGCGCGGCCATGCACCCAGTGAGCTTCTGAACATCCATGACCGAAGTTGGTGGCTTCATACTAGCGATAGCCTTGATTTGCTTTTGGCTAGCCTCGATGCCTCGATGACTAACAAGGAATCCGAGCAATTGGCCTGAGGGTACTTCGAATACACATTTTGTGGGATTGAGCCTCCATTTGTAAGTGCGTAGTCGGGTAAAGGTTTCCTCTAGGTCTGATATGAGGGTAGTCGGATCCTTTGTCTTTATGACCACATCATCAACGTAAGCTTCCGCATCGCGGCCGATTTGGTCGCCTAAGCAATCCTGGATAGCTCACTGTTAAGTGGCTACTGCGTTCTTTAATCCAAAGGACTTGGTTTTATAACAGTAGGCGCCGAAAGGAGTTATAAACGATGTCTTTGGTTTGTCTTCTTCTTTGAGGGCAATCTGATGGTACCCCGAGTAACAATCCAGAAAGGTTAATAGAGCAGAACCTACGGTGGAATCAACTATTTGATCTATCCTCGGTAATCCAAAGGGATCCATTGGGCGGTGCTTGTTGAGGTCTGTGTAGTCGACACACATGCGCCACTCTGTGGAGTTCTTCTTTACTAGCACTGGATTGCTAGCCACTCAGGGTGGAGAATCTCCCTGATGAACTCGGCTGCTAGTAGTTTGGCTATTTCCTTCTTGATTGCCTCTTTCTTCTCTAGTGAGAATTTTTGTAGCCTTTTCTTGATGGGTCTAGAACCCTCTTTTAATTCCAATTTGTGCTCAGCCAAGTTCCTTGGAACACCCGGCATGTCAGCCGGCTTCCAGGCAAATATGGCTTTGTTTGCTCTGAGGAACTTGGTGAGCGCGAGTCCCTATTCTTCGGATAGGTGAGCGCTGATAACAGCTATCTTTGAGGGATCACCGGTTTCCAGGTCAATAGCTTTTGTAGAAACTTCTACTGATGGTTGGATAGTACCTGCCTTCTTGGTTGGGATTTCTGAATCTCCGGGTTTTACGTTATGTACCATCTGCGCGAGTTCCTGTACTTCCTGGGTGAGTTGAGATTTTTCGGCAATTTGGACAGCTTCTGTGTTGCATTCGAAGGATCGCTTTAAGTCGCCCTTGAAAGTTAGAATACCTTTAGGACCCGACATCTTCAGCAGAAGGTATGGATAATGTGGTACTGCCATAAATTTGGCGATAGCTGGTCGTCCAAATATGGCATGGTATGATGACTCGAAGTCTGCTACCTCAAAACTGATGTACTCTGTTCGGTAGTTGGTCTGAGTTCCAAAAGTGACGGGTAGTATTATTCTTCTGAGTGGTATGGCCGCCTTTCCGGGTACTATGCCGTAAAAGGAGCATTTTATGGTGTGAGTTGAGTTGCTAGGTCCAAGTTCATCTTGTGTAAGGTACTTGCGAAGATGACGTTAAGTCCTGCTCCTCCATCTATGAGTACTCTTCCCAATTTGAACCCGGCGACCGTAGGATCCAGGACTAGCGGGTAGTGTCGTGCATTGGAGGCGCTGGTCCATTGGTCTGCTCGAGAGAAATTGATCGGGTGCTCAGACCGATCAAGATATCTGGGGTTGCTGGTTCGGTAGACATAATTTCTCGTAGGGAAAGCTTCTGGAGGCGCTTGCTGTCGCTGGTGGTTACTCCTCCGAATATGACGTTAATAGTGCCTTTGGGGTGTTGGAAGTCGCCAGCGCCCTGCTGAGGATCTTCAGCTGCCTTCTTCCCCTTGTCTTTTTTGCTTTTGTTGAAATCAGAGTTCAAACCTCGCTCTTTAAGCTGTCGACAATGCTTGGTCAGGTGTCCTCCTTTCGGATGGAAGGGGCATGGGACGTCTAGGAGGTTGTCGAAGCTTGACGGCTTGTTCCCTTTGTTCTGAGGTTCCATGGCTGCAACAGTGTTGTCCCCGGTTCTCTTGCGGGTGCTTTGCTGAGCAGTCTGGATTCCTCTCTGATTATTTCCTCGATCACCTTGCATGTTCCTTTCGGGAAAGCGCTCCTGTGTGCGTTCTTCTGTCGCCATCATGGAGTTTTCTGCTTGATGGAACTCATCAGCGGTGGTCGGATCATACTTGATGAAGTCCTTGTAATTGTACCTTTCGCAAATTCTACGGATACATGGGTGTATGCCGGATCTTGAGATGATGAGTGATTGTCAACTGGGATGATGCGCATGTTCTTTGGCTTGTGTTGTGTAGGTGTTGAGCACGGATATGGTGATCAAAGGCAAGGTGAAGGTCAAGTAGAGAGGTGTCGTGCCAATGGACCCGAAGCGGTGAAGGGCGAACGTGAGGCTTGGACTGACAGACCGGTGGCCTGAGGATCGGTCGTGGTGGCTGACAGCCTGGGACAACGACAAGTGAAGACTTGCGTGTGGACGGGGTGCACGGGCGGTGCATCCCCTCTACGGCTCGGTTCGGTGGTTGAGCGATTGAAAAACCATCGAGTGGACGGTTTCTAGGTTTGGGCCTCAAAACCTGGGTGTGGCCGGTTTCCGAGTTTGGGCCACAAAACTCGGGCTGAGGTCGGTTTCCAGGTTTGGGCCTCAAAACCTAGGTACTGACGGGTCTTTGAGTTTCGGCCACAAAACTCAGGCGATGGTCGACAGGTTTCCCGGTTTCGGCCTCAAAACCACGGGATGGCCCAGGTTTCCCGGTTTCGGCCTCAAAACTGGGGGGAGGTCCGTAAAAAGGACGAGCAGAGCGGTGGCGGCACGTGGCGGCAATCGGTGAGGTCGCGTCGAGGCGAAGCTACCAGTTGTGCGGCCGTGGCCATCGGATCACCATCTACCTCGAGTTGGTCAGCAATACCCTTAGGTTTAGCTTGCTCACTCATTAGCTGTAAGGGTAGAAGGGGAATAATTGTATTAGGCTATATAAGGAGAGGCCACCCCTCCCTCCAGACTATCTCAGCTATTGCTATTTTCATTCTAGGTTTTCCTGCTTCTCATTCCCTGCTGTAGCTACTGAGATCCGCACAGACGGTGAACAATACCTCTGTGTATTTGGATTTTGCGAAAACGGGACCAGATTCCCGTTGTCTCCTCGGGGGGACGAATTTTGGCTGGCAATTCGTGATCTTGATTCACGTTTTGAACTTGTTCTTCGCGTTCTTCGTTTCTCCATGATTTTCCCGTCACTCGATCTCCCTCTACGCTGCGTCTTTCTCAAATCCACTTGAACCAACTTGTTCTTTGATGTGAGGAGATCATTTCCACCGAAGGAATTCATCTAACTCCTCACAAACAAGTAGATCGGGTCGACTCAAATTTGGTAACGCTTTTTTGGTTCATACACCTTCCCCTTCGATTTCCCGTTGATTGAGTTGATTTGAGCGGATGATTTCTTGGGGATAGTCTTCCAACTACCTCGTGATCTTCTCCAAGTTTGGGAATAAGGGATTTTGATTTGGATCGGATTTGGGGAGATTTGGGTGAAGGGCGACCGAAATCGCCCTCACTGGGTGGTCGCGGACAGTCCGCCACCCACCCCGCGGACAGTCCGCGAGTCGGGGGGCGAGCCGGGTTAGTTGTTGTGTTCTTCGGCTGTGTTGTTTTGGTTTGAACGGCGGACAGTCTGCAGTGCTAGGTCGCGGACAGTCTGGGCCTGAGCAGAACGAGTTCAGCAGCAATGCTGTTTTGGGGACTTTGCCGGCGGACAGTCCGCCCTTCCCTCGCGGACAGTCTGGCAGTACCGCGGACAGTCCAGGACCGTACCCGCGGACTGTCCGGGACTTCGCAGACTTGACCTTTTCAGTGCATTTGGTCTCCCGACTTTTCCGTTTGATTTTTGGACTTCTCGTTTGGCTCTAGAGTTAACCAAGAAACCTCTCTAGGTATCTTTGCTACTTATTAGCATAGGTATTTGGAGATTTCTCGATGTAGCCTTCTATCTACGCTCGAGGGTAGGTTTTTGGGGTCAAACTTGAGCCAGAGCTTTTGGCGTTTGGTGTGCTCTCGTTTGGTGGTGCCTCGCTGTGATCCTAGGGATCATCCACCCTCTTCCAAGGGTCATGGGCATCACGTTTTCAATCGAAGTTTTTGGGGTTGATTTGTGGGACAAAGGCCAAAGTTTCAAGAGAAATTTTTAGGCTCCCATTCACCCCCCTCTGGTCGCTTTCTGGTAGAGTTCTCGGTCCTTCAATTAGTATCGGAGCAGGTTAAGGATCTTCCACCTTAGCCAGTTCCAGATCCACAGAAGGCGACATGGATTGCGGCGTGGGCAAACCGCCGTTCTTCGATGGGACGAACTATGCGTATTGGAAGATACTTATGTTGGCCTATCTTCAGAGTTTGGGTGCTACCATCTGGGATATTTGCAACTTTGCTGATTACGTGGTCTTGGCTGATCGTGTGACTCAGCATCAGATCGATGAGCACGATGCCAATAGCTGAGCCTGTAATGCTCTTTTCTCTTGTTTGAGCATGACAGAGTTTGATCGCGTTTCTCACCTCGCTACGGCTCGGGAGACTTGGGCTACTCTCATGCGTTTTCATGAGGGCACCACTCAAGTCAAAACCCGTCTCTATGAGTCGCACAAGCGGGAGTATGAGAACTTTCGACACATGCCTGGCAAGAGCATAAATAGTTTATTCGCTCGCTTTCAGGTGATTGTCAACAGGAAGAGGGCTAACAAGGAGATGTTGCCTTTCGATGATCATGAGAGGGCTCTCAAGCTTTTACACACTCTCGATCGGTCGGTGTGGGATTCCAAGGTTCAGGAGATCATCGAATCGCCTAACTATGAGACCCTCACGTGCGATGAACTCTTTACTAAGCTCAAGTCCAGTGAGATTGACGCCATGGCGAGGGCTTCTTATGAAAATCCTTCTGGCCCGTCAATTGCTTTGGTTTTTGGCTCTTCCGCTAACCCCTCTGGAGGCTTTGCTTTGTCATCTCTTCTTTTTGTCACAGAGGAGCAGCTGGAGTTCATGGCGGACGATTAGTTGGCCCTGCTTGCCAACCGGTTCTCGCGGTTCCACAACAACCGCATGAACCATCGCCGTGGAGGAGGACGTGGTGGCTGCTACGAGTGTGGAGGCTCGGACCACATCATCGCCAATTGCCCGAAGAAAAACAAGCAAGTCTTCGGCAAGGCGGATCATGGCCACAAGTACGACTCCGACAAGCGCAAGGAGAAGTACATCCCCGCCAAGCACAAGTGGAGGGGCGACTTCAACAAGGAGTACATCAAGGAGAAGTACTTGGAGAAGGGCCAGGCCGAGCAGCGTGCCTTCTTCGCCACTCTCAGCGACGTCGACGACTCAGATGACAACTTTGCTACATCAAGCGATGACAAGTCTGAGACGAAGAAAAAGATCGAGGACAAGCTGAACGGTCTCTGTTTCTTCACCGACAACGAGGGCTTCTGCACCATGGCCCTCGGCGATGAGGTCAACGGCGAGCTGGAGTAGATCCCTTGGAACAACGACGATGACGACACCTCCCAGGTATCTCAAACTCCTGATGAACTCTGTGCTGAGGTTGACAAGCTTACTGCTGCTCTCCTTAGTCAAGATAAACTGCTTAGACTTGCCACTAGGGAGAGAAAGGAGTTTAGGAGGAAGTGGGAGGACGCGGTGAAGGAGCTTGAATCTGTCAAGTCCACCGTTGTAGTAACTGAGGAGGATGAGTGTGAGATGTGCTCCAAGCACATGACTGACCTTCTCACTTTGAGGGAAAGTATGTTGCTTTGGTTGGAGAGGTGGATGAGCTTAGAGCCAGATCCTCAGTGCTTGGTGCTTGCAAGTCTTGTGCAGGCTTGCAATCCGAGTTGGCAGAGAAGAATGCCAAGATTGTGTCTCTTGAGAAGGCCAGCTCGGGTAGCACTTGTATGTCCAGGTGTGCTTTGTGTGAGGGTTTGGAGATGGAGATTGCAAATGTGCAGCATTAGAAGATGCAAACCGAGGAAGAAAACACATACCTTTGGACCATCTTGTCATGGGTGTCTTGTGGTGAGCCGCAGCTTGGGATGATGATAGCCCAATTCAAATGTGCTGCTGGAGGTCCTGGTGCTTGTTTTGCTCAGGGTGTTGAATGTGCTTCATCTTTTGGGAAGGTTGGAGAGTTTAGTGGTCTTAAGCCGAGTGAGAAGCCCAACTCCACCACTACTCCTAAACTAACCAAGATTCCACCCAAAGAGCCTCTCAAACCTAACACCAAGGATGGAGTGTTTGTGGAACCTCCAAGAGCTCCACCCAAGAAACAGACATGGGCTCCAAAACCAAACCACCTCAGGAACAAGCTAGACACTATGCCACCTATCCATGAGGAGCTCATGCCGCAAAAGGGCCAAGTGATCCATACCCACTACCGTGAGTACCAACAACCCCCTTTGAGAGCGGTGAGGAACCATTGTGAGCACTGTGGGAGAGATGGACACTTGAGGGAGTTTTGCTTATGGCGCAAGAGAGAGGAGCGTCGTGCAGAGGAGATGAACAACACGGACATGTACCATCCTTTCCATGATGTACATGTGCCAAAGGTTCAGAGGAGAGCTGCTAGGCCTAGAGGTCCAATGCCTCAAGTTCCTAGGCCTAGGCAGCGGAGAGGATGTGCCCGGCGGGAGCCTGCAGTTGTAGGCTATGGACCCCGTGGCGGTGGCTTTGTAGTTGAGCGTTTTCCTCCACCGCGTTTTGAGTATCGCGATGGACGCTCCTCCCTTAGCGGACCACGTTTTCCTCAACGTGGTGATCGCTCTTCTCGTAGGCATACTAGGAATAGTTTTTCTGCTAACCGTTCTTTTGAGCAGCCGGCCCAACACTGGTATTCTCCATACTTCACTAACCCCAGTGTTGGCCCGTATGCTCACCCTATGTCTTTCTATTGATGTAGGTAAAACGATTGGAGAACGTTTGGTTGGTGGATTCTGGGTGTTCGAGGCACATGACCGGAAACGCCAAGTGGTTCTCCAGTCTTAGTCCAGTCGCCGGAAAGGAGTTTATCACCTTCGGCGACAACAGCAAAGGTAAGGTGCTGTCTCGTGGGTCTGTGCGAGTTAATGAGCACTTTGTTGCGCGATGTTGCTCTTGTCTCTAACTTGCATTTTAACCTTCTTCTGTTTCGCAACTTTTCGATGATGACTATGAGATTCGTTTTAAACCGAATCTCAGTCGTATTTTGACCCTCAGGGCAATCTTGTTTGTGTGATTTTGCCCTTTGGGAAAGTCTTTCGTGCGGATTTCTCAGAGTTGTTTGGAATTTCTCGTGTCTTTGGCTGGACCTTCCTCCTCTGATCTTTGGAAGTGGCATAGGAGACTTGGTCACCTGAGCTTTGACTTGCTTGCAAGGCTTAGCTCACTTGGCCTAATCCGAGGATTGCCCAAGTTATCCATGGAGAAGGATCTTGTTTGCCATTCTTGTAGACATGGGAAGATGGTTGCCGCTCCCCACCATCCAGTGACTCAGGTCATGACCAAGCACCCTGGAGAGCTTTTGCACATGGACCTTGTTGGTCCAGCTCGGGTGAGCTCGGTTGGGGGAAGTGGTATGTGCTTGTTGTGTTGATGATTTTTGAGATATTCGTGGGTCTTCTTTTTAGCTGAGAAGACCGAGACTTCTCCTTTGCTCGCAATCTGATTTTGCATCTTCAGAACGAGTTCCCTTTGAACTCGATGCGAGCTATTAGGAAGTGATAATGAATTCCAAATTCAATGAATTCAGATTTTGAGAAGTTTTGTACTCTTTGGGTTTTAAGCATCAGTTTTCTTCTTCTCCCTATAAAACCCGCAATACACCATCACCGCCTCGGAATGGGGATGTTGAAGGACCTAGAGCTACCCGAAAGCGACCAGAGGGGGGGGTGAATGGGAGCTTCAAATTTTTCCTTTGCGGAAACTAGATGCCACTGTCCCAACTCAACCCCAAATGCAAACCCTAGAGCTTGACAAGTGTCCACGACCCCTAGATGTAGGGTGGATGCTTCCTAGAAGCACAGCGGGACACTAGACAACCCTAGAAAGCCAACAAAAGACGGAACTCGAATCCTTGACCGAACGAACGAACCGCGAACGAATGGCGCGAAACAGCTACGACCGGACTCTGGCCAGCGTCCGGTCAGCAGGAGCCGACGCGTCCGGTCGTCCAAAATCGGCTCTGGAACCTACTGTTCGCGACCGGACTCACGAGTACGGAGCGTCCGGTCGTTGCAGTGCGTCCGGTCGAAACCGACAAGCCAGGACGTGCATCGTGCGTCCGGTCGAAATGCAAACAGAGCGTCCGGTCGAGAGCGTCCCGTCAGTACGCAGAAAAGCTTGGCGCCGTGCTCAACGACCGGACTCTGAAGCGTGCGTCCGGTCAAGCCCGACAGAGCGTCCGGTCACCCCGCGACTGCACTGAAACTCAACCCGGCGATTCACCCGATCTCCTCCGATCAGTGCTCTAGGCTTGGGATTTCATCTGAGGAGTCACAGGAGGTTAGTGAGCTATCTCTAAGAGATCATGGCTCGAACCTAACTCCAAATCGGTGAATCGAAGAATTCGGGGGAAGAAGAAAAAGAGACCCGAACTAAACTTGATCGATCTCCTAGACCGTGAGGTTAGAGATGATTTCTTTCGGTGGAAAGAAGTGCCTCACGATCTAGAGCAACTCAGTTCAAAACGGAACGTAAAAGATGAACCGAGCACAAAGATCAAGCGACGGGAAACTCGGCACAAGCAATCCGCGAAGAACATGATGAACATGAAATCAAACGCGAATTGACACCAAGAGATGGGATCCAAGGTGAGGATACGGCCTCACTTCCTCGAATCAACAGTACACAGAGTGAGTCTCTCTGCGGATCTCAACTAGCTAAAGCAGGGATGGGAGAGAGTGGAAACCCTAGGTGCTAGGAAGCAAAGACTGCGCTAACTGAGATGGGGAGGAGGGTGTCTCCCCTGGACTACTTATACTAACCTAGCCTAAGTCTATTCCCTACTCTACCCCTCACTACTGTATTTACAGAGCGGACCAGCCAACCCTAAGGCTATTCTAGTCCACCCGCTGGTGGTAGGTAGATCCGACGGCCACGCCCGCACGGTCTTCCGCGTTGCCTCCCGCACCTTCAGTTCATCGCCCGCCACGTGCCGCCACCACTCTGCACCCCGGTTTTGTGGCCCAAACGGGGAAACCAGCCTTTTCCATCAGCCCCCGGTTTTGAGGCCCAAACCGGGAAACCAGCCCTCCAGCCCGAGTTTTGTGGCCCAAACTCGGAAACCCGCAGCGCCCGAGTTTTTGGGCCCAAACTCGGAAACCGGCCCACGCCAGTTTTGAGGCTCAACTGGAAACCGTCGCGCCCAGGTTTTGTGGCTCAACCTGGAAACCCAGCACCCAGGTTTTGAGGCCCAAACCTGGAAACCGTCCACCGTTGGTTTTTCCCGGGCTCTACCAACAAACCGGCGCGTCGTAGAGGGGATGCACCGCCTGTGCACCCCTTCCACCGACATGATCGCACTTCTCCGCTTGTCGCTGTCGCAGGCTGCCAGCCACCACAGCTGATCCTCCGGCCTCCAGTCCATCAGTCCAAGTCCACGTCCGCCCTTCACCGTCCGATACATCGGCATGGCACGTCCGCCGCACGGCACGCCCATCCTTCATCGCGCCCGGTCCGTCGGCACGGCACGTCGCAACTTGACCTTCACCCCCTCATCGATCACTGTCTCCGTGCTCGACACGACACACACAACACAAGCCAAAGAACATGCGCATCATCTCCGTTGACAATCACTCATCACACAGAGACTCGCATACACCCATGTATCCGCAATCTCCCCCTTGATGAGTGCATTGTCAACTCCACAACAAATCATGAATAAGAAGAAGGAGGTAGAAGGAGTGAGAAGAGAAAACCCAACCAAATGACCCAAAAGCCTAACAAAAGCCAAAGAAGGTCAATGGATGAAGCGAAAACTTGGTCCCCAAAGACATGGGCAACGGCTCGACGCAACCAAGCAAAGCAAAGCTAGCCCTCAAGAAGAGGTAGAACAGCTCAACACCGCTAGCAGATACCAATTGAAGATCGGAGGACAACAGAAGCAAAATGCTAGTCCCTCAAGATAGAGGCACAGAGGCTCAACACAACTAGCAAGAAAATCACTCCGAACCAATTGGAAATCAACCCAAACCAATGGGAAAGCACACCAGACGATACCAATTGAAAGCCAAATGAAAAAGCTTATGAAGCTCATGAAACTAGGAACGTTTGCTAGTCCCTCAGACAGAGGCAACGGCTCAACACAACTAGCAAACTCCCCTCGACAATGCAAGCAACTAGGACAAATGATTTTTCAGGGCATATGATTTGCGTAAATTTTATTCTCCCCCTAGTTGAAAATGCACTTATCAAGGCCAAAAGGTATCGGAGAAGCAACTCTCTCTTCACATAAACTCCCCCTGAACACAAGATCTCCTTCCACAATGCATATGAAGTCAAAATGCAAGTTAGGAGCTTCAAGTATATAGTCAAAAGAGTGCAAAGATGCTCTAATCAGTATAGCTCCACATCTCAATTAAGCACTCAATAGCAAAGGCTCAAACTGATCACTTATACGAAATATGAAGCATATGAGCATGTGAGCAGTTTTAAGCCAAAAAGATAGTCACCATCAAAATAGCACTAGACATGTATAGAAGGAATCCAAACAAGTGCTAAGCATATATACAAGGTGAACTACCCCTAGCAAAGTTCAATCATCATGCATAGGAATGAAGCATATACTTGTGATTTCAAATTCATATCGGAGTTGCAGCGGTAAAAGAATTCACAAGTTCATTTTTGGCATGTGATTGCGAGAGGTTGAAAGCTTGTCATTGCCTAACTTTTCAACCGTGCGAAGCCTATGCCGAAGCAATCAGAAGCTTAAAGCAACGGTTTCGGTCATACACTACATGGCTCAAGTTTAACTCAAAGTGCAATGAGAAACAGTCTCAATACCATGAGGTGTTGACAAGCAATCCCATCTCGATCTTTTCAATTCAACAATACTTGGTTCAGATTTTAAGCAAGTTATGAACAACCAAGCAAGTGAATGACTCAGAACTAGAGACATAGCAACCTAGCATATATGAAAGCAGGAATGGACTCAACACACCCTACACATGCTAGTTGCATATCTCAATGGTGAACATTTTCAGATTTATATGTACATTAGGCATAATTCACCATTCCAAAAAATAGCTCGCTCATAACATGTAACAGTGATCAGAAGAGCATAAGCTACAAGCATCATCATAAGTATCGGAGCAATCTAACAAGAGCATAATTACATTCTAGTGAATATAGACATGAAGCTCAGAATGTAAATGCGTATGCCCGACACAAAACTGAAAGAAGGAAGATACCAATTGGAAAGACTCAAGAAACTCAAAAGAAAAGAGCCTCAAAATAAAAGAGTCAGTCTGTACATCTCAAAATGCTTCCCCCATCTAAAAGGGGAACACACACCAAGCTCACCCCTCAACCTATTAAAGGTTGATTCGTCTAAAGGCTTGGTGAAAATATCAGCCAATTGGTGATGAGTATCGACATGGCGAAGGTCGATATCACCCTTCTCCTGGTGGTCTCGCAAGAAATGAAAGCGCACATCAATGTGTTTTTTTTCGAGTGAAGCACGGGGTTCTTAGCAACGCTAATGGCACTCGTGCTGTCACAAAGCAAAGGAACTCGAGTAAAGCTCAAACCAAAGTCACGCAAAGTGGCCATCATCCAGAGTAACTGGGAACAGCAGCTAGCCGCAGCAACATATTCAGCCTCCGTGGTAGACTGGGCGACACTAGACTGCTTGCGAGAAGACCACGACACAAGAGAAGACCCATAAAACTGGGCAAGTCCCAGAAGTGGACTTGCGCTCAATGCGACAACCAGCAAAATCGGCATCGGAATAACCGCAAAGCGAGAGAGTGGAGGAAGCAGAATACCAAATCCCGAACTCAGGCGTGAAACGAAGGTACCTGAAGATGCGCTTCACCGCCTGACGGTGAGAAGTGCGTGGCGAAGCTGAAAGCGCGCGCACAAGCACACGCGAACTGAATGTCCGGCCGTGTCGCCGTCAGGTAGAGCAGCGATCCAATCATGCTGCGGTACTCCTTCTGGTCCACTGCTTCTCCATCCGTGTCGGCATCCAGGGCAGTCGTCGTCGACATGGCGTCGGAAGAGCTTGGCCTCACCCATGTCAAACCGCTTCAGCAAGTCCCTCGTGTACTTGCCCTGGTGCACAAAACGTCCCCTCTCGGGATTGCTTAATTTGCAACCCGAGAAAGAAAGTCAGCTCGCCCATCATGCTCATCTCGAACTCCCTGCTCATAGTATCTGCAAACTTGGCAACAAAGCGTGAGAAGAACCACCGAAAATGATATCATCCACGTAAATTTGGACCAAGAGAGTATCTTTGCCTTGCTTGAGGAGAAAGAGCGTTTTATCACACATCCCATTTTAAAACCCTTAGCTAGCAAAAAGGTTTTTAATCTCTCATACCAGGCTCTAGGGGCTTGTTTCAAACCATACAAAGCTTTGTGGAGTTTAAAACATGGTTTGGAAACTTGGGATTTTCAAAACCGGGGGGTTGCTGGACATAGACCTCCTCCTCAATGTAGCCGTTTAAGAAGGCACTCTGACATCCATTTGAAAAAGTTTGAAACCCATGGATGCAGCATAAGCCAAGAGTATCCTAATAGCCTCCAAACGAGCTACAGGAGCGAAGGTCTCCTCATAATCTATCCCCTCCTTCTGACTATAACCCTTCGCTACAAGCCGGGCCTGTTTTCTCACAATGTGGCCCTCCTCTCCTTGCTTGTTTTTAAAAAACCCATTTTGTCCCAATAGGTTTACAGTCAGGAGGTGGTGGCACTAGAACCCAAACCCGATTTCGCTCAAAGTTCTCTAGCTCCTCATGCATGGCATTGACCCAATCCGGATCCGTCAATGCGTGTCCAACATCTCGGGGCTCAAAAGACGCAACAAAGCAGAATGAGCAAAGTGCGAGATGTGTGTGACCTGGAGCGAGTAACTCGCTCGTCGATGTCGCCGATCATCTGCTGAGGAGGGTGCTGGCGCTGGATGTGTCGTGGCGCCTCCCGGAAGTGACCTCCCCCTCAACAGCAGCTGGTTCCACCCCGGGTACAAAAGGTACCGCGCGAGCGCGGAGGATCCCACGGCCCCCAGGAAGAAGAAGTGTCGGGCCGTGAGTCGTCGTCGAGGCCGCTCTTTGCGGCACGGCAGGTGTGGAGGGGCTGGATCATCTATACCTTCAGCACCCTCTTCCTCTCATCATCAAAAGAGGCTCTCCAACCTCATGATCACCTGCACGCTCAAAACGAGAAGAAGGAGAAACAAGAGTCTCGTCGAAGGTGACATCTGATGTCTCCATGACTCGGTTAGTGTCAAGGTTAAGTACACACGATACGCTCGAGTGTGAGTGCCATAACCCAAAACACACCGTCAGAAGAACGAGACTCAAACTTGTCCAGGTTGCCTTTTTTCAATATAAAAAAGTGGCAACCAAAGACTCTAAAATAACTCACCTTGGGCTGGCGTCCAAAACGCAACTCATAAGATGTCTTCTTCAAAAACGCTCTCAGAAAAATGCGATTCGAAATGTAGCATGCAGTGTTCATAGCTTCGGCCCAAAACGCCTAGGAGTCCTATGCTCATCAAGCATCGTCCTGGCCATCTCAACAAGGGTCCGATTCTTCCTCTCTACAACACCATTTTGGGTGGTGTATAGGGGGAAGAAAACTGATGCTCCAAACCAAGGCGGTTACAAAACTTCTCAAAATCCGAATTTTTAAACTCGGAACCATTATCACTTCTAATCGCTCGCATCGAGTTCAAAGGGAACTCGTTCTGAAGACGCAAAATCAGATTGCGAGCGAAGGAGAAAGTCTCGGTCTTCTCAGCTAAAAAGAAGACCCACGAATACCTCGAAAAGTCGTCAACAACAACCAAAACATACCACTTGCCACCAACCGAGCTCACCCGAGCCGGACCAACAAGGTCCATGTGTAAAAGCTCTCCGGGGTGCGAGGTCATGACCTTAGTCACTGGATGGTGGGGAGCGGCAACCATCTTCCCATGTCTGCAAGAATGGCAAACTAGATCCTTCTCCATCGAAAGCTTGGGCAATCCTCGGATTAGGCCAAGTGAGCTAAGTCTTGCAAGCAAGTCGAAGCTTAAGTGACCGAGCCTCCTATGCCACTTCCAAAGATCGGAGGAAGAAGGACTAGCCAAAGACAGCGAGAAGAACCAAACGATTCCGAGAAATTCGCGCGAAAGACTTTCCCAAAGGGCGAAATCAGACATACAAGATCGCCCTGAGGATCTAAGATGCGACTAAGGTTCGGTTTAAAAACGAATCTCATAGTCATCATCAAAAAGTTGCGAAACAGAAAGAAGGTTAAAATGCAAGTTAGAAACAAGAGCAATCGCGCAACACAAAGTGCTCATTAACCCGCACTGTCCCACGAGAAACCTTACCTTTACTATTGTCGCCGAAGGTTATGTACTCCTTTCCGGCGACCGGGCTAAGGCTGGAGAACCACTTGGCGTTTTCGGTCATGTGCCTCGAGCAACCGGAATCCACCAACCAAATGTCCTCCAACCGTCTCACCTACATCAATAAAAAGACATAGGGTGAGCATACGGTCCAACACTGGGGTTAGTGAAGTAAGGAATACCAGTGTTGGGCCGGCTGCTCAAAAGAAGGGTTAGTGTAAAAACCATTCCTAGCACGTCTACGAGGGAAGCGATCACCACCACGCTGAGAAAAACGTGGTCCGCTGGGGAAGAAGCGCTCACCGCGATACCCAAACTGCGGTGGGGGAAAGCGCTCAACAAAGCCTCCGCCACGGGGTCCGTTACCTGCAAAAGCAGGACCCCGTCGGGCACGCTCTCTACGAGGTCTACGCCTAGGAGCCAGGGGCTCAACTCTCTAGCGTCTCTCCTCGGAGCTCTCTCCTGCCTAGGCCTAACAAACTGAGGTGCTGGACCTCTAGGCCTAGTCTCCCTCCTCGGGGCTCTCATCTCCTGCCTAGGCCTGGGACCCTGACGTCCGGACCTAGCAGCTCTCCCCTGGGCCTTCGGTACATGTCCACCATGAGCTGGATGGTACATGTCCGGGTTCTCCATCTCCCGAGCCCTGCGCGCCTCTCTCTTGCGCCTAAAGCAGAACTCGCTCAAGTGACCATCTCTCCCACAAAAATCACACTGGTACCTCACCGCACGCACAGGGGGTTGTTGGTGACCAGGGCTGTGGTTGTGGCTCACTTTGCCTTTGCCCTTCTGTGGCAACTCCTCACGAATGGGTGGCATGGCATCAAGCTTGTTCTTGAGGTGGTTTGCTTGGGTGCCCAAACTGGGTTCTTGGGAGGAGCTCTCGGAGGTTCCTCAACCACACCATCTTCGGTGATAGGCTTGGCAGGCTCTTTGAGTGGAAGCTTGGCAAGTTTGGGAGTAGTGGTGGAATTGGGCTTCTCACATGGGTTCAGACCACTAGACTCTCCAATCTTCCCAAAAACTGAGAGATCAACACTCTGAGCAAAACCTACACCAGGGGTACCAACAGCTCGCTTGAATTGGGAGATCATCATCCCGAGCTGCGGCTCCTACTGGAGACCCATGACAAGATGGACCGAAGGTATGTGTTTTTCTTCCTCGGTTTGCATCTTGCCATGCTTCACATTGCAATCTCCATCTCCAGCCCCTCACACAAAGCACACCTCGAGACACAATGCTATCTGAGCTGGCCTTCTCTAAAGACTCAAGCTTGGCATTCTTCTCTGCCAACTCAGATTGCAAGACAGGACAAGTCTTGCACGCACCCACAGCTGCGGCCTAGCACGGAGCTCATCCACCTCTCCAACCAACGCAGCATACTTACCTCTCAGTGAGAAGGTCAGTCATGTGCGCGGTGCACGACTCGCACTCCGTCTCCTCCGACACTACCACGGTGGACCGAGCGAACTCAAGCTCCTTCACCGTGTCCTCCCCTTCTTCTGCCTAAACTCCTTGCGCTCTCTAGCGGCACGCCTAAGCAACTTATCTTGGCTAAGGAGGGCAGCAGTCAACTTCTCAACCTCGGAGGAAAGCTCGTCGTAGGTGAGAGATACCTGGGAGGTGTCGTCGTCGTCGTCGTTCCGAGGTGTGTGCTCCAGCTCGCCTCGACCTCATCTCCGAGCGCCATGGTACACAGGCCTTCGTCGTCGGCGAAGAAGCATAAGCCGTTGAACGTGTCCTCCAGCTTCTTCTTCTCGGACTCGTCATCACTCGATCGAGCGGAGTCGTCATCCGAGCCGTCGACGTCGCTGAGCGTGGCGAAGAACGCACGCTGCTCAGCCTGCTCTTCTCCAAGTACTTCTTCTTGATGTACTCTTTGTCGAAGTCGGCCCCGCTTCTTGTGCCTTGGGGGAACGTGCTTCTCCTTGTACTTGGAGTCGCGCCTGTGGCCGTGATCGCCCTTCCCCAGATGCTTGTTCTTCTTCTTGGGCAGTCGGCGATGAAGTGGTCGGGGTCGCCGCACTCGTAGCATCCCGTGCGTCCTCCTCCTCGACGACGGTTCATGCGGTTGTTGTGGAACCGTGAGAACCGGTTGGCAGCAAAGCCAACTCGTCATCTCCCAAAGACTCCAGCTGGTCCTCTGTCACAGAAAAGAGAGAAGAAAGCGCAAAGCCAGCTGAGGGGTTAGAGGAAGAGCCGGAAACCAAAGCCATGGACGGGCGAGAAGGATTTTCAAAAGAAGCCCTCGCCATAGCATCAATCTCACTGGACTTGAGCTTACTGAAGAGCTCGTCGCAGGTGAGAGTCTCATAGTTCGGGGATTCGATGATCGCCTGAACTTGGAGTCCCACACCGGAACGAAAATCAAGATTGGCAAAAGCTTCAAAGGCACGCTCATGATCATCAAAAGGCAACTGCTCTCGGTTAGCCCGCATCCTGTTGACAATCACCTGAAACCGAGCGAATAAACTTCTATGCTCTCGCCAGGCTGATGTCGGAAGTTCTCATACTCCCTCTTGTACGACTCGTAGAGTCGGGTTTTGACTTGAGAGGTGCCCTCATGAAAGCGAATGAGGGTAGCCCAAATCTCCCGAGCCGTAGCAAGATGTGAGACACGATCGAACTCCCCAGCGCTCAAACACGAAAAGAGCGCATTACGGGCTCGGCTATTGGCCTCGTGCTCATCGATCTGGATCTGAGTCACACGGGCAGCCAAGACCACGTAATCGGCAGAGTTGCAAATATCCCAGATGGAAGAACTCAAACTCTGCAGATAGGCTGACATGCGTATCTTCCAATACGCAAAGTTCATCCCATCGAAAAACGGCGGTTTGCCCACGCCGCGATCCATGTCGCCTTCGGTGGATCTGGAACCGGCTAAGGTGGAAGATCCTTAACCCGCTCCGATACCAATTGAAGGACCGAGAAGCTACCGAAAGCGACCAGAGGGGGGGGGGTGAATGGGAGCTTTAAAATTTCCTTGCGGAAACTAGATGCCACTGTCCCAAACTCAACCCAAATGCAAACCCTAGAGCCGACAAGTGTCCACGACCCTAGATGTAGGGTGGATGCTTCCTAAGAAGCACAGCGGGACACTAGACAACCCTAGAAAGCCAACCCAAAAGACGGAACTCGAATCCGTTGACGAACGAACGAACCGCGAACGAATCGGCGCGAAACAGCTACGACCGGACTCTGGCCAGCGTCCGGTCAGCAGAGACCGACACGTCCGGTCATCCAAAAATCGGCTCTGGAACCTTACTGTTCGCGACCGGACTCACGAGTACGGAGCGTCCGGTCGTGTACAGTGCGTCCGGTCGAAACCGACAAAGCCAGGAACAGTGCAAGCGTAGCGTCCGGTCGTCGAATGCAAACAGAGCGTCCGGTCGAGAGCGTCCGGTCAGTACGCAGAAAAGCTTGGCGCCGTGCTCAACGACCGGACTCTGAAAGCGTGCGTCCGGTCAGCCCGACAGAGCGTCCGGTCACCCCGCGACTGCACTGAAACTCCGGCGATTCAACCCGATCTCCTCCGAGTCAAGTGCTCTAGGCTGGGGATTCGATCTGAGGAGTCACAAGGAGGTTAGTGAGCTATCTCTAAGAGATCATGGCTCGAACCTAACTCCAAATCGGTGAATCGAAGGAATTCGGGGGGGAAAGAAAGAAAAAAGAGACCCGAAAACTAAAACTTGATCGATCTCCTAGACCGTGAGGTTAGAGATGATTTCTTTCGGTGGAAAGAAGTGCCTCACGATCTAGAGCAACTCAGTTCAAACGGAATCGTAAAAGATGAACCGAGCACAAAGATCAGCGACGGGAAAACTCAAGGCACAAAGCAATCCGCGAAGAACATGATGAACATGAAATCAAAACGCGAATTGACACCAAGAGAGGGATCCAAGGTGAGGATACGGCCTCACTTCCTCGAATCAACAGTACACAGAGTGGAGTCTCTCTGCGGATCTCAACTAGCTAAAGCAGGGGATGGGAGAGTGGAAACCCTAGGTGCTTGGAAGCAAAAGACTGCGCTAACTGAGATGGGGAGGAGGGTGTCTCCCCTGGACTACTTATACTAACCTAGACTAAGTCTATTTCCTACTCTACCCCTCACTACTGTATTTACAGAGCGGACCAGCCTAACCCTAAGGCTATTCTAGTCCACCGTGGTGGTGGTGGTAGGTGATCCGACGGCCACGCCCGCACGGTCTTCCGCGTTGCCTCCACGCAACCTTCAGATCGCCGCCACGTGCCGCCACCACTCTGCCCCCGGTTTTGTGGCCCAAACCGGGAAACCAGCTTTTCCATCAGCCCCCGGTTTGAGGCCCAAACCGGGAAACCAGCCTCCAGCCCGAGTTTTGTGGCCCAAACTCGGAAACCCTCAGCGCCCGAGTTTGAGGCCCAAACTCGGAAAACGGCCCACGCCCAGGTTTTGAGGCTCAACCTGGAAACCGTCGCCCCAGGTTTTGTGGCTCAACCTGGAAACCCAGCACCCAGGTTTTGAGGCCCAAACCTGGAAACCGTCCACCGTTGGTTTTTCCCGGGCTCTACCAACAAACCGGCGTCGTAGAGGGGATGCACCGCCTGTGCACCCCTTCCCACCGACATGATCGCACTTCTCCGCTTGTCGCTGTCGCAGGCTGCCAGCCACCACAGCTGATCCTCCGGCCTCCAGTCCATCAGTCCAAGTCCACGTCCGCCCTTCACCGTCCGATACATCGGCATGGCACGTCCGCCGCACGGCACGCCCATCCTTCATCGCGCCCGGTCCGTCGGCACGGCACGTCGCAACTTGACCTTCACCGCCATCGATCACTGTCTCCGTGCTCGACACCTGCACAACACAAGCCAAAGAACATGCGCATCATCTCCGTTGACAATCACTCATCACACAGAGACTCGGCATACACCCATGTATCCGCAGTTGTAGAGAGGAAGAATCGGACCCTTGTAGAGATGGCCAGGACTATGCTCGATGAGCATAGGACTCCTTGGCGATATTGGGCCGAAGCGATGAGCACTGCATGCTACATTTCCAATCGCATTTTTCTCCGAGCTTTCTTGAAAAATACTTCTTATGAGTTGCGTTTGGGAAAACTGCCCAAGGTGAGTTATTTTAGAGTCTTTGGTTGCCACTGTTTATATACTTAAGAAAGGCAACCTGGACAAATTTGAGTCTCGTTCTTCTGACGGGTGTGTTTTTTGGGTTATGGCACTCATACTCGCGCTTATCGTGTACTTAACCATGACACTAACCGAGTCATGGAGACATCAGATGTCACCTTCGATGAGACCATGGTTTGTCCTTCTTCTCATTTTGAGCGTGCAGGTGATCATGAGGTTGGTGAGCCTCTTTTTGATGATGAGGACGAGGGTGCTGAAGGTATGGATGATCCAGCACCCCCTCCACCTGCTGTGTCGCAAGGAGAAGCTTCTACTATGACTCACGGCCCCGATCCTTCTTCTTCGACCACTTGGGGGCCGTGGGATCCGCCACCTCGAGCGGTACCTTTTGTACCCGAGGAGGCACCAGCTGCTGTTGAGGGGGAGGCCACTTTGGTAAGGGAGGCGCCACGACACATTTAGCGCCAGCACCCGCCTCAACAGATGATCGGCAGCATCGGCGAACGTGTCACTCGGTCAAGGTCACAACATATCTCTCACTTTGCTCATTCTGCATTTGTTGCTGATTTTGAACCCGGAGGTTGGACACGCTTTGACGGATCCGGATTGGGTCAATGCCATGCATGAGGAGTTAGAAAATTTTGAAAGAAATCGGGTTTGGGTTCTAGTTTCTTGTGGTGGAACGGTCCTAATCCCATGGCCCATAGGTCCCTGTCAACCTCTGACAGCCGAACCTATGTTCCACGTGACCAAGACAGTTTGTCACCGGGCTGCATCAGCGCCCATCGTCCGCAGGATCATCTCACCATTCGGTTACAACACTGGATACTTTTATAAATAACATCGGAATACAGAGCGGAAGACTTAAATAACACTAGTTTTACAAATCGAGGTTCCAAATAAGGTTAAAGGTGCAGTTATTACAAACCAAGTTTGGATAATAGAAATAGGCAATGTAGCGGAGTACAACAAAATAAAGATACTTGCAATCACCCAGCCCGAGGGTGCACAATTATTCATCGGCCTCATCGGCCTCTTCCTGGACGATGGTCATGCAGCAGGGCGCAAGACACATCGGGGACTCGACCATACCTGCAGCATGGGTAACAAACCCTGAGTAGTAGGGTACTCAACAAGACTTACCCGACTAAAGAAAAGGAAGAAGACCCAGGGATGAGAGGCTTAGGGTAGTCAAGGTAAGGCTTAAGCAAGATCAAGTATTTGCAGAAAAGCATTTTGTAAACCTTGTTCTTTTTGGAAAGATTCAGGCATTTCTCTATTCTTCATTGTTCATGATTCATTTTACCTTCCAAAACATACCTAGTTGAGAACCACTCTCCGTTGACAGTCAGTGACCAAGTCTCCATAACCGAGGAGCAACGTTAATCCGGATAAATAATACTCAGCTGAGGATCCCTATCCACACTGCATATGTAGCACCCAAGCTTGCATATGCCAACTCGTCTACCACGATTCCTCCAAGATTGGACCGGTCCTACTCCATCCGGAAGTACAGTACACCACTCATATCCAGGCACGATGACCACGTGGGTACAAGCTACTTCCGCCATCTCGCCACTCCCAGTGCGCGGTTGTCGGTCCCAATCAAGGAGTCCTCGGAGCCAGAGCTTTCCGAAGTATGTGAATAGTTACAAGTCTTGACCAGCCGGCCCCATACGGATGGTCCCTAATTTTTCTGCCAGAACTATACCTCGGTTATATCTCACCCAAGCGTAATAGTCCTGTCAGTTTTTCAACCCTGTCCCGGTCGGTGTCAACTGTTGAGTCCCGGACTACAACATGACGGCACCGTACGCTCAGACAACCTCTCCTCGCTGTTGACTAGGTACGGATCAGATACTTAGCCAACAGTCGGGGAGTAAAGCCAAATTCCCATAAAACTTCTTTAAGTGATCACACTTTTGAAATTGGCATTTTTATAGCAAATCTATTGTATAGCATATTATTAAGCATTTTGCAAAAAAATTTTAAACAGGGCGGGGTATTTGCCGGTGGAGGTAATTAGTGCAGGCAATAGGTCATCACACAACTCCTATAACATAATGCAGTAGTTTAACTCAAAGGCATTTTAAGTAAACTCTTATAAAAAACAAGGAAGGGTTAAAATGCACCGGGGCTTGCCTTGAAGAGCAAAAAGGATAGGCTCAGGGTCGGCAGTGCAGGTGTCGGAACTCGGGGTCGCCTCGGGGGTAGGTTCTCAGCGGCTGCCTCGACTTTGATGCCTTCTCCTTCAGACACTACACGTATGCAATGATGTATGCTTATGAGGGTGCTAACAGGAACAAGAGACATGCTAAGGCGCAGGACAATTCCACTGATTCTAGAATACAACTTTCCATCGTGAAAGTAACTCCTAGTGTGGACATAAGGTTACTTATCTCTTTACCTAAGCAAGATTAATCAAACCTATTAAGCATCAACTAGTAAACCTAAGCATAAGTCATGCATCGCATTACAAACATCATAGACCAGCTGGGTGGGGGTCTATGAACAGCAATCAATCCAAAAGTCACATCACGGGGCACACAACATAAACCCTAATCGCTTTTCTATTTTTCCTAATTATTTTAAAAGGTCATTTTATGCAGTTGCTCCAAAAATTACCCAAATAATCTCATAAGTTCCTTATGGTATAAAAAGATGGCAAAACAAATTTCATAATTTTTGGAGATCATTTAGGTGCCTAACAAAAATCAAACATTTAATTAACAAAAGGCACTATTTAACAATTAAAATAAAAGCCCAAAAATCAACTTCTTCCAAAAGGCCTCAAAATTTTACCAGAGACTAAACATGACATAACTAGCACATAAAAATTTATCTCATGATTTTTGGAGCTACACATGATTTTCTAAAAATCTAAAACCATCCATTTCTTAATTAAAAGAAGGATTTTTCATTTTCTAAGTTTTGCAGAAAGGTAGGGTTTCTTATTTTTCTCAAAATACTACACAGTGCAAGGAGCATACCACATTTTTCTTAGGATTTATGGAACAACAGATTAATTCTCACAAAAAGAGAGAAAACAGAACACTATTCCCATTTTTCAAAAAAAAAGAAAGAGCACTGTGCTTCTTCCCCGCGGGCTCGGCACGCACGCCGGCGAGAGCGCGCGGCGGACCGGCCGCTCGGGCCTCGCGCTGGGAAAATAGAGGGCAGGGGGAGCTTCGTGGGCTCACCGGGAGTCGGGAACGAGGAACGGCGAGGCGGTGCAAGGGTCGGAGGAGGGAGTTCGACGGCGGCGGCACCTCGGCGGAGCTCTTCGGCGGCGAGCAAGGCGTTCCGGCGGTTCTGTTCATCAAAAGGGATCGCCGGTGTGCGGTTAGGAGCGCACCGAGGTGAGGAAAAGAGGACGGGGGTCGGAGGGACGGGAGGAACACTCATGGCGACGAATTTCGCCCTTCACCGCGGCGGGGCCGTTCGCCGGAGTTTGGGACGGATCGCTTGCGCCGGCGAAAGGAGGGGCAGAGGGGTGAAATTGGTCGCTCGGGAAGGTGGAGAAGCTCATGGTGAAGGCGATGGGGTGCTTAGCGGCTCTGGGCGGTCGGGTGGCTCGGGTTGACGGGGCGGGGTTGGCGGTGGCGGCAACGGCGGGAGCTCGGGGCTTTTATAGCCGCGGGCGGCGCTGGGGGGTCTGGGCGAGGGGTGAGGGAGGGTTCGCGAGGGTAGGCGCGGACTAACGGAGGTAGGGACCAAGGTCGGGCGGCGCGACGTGGGCAGGGAGCTCGCGCGGGCGTGGCGGCTTGCCGGCGGCCGGCATCCGCCCGCTGTCCGCGGCGTAGGGGAAAAGGAGGAGGGTAGGGTTGGCGAGGCGGTGGTAGGGGACCGGGGAGGTCGAGCGCCTTGCGCTGACCGCGCGGCACGGCACGGGCGCGGGTCAGCCGGTCGGCGTGGCCGGCGCTCCGCCGCCGGCGGCCGGGGCCCCCCTGCTTTAAAGTTCGTGCGCAGTGACATCACCCATACCTTTTTCTGAATTTTCGAAAATACTCCCAAAATTTGAATTACACAAGGAAAACTCAAAATACCAAAGTTGCTTAAAATTTTGAGATCTACAATTTTGCCAATATAAACTTTTTCTGAAACTCAATAGTTTTTGAGATACTTTTGAAAACTGAAAAGGGGACAAAATTGAAGTTTGAAAGAATTTGAAATTACTTCTAATTTTGTATTGAAACTTTAAATTCTGCAAACACCAAAGTTGTTCCTTATAGCAAGATCTACAACTTTTCTTAAAGGGCCAACTTCAAATTTTGAATAGTTTTGAATTAGAAAAAGAGGGGTAAAACTAGGGTTTGGAAATTTAGGGTTTTTCAAAAGGAATTTAAGTTCTATTTCTGATTTTGAACTTTGATCAACACAACAAAACATCAGGACACTCAACTGAACAAGATTCACACAAAGCTAGACACAGAGATGAAATTACCATTTTGCCCTTATAGGAAGATTTGGGCCTTTAGGGTTTTTGAAAAAGAGATCACTACACAAGTCACCTCAGAAAAAGGTAAATGCAAAACAAGTATTAGGCAAACATAATGCATGGCAAGGATGATTAATGACTAAAGATGATGACATGTCAGGTTAATTACATAATAATCACCAGAGGTGTTACAACCTTCCCCCCTAAAAGAAATCTCGCCCCGAGATTCTACGTCTTAAGAAAGGCAAAGACAAAACTTTACATCTACAGAGTATCGAGAAAGTCGGGATAAGTCTTCGCTAAGAAGTCCTCGGATTCCCAAGTGGCTTCTTCTTCAGATTGTTGGTTCCACTAGATCTTGTACCATCTTGTGGTAGTCCTCCGGGTAACACGGTCCTTGTAATCCAACACGCGAATTGGATACTCGGAGTATGACAGATCGGGTTCTAACTCAACACCTTCGACTTCCACCACATGTTCGGGTACTCGGAGACACTTTTTGAGTTGGGAGACGTGAAACACATTATGGACTGCGGAAAGATGACCGGGCAACTTCAGTTTGTAAGCTACCTTGCCACAACGTTCCAGAATTTCAAAGGGACCAATATAGCGTGGTGCTAACTTTCCCTTGACTCCAAAACGAGTAACTCCTTTGGTGGGTGAGACCTTCAGATACACATAATCCCCGATTTGGAACTTCAGAGGTCGACGTCTTTTGTCAGCATAGCTCTTCTGTCGAGACTGTGCAATCTTCATATTCTCTTGTATTTGCTTGACTTTTTCTTCCATATCTTTTATTAGGTCAACTCCAAAGAATTCCCTTTCTCCAGGTTCAGACCAACTGAGAGGTGTACGACAACGGCGACCGTACAGTGCTTCAAAGGGTGCCATTTTGATGCTTTCTTGGTAACTGTTATTATATGAGAATTCTGCCAAGGGCAAACACTCATCCCAAGTATCTGCGAAGGTGAGTACGCAGGCTCTCAACATGTCCTCTAACACTTGGTTGACTCGCTCAGTTTGTCCATCCGTTTGTGGATGATATGCCGTGCTATGCAAGAGTTTGGTTCCAAGTGAGGTATGGAATGCTTTCCAGAATTTTGCGACGAACTGGGTACCACGATCAGAGATGATTGTCTTGGGTATGCCATGGAGTTTTACTATGTTGTTCTTGTACAAAGTGGCGTAAGTGGAGACGGTGTAGCTGGTCTTGACTGGCAGGAAGTGAGCTTGCTTAGTGAGGTGATCCACGATCACCCAGATGGAATCAAAAACCCTTGGTGTTCTGGGTAGCCCATTAATGAAGTCCATACTGATATCGTCCCATTTCCAAGCAGGTACAGGTAAAGGTTGCAATTCTCCTCCGGGCTTCATGTGTACAGCTTTGACCCTCTGGCAAGTATCACATTGAGCGACATACGGGCGATCTCAATCTTCATCTTTGTCCACCAGAATCTCTGCCTCAAGTCTTGGTACATCTTGTTGCTGCGGGGTGGATGGAGAACCTAGTCAAGTGTGCTTCATCAAGGATTAACTGCCTCAACTCAGGCACTTTGGGAACTACCAGTCGGTTCTTGAACCAAACCACTCCTACATCATCAATCCTGAAACAATCAGCTTTCTGGCTCGGACCCTTTCGATGATGTGTTTGATTCCAGGGTTATCTTTCTGTGCTGTGATGATTTGTTCCCTGATAGGTGTTTCTATCCTGATATTATTCAGCGTTCCTTGTGGAACCATTTCAATACCCAGCTTTTCTAGTTCATAACATAGGGAAGAATTATAGGGCTTCATCATCTGACAGTTGTAGTATGGCTTGCGACTGAGCGCATCAGCGACTACATTCGCCTTACCCGGATGGTAATGTACTTCGAGATCACAGCCCTTAATTAACTCAAGCCATCTTCTTTGTCTCATATTCAGTTCTTCTTGAGTGAAGATATATTTTAGGCTTTTGTGATCAGTGTACACATTACAGGTACTGCCCAACAAATAATGACGCCAGATCTTTAAGGCATGCACCACTGCTGCTAACTCAAGATCATGGGTTGGATAATTTCTTCATGTCGCTTAAGCTGTCGTGAGGCATAAGCGATCACTCGACCTTCTTGCATCAAAACACAGCCCAAACCAGTACCAGATGAATCACAGTAGACATCAAAGGGCTTTTCGATGTTTGACTGGGCTAGCACTGGTGATGTGGTTAACAGTTTCTTCAGCGTTTGAAAGGCCTGCTCACAGGCTGGTGACCAGACAAACTTCACAGAATTCTTTAATAACTCGGTGATAGGCTTGGCGATTCTGGAGAAATTCGGGATGAAACGGCGATAATATCTAGCCATTCCCATGAAGTTGCGGACTCCGTGAACAGTGGTAGGTGGCTCCCAATCCAGAATGTCTGCCACCTTTCCGGGATCGACTGACACTCCTTTCGCGGATAGGACATGACCAAGGAACTGTATCTGGTCCAACCAGAACTCACATTTACTGAACTTGGCATAAAGCTGATGATCTCTGAGGCGGAATAGAATGATACGAAGATGTTCGGCATGCTCTTCAGGGGTCTTTGAGTAGACAAGGATGTCGTCAATGAACACGACCACAAATTTACCGAGCTCCGGCATGAATACGGAGTTCATGAGGTACATGAAGTGGGCAGGTGCATTGGTCAAACCAAAAGACATTACCAGGTACTCATATAGGCCGTACCTAGTAGTGAAAGCTGTTTTAGGAATGTCTTCGGGACGTATTTTTATTTGGTGGTAGCCAGATCTGAGGTCAATCTTGGAGAATACTCTGGCTCCAGCTAGCTGGTCAAAAGAAGGTCAATTCGAGGCAAGGGATTTTATTTTTGATGGTGACCTCGTTGAGTGGGCGACAATCAATGCAACCTGAGACTCTTGTCTTTCTTCTTCACAAAGATTGCAGGACAGCCCCAAGGAGATGAACTTGGGCGAATGAATGAAGCCCTTATCCAGCAACTCTTGTAACTGGATTTTTAGCTCTGCCAACTCTCTGGGAGGCATTCGATAAGCTCTGCGGGATATAGGAGCAGTCCCGGGCTTAAGCTCTATGGCAAACTCAACATCACGGTCAGGAGGTAGGCCAGGTAAGTCCTTTGGAAAAACATCAGGAAATTCACGGACCACGGGGATGTCTCTGGTCTCCTGAACATAGGTGGTATTCAACTGTGTGGCTGCTGGTTTCGGAGGCATTGGGAGTTGGAGAAGGAGTTTGGAGGTACTATTAGGAATGTCCACTCTCACAACCCTATTCAGGATGTCAATCATGGCTTTATACTGGCACATCCAATTCATGCCTAAAATGACATCTATTTCCTGATCACAGAGCACTATCATGGTGGTAGGAAATACATGTTCCCCCAACATCACTGGTATATTACGAATTACCTCCTTAGTACTTATACGCCCTCCAGGCGAAAATATGCAGAAATTTTCTTTCAATTCCCCAATTGATATCCCACGCTCAATGACAAATGTACGACTGATGAAGGAATGCGATGCACCGGAATCAAACAGCACGACTACAAGATGATTGGCAACGGGAAACCTACCGATCATGACGGGCTCCCTTCTGGATGTCGCTGACAGTGGTGTAGTAGACTTGCCCGTGCTTCTTGACAACCTTGCCATTCTGAGCATGTTGCTGCTGAGCACGGTACTGCTGCTGTTGAGGTCCTCCAGGACCCTTCTGAGCGTTCTGAGCATACCTCTTGGGCTTTGGGCACTCACGAGCCCAGTGGCCAGTCTGGCCGCAGTTGTAGCAGGGATGGTTGTAGGCGGTTTGTGGGGTGGTGATACGAACACCTGGGGCGTTCGGCTGCGTGGCACTTCCTGATTGGCGTTGTGTGGTGGGGCCGCAGTACGGACGACCACTTGCTGGTGGGGGTAAGGTGGGCGATTTTGGTGGTGGCTAGGGTGATAAATGACCCTCTGGCGCTTGTGACTGCCAGAGAAACTGCAAGATCCTGCTTTCTTCTTCTTCTTTTCCTCTTGGTATTGGCGATTGCTCTCCTCAAAAGCAACAGCCCGGTCAACGGCATCATGATACGAGCCGGTCAGGTTATTGGACATACTTCTGCGGATCTTGGGGTGCAGTCCCCTAAGGAAACAGTCCCTCTTCTTCTCGTCCGTGTTGACGTACTCCGAGGCATACTGGCTAAGGTGATTGAATTGACCCACGTACTGCATCACCGTGGAGTCCTTCTGCTGTAGAGCCAGAAACTGATCAAGCTTCATCTTCATCACTCCAGAAGGGATGTGATGTGCATGGAAAGCTGTGCGGAACTCATCCCAGGTCAACTGATGGCCCTCTGGCTGGGCAGCCAACAGGTTGGCATACCAAGCGCTTGCTGGACCACGAAGCTGCTGAGAAGCGAACCGAGGCTTCTGGGTGTCGGTGCAGTGGAGAAGACCAAACTTCTGCTCCATGGTGCGGAGCCAATCATCAGCTTCAAGGGGTTCATCGGCCTTCGTAAAGACCGATGGACGGGTTTCGGTGAAATCCACATATGTGGTCTCAAGGTTGATGTTGTGGCGACCACGGTGGCCATTGTTCTGCTGCCCTTGGTTTTGAGCCATTAGGTTAGCAGCGGCTGCCAAGGCTGCGATGGCATCTGCTAGCGTAGCAGGTACAGGTGGAGGGTTTGGAAGGTCAGCCCCCTGAGAACTTCTAGCTCCAGTGCGAGTGTTCACAGGCATCTGTTAAAAACTTGGAACTTAGCATCCATTGATTAAGTTCTGAAAACAACTGACTGAAAAACTTCACTGATACAAAGGTAGGTGATTGATAAAGATGACTGACAGATAACAAACCGATTGATAAGGGGAAAAGATACGAAAAGAAAGATACAGACCCAACTAAACAAAAGACAGACTAGCGCCCCAAACCTAGACTAAGGGTTTTGTAAGCAGGTGGTACAGTCACACGGGATCTCCATCTTCTAACAACGGTCTAGTCTTCATCGATGATGATCATGTCCTCGTCGTCTTCCTCGAGGATGAGCTCAGGCTCAACCTCCTCGTCCTCATCTTCGGCGTGGATCTTTCGGTTGGCCTGCTCCAGGGAGGCTCGGGCCTCATAGAACTCCAGACGTGAGTGGTAGAAGTCATGCTCCAAGTTCTCCAGCTCAGCCTTCAGATTCTTAATCTCCTCCTTTAGGTGTTTGCGAGTGCGACGAGGAAAGCGACGACCGTTGGAGGCTTCGCCCGTCTCTTCTCAAGTGCGTGGTGCCAGTTGGTGGCGTGGCACACCATTGGGTCCAGTCGACTTGCGAGCAGTCAGCTTGATGCGAGCCATGTCTGGATAAGGTAAGTTGGATGAGGATGTGAAAGGCTAGCAAGAAAAGTAAAGGCATACTATCCCAACGAACTTAGAGAGGAAGTTATATAATTAACTTAAGTGAATATGACATGATGCATGATTCATTTCTACGGAACAAGGCAATGTAACAAATAAACAAGGTACTTAGGGCTTAAAACATGTTGTCTCGCTATCTAGTGTTGCCACACACAAGACAAGATGAGAAAAGCAGTTTGGACCCAAAATAGCCGAGTTTAGTTTGTTTGGACTCAAAGATCTTTCAAAGTTTTCACAAGAACACTGCAACGTTATAGTGAGATGCTCTGATACCACTCTGTGGCGGAACGGTCCTAATCCCATGGCCCACAGGTCCCTGTCAACCTCTGACAGCCGAACCTATGTTCCACGTGACCAAGACAGTTCGTCACCGGGCTGCATCAGCGCCCATCGTCCGCAGGATCATCTCACCATTCGGTTACAAACTGGATACTTTTACAAATAACATCGAATACAGAGCAGAGAAGACTTAAATAACATTAGTTTTACAAACCGAGGTCCAAATAAGGTTAAAGGTGCAGTTATTACAAACCAAGTTCGGATAATAGAAATAGGCACGTAGCGGAGTACAACAAAATATAAGATACTTGCAATCACCCAGCCCGAGGGTGCACAATTATTCATCGGCCTCATCGGCCTCTTCCTGGACGATGGTCATGGCAGCAAGGCGCAAGACACATCGGGGACTCGACCATACCTGCAGCATGGGTAAAAAACCTGAGTACTAGGGTACTCAACAAGACTTACCCGACAAAGAAAAGGAAGAAGACCCAGGGATGCGAGAGGCTTAGGGTAGTCAAGGTAAGGCTTAAGCAAGATCAAGTATTTTGCAGAAAAGCATTTTGTAAACCTTGTTTATTTTGGAAAGATTCAGGCATTTCTCGATTCTTCATTGTTCATGATTCATTTTACCTTCCAAAACATACCTAGTTGAGAACCACTCCCGTTGACAGTCAGTGACCACGTCTAATAACCGAGAGAGGAGCAACGTTTAATCCGAATAAATAATACTCAGCTGAGGATCCCTATTCCCCACTGCATATGTAGCACCCAAGCTTGAATATGCCAACTCGTCTACCACGATTCCTCCAAGATTGGACCGGTCCTACTCCACCCGGAAGTACAGTACACCACTCATATCCAGGCACGATGACCACGTGGGTACAAGCTACTTCCGCCATCTCGCCACTCCCAGTGCGCGGTTGTCGGTCCCAATCAAGGAGTCCTCGGAGCCAGAGCTTTCCGAAGTATGTGAATAGTTACAAGTCTTGACCAGCAGGCCCCCTTACGGATGGTCCCTAATTTTTCTGCCAGAACTATACCTCGGTTATATCTCACCGAAGCGTAATAGTCCTGTCAGTTTTTCAACCCTGTCCCGGTCGGTGTCAACTGTTGAGTCCCGGACTACAACATGACGGCACCGTACGCTCAGACAACCTCTCCTCGCTGTTGACTAGGTACGGATCAGATACTTAGCCAACAGTCGGGGAGTAAAGCCAAATTCCCATAAAACTTCTTTAAGTGATCACACTTTTGAAATTGGCATTTTTATAGCAAATCTATTGTATAGCATTACTAAGCATTTTGCAAAAAAATTTTAAACAGGGCGGGGTATTTGCCGGTGGAGGTAATTAGTGCAGGCAATAGGTCATCACACAACTCCTATAACCATAATGCAGTAGTTTAACTCAAAGGCATTTTAAGTAAACTTTTATAAAAAACAAGGAAGGGTTAAAATGCACCGGGGCTTGCCTAGAAGAGCAAAAAGGATAGGCTCAGGGTCGGCAGTGCAGGTGTCGGAACTCGGGGTCGCCTCGGGGGTAGGTTCGTCAGCGGCTGCCTCGACTTTGATGCCTTCTCCTTCAGACACTACACGTATGCAATGATGTATGCTTATGAGGGTGCTAACAGGAACAAGAGACATGCTAAGGCGCAGGACAATTCCACTGATTCTAGAATACAACTTTCCATCGTGAAAGTAACTCCTAGTGTGGACATAAGGTTACTTATCTCTTTCCCTAAGCAAGATTAATCAAACCTATTAAGCATCAACTAGTAAACCTAAGCATAAGTCATGCATGGCATTACAAACATCATAGACCAGCTGGGTGGGGGTCTATGAACAGCAATCAATCCAAAAGTCACATCACGGGGCTCACAACATAAACCCTAATCGCTTTTCTATTTTTCCTAATTATTTTAAAAGGTCATTTTATGCAGTTGCTACAAAAATTACCCAAATAATCTCATAAGTTCATTATGGTATAAAAATATGGCAAAACAAATTTCATAATTTTTGGAGATCATTTATGTGCCTAACAAAAATCAAACATTGAATTAACAAAAGGCACTATTTAACAATTAAAATAAAAGCCCAAAAATCAACTTGTTCCAAAAGGCCTCAAAATTTTACCAGAGACTAAACATGACATAAATAGCACATAAAATTTTATCTCATGATTTTTGGAGCTACACATGATTTCATAAAAATCTAAAACCATCCATTTCTTAATTAAAAGAAGGATTTTTCATTTTCTAAGTTTTGCAGAAGGGTAGGGTTTCTTATGTTTCTAAAATACTACACAGTGCACGGAGCATACCACATTTTTCTTAGGATTTATGGAATAACAGATTAATTCTCACAAAAAAGAGAAAACAGAACACTATTCCCATTTTTCAAAAAAAAGAAAAGAAAGAGCACTGTGCTTCTTCTCCGTGGGCTCGGCGCGCACGCCGGCAAGAGCGCGCAGCGGACCGGCCGCTCGGGCCTCGCGCTGGGAAAACAGAGGGCAGGGGGAGCTTCATGGGCTCACCGGGAGTCGGGAACGAGGAACGGCGAGGCGGTGCAAGGGTCGGAGGAGGGAGTTCGGCGGCGGCGGCACCTCGGCGGAGCTCTTCGGCGGCGAGCAAGGCGTTTCGGCGGCTCTGTTCATCAAAAGGGATCGCCGGTGTGCGGTTAGGAGCGCACCGAGGTGAGGAAAAGAGGACGGGGTCGGAGGGACGGGAGGAACACTCACGGCGACGAATTTCGCCCTTCACCGCGGCGGGGCCGTTCGCCGGAGTTGGGGACGGATCGCTTGCGCCGGCGAAAGGAGGGGCGGAGGGGTGAAATTGGTCGCTCGGGAAGGTGGAGAAGCTCAAGGCGAAGGCGATGGGGTGCTTAGCGGGCTCTGGGGCGGTCCGGTGGCTCGGTTTGACGGGGTTGCGCCGGTGGCGGCAACGACGGGAGCTCGGCGGCTTTTATAGCCGCGGGGCGGCGCTGGGGGGTCCGGGCGAGGGGTGAGGAGCGTTCGTGCGGGACTAACGGAGGTAGGGAGCAAGGTAGGGCGGCGCGACGTGGGCAGCGAGCTCGCGCGGCGCGGCGGCTTGCCGGCGGCCGGCATCTGCCCGCTGTCCGCGGCCGTAGGGGAAAAGGAGGAGGGTAGGGGTTGGCGAGGCGGTGGTAGGGGACCGGGGAGGTCGAGCGCCTTGCGCTGACCGCGCGCGACACGGGCGCGGGTCAGCCGGTCGGCGTGGCCGTCGCTCCGCCGCCGGCGGCCGGGGCCCCCCTGCTTTAAAGTTCATGCGCAGTGACATCACCCATACCTTTTTCTGAATTTTCGAAAATACTCCCAAAATTTGAATTACACAAGGAAAACTCAAAATACCAAAGTTGCTTAAAATTTTGAGATCTACAACTTTGCCAATATAAACTTTTTCTAAAACTCAATAGTTTTGGAGATAATTTTGAAAACTGAAAAGGGGACGAAATTGAAGTTTGAAAGAATTTGAAATTACTTCTAATTTTGTATTGAAACTTGAAATTCTGCAAACACCAAAGTTGTTCCTTATAGCAAGATCTACAACTTTTCTTAAAGGGCCAACTTCAAATTTTGAATAGTTTTTGAATTAGAAAAAGAGGGGAAATTTAGGGTTTTTCAAAAGGAATTTAAGTTCTATTTCTGATTTTGCACTTTGATCAACACAACAAAACATCAGGACACTCAACTGAACAAGATTCACACAAAGCTAGACACAGAGATGAAATTACCATTTTGCCCTTATAGGAAGATTTGGGCCTCTAGGGTTTTTGAAAAAGAGATCACTACACAAGTCACCTCAGAAAAAGGTAAATGCAAAACAAGTATTAGGCAAACATAATGCATGGCAAGGATGATTAATGACTAAAGATGATGACATGTCAGGTTAATTACATAATAATCACCAGAGGTGTTACATCTCTCCTCCCTCTAAGTGTCACCCTATTGGGACAAAATGGTTTTTCAAAAACAAACAAGGAGAGGATGGTCATGTTGTGAGAAACAAGGCCAGACTAGTAGCCCAGGGGTATAGTCAGAAGGAGGGGATAGACTATGAGGAGACTTTTGCTCCTGTAGCTCGTTTGGAGGCAATTAGGATACTCTTGGCTTTTGTTGCATCCAAAGGTTTCAATCTTTTTCAAATGGATGTCAAGAGTGCCTTCTTAAACGGCTACATAAAAGAGGAGGTGTATGTTAGACAACCCCCCAGTTTCGAAAATCCCAAGTTTCCAAACCACGTTTTTAAACTTCACAAAGCATTGTATGGTTTGAAACAAGCCCCTAGAGCCTGGTATGATAGGTTGAAAACCTTTTTGCTTGCTAAGGGTTTTAAAATGGGATGTGTGGATAAAACGCTCTTTCTCCTCAAGCAAGGCACTGATACTCTCTTGGTCCAGATTTACGTGGATGATATCATTTTCGGTGGTTCTTCTCACGCTTTGGTTGCCAAGTTTGCAGATACTATGAGCAGAGAATTTGAGATGAGCATGATGGGCGAGTTGACGTTTTTCCTTGGGTTGCAAATCAAGAAATCCCGGGAAGGGACGTTCGTGCACCATGGAAAGTATACCAGAGACATTCTGAAGAAATTCGATATGGGTGAGGCCAAGCCTCTTCCAACACCCATGTCGACCGCGATGGCCCTGGATGCGGACAAGGATGGAGAAGCAGTGGACCTGAAGGAGTACCGGAGTATGATCAGATCGCTGCTGTACCTGACAGCGACACGCCCGGACATTCAGTTCGCGGTGTGTCTTTGCGCGCAATTTCAGTCGTCGCCGCGCACCTCTCACCGTCAGGCGGTCAAGCGCATTTTGAGGTATTTATCCTTCACTCCAGAATTTGGGATTTGGTATTCTGCTTCCTCCACCCTCTCCCTTTGTGGTTATTACGATGCCGATTTTGCTGGTTGCCGGATTGAGCGCAAGTCCACTTCTGGGACTTGCCAGTTTATTGGTTCTTCTCTTGTTTCGTGGTCTTCTTGCAAGCAGTCTAGTGTCGCCCAGTCTACCACGGAGGCTGAGTATGTTGCTGCAGCTAGCTGCTGTTCCCAGTTACTCTGGATGATGGCCACTTTGCGTGATTTTGGTCTGAGCTTTTCTCGTGTTCCTTTGCATTGTGACAGCACGAGTGCGATTAGCCTTGCTAAGAACCCCGTGTTGCACTCGAAGACTAAACACATTGATGTGCGCTTTCATTTTCTGCGAGACCACTATGAGAATGGTGATATCGACCTTAGCCATGTTGATACTCATCATCAGTTGGCTGATATTTACACCAAGCCTTTGGACCAATGAACTTTTAATCGGTTGAGAGGTGAGCTTGGTGTGTGTTTCCCTTTTTAGATGGGGGAAACATTTTGGTTCTTATATGATACACTGACTTTGTGTTTTTCAGTTGGTATCTTCTTTTTTTCTTTGATTTCATCATGCATCTTTGCACTTCATCTTTTGCATTCAGAGCTTCATTCGTATAATCTTTAGAATGTAACTATGCTCTGTGAAGTCTTTGTTCCGATGCTTTTTGATGGTGCTCTAGCTTATGCTCTTTCTAATCACTGATACATGTTGTGAGCGAAGCTATTTTATGGTGAATTTGCTTAATGAACTCAAAACTTGAAGATGTTCACCATTGAGATATGCAATTAGCATGTGTAGAATATGTTGAAGTCACTTGTGCTTTTCATATATGCTAGGTTGCTATGTCTCTAGTTCTATGTCATTCACTTGCTTGGTACGTTCATACGCTTTTTTAATCTTGAACCAAGTTAAGTGAATTGGAAAGATCGAGATGGGACTGCTTGTCAGCACATCACAGTTTCGAGACTGTTTCTCATTGCACTTTGAGTTAAACTTGAGCTGTGTAGTGTATGGCCGAAACTGTTGCTTTAAGCTTCTGATTGCTTCTGCATAGGCTTCGCACAGTCGAAAAGTTAGGCGATGACAAGCTCTCAACCTCTCGCAATCACTTGCTGAAATTTAAACTTGTGTAATTTAAACCGCTGCAACTCCGATAAAACTTTGAATACACAAGTTATGTTTCATTCTACAGCATGATGATTGAACTTTGCTAGGGGTAGTTCACCTTGTATACATGTTTAGCACTTGTTTGACTTCCTGTCTATACATATTCTGTGCTATTTTGATGGTGAATACCTTTTCGGCTAAAAACTGCTCATTTTGCTCTCATTTCGTACTTAGTGATCAGTTTGAGCCTTTGCTAGCTTCTTATGGATGTTGTTGAGTCATCGGATCAGAACTCTGTAGAGCATCATTGCACTCTCTTGATTATACTCCTGAAGCTGCTAACTTGCATTTTAACTCATATGCATTTTTGGAGGGAGATTTTCTATCAAGGGGGAGAAATTTCAATGCGTGTGCACATTTGCTTGCTGGTGCATTTTCAACTAAGGGGGAGAAAATATTGACAAATCATGTGTTCCCTGGTTGTGTGCACTAGTTGAGGGGGAATTTGCTAGTTGTGTTGAGCCTTTGCCTCTTTCTTGAGGAACTACCAAACGTTTTCAGCTCATTTTCAGCTCTTCTATTGGTATCGAACTCTTTTGGTTTTGAGTTGGTAACAGTTGGTATTGAGTTGCTTCGCTAACGGTGTTGAGCCCGTTCTGCCTCTTCTTGAGGGCTAGCTCTGTTTTGCTTGATTTTCAGTTGATCTTTCGATCAAGTTTTCTCGCTAGCGGTGTTGAGCCTGTTCTATCTCTTCTTGAGGGCTAGGTTTGCTTTGCTTGGTTGCGTCGACCTGTTGCCCATGTCTTTGGGGACCAAGTTGTCTTGCTCTTTCCACTTGACCTTCTTCGGCTTTGCTATGCTTTTGGGTCATTTGGTCGAGTTTGTCTCCTTCTTCCTTCCTTCTTCTACTCATTATGATTTGTGTTGGTAGTTGACAATGCACTCATCAAGGGGGAGATTGCGGATACATGGGTGTATGTCGAGTCTCTGAGTGATGAGTGATTGCCAACTGGGATGATGCGCATGTTCTTTGGCTTGTGTTGTGCAGGTGTCGAGCACGGATAAAGTGATCAGAGGCAAGGTGAAGGTCAAGTAGAGACGTGCCGTGCCGATGGACCGAGAGTGGCGAAGGGCGGACGTGAGGCTTGGACTGAGGGACCGGTGGCCCGAGGATCAGCTGTGGTGGCTGACAGCCTGGGACAACGATGAGCGAAGACTTGCGGGCACGATGTTGCCTGGGTTGAGGACTTGGGGACACGTGTCGGTGGACGGGGTGCACGGGCGGTGCATCCCCTCTTCAGCTTCGGTTTGGTGGTAGAGCCAGAGAAAAACCATCGAGTGGACGGTTTCCAGGTTTGGGCCTCAAAACCTGGGCGCTGACGGTTTCCAGGTTTGGGCCTCAAAACCTGGGCGCTGATGGTTTCCGAGTTTGGGCCACAAAACTCAGGCGATGGACGGCTGGTTTCCTGGTTTGGGCCTCAAAACCGGGGGTTGGCTGTGAAGGCTGGTTTCCCGGTTTGGGCCACAAAACCGAGGGTGCGACGTCCGGGAAAAGGACAAGCAGAGCGGTGGCGGCACGTGGCGGCGATCGGTGAGGTTGCGTTGAGGCAACGCTACCAGTTGTGCGGGCGTGGCCGTCGGATCACCACATACCATGAGTTGGTCCAGAATAACCTTAGGGTTTAGCTGGTTCGCTTTGTAATTAGAGAGGGGTAGAGTAGGAAATAGAATTAGGTTAAGTAGAGGGAGACACCCTCCTCCCTTCCCATCTCAGTCATTTGCTCTTTGCTTCTAGGGTTTCCTGCTCTCCCAATCCCCTGCTGTAGCTAGCTGAGATCCGCAGAGAACCATACCTCTGTGTACTGGAGATTTTAAGGAAGTGAGGCCG
This sequence comes from Coix lacryma-jobi var. lacryma-jobi, assembly GCA_009763385.1. NCBI lineage: Eukaryota > Viridiplantae > Streptophyta > Magnoliopsida > Poales > Poaceae > Coix > Coix lacryma-jobi. Next base: position 97,089,489 of record CM019824.1, read on the forward strand.
TAACCTCACTGTTGTAGCATGTGGTAGCCACACGGTTGCAAATCCGTGGTTGTGATTCGCGTTTTGTTCGTGTTCTTCGCGGGTTGCTTTTCTCCACGATTTTCCCGTTGATCGATCTCTCTACTTGGTGCGTCTTTTGCAAATCCGTTTGAACCAAGATGTTCTAGATCGTGAGGCACCTCTTTCCACCGAAGGATTTCTCCTCTAACCTCACGAGCTAGTAGATCGGTCGATTTTTGTTTCGGGTCAAGTTTTTCTCCCTTTCTCGAAATTCTTCGATTCATCGATTTGGGGATAGGTTCGAGGCATGATCTCTTAGAGATAGCTCACTATCCTCCTTGTGACTCATCTCACCAAGTTTGAACCCTAGAGGTTTCATTTTGGGTGAGTTTGAATCAAATCGGTGGATGAACAGTGGGATATCACGGTGACCGGACGCCCAAGTCGTGATGACCGGACGCTAGGTCAAGAGTCCGGTCTATGAACATTTTTCTCAGTCTTTTCAGCAATCTGACCGGACGATTGTTCCTTTGAGTGATCGGACTCGCCTCTGGTACTGTTCCCTGTTTTTGTGCGAATCAACCGGACGCTCTCATAACGACCGGACGCGCTGCTTCCCAGAGTCCAGTCCAACACAGTAAGGGTCCAGAACTGATTTCTTGTGACCGGACGCGTCCGGTGGTCAGTGACCGGACATAGGCAGAGTCCGGTCGAGTCTGTGCTGCGCGTTTTCGTCCGCAGTTTGTTCGTCCGACTTACGATTGGAGATCCGCTTGTTGCGTTGGATTCCAGACTTCGTGCTCTACAAAAATCGGGCTTCTCGCTTTACAAAATAGCCTGAATCCCCCTCGCATTGCTCGGGGGAGGTTGAGGTTACCCAAAGTTCAACCTGTCACTAGTTGACCTGCGTGAACTTGGGAGAGGGAATTTTTGTGGTGTCCCGCTGTGTTCCTAGGGAACATCCACCCATTCTCTTGGGTCGTGGACATCATGCGCATCGTTCTTGCTCTTGGGGTTGATTTTCGGGATAGTAGTTACAAGTTTCCGAAAGGAAAATTTGAAGCTCCCATTCACCCCCCTTCTGGTCGCTTTCTGGTCGCACTTTCGGTCCTTAATTATCCCCCACCACGTTTTGAGTATCGCGATGGACGCTCTTCCCTTAGCGGACCATGTTTTCCTATACGTGGTGATCGCTTCCCCCGTAGGCGTGCTAGGAATGTTTTTCTTCTAACCGTTCTTTTGAGCAGCCGGCCCAACACTGCTACACTTCCCATTTTACTCACCCCAGTGTTGGACCGTATGCTCACCCTATGTCTTTTTATTGATGTAGGTAAAACGATTGGAGGACATTTGGTTGGTGGATTCCGGGTGCTCAAGGCATATGACCGGAAACGCCAAGTGGTTCTTCAGTCTTAGTGCGGTTGTCGGAAAGGAGTTTATCACCTTCGGTGACAATATCATAGGTAAAGGGTTGTCTCGTGGGTCTGTGCAAGTTAATGAGCATTTTGTGTTGCGTGATGTTGCTCTTGTTTGTAACTTGCATTTTAACCTTCTTTCTATTTTGCAACTCTTTGACGATGACTATGAGATTCGTTTTAAACCGAAACTCAGTCGTATTTTAGATCCTCAGGGCAATCTTGTATGTTTGATTTCTCCCTTCGGGAAAGTCTTTCGTGCGAATTTCTCGGAGTCTTTTGGTATTTCTCGTTGTCTTTTGGCTGGTCCTTCCTCCTCTGATCTTTGGAAGTGGCATAGAAGACTCGGTCACTTGAGCTTCGACTTGCTTGCAAGGCTTAGTTCACTTGGCCTAATCCGAGGATTGCCTAAGTTGCACATGGAGAAGGACCTTGTCTGCCATTCTTGTAGACATGGGAAAATGGTTGCCGCTCCCCACCATCCGGTGAATCAGGTCATGACTAAGTGCCCTGGAGAGCTTTTGCATATGGACCTTGTCGGTCCGGCTCGGGTGAGTTCGGTTGGGGGGGAAGTGGTATGTGCTTGTGGTTGTTGACGATTTTTCGCGATATTCGTGGGTTTTCTTTTTAGCTAAGAAAACTGAGACTTTCACTTTTATTCGCAATTTGATCTTGCGACTTCAGAATGAGTTCCCTAAGAACTCGATGAGAGCTATTCGTAGCGATAATGGTTCCGAGTTTAAGAACTCAGATTTTGAGAAGTTTTGTAACTCTTTGGGTTTAGAGCATCAGTTTTCGTCCCCCTACACACTGCCACAAAATGGTGTTGTAGAGAGGAAAAATTGGACCCTTATAGAGATGGCCAGGACGATGCTCGATGAGCATAGGACTCCTAGGCGGTATTGGGCAGAGGCGATAAATACTGCATGCTACATTTCTAATCACATTTTTCTCCGTGCCTTTTTGAAGAAAACCACTTATGAGTTGCGATTTGGGAAGCAACCCAAAGTGAGTTACTTTAGAGTTTTTGGTTGACACTGTTTTATACTCAAGAAAGGCAACTTGGACAAGTTTGAGTCTCGCACTTCTAACGGTGTATTTTTGGGTTATGGAAATCATACTCGCGCATATCGTGTACTTAACCTTGATACTAACCGAGTCATGGAGACATCCGATGTCACCTTCGACGAGACTGTGCTTTGTCCTTCTTCTAGTTTTGAGCATGCAGGTGATCATGAGGTTGGCGAACCTCTTTTTGATGATGAGGAAGAAGGTGCTGAAGGGATTGATGATCCAGCACTTCCTCCACCTGCGGTGCCGATTGGGTCGACTTCGACCACCACTGCACGCGGCCCAGACCCTTCTTCCTCTACTACATGGGGGCCGTGATCCACCACCTCGGGCTGTACCACTTGTACCCGAGGAGGCACCAACTGCTGTTGAGGGGGAGGAAACTTCAGCAAGGGAGGCGCCACGACACATTCAGCGCCAACACCCTCCTCAACAGATGATCGGCGACATCCACGAACGTGTCACTCGGTCTAGGTCACAACAAATCTCTCACTTTGCTCATTCTGCATTTGTTGCTGATTTTGAACCCCGAGATGTTGGGCATGCTTTATCTGATCCGGATAGGGTCAATGCCATGCATGAGGAGCTTGAAAATTTTGAGAGAAATCGGGTTTGGGTTCTTCTTCCTCCTCCTCCTAAGTGTCACCCTATTGGGACAAAATGAGTTTTCAAAAACAAACAAGGAGAAGATGGCCATGTTGTGAGAAACAAGGCCAGACTTGTAGCCGAGGGGTATAATCAGAAGGAGGGGATAGACTATTGTTGACGCTCACTAATGCTCATAATTAACCATCAACTATTGCATTAAATGACACTAAATGAATCACAAAGCATAGTTGTAGTGTTTGAAACTAATAAGTTCCATGAGTTTTGGTGCTCTCACTTGTTTTGTAGGACATCCATGTTTTCACCATATAAAAGTATATCAAGTGATGAATTGGAGTGCACCATTGCGAAGAGCTCATCGAGACGATCGAAATGGACATATCATTTGCTATATTCAAAGTCCTGGATGAAAAGATATTAATTTCGCGACGAAACCTGCAAAAGAAGGATCTAGAAGACACCACGAGGCGGCCCGCCATGGGGGCCCACTGGGCCAGACCGACCGGTGGGGCCCAGAGACCGGTCGGTCAGCCACGGAGGCCGTTTTGCCTCCGCCTTCTGGAACCTTCTTCCACCGCCTCCTAGGATGCATCTCCACCGTCCCTAAGGTCGGTTTGATCCAACGACCACGGTTTCTCGCCCAGGGCTATATAAGCAGCCTCAGACCCCTCTCTTCAGGCATCTCCATCTTCATTATTCATCTCCACATCAGAAACTAGGGTTTCAATTAGAAGTAGAGGTCCCTCTAGATGAATCTCTTCTAGTTCATCTAGAATTAGATCTAGTTCTAGTTCTAGTTGTCTAGTTCATCTAGTTGTAATTAGAAATCGAATTAGAGAGAGGAGAAGGAGAGAGCTGAGGAGGAGCCGGATCTATCGGATCTTCCTCGACATTGTATTGGTGCAGCATCTGGTTCGTCTTCAAGTAATCTCTAGGTTCTTCATTTACTATTTCTGAGTATTATATTTAATTACAGTTCTTGCTTTATTTTATTTACTGGATCTCCGCTCATATCGAGTGCTCTAATTATTCTAGATAATTAGAGTAGTAGACGTTAGTGTAGACGTGGTGTCTAGACTAGGGTTTACCTAAGTTCGCACCCGGCCCCACGGATAGTTGTGGTAGCCACAGGTGGTGACAGCCCTGACGGCCGATGTAGTCCACCACGTTCGGGTTGGTGTTTGTAGGACCGTAGTCAGAGCTTCCTAGCCCCTTTCTCATCCCTTTCTGTGGCTAGTGTTCTGATGTCCCGAAGTAAGTAAAGTAAGCTTTTAATTAGATAGACCTGCTTAGAAAACCCTAAATCTCTCTCTACCCATTTTATCATTCTTTTCTTGGATGGCTTGCCTCTTGATTAGTACACTTCATGTTCCCCATGGAAATCGATACCCTGGAATACTCTCGGGTGCAAGCTACATCGGTATCCGTGCGCTTGCGGATTTTTCTGTGTGCGTTTAAAATACCCAACAAGCTTTCTGGCGCCGTTGCCGGGGAACGGTAGCTGTGCTAGTTTTGAACCAAGTCGTCCGTGTTTCTTTTCTTTTACCACCTTTTTCTCTTACCACCACCTTTACCTCACCACCACACTTCTTACCACATGAATTCAACTCCTATCTTTAAATACTCCGCTCCAAAGGGCGAATTGTTGGAGCCACCACCATCATCACATCCTATTCTTACAGATGGCTACCAAATTCGTCCTGGCTTTATAGCCATGGCTCGGGAGCAACCCTTCTCTGGCTAAAAGACAAGAATCCTTACACCCACCTTCATGAATTTGAGCAATTGTGTTCTTGCTTGTTTATTGCTGGCATGACACAAGAGACCATTAAATGGAAGTTGTTTCCGTTCTCCCTTTTTGGAAGAGCGAAATAGTGGTATGCTCATAACGTAAGAGGAGTAGATGGAAATTGGGATGAACTTCGGGACAAATTTTGTCTTGCTTTCTTCCCTCTTTCTCGAATCACTGCCCTTCGAATAGAAATTCTAACCTTTCAACAAAAAGAGAAGGAGACTTTAGGAGCAGCTTGGGCTAGATTTATGAGCCTTGTCAACAATGGCCCAGATCTTTCTTTGACTGAGGACGTTATTTTACAACATTTTCATTATGGTCTTAGCAAATAAGCTTCCTTTTTCTTGATACCTCTTCGGGAGGATCATTCATTCATAAAACTGTTAGTGAAGGAAAAGCCATCCTTGAGAAAATCCGTGAAAACACTCCTTACACTGAAATTTTTGATGAATTCCCCGAAGAAGAAGTCGAGCCCAACCCTGACCAACATGAGGAGGAACACAACCAAATTTTAAATTCCTTCATATCCTTCTAATAATTTGGTTGCCATAGAACCTTCCGTGGAGAAAACACCTCACACTTTAGAAAATGATAAACCCCATCCTTCGGTGTTCTTCTCTGAAATCGAGGAAGATGATATCAAAGAGCATGGAAGCTACTTCATAAACACCTCTTTAAATCCACGCTCATATGAGACATCTCCTGATTCCATTGGTCTGTCTAACATTGCCACACTTGAGATTTTCAACCCCCTCACACTTTCTATTTACAAAGACTTCAAAAGGGTGGTTGTAGATGCATATGTTTATCAAAAATGTTGTAGATCTCGTTGTGCTCTTAAGTTGGTGTTGGAGGGGAAACCACTGCACCAAATCTCATCTTGAATGTTTCCCAAAGACAAGCTCAGTGTCCTAAAACGAGCACTTATCAGATCTGTGTTCACCTTCCTGCTACACTGCCCTTGTGTAATGAGCAAAGGGATATAATTGTTAAAATATTCCTTTGGGTATTCTTGCCACTAACCTTTGCAGGTCTGGAGCAAAAAGTTTGAAGGAACGATAAACACAAGGTATGTCCAACCAATCATCATGCAACATTGACTTTGTAAGAACATATCTCTTACCATGTTGCTATGTTAGTTGCCTCTACCTTTAAGACATGCTCATGTGCTATACACTAATCATGCTCTCTCATCACCATTGGAGTAAATCTCTTTAATTCTTTAATGCTACCCTCTTTTGCTATAGTATAAGTTTAGGTTTGAAGTATTATCATACACCTTTTAAATTAGGCATGGTGTTTAGTTTAAACTATTTTCATGAATTAAAGTAAGACATGGTGTCTGGTTTGATTCTTGAGCTAAAAGGTGTCCTGATTTTACCTCTAAAGGCTTTTAAATTAAGTATGGTGCTTAGGTTAAAATGCCTTCCTATATCAAATTAGACGTGGTGTCTAAGTTGATTTTTGAGCCGATAATATGCTATAGTGGATGTTGGATATTTTGTTGGACTAACCCCTGTAGGAAAACTTTCAATACCAATTTGGCAAAGTCCTGAGATGAACTCACTTTGGAGAAGAAGGGACACATAAACTTCAATAACTTGCACAAGGGAAACACAACTCACTGATCATGGAGAAATGAGATCCGTAGAACAAGACAAAAGATGAGTGCCACAAAACAATACCTACAATCAAAGCACTCAGTCCATGGAAGTAGGTAAACAAGTCTGAGTTGGGCCACTAAAAGACAAAGACGATCATGGGGGCACTCGTCTCTGAATCCTCAGATTAAACAGTACAAACATAAGCAGTGAGAACTTATCCTATCTTCTAACACAAGAGCTAGTTTGGGGGATAAAGTGGAACGACTTCAACAACACCAAGGTCTGCAAATTCAACACATGAACATGTTGTTGAAGAAATTTGGGCATCCACCTTCCTCACAAGCCAGCTTGGGGGAGACACAATTCCGTTGTCTAGATCTGCTTAAAGGGGAGGACGGAGAAATCCAGCTTCAACACATTGATTAGTACAGGCCACTGGACGCTATCCCAATCAAGAAGAAGAATATGATCCACCACTCATTCTTGGAAGATCATTCTTGAAAACCTTCAGTGTTGTCATCTATGTCGGAACTAGAGAAGATGTTGACTCAACCGACAAAGTAAGAACCAACTGCCAGGAATTGAGGGGATATCATAAAGGATGAAGCCACTGCACCACAAGAAGTAGAAGATGGAGAGACAATACCTAAGCCTACAAATCAAGAAAATAGTTGACAAAGTCTCCATCATCTGGATATGTTGAAGACAAGACTCAGCGGGCCCACTGTGAGATAAGCAAGAGAAGACAAGTCATTCATGAACAACAACCAGATAGACAAGAGAAGCTTCCACAAGGTGGTTCGACACAATCACTCTTCAATGATAAAGCAACATTTTAAGGTAAGTGTCCATCACTTTAAAAGCTTCTCCTTGATTCTGGTATGCGCATAAATAAAGAACCAAACATGTTTAAGTTGCATATCACCTGATCCAACCTAATCAACTCAACATGTTTAGTTCTTTACTCTTTGTTCGTAGCTTTACTCTCCTGAATCTCACTATCTTAACCAAATGAGATAAGATGTTATGCATCCTACCATTGGAAGATGATATATTACAATCATGATCAACACATTATGCATAGATTATCCTTTCTTGGGTTAAGCAATCTGATCTGTTAAATATTTTAAGATGCTACTTTCATGCTCATGTTTTGAACCTATCACTCGTGTTAAGATTGAATAGAACACATAAACAACAAGTTTATCTTGTGCAATGTGCCTAAGGTTAGAGAGGAATGAACAAAACTTTTGGTTCTATTGGTGTTTTTTGAAGGACCGAGAGTGCTACTAGAAAGCGACCAGAGGGGGGGGGGGTGAATGGGAGCTTCAAATTTTCCTTTCGGAAACTTGTCGTCACTGTCCCGAGAATCAACCCCAAAGGCAAACCCTAGAGCTTGCAAGTGTCTACGACCCTAGATGTAGGGTGGATGCTTTCAAGAAGCACATCGGGACACAATACAACCCTAGAAACCAAGCGCAAAAAGACAGAAACCAAATTCGACAACGGACGAACGAACTGAGAACGAAAATGCGCAAAACAGCTCTGACCGGACTCACTGGTGCGTCCGATCATTATGCACCGGACGCGTCCGGTCGAGTAAAACCCAAATTGGGAGCTCTCTGTTTGTGACCGGACTCACTGTCCTCGAGCGTCCGGTCACAACCTCAGAGTCCGGTCAGATCAGACAAAAACGAGGAACAGTGTGAACTGCACGTCCTGTCAGTATCCAGGGGAGAGTCCGGTCAGCATGCAGAGAAGAACCGCGAAGAACATTCAACGACCGGACTCTGGGGGTGCGTCCGGTCAGCCCGAACCAAGCATCCGGTCACCCCGAAAGTCTACTGTTTGTCCACCTATTTGATTCAAACTCTCCCAAAATGAAACCTCTAGGGTTCAAACTTGGAGAGATGAGTCACAAGGAGGATAGTGAGCTACCTCTAAGAGATCATGGCTCGATCCTATCTCCAAATCGATGAATCGAAGAAATTCGGGGGAAGGGAGAAAAACTTTACCCGAAACGAAAATCGATCGATCTACTAGCTCGTGAGGTTAGAGATGTTTTCCTTCGGTGGAAAGAAGTGTCTCACGATCTAGAACAACTCAGTTCAAACGGATTTGCAAAAGACACACCGAGTAGAGAGATCGATCAACGGGAAAAACGTGGAGAAAAGCAATCCATGAAGAACACAAACAAAATGCGAATCACAACCATCAATCTGCAACTGTGTGGCTACCACACGCTACAATAGTGAGATTACGGTCTCACTTCCTCAAAATCTCATGGGCACAGAGGTATTGTTCTCTTCTCTGTGGATCTCAGTTCGCTACAACAGGGAATGGGAGAGCGGAAAACCCTAGAAGCAAAAGAGCAAATGACTGAGATACGATGGGAGGTGGGTGTCTCCCTCTACTTATCCTAAATCTAATTCCCACTCTACCCCTAACTAATTACAGAGCGAACTAGTTAAACCTTAGGGTTATTCTGGACCAACTCGTGGTAGGTGGTGATCCGACGGCCACGCCCGCACAACTGGTAGCGTTGCCTCGACGCAACCTCACCGATTGCCGCCACGTGCCGCCACCGCTCTTCTTGTCCTTTTCCCGGACATCGCCCCTGGTTTTGAGGCCCAAACCGGGAAACCTGCCTTCACAGCCAACCCCCGGTTTTGAGGCCCAAACCGGGAAACCCGCAGTCCATTGCCTGAGTTTTGTGGCCCAAACTCAGCAAACCCGTAGCACCCAAGTTTTAAGGCCCAAACCAGGAAATCGTCCTCAGCCCGAGTTTTGTGGCTCAAACTCGGAAACCATCAGCGCCCAGGTTTTGAGGCCCAAACCTGGAAACTGTCCACTCGGTGGTTTTTCTATGGCTCAACCACCAAACCGAGCCGTAGAAGGGATGCACCGCCCGTGCACCCCGTCCACCGACCCGTGTCCTCAGGTCTTCGACCCGAGCAACACCGTGACCACAAGTCTTCGCTCGTCGCTGTCCCAGGCTGTCAGCCACCACAGCTGATCCTCAGGCCACCGGTCCCTCAGTCCAAGCCTCACGTCCGCCCTTCGCCACTCTCGGTCCATTGGCACGACACGTCTCTACTTGACCTTCACCTTGCCTTCGATCACTGTATCCGTGCTCGACACTGTTGATGGTCCTTAAACACCTGTTTTACCATCAACATTTGACCCTAAAGTCCACCAAAAAGGCATGAAATGTAGTCAAATAGGTTTCAAACTAACCAAATTCCACATGTCCATAGAATTTTAATTGAATGCAGAAATTTAGACCAAATTTGGAGAATGGGCCCACCAGGAGACAAGCCCACTCACCAGGACCCATTTGGGCCCGTGTGGGGTGGCGCCCGCCAGCCAGAGTGGCGCCCGCCACCCAAAAGTGGCGCCCGCCACTTGGAGAGGCCCAACTCTCCCCCTTGCCACGTCACTGATCCGTGTGACCATCCCAAGGCCAAATCTTGGCCCTTGGTCACTAGGTCAGTGGCATCGGACGGCTCAGGATGGAGTGGCGTGGATCAAGGCAGGATGGTGGTTACTTGGACATTTAACCGACCTACCAACCGCCACTCTGGAGCTCCTGGATGCCGTTGAAGTAGAGGCGGTGCATCCAACGGTGATGGGGGTGGCGGCCGCCACCTAGGGCTGGCGCCCGCCACTAGGGTTAGCCCTAGGTCGGTTCGCTGCCCCCTATAAGTACCCCCCTCACTCCTCAAGACTATAAATACCCCCCTGGTGGCACCACCTCATATGTACCATCAAGTACCATCTCATACCACACCAAGAAGCAACACAAGCAAGAGACACAAGTGAGAGTTAGGTTAGAAGCTCAAAGAGCTTAGGCAAGTAGGTTAGCTAGTAGAGAGAGTATAGCTCTAGTGCCCTCGCTACAGCGCGGCTCTTAGTTTAGCACAGCTCAGCCTGAGTTCTTGGTAAAAGGAGCGTAGAGCTTGCTAAGAGAGAAGCGGGTGCGAGCGACTGGCATCGGTGGTCGGTTGATTTCCCGGCGTCTCTGGTCTGGTTTGCTCTCTTGTATCTCAGGTACATTTATCTTTATCTCAGTATTACTTTAAGCATTACTTTCAGTATTACTTTATCAAGTACCTTGAGTGTGACCTAGCTATCCTACAGTTCAATTCACTTAGCCATAGTAGTTAATCTCTAGTGTGCTTAGTGATTGATCATTGCCAATAGGTTGCTTAGTTAGTTTAGTGTTTATCTTATTAAGTCAAGTATTTGATCTGACGTCCGCAAGGGTGTCTCTATTCAAAGCTAGGATAGAGATAGTTAGAATATAGGGTGGTGCTTATTTATAGACTTACCTTCAGATACGGCTGGACCCCCGGATAGCTGTGGTAGCAAGCAGGTGGTGACAGCCCTATGCGCCTTGAATTCCACCACGTAGTTGGCCCAGTTTAACAGTAAGGCTCGTTTTGCTAGCGTTCAACCTAAGTAAGTGGTAAAGGCTAGTACGCCTCGATACTTGACAAGATAGGAATAAAACTATACTCAACTTAGTTGCTTTATTGACTTTTGCCTGCCTTGCTTCGTAACTATCTTGCTTCGTAGTTATCTTGCTTTGTAGTTATCTAGGAGTAGTTATTAGTTAGTAGTTAGTTATCTTAGTTATCCTTTAGTTACCCTTTTATCTACCTATCCATCCACCTTACCTTAGCCATCCATATCATCCTTACCTATCCACCCATACATTCTTTCTAGCCTTCCATCCTTTCTCTTCCTTTCTCCCCTTTTTCACCTTTCTCTTTTCTTCGACTCTCATCCCTTCCTTGACTCGACTTATACACCACCCTAGCCTTCCCTTGGGATCAAATAAATCGACACCTGGTACTCCCAGGCGAAGTGCTACTATGATAGTTCTGTGCGCTTGCAGAATCTCCCCTTGGTACATTGCAATCTCTCTAGCTAGCTCCTACTAGTGTCGGGATTGACAACCCCGCTTGGCATTATTAGATAGCTGCTTTAGCTTCATTCCTTTAGGTATAGTGACTGGTCTTGCTTCGAGAACTTCTAACACCATTGCCTGGGATAGATTCCATAGTCTCCTCCTAGTAACGACGTTGGCTAGTGTCAACAAGCATTTCTGGGCCGTTACCGAGGATAGTTGCCTAGCTCTATCTTTAGTGAAGCTAAGAACTACCAACAAGCATTTCTGGCGCCGTTGCCGGGGAAGGCAATCGGTGTATCGGTTGAGTCTGTGTCAAATTTATCTTCGCTTAAGCTCCCGCTTAGCGAATCCCATCTTACCCCATTCCTTCTTTCCTTAGTCCTTCTTATCTTTTTCCTTCATCTTCTTCAACTTCTTTCTTTCTTATCTCGTTCTATCTTCATGATGCCAACAAGACCATTCGTGAATTTTCTGCTCCTTCTGCCGCTAATGTAGCGATAGGACCAAACGTGATCGATGCCAACCTCAATTTTGAGCTAAAACCGGCTCTGATCACGATGGTCCAAGCTAGCCTGTTCTATGGCAAGGCTCATGAGGATGCCAATGCTCACCTCCAACAATTTTTGGAGGTTTGCGGCACCTTCACCATTAAGGGGATAACCCAAGAAGCCATCCGTCTTCGTCTCTTTCCTTTCTCTTTGCTAGGAAAAGCGAAGCAATGGTTCTATACCAATCGCAACGCTGTAGACACATGGGACAAGTGTTCCAATGCTTTTCTCGCCAAATTCTTTCCTATGGGCAAGACGAATGCTCTTCGCAACAGAATCTCTAGCTTCACGCAACAAGCCGAGGAATCTATTCCCGAGGCTTGGGAGAGGTTGCAAGAGTATGTCGCTGCTTGTCCACACCACGGTATGGAGGACTGGCTATTGATCCAGAACTTCTACCATGGCCTAACCCCTCTGTCTAGAAGCCATTTGGATGCCACCGCCGGCGGTGCATTCTTTTCTCTGAATGTTGCAGATGCTAAGGCTCTCATAGAGAAGATGGTGTCGAACCAAGGATGGAATGACGAGAGACTGTAGCCCCGTAAGCGAGGTATACATTCCTTTAAGGAAGCCGACATGATCGTGGCCAAGATGGACCTGCTGGCAAAGAAGTTGGACAGCTATGAGAAGATGAACCAACAAGAGAGTGTCCAATCTCTGGAATCCTACATGACTTGTGAAGTCTGTGGAGAAACCAGACATTCTGGGAGCCACTGCCCCGAGCTACATGAAGATTTGAACTTCATCAACAACAACAACGGTTTCCGTCAACAGAATCAAGGATGGAATCAGCCTGCAAATTCTCAAGGTAACAATTCATTCCCCCACTCTAATTTTCATAATTCTGATGATTTCTCCTTCTTAAAGAATCTAGTCTACTCTCAAGGTAGAACTACTGAATTTTTGAATAAGAAATTAATGTCGAATGATAAAACCCTTGAGAATATAAATGCTAAATTGGAAGATTTCTCATCTGCTCTGAAAAATCAACTTAGCTTTAATAAGATGTTAGAAACCCAATTAGCTCAACTTGCTGCTATCATACCATCTTTTGAATCTGGCAAAATTCCTGCTAAACCTGATATGGAAACTGCAAATATGGTTGAAATAAAATATTTTAACTATTATGAAGATCAAACCATGACTGTTAAAAAGGGTGATCCGGGTAGTCCCACAATTAGATGCTCAATCTTTGGTGAAGTCTTTAAAAATGCCATGTGTGATTTAGGATCGAGTGCGAACATTCTATTTAAAGATTTTTATGAAAACTCGTTCTTTACACTCATGTCATCCACATCTACCTATGTTGTGCTAGCTGATCAGTCCACTTGCTATGTAGAAGGAATAGTTAATGATTTACCTGTTCATATTAGAGGTTCCTATGTTCCTGCTGATTTCATAATACTAGATATGGGAAATAGGAAAGATGTGCCTCTAATCTTAGGTAGACCCTTCTTGAACACTATTGATGCTTGCATATATGTGGGAAGTGGTAAAATGCAAATGACATTAGGAGGGAGGAAGGAAATATTCTCTTTCTCCCGAGGCCCCGCATATGCCGCTAACATGCAGGAAGCAAAACCCATTCGTACCAAGAAGAGGAGCCCAAGAACAAGGTGGAGCAGAAAGAAAGAACCACTTCCTCCTAAGTTGTGTAATTCACATAACAAAGGAGAGGTGCCAAAAGAAGAAGAACCCGATGGAGTACTAAGAGAAGAAGTGCCCAAGGAGGAAGAAGATGCACCCGATAAGGATGAAACTCATTGGACCTGAGGTATGGTTTTACTTTTAATTTTTCCCTTCAATTTTTCCCTTTTTCGAATAAATAACATATGTCATGCATGAAACTAAAAAAAAATCAGTTATCATTAGTTTTATGCATAGGTATATGTTAACTTAGTTAGAATAATAAAATATCATAATAGAATAGTTTCCCTTTTCACAACATTAGATAGTTTCCCTTTTTAATAAAATGAGAACAAGAGCTCCGACTGAGAAGAAGAAGATCCTTCCCCCAGCAAGAAGCTAGCTTGGGGGAGACTCCCGCTCCAATAAGGTATGTCTCAAGCCTACACTTTACATTCAGTTCTTAAATTCTATATCTTTTGAATGTCACATGCTTGCTTAAATAACCATTCCATGAATCAAATTGATAAAATCTGCTTAAACAAGTTGAAACCTGAATAAGATTTGAAATATGTCATGCAAATGCTATTGTTATGGTTTGAATAACTGGTCTTATCTAAGTTGTAGCTTTTGTGGGTTGCACATGCTTAAACTGAAATCATGCTTAGTGAGTAAAGTTAGTAAGAAATGGAGTAATTCTTTAAACTTGCTAAGGTGAAATTAGGACCTAATCTGGAGGATTTCTTTTAAAAATTATGAAAACCTTGCTAAAAGTTCCTCCTAGATTTTATCCCATCCCACCACCAGCCAAATATTTGTTAGTCATTAGTCAAAACCACAAACAGCTTTGTCTGTGGTGAGCTTTGTTAGACCTCATAGATCTTAGTAGAGAAGCTTATCATATCTTTTGAATCAAGATTCACACATGCCTACTTTCCACTTTGGAAGTTTGCAACCACCAAATAAATTGCTCATTCTCTACACTGGAGATATGCAATACCTTGCCAAACGTCCCATTGCTAGCCTTATGCTATTCCTACACTGGGAATAAGCATATCTTCCCCCTTTTTCATTTCTGAAATCTTTTCCTATAGATGTCTGGGGAAATCTAGAGCTAAAAAAAAGAGAGAAAGAGAGAGAAAAATGAGCAAAGTAGCTCAAGAAAGGACTATGTCCTAAGAAAAAAAAGTGAGCAAAGTAGCTCAAAGGAGGACTATGTCCTAAGAAAATGTGAGGACACATCTTTTGTCTACTCACTATGTATCCAAAAAAAAGAGAGAGAATTATCATTATCTCTAGACCCCAGAAATTAACTAGGAAGGATTATGAAATATCTCTCTATACACTTCCACATAACCACACATGCACATCTTGATCAATTTTTATGATTTGCTGCTCCTTATGATCTGAGTGTCTAGCTTAGCAATAAACATCAGGCAATTTGCTCATGATTCTTAGCCTACCTATAACTCCACATATCATTCCTTAGAAATAGGAGAGGCTACATTTTGGCCTAAGTGAGGATTTAAACAACATTGAGTGATTGAGTGAATCTTGGAGGACTTAAGCAACTTGTTATCTTTTGAAAACCTTGAAAAACCTCCAGACAGAATCCTAGTCAAACCTAAGCAAGATAAAAGTTTCCTATCTACTGCTTTATTTCACTCTTGCATGTTTGAAGTGAAAAGCTATAAGCCCCACATTGCTATGATTAATGATATATGCTAAGTTATTTCTCACTATACAATTTGCACTTGCATACATCTTAAGTTGCTATCTATTTCATGCTCAATGCTTAAACCGCATTGTTGCTCGAGGACGAGCAACAGGTTAGCTTGGGGGAGCTTGTTGATGGTCCTTAAACACCTGTTTTACCATCAACATTTGACCCTAAAGTCCACCAAAAAGGCATGAAATGTAGTCAAATAGGTTTCAAACTAACCAAATTCCACATTTCCATAGAATTTTATTTGAATGCAGGAATTTGGACCAAATTTGGAGAATGGACCCACCAGGAGACAAGCCCACTCACCAGGACCCATTTGGGCCCGAGTGAGGTGGCGCCCGCCACCCAAATGTGGCGCCCGCCACTTGGAGAGGCCCAACTCTCCCCCTTGCCACGTCACTGATCCGTGTGACCATCCCAAGGCCAAATCTTGGCCCTTGGTCACTAGGTTAGCGGCATCGGACGGCTCAGGATGGAGTGGTGTGGATCAAGGCAGGATGGCGGTTACTTGGACATGCAACCGACCTACCAACCGCCACTCTGGAGCTCCTGGATGCCGTTGAAGCAGAGGCGGTGCATCCAACGGTGATGGGGGTGGCGGCCGCCACCTAGGGCTGGCGCCCGCCACTAGGGTTAGCCCTAGGTCGGCTGGCTGCCCCCTATAAGTACCCCCTCACTCCTCAAGACTATAAATACCCCCCTGGTGGCACCACTTCATATGTACCATCAAGTACCATCCCATACCACACCAAGAAGCAACACAAGCAAGAGATGCAAGTGAGAGTTAGGTTAGAAGCTCAGAGAGCTTAGGCAAGTAGGTTAGCTAGTAGAGAGAGTATAGCTCTAGTGCCCTCGCTACAGCGCGGTTCTTAGTTTAGCACAGCTCAGCCTAAGTTCTTGGTAAAAGGAGCGTAGAGCTTGCTAAGAGAGAAGCGGGTGCGAGCGACTGGCATCGGAGGTCGGTTGATTTCCCGGCGTCTCTGGTCTGGTTTGCTCTCTTGTATCTTAGGTACATTTATCTTTATCTCATTATTACTATAAGCATTACTTTCAGTATTACTTTCAGTATTACTTTATGAAGTACCTTGAGTATGACCTAGCTATCCTACAGTTCAATTCACTTAGCCATAGTAGTTAATCTCTAGTGTGCTTAGTGATTGATCATTGCCAATAGGTTGCTTAGTTAGTTTAGTGTTTATCTTATTAAGTCAAGTATTTGTTCTGACGTCCGCAAGGGTGTCTCTATTCAAAGCTAGGATAGAGATAGTTAGAATATAGTTAAGCGTGGTGCTTAGTTATAGACTTACCTTCAGATACGGCTGGACCCCCGGATAGCTGTGGTAGCAAGCAGGTGGTGACAGCCCTGTGCGCCTTGAATTCCACCACGTAGTTGGCCTAGTTTAACAGTAAGGCTCGTTGTGCTAGCGTTCAAACTAAGTAAGTGGTAAAGGCTAGTACGCCTCGATACTTGACAAGATAGGAATAAAACTATACTCAACTTAGTTGCTTTATTGACTTTTGCCTGCCTTGCTTCATAACTATCTTGCTTCGTAGTTATCTTGCTTTGTAGTTATCTAGGAGTAGTTATTAGTTAGTAGTCAGTTATCTTAGTTATCCTTTAGTTACCCTTTTATCTACCTATCCATCCACCTTACCTTAGCCATCCATATCATCCTTACCTATCCACCCATACATTCTTTCTAGCCTTCCATCCTTTCTCTTCCTTTCTCCCCTTTTTCTCCTTTCTCTTTTCTTCGACTCTCATCCCTTCCTTGACTCGACTTATACACCACCCTAGCCTTCCCTTGGGATCATATAAATCGACACCTGGTACTCCCAGGCGAAGTGCTACTACGATAGTTCTGTGCGCTTGCAGAATCTCCCCTTGGTAGATTGCAATCTCTAGTAGATAGCTGTTTTAGCTTTATTCCTTTAGGTATAGTGACCGGTCTTGCTTCGAGCACTTCTGACACCGTTGCCTGGGATAGATTCCATAGTCTCCTTCTAGTAACGACGTTGGCTAGTGTCAACATGCATTTCTGGGCCGTTACCGGGGATAGTTGCCTAGCTCTATCTTTAGTGAAGCTAAGAACTACCAACAGACACCTGCACAACACAAGCCAAAGAACATGCGCATCATCCCAGTTGACAGTCACTCATCACTCAGAGACTCGGCATACACCCATGTATACGCAATCTCCCCCTTGATGAGTGCATTGACAACTACCAACACAAATCATAATAGAATAGAGGAAGGAAGGAAGAAAGAGAGAGAACTCGACCAAATGACCCAAAAGCATAACAAAGCCGAAGAAGGTCAAGTGGAAAGAGCAAACCAACTTGGTTCCCAAAGACATGGGCAACGGCTCGACACAACCAAGCACAACAAAGCTAGCCCTCAAGAAGAGATAGAACAGGCTTCACACCGCTAGCGAGAAAACATGATACCAATTGAAGAATCAACTGAAATTCAAGCAAAACACAGCTAGCCCTTAAGAAGAGGCAGAACGGGCTCAACACTGCTAGCGAGAAAGCTCGATACCAACTAAAGAAAGCTTGATATCAACTGAAGGGCATAAAAGCAAAAGTGCTAGTTCCTCAAGAAAGAGGCAAAGGCTCAACACAACTAGCAACCAGCTCGAAAACACCCCCTCAAATAGTGCACACAACTAGGAAATCTCATTATTTGTCAATATTTTCTCCCCCTTAGTTGAAAATGCACCATCAAACAAATTTCTCCCCCTTGATAGAAGAACTCTCCCTCCAAATGCATATGAGTCAAAATGCAAGTTAGCAGCTTCAGGAATATAGTCGATAGAATATGAAGATGCTCAATAGAGTGCTGATCCAATGACTCATAAAATGCATAGAATGCTAGCAAGGGCTCAAACTGATCACTAAATACAAAATCTGAACATTTGAGCAACAAGGGCAGTTTTCAGCCAAAAGGTTATTCACCATCAAAATAGCACGAAGCATGTATAGACAGGAAGTCAAACAAGTGATAAACATGTATACAACGTGAACTACCCCTAGCACAGTTCAACCATCATGCTATGGAATGAAACATAGACTTGTGTATCCAAATTTTATCGGAGTTGCAGCGGTTAAATTACACAAGTTCAAATTTCAGCATGTGATTGCGAGAGGTTGAAAGCTTGTCATTGCCTAACTTTCCAACTGTGCGAAGCCTATGCAGAAGCAATCAAAGCTTAAAACAACAGTTTCGGTCATACACTACACAGCTCAAGTTTAACTCAGAGTGCAATGAGAAACAGTCTCAAAACTGTGATGTGCTGACAAGCAATCCCATCTCTATCTTTCCAATTCACTTAACTTGGTTCAAAAATTAGAGCAGCACATGAACATACCAAGCAAGTGAATGACTCAGAACTAGAGACATAGCAACCTAGCATATATGAAAAACACAAGTGACTTCAACACATTCTACACATGCTAGTTGCATGTCTCAATGGTGAACATTTTCAAGTTTTATGTTCATTAAGCAAATTCACCATTCATAAAATAGCTCCGCTCACAACATGTATCAATGATCAGAAGGAGCATAAGCTACAAGCATCATCATAAAGCATCGGAGCAACTACTATACAGAGCATAGTCACATTCTAAAGATTATATACATGAAGCTCTGAATGTAAATATGCAAGATGAAAATGCAAAGATGCATGATGAAACCAAAAGAAAAAACACAAAGTCAGTTGATAATACAAAAGCCAAAATGTTTCCCCCATCTAAAAGGGGAAACATACACCAAGCTCACCTCTCAACCTAGCAAAAGTTGATTGGTCCAAAGGCTTGGTAAAAATATCAGCCAACTGATGATGAGTATCGACATGGCGAAGGTCGATATCACCCTTCTCATAGTGATCTCGCAGAAAATGAAAGCGCACATCAATGTGTTTGGTCTTAGAGTGCAGCACGGGGTTCTTAGTAACGCTAATCGCACTCGTACTATCACAAAGCAAAGGAACGCGAGTAAAACTCAGACCAAAATCACGCAAAGTGGCCATCATCCAGAGCAACTGGGAACAGCAGCTAGCCGCAGCAACATACTCAGCCTCCGTGGTAGACTGGGTGACACTAGACTGCTTGCGAGAAGACCACGATACAAGAGAAGAACCAATAAACTGACAAGTCCCAGAAGTGGACTTGCGCTCAATGCGACAACCAGCAAAATCGGTATCGGAATAACCGCAAAGGGAGAGGGTGGAGGAAGCAGAATACCAAATCCCAAATTCTGGAGTGAAGCATAAGTACCTCATAATGCGCTTGACCGCCTGACGGTGAGAGGTGCGCGGCGATGACTGAAATCGCGCGCAAAGACACACCGCGAACTAAATGTCCGGGCGTATCGCCGTCAGGTACAGCAGCGACCCGATCATACTCCGGTACTCCTTCTGGTCCACAGCTTCTCCATCCTTGTCCACATCCAGGGCCGTCGTGGTCGACATGGGTGTTGGAAGAGGCTTGGCCTCACCCATATCGAATTTCTTCAGGATATCCTTGGTATACTTACCCTGGTGCACAAACGTTGCCTCTCGAGATTGCTTGATTTGCAATCCGAGGAAAAACGTCAACTCGCCCATCATACTCATCTCAAACTTCCTGCTCATAGTATCTGCAAACTTGGCAACCAAAGCATGAGAAGAACCACCGAAAATGATATCATCCACGTAAATCTGGACCAAGAGAGTGTCACTGCCTTGCTTGAGGAGAAAGAGTGTTTTATCCACACATCCCATTTTAAAACCCTTAGCAAGCAAAAAGGTTTTTAACCTATCATACCAGGCTCTAGGGGCTTGTTTCAAACCATACAAAGCTTTGTGAAGTATAAAAACATGGTTTGGAAACTTGGGATTTTTGAAACCGGGGGGTTGTTTCACATACACCTCTTCTATGTAGCCGTTTAAGAAGGCACTCTTGACATCCATTTGAAAAAGTTTAAACCCTTTGGATGCAGCAAAAGCCAAGAGTATCCTAATTGCCTCCAAACGAGCTACAGGAGCAAAAGTCTTCTCATAGTCTATCACCTCCTTCTGACTGTACCCCTGGGCTACAAGTCTGGCCTTGTTTCTCACAACATGGCCATCTTCTCCTTGTTTGTTTTTGAAAACCCATTTTGTCCCAATACGATGACACTTAGGAGGAAGAGGAACAAGAACCCAAACCCTATTTCTCTCAAAGTTTTCAAGCTCCTCATGCATGGCATTGACCCAATCCGGATCCGTCAAAGCGTGTCCAACATCTCGGGGTTCAGAATCAGCAACAAATGCAGAATGACCAAAGTGAGAGATTTGTTGTGACCTTGAACGAGTGACACGTTCACCGATGCTGCCGATCATTTGTTGAGGCGGGTGTTGGCGCTGAATATGTCGTGGCGCCTCCTGAGCTGATGTAGCCTCCCCCTCAACAGCAGCTGGTGCCTCCTCGGGTAAAAAAGGTACCGCTCGAGGTGGCGGATCCCATGGCCCCCAAGTCATCGAGGAAGAAAGATCGGGGCCGTGAGTGGTAGTAGAGGCCCCTCCTTGCGGCACAGCAGGTGGAGGAGGGGTTGGTCATCCATCCCTTCAGCACCCTCTTCCTCATCATCAAAAAGAGGCTCGCCAACCTCATGATCACTTGCACGCTCAAAACGAGAAGAAGGACAAACCATGGTCTCGTCGAAGGTGACATCTGATGTCTCCATGACTCGGTTAGTATCAAGGTTAAGTACACGATATGCACGAGTGTGAGTGCCATAACCCAAAAATACACCGTCTGAAGAACGAGACTCAAATTTGTCCAGGTTGCCTTTCTTGAGTATAAAACAGTGGCAACTAAAAACTCTAAAATAACTCACCTTGGGCAGTTTTCCAAAACGCAACTCATAAGAAGTCTTTTTCAAGAAAGCTCGGAGAAAATGCGATTGGAAATGTAGCATGCAGTGCTCATAGCCTCGGCCCAATATTGCCTAGGAGTCCTATGCTCATCGAGCATCGTCCTGGCCATCTCTACAAGGGTCCAATTTTTCCTCTCTACAACACCATTTTGTGGCGTTGTGTAAGGGGAAGAAAACTGATGCTCTAAACCCAAAGAGTTACAAAACTTATCAAAATCCGAATTCTTAAATTCAGAACCATTATCACTCCGAATTGCTCGCATTGAGTTCATAGGGAACTCATTCTAAAGACGCAAAATCAGATTGCGAGCAAAGGAGAAAGTCTCGGTTTTCTCAGCTAAAAAGAAAACCCACGAATATCTCGAAAAATCGTCGACAACAACAAGCAAATACCACTTCCCCCCAACCGAGCTCACCCGAGCCGGACCAACAAGGTCCATGTGCAAAAGCTCTCCAGGGCACTTGGTCATGACCTGAGTCACTGGATGGCGGGGAGCGGCGACCATCTTCCCATGTCTACAAGAATGGCAAACAAGATCCTTCTCCATAGACAACTTGGGCAATCCTCGGATTAGGCCAAGTGAACTAAGTCTTGCAAGCCAGTCGAAGCTCAGGTGACCGAGTCTCCTATGCCACTTCCAAAGATCAGAGGAGCAAGGTCCAGCCAAAAGACAACGAGAAACTCCAAACGATTCCGAGAAATTTGCACGAAAGACTTTTCCGAAGGGCGAAATCACACATACAAGATTGCCCTGAGGATCCAAAATGCGACTGAGATTCGGTTTAAAACGAATCTCATAGTCATCATCGAAAAGTTGCGAAACAAAAAGAAGGTTAAAATGCAAGTTAGAAACAAGAGCAACATCGCGCAACACAAAGTGCTCATTAACTCGCACCGACCCCCGAGACAACACCTTACCTTTGCTATTGTCGCCGAAGGTGATAAACTCTGTTCTGGCGACCGGACTAAGACTGCAGAACCACTTGGCGTTTCCGGTCATGTGCCTCAAACACCCGGAATCCACCAACCAAACGTTCTCCAATCTTTTTACCTATATCAATAAAAAGACATAGGGTGAGTATACGGTCCAACACTGGGGTTAGTGAAGTAGGGAGAATACCAGTGTTGGGCCGGCTGCTCAAAAGAACGGTAAGCAGAAAAACCATTCCTAGCATGCCTACGAGAGGAGCGATCACCACGTAGAGGAAAATATGGTCCGCTAAGGGAGGAGCGTCCATCACGATACTCAAAACGCGATGGGGGAAAACTCTCAACTACAAAGCCACCGCCATGGGGTCCATAGCCTACAAATGCGGCCTCCCATCTGGCACGACCTCTTCGCGGCCTAGGCCTAGGAACTTGAGGTTTTGGGCCTCTAGGCCTAGCAGCACGCCTCTGAACATTCGGCACATGTACATCATGGAAAGGATGGTACATGTCTGTGTTGTTCATCTCCTTTGCATGGCGCGCCTCTCTCTTGCGCCGAAAGCAAAACTCACTCAAGTGACCATCTCTCCCACAGTGCTCACAATGGTACCTCACCGCTCTAATAGGGGGTTGTTGGTACTCACGGTAGTGGGTGTGGATCACTTTGCCCTTCTGTGGGATAAGCTCCTCTTGGATGGGTGGCATGGTGTCCAGCTTGTTCTTGAGGTGGTTTGGTTTTGGAGCCCATGATTGTTTCTTGGGTGGAGCTTTCGGAGGTTCCACAAACACACCATCCTTGGTGTTAGGCTTTAGCGGCTCTCTAGGTGGTATCTTGGTAAGCTTGGGAGTAGTGGTGGAGCTGGGCTTCTCACTCGGGTTAAGACCACTCGACTCTCCAATCTTGCCAAAAGATGAAGCACACTCAACACCCTGAGCAAAGCCTACACCTGGACCTCCAGCAGCACGCTTGAACTGGGAGATCATCATCCCAAGCTGCGGCTCCCCACTCGACACCCATGACAAGATGGTCCGAAGGTATGTGTTTTCCTCCTCGGTTTGCATCTTGTCATGCTTCACGTTTGCAATCTCCATCTCCAAAGCCTCACAAAGAACACACCTAGTCACACACGTGCTATCCGAGCTGGCCTTCTCAAGAGACACAATCTTGGCATTCTTCTCTGCCAACTCGGATTGCAAGCCCGCACAGGACTTGCACGCACCCAACAGCGAGGATCTAGCCTTTAGTTCATCCACCTCTCCTACCAACACAACATACTTACTTCTCATTGTGAGAAGATCAGTCATGTGTGTGGAGCACATCTCACACTCCTCCTCATCTGTGACAACAATAGTTGACTTGATAGATTCAAGTTCCTTCACCGTATCCTCCCACTTCTGCCTAAACTTCTTCTGCTCTCTAGCAGCACGCCTAAGCAACTTATCTTGACTGAGAAGGGTGGTAGTAAGTTTCTGGAGCTCAGCAGAAAGCTCATCGGGGGTCTGAGATACCTGGGAGGTGTCGTCGTCATTGTCGTTCTGAGGGATGTCCTCTAGCTCGCCGTCGACCTCCTTGCCGAGGGCCATGGTGCAGAAACCCTCGTCATCAGTGAAGAAGCAGAGGCCGTTCAGCTTGTCCTCGATCCTCTTCTTCTCCTCGGACTCATCGTCGCTTGAGCAAGCGGAGTCATCATCCGAGTCATCGATGTCGCTGAGCATGGCGAAGAACGCACGCTGCTCAGCCTGGGCCTTCTCCAAGTACATCATCTTGATGTACTCCTTGTTGAAGCCACCCTTCTGCTTGTGCATTGCAGGGACGTACTTCTCCTTGCGCTTGCCGGAGTCGTACTTGTGCCCGTGATCCGCCTTGCCGAAGGTCTGCTTGTTCTTCTTCAGGCAATTGGCGATGAAGTGGTTGGGGTCACCGCACTCGAAACATCCCGAGCGTCCTCCTCCGCGGCGACGGTTCATGCGGTTGTTGTGAAACCGCGAGAACCGGTTGGCGAGCAAAGCCAACTCGTCATCCCTCATGAACTCCAGCTGCTCCTCTGTGGCAGAAAGAAGAGAAGAGAGTGCAAAGCCTCCAGAGGGGTTAGCAGAAGAGCCAGAAACCAAAGCCATCGACGGGCCAGAAGGATTTTCATAAGAAGCCCTCGCCATGGCGTCAATCTCACTGGACTTGAGCTTACTGAAGAGCTCGTCGCATGTGAGGGTCTCATAGTTAGGTGATTCGATGATCGCCTGAACCTTGGAATCCCACACCGACCGATCGAGAGTATGCAAAAGCTTCAAAGCTCTCTCATGATCGTAGAAAGGCAACAGCTCCTTGTTAGCCCTCATCCTGTTGACAATCACCTGAAAGCGAGTGAATAAACTTTCTATGCTCTCGCCAGGCATATGTCAAAAGTTCTCATACTCTCGCTTGAACGACTCATAGAGACGGGTTTTGACTTGAGTGGTTCCCTCATGGAAACGCATGAGGGTAGCCCAAATCTCCCGAGCCATAGCGAGGTGAGAAACGCGATCAAACTCGGACATGCTCAGACATGAGAAAAGAGCATTACGGGCTCGGCTATTGGCATCGTGCTCATCGATCTGACGCTGAGTCACACGAGCAGCCAAAACCATGTAATCAGCAGAGTTGCAAATATCCCAAATAGAAGCACCAATACTTTGCAGATAGGCCGACATGCGTATCTTCCAATACGCATAGTTCGTCCCATCGAAAAACGGCGGTTTGCCCATGGCGCGATCCATGTCGCCTTCTGTGGATCGGGAACCGGCTAAGGTGGAAGATCCTTAACCTGCTCCGATACCAATTGATAAGTTGTAGATCTATTTACAAAGACTTCAAAAGGGTGGTTGTAGATGC
Organism: Coix lacryma-jobi var. lacryma-jobi; assembly: GCA_009763385.1. Taxonomy (NCBI): domain Eukaryota; kingdom Viridiplantae; phylum Streptophyta; class Magnoliopsida; order Poales; family Poaceae; genus Coix; species Coix lacryma-jobi. The sequence continues at coordinate 97,114,488 of CM019824.1, forward strand.
ATATGTTTATCAAAAATGTTGTAGATCTCGTTGTGCTCTTAAGTTGGTGTTGGAGGGGAAACCACTTCACCAAATCTCATCTTGAATGTTTCCCAAAGACAAGCTCAGTGTCCTAAAACGAGCACTTATCAGATCAGTGTTCACCTTCCTGCTGCACTGCCCTTGTGTAATGAGCATAAGGATATAATTGTTAAAATATTCCTTCAGGTATTCTTGTCACTAACCTTTGCAGGTCTGGAGCAAAAAGTTTGAAGGAACGATAAACACAAGGTATGTCCAACCAATCATCATGCAACATTGACTTTGTAAGAACATATCTCTTACCATGTTGCTATGTTAGTTGCCTCTACCTTTAAGACATGCTCATGTGCTATACACTAATCATGCTCTCTCATCACCATTGGAGTAAATCTCTTTAATTCTTTAATGCTACCCTCTTTTGATATAGTATATGTTTAGGTTTGAAGTATTATCATACACCTTTTAAATTAGGCATGGTGTTTAGTTTAAACTATTTTCATGAATTAAAGTAAGACATGCTGTCTGGTTTGATTCTTGAGCTAAAAGGTGTCCTGATTTTACCTCTAAAGGCTTTTAAATTAAGTATGGTGCTTAGGTTAAAATGCCTTCCTATATCAAATTAGACGTGGTGTCTAAGTTGATTTTTGAGCCGATAATATGCTATAGTGGATGTTGGATATTTTGTTGGACTAACCCCTGTAGGAAAACTTTCAATACCAATTTGGCAAAGTCCTGAGATGAACTCACTTTGGAGAAGAAGGGACACATGAACTTCAATAACTTGCACAAGGGAAACACAACTCACTGATCATGGAGAAATGAGATCCGTAGAACAAGACAAAAGATGAGTGCCACAAAACAATACATACAATCAAAGCACTCAGTCCATGGAAGTAGGTAAACAAGTCTAAGTTGGGCCACTAAAAGACAAAGACCATCATGGGGGCACTCGTCTCTGAATCCTCAGATTAAACAGTACAAACATAAGCAGTGAGAACTTATCCTATCTTCTAACACAAGAGCTAGTTTGGGGGATAAAGTGGAACGACTTCAACAACACCAAGGTCTACAAATTCAACACATGAACATGTTGTTGAAGAAATTTAGGCATCCACCTTCCTCACAAGCCAGCTTGGGGGAGACACAATTCCGTTGTCTAGATCTGCTTAAAGGGGAGGACGGAGAAATCCAGCTTCAACACTTTGATCAGTACAGGCCACTGGACGCTATCCCAATCAAGAAGAAGAATATGATCCACCACTCATTCTTGGAAGATCATTCTTGAAAACCTTCAGTGTTGTCATCTATGTCGGAACTAGAGAAGATGTTGACTCAACCGACAAAGTAAGAACAAACTGCCAGGAATTGAGGGGATATCATAAAGGATGAAGCCACTGCACCACAAGAAGTAGAAGATGGAGAGACAATACCTAAGCCTACAAATCAAGAAAATATTTGACAAAGTCTCCATCATCTGGATCTGTTGAAGACAAGACTCAGCTGGCCCACTGTGAGATAAGCAAGAGAAGACAAGTCATTCATTAACAACAACCAGCTAGACAAGATCAGCTTCCACAAGGTGGTTCGACACAATCACTCTTCAATGATAAAGCAACATTTTAAGGTAAATGTCCATCACTTTAAAAGCTTCTCCTTGATTCTGGTATGCGCATAAATAAAGAACCAAACATGTTTAAGTTGCATATCACTTGATCCAACCTAATCAACTCAACATGTTCAGTTCTTTACTCTTTGTTCGTAGCTTTACTCTCTTGAATCTCACTATCTTAACCAAATGAGCTAAGATGTTATGCATCCTACCTTTCAAAGATGATATATTACAATCATAATCAACACATTATGCATAGATTATCCTTCCTTGGGTTAAGCAATCTGATCTGTTAAACATTTTAAGATGCTACTTTCATGCTCATGTTTTGAACCTATCACTCGTGTTAAGATTGAATAGAACACATAAACAACAAGTTTATCTTGTGCAATGTGCCTAAGGTTAGAGAGGAATGAACAAAACTTTTGGTTCTATTGGTGTTTTTTGAAGGACCGAGAGTGCTACCAGAAAGCGACCAGAGGGGGGGTGAATGGGAGCTTCAAATTTTTCCTTTCGGAAACTTGTCGCCACTCTCCCGAGAATCAACCCCAAAGGCAAACCCTCGAGCTTGCAAGTGTCCACGACCCTAGATGTAGGGTGGATGCTTTCGAGAAGCACAGTGGGACACAATACAACCCTAGAAACCAAGCGCAAAAAGACGGGAACCAAATCCGACAACGAACGAACGAACTGAGAACGAAAACGCGCAAAACAGCTCTGACCGGACTCACTGGTGCTGTGACACCCTAGTGTCAAGCACTGCATTAGGAACTGCATTTAGCTACTAAAGAGCACAAGTAATGCATTGCATCATTTCATGTGCATAAGTGTGCTTTTTGCCTTTGTTTATTTATTTGGATTTTGGATTTCTATAGGACTTGATGGTTAAAGTGAAATCCTATCTTGGCAAATAGTTTTATAAAATAAAGATTTTTGAGCTAAGTGCTTTTCATGTTGGCATTTTGACCTACTTCAAAATAGTTTATCAAATAAAAATGAGTTAAACAAAATGGCTTATGTCTCAAATTTGGCTTTATTTATGTGGAGGTTGTAAAGAAAATGGTTTTCAGAAAAAGTGCCCTATATGAAAGTTGTAGAGAAAATTATTTTGAGCAACTTTTATTTTTGGGTCAAAACCTAGTTTGGAGTTTTTGAAACTGTTTTTGAGTGGTCAAGTTTGAAAGGTTTTTGGAAAAAGAAAAAGAAAAACGATTTTTACCCGGCGCTTCCCTTTCGGCCCATTCGGCCTTTCCGGCCCAGCCCACGCGCTCGCCCGCACCGCGCCGCACCGGCCCAGCCGCGCTCGCCCTCGCTCGCCGCGCGCGCGCCGCGCGCGACAGCCCCGCCGCGCCGTACGCCGGCCGGCCTGCCGTGTGGCGCCCAGCCTCTGCGCCGTATCCGCCTCCGCCACTCCCCGCTCGATCTTCGCATGCCCGGGCAAGCAAGCGATCCCGCTTGCCCACTCCGCGCTCGCCTCGCCTGCCGTGCCACCCTCGCTCGCCGCGCCGTCGCCCGCCGCACGCCACGGCGTGGCCCCCGCCACGACCGGCCATCCTTCGCCCCGCCGAGCAAAACCGAGCACCTCCCCTTCGCTCGTTCACTCACCCGCGCACACACGCTCTCCCACTCTCGCTCCCACTCTCCTCCCCGCGCCACCGAGCAAGAACGAGCGCTCTGCTCGCTCTCGCCGCGACCACCACCACAAACCCCCTCCGCCGTTCCGGCCACACCCGACCACCACCATCCAATCCCTCTCGCCAGCCTCTCCGCCTACGCCGTGCACACGCCGTGCGCACGTCGTTTTCCCCGACCAAGCCCCATCGCCGCCAGAGGATGAAGCGCCCCCTTCGGTTCGCCGTTCACCACCGCGGAGCCCGCGTCGTCGTTCCTCCCTGACCCGAGCTCCACCGCCTCCCTTCTTCGTCCTCGAGCCTCACCGAGCCAAGGCAAGGTGAGAACACACCTCTGTGAGGTCTCTACCGCTCCCCAACCCCCTCTTCTCCTCCGACCGAGCACCGCCACCGTCCGGAATGGCCGCTCGCGTGGCCAAGCTTCCTCGGAGCTTCCCGAGCCAAACCAACCACCTAGCCTGTTCCCCTAGGGTTAGTGGAGTGTGACGCACCCGGTAATTTCACCGGCGACCGCCGGAAACGGCGTAGCCGTATGTCGCCGTCGCCGCCGTCCGCCACCGCTCGCCGCCGGCACGCTACGGCCGTGCGCTGGCCAAACCATCCACACCACCCGATGCGCCTCGTCGAGACGAGTCCATCAAGCACCACACCGCCGCCGGAGACCTCGCCGCCGGCGAGCAATCGCCGGTCAAACCTCCCCCCTGCTTCGCCCTCTCTGACGGGTGGGTCCTGTTGACCAGCGGACCCCACGCATCAGCCTCACCCGGTCCATGGACCACGTTCACGCAAGGCCGAGCCGGGAAGATTCTAATGTTTTCCTTTTTGTTTTATTTTCCATAAATGCTTGTTATTTTTGTGTAGCTCGTTTTCAAAGTCCAAATGAAGTACTTTTAGTTTTGCTAGCTTGTTTATGAGTAGATCTATCATGGAAAAATATGAAAGTATTTTTGGTGAAAGTTTTTATTACTGTTTTTATTTATTTCAGTTTATATGCTTTTATGGAGATAAATGGAAATAAGTGCTTTCTGATTGAGATAATTCATGGAAAATTTTATGAAAGTTTATTATCATGTTTTGCACCTATGCAAAATATATAAAGCAATATTTATGTGGAAAAAGTTTCTGTTATGGTTTAATGTCCTTTTTGACTGATTTCTTAGAATAAATGTTAAGATGCTTTATGTGTAAAAATAAATTATGGGAAAAATTATACAGTCTCTGTGTATGATGTTTTAGTGAGGAAAAATGTAAGCATGGATTGTGATGTGAAGAAATATGGAGTTGCTTTACAAATGTACTTTTCTGAAAATTATACAGGTGTTTCTTTGGAAATTCATGTAAGAAATAATATAATGTTTCTGCTCATGGAACTTTCTTGATAAAAATGAAATGTGGAGTAGAATCTGGAAAAAATAGAAAATTGAGTTTAGCACCCTTTTCAAGTAGGGTTGTAGTTCAATGGCATTAATTTGGAATAGATTTGTTTATTTTGTGTAGGCATGTATGTTTATGCTCTGTCAGTAAATTTTCTGTAGTAAAGTGTTCATGAGTAGATGCAGCTAGAAAAATTATGAAATCTTCTGTTTGACACATTTTGGGTGAAAAGTTAGTTCAAAGTGCCTTTTGAGCAGTTTATTTGTTCTTTTTATATCTGCTGTTATATATTTTATTTCTGGCTGAAAATTTTTCAGCGAAGTCCAGCAGGTTTAATTGCCTTCTGGAATTTTTGTGGATTTTTTAGAGTTCAGAAAAATGCACTTGCAGTTCAAACCTGAGTTCTTTTGAATTATTAAATAAGAAATAGGTGAATTAATGGATTTTGTTTTATGAGATAACTCAGTATCTACCTCAATGTCAAAAGTGGTTCAACAAGTTGGTTTTGTTGGTTTGCAAGAAATGTTATTTTTCTTACCACCGCATCTCGCACCTCGTATTATTTATTTTTCATTTTCAACCGCATTGCAATAGGATCGACAGTTCAAGAGCAAGACCAAGAGCAGGAGACAAACGTCGAGCAGGAGATCCCGGAACTTCATCGAACCGAGGAAGTCAACTCCGCGGCCGACACTAACCTGCCTGAGTGCCCCTCCCACGAGGCCTTAGTCTTCTCTCAAGGCAAGCCCCGGAGCATTCTAAGTCTCCCCGTTTTACAATTAAATTACTTGAGTCCTTTTATATTGTGATGCATTAGGTATAGGAGTTGGCTGAATCCCACTTGCCGCATTACCATTCCTTGTTATTGATTAACATCTGCCTTGTATCCTGTTGTTTATTTATAATGTAGAATTGCTTAGCCTACTTAATAAAAGTAGTAGTTAAGGATGTTTCCATAATACCCCTGATGGGTAGTTACTGGATCACGGTTGGCTATATTTGCTATCGTGGAAAAGAACCTGAGTAGTAATAAAATACGGTCAACTGGAAGGCAAGGCACAAGTTGGAAACTTGGGGCAGTCCGTCCGTTGGATCGTGTAGGTTTGTATCGATGTTGGCCCTCGTTCATTTTTGAACGCGCCCTTTTACTTAGGGATACGTCGGTGACGTAATCATCGACCCCAAAGCCGGTTAGAAGCTGTTCGGGCCGGAATCAACCCGAGTCGCGCCCTCTAGTATGGAAATGCGATCTGCCACGTGAGGCCATCGCCAGGTTCCAATTGGGCGGTCCGTGCTTGAACCGCGACGATTACCACCACGAACAAGCATCGGGCGGTTGCCCAATGCATGGACCCGATGGGGAAAGTGTGGGCTGGTATTAAAGGTCTTTCACCAGCTGGTTTGGAATTCGATTCGAGTCGCCGTCTCCCCCGGTTAGTGGGAAACTATGGCGAGCTTCACCACGATACAACTCCATGTGATGTTTTAAAGGTTCAACTAAAAATGTGGATAAGTCAACTGGATATGGTTATATTATTGTTTGTTAGACTCAAGTGTGTGCAATAGTTCAGGTGCAAACCTAGAGTAAGAGATAGGTCTAAAAGCTGACAGCTCACCAATGTCACTAATATTCCTTATCTTAAATTGAGCTTTTCGCAACTAAAGATCCCAGCTCCACCCAAAAAGGCCTCGCATATCCTTGGTGTCTTTATTTTCAGTTGGACGGGTAAGTCTAGCTGAGTACATTCCCGTACTCAGGGTTTATCCCGTTTGTTGCAGATGGCCAGGTCTACTTTGGCTATTATAAGCACTGCCTCTACCCAGTGGAAGGTGATGAGGAGTAGGCCCAGGGCAAGGTCGTCCAGAAGCTTCCCCTTTTCTTTTGCTGGTCTGAGACTCCTAGTGGCACATTATCTAAAAAGGGAAGAGTGAGTTATGTTGAGTTGGATTTATCAAATAATGTTTATTTGGGACCACATGTGTAGTGGTCTGTATTTCAAAACTTATTTAAGCTTCCGCACTTTTAAATTTGGGTATTGTAATAACTCTATCTTAAATTCGTACTCTGATGTTTTAAATCCGGTTTCAGTTTTCCCTGTGATGTATCCTTGCGAATGTAATTCTTGAACAATGCGATTCTGTATGTTGTATGATGATAGAAATCCTTCGAGATTTCTGGACTACCGGGGTTATATGGGTTCAAGTATGAGTCGATGTCAGACGGATTTGACTAAGACGGTACTTGAGCTCTTATAATCAGGACGGTTCCGCCACAGCTGGTATCAAAGCTTGGTTCAAGTTATTGCATCCGCAAAGAGCTATTTTCGAACTAAAATGGGTATTTCAAAACTATTTTCAAACTATTTCATTTACTAAGTGTGCCCAGTCTCGTCCTTAAGCCCTATACTAGGATTCAGGTGGCTTAACTGCTAACAGGGTTCAGGGTTTTGCTTCATGCTGGATCTTTATTTGCTGGTCCATTCTCGGGAAAAAGAGAATGCGTCAATCGCGAAAACATGCATAAAATGATTTTGTGAGATATGAGAGCATGACCGTCCAACCGTCGGTCTAGGTGAGAGTTCTTATACCAAGTATGTGCGAGCTCCACGCAAACATATACGAGGGTATCAATGTTTTTGAGGGTGTTTTCTATATTGGTGCATGGTGTTTAGTGTTGGCTTCTATGTATTTTGTGCATATTAGCCAATACTCAGTTGTTTTACCATTGGGATTGCTTTGGGCTGAAATGAATCTTCTGCAGGTACGCTAACTGTGCAATTGAGTAGAACGTGTAGATAACGCATGAGAGATCATTCTTGCCACCGACTAGAACGTTAGGACTTACGAGTCATGTTAGTGAGTGAGAACGTAAGTACGATCATGCATCATGTTTATATTCTTGCATTTACATTACCTCCCCTTAATTAAAAGTTGTCTCTTTTATATAAAAATTTGCCAACTTAATATCCGTCTCACGAGAGTTCGAAACCCTTTTGTTTCTACAGATGGCCCGGACTAAGCAGACCGCTCGCAAGGCCACCGGAGGCAGAGGAGTTCCGCGTCACTGCTTGGCCACCAAGCTGACCCGGAAGACGTTCTTGTCCTACTTCGGGTTGCCGACTATCCTTTGGAGGATTCTGCAGGCCGTGGGCTATGAGGAAGGACAGGAGCCCAGGTACTCATGGCAGAAGGAGATCTACGGGCAGGATTCCTTGGTCATGGTGGAAATCAATGTCAAAGCTTTGCCTGTCAAGCCCCATTGGACAGGATGGACGGAGATCACCAGAGGCACATGTGCCAAGGATGGAGCCAACAGGGCCGCGTATCTTGTGCTGAAGGATATCATCGCCCGTTTTCCCGCCGACCTAGCTAGTGCTATGGCAGGAGTGTTCCCTCGTGGATCACTTTTTCCATTGCGCTGGAAGCAGACCTTCGAGTCGGTTCTGACGGGAAGTGCAGAAGAAAGGTTCTACTGCGAGACGCCTGCGATGAGCGCCACCTGAGCTTTGTTGGGTGTATGTGAGAGTTTGGAGCACACTCTCGAGAGCATGTCCTTCACCCTCACAGCCACCTACCAGAGCAAGAGGAAGCTACAGGAAGAGTTTGATGCCGAGGTAGCTCGTCTCCAGGAGAGGATTCAGCAGATCACCCTTGAGCGTGACGACGCCCGTACTATAGCAGGCAGCACAGGCCACGGCCAGGACCATAGCAGAGCAGATGTACCTGACTACCGCCCTTCAGAGGGATGAGGCCCGCACCAGCGCTCGACCAGCTCAGAGACGGGAGCCTCACCTCTTGATACAGCAGATCCATGGACAGCTAGGCCTACTATCGACCAGCTCCACGAGGCAGTCCATCAGATGCACCACGCCGCACAGGAGGCCGCCGCCCCAGCAGCTGCCGAGGTTCCCACAACCGAGGCCCAAGATCCCCAGGACGGAGAGGTCCTTGGTCCTGACGCCCCACCAGAGGAGGATCACGCTGACGAGCCGATGATCGACGCTGACGTAGAGGACGTCGCATCCGCCGCTTGAGACGCCTGAGCGTTAGCTTGTTAGGGATCATTTTCTTTTGTATAGCTTGAGCACGCTCGCTGATGATGTAACACCCTAAACATGTGTTGGTTTTATGTTTGAGATGTATGATGGCATGTATGGCTTTTGGACAAAGTCCAGACTTCGATCTGGCATCTTTTATGGAGATTCGTCATTTGCATGTCTAATTTCGAGCAATTATTTTGTGATGTTGTATGGAAATGAGTAATTATAATTGGTCGTGTGCTAAATTTTCGAATTACATACAGCGCAGTATTTATTCTTGGTCAATGTGACATCACCTAATGGTTGCTTATTAATGGGATATGCAGATGCCGGCACACACTCACAGCCAACGCGGATAGGGGGCAGGACAGGAGGAGAACTTGCCACCTCCCCCACCGCCGCCGATGACACCGGAAGCGTTTTTCGGCCAGTTCTTGGGCAGCCAAAGGAACATGGAAGAAATGCAGAGGCACACGGAGGCCATCCTCCGCAACATCGCTAACAACACCGCGCAATAGCACCAGCAGCGCCAAGGTCCGGAGCCCAATCAGTACAGCTCCTACCGTGACTTCTTGGACACCCGTCCCCCGGTGTTCAAGGAAGTCACCGAACCGCTTGAGGCTGATGAATGGCTCAACTCCATCACCCATAAGTTCCGTCTGCTTCGTCTGACGGAAGAGCTCAAGGCAGAGTACGCCGTGCACATGTTGGAAGGACCCGTAGGTTTGTGGTGGGCCAGTACGTGCATCCTTGCCTGCAAATGCATGTGTCACTTGGGATCAGTTCTCGACTGCTATGTGCAACCACTACATCACTAGTGGTCTGATGGAAATGAAGATTGCAGAGTTCATGAGGCTGTCTCAGGGAACCGATCTATGTCCGAGTATCTGCACAGCTTCAACAACCTAGCTCGCTACGCCCCAGACTTTGTCAACACTGAGGCTAGAAGATCGCAAGCTTCAAGCATGGAATGAGTGCCGCCATGCTTTCAAAGATGGGCAACAGTCACCGCCGCATACTTCAGTGACTTCGTCAGTGACTGCCTAAATCAAGAGGCCAATGACAGTAGGCTGGTGACAGAAAACCGCCGTCGTGCGAACGAAGGAGGTTCGTCTCAGCAGAGAACCCCTTTCGGAGCACACGCCCCGTATCGCCCGCCAGTGGCTGGAGCAAGGTTCCGTCCCCGCAGAGGAAGATCACCACCAACCGCCCCCGTCCTGGTTTTCAGAAGCCCTACACCGCTCCTCTGATGCAGAACAAGAATAAGGCAGGAAGTGCAGGAGGTTCCAAGACCCCATATGTGATTGGGCCATGTTACAACTGTGGTCAGACTGGAACCTGTCACGTCAGTGCCCTCGTCAAAGAAGCAGTACACCCAGCCTCCACCTCGCGCAGGTCATGTGCATTATACTACCGTGGAAGAAGTGCCTGAAGGAGAGCCTGTCACCGCTGGTACGTTTCTTGTTAATCAATACCCCGCAGTTGTGTTGTTTGATTCGGGAGCATCGCATTCTTTCATAAGTGAGGATTTTGTTATGAGAAGTAACCCTAAGCTGGTAGAATTGGATAGGGGTTATCAGATAAGTTCAGCAGGGGCTGTTCTTTCTGCCCGTACCATGACTAAGGAGATGGAAATCACTTTTGGGGATAAAAAGATATCTGTGGATCTTATCGTAATTCCCGGATTAGGTTTGGATGTCATCTTGGGGATGGGATGGATGAAGCGTTGGAAGGTTAATTTGGATATTGCCGAACGAGTGGTTTCCCTAGTGAGCCCCCGGAATGAGTATTCCTTCCGATTTAAGTTACCCCGAAACCCCCACGAGATTGGAGTGTTGTTCAATATCACGGCAAAACAGATAGCCGAGATCCCGATAGTGTGTGAGTTCCAGATGTTTTTCCTGATGAGTTGCCTGGACTACCGCCGGATAGGGATGTGGAGTTTGCTATAGAGTTAATCCCTGGAACGGCACCCATATCTCGGAGGCCGTATAGGATGCACGCTAAAGAGTTAGCAGAGCTCAAAGTTCAGTTGCAGGAGCTTTTGGATAAGGGTTTGATACGCCCTAGTTCGTCACCTTGGGGATGTCCCGCTATCTTTGTGAAGAAGAAGGATAAACCTTTGAGGATGTGTGTGGATTACAGGCGTTGAATGCAGTAACTATAAAGAACAAGTACCCCTTACCTCGAATCGACATCTTGTTTGATCAGCTATCAAAGGCAAAAGTGTTCTCTACAATCGACTTGAGGTCAGGATACCATCAGATTAAGATCAGAAGAGAGGATATACCAAAAACAGCTTTCTCCACCAGATATGGACTCTATGAGTATCTAGTTATGTCCTTTGGGTTAACCAATGCACCGGCGCATTTCATGTACCTGATGAATTCGGTCTTCATGCCCGAGTTGGACAATTTCGTTGTAGTGTTCATCGATGATATCTTGGTATACTCGGAGAATGAGAGGGATCATGCTGAGCATCTACAAGTTGTTTTGACCCGACTTCGAGAGCACAAGTTATATGCTAAGTTCAACAAGTGTGAGTTTTGGTTGAAGAAGGTACCTTTCCTTGGTCACATCCTTTCAGAGGAAGGGATCTCTGTAGACCCTTCTAAGGTGCAAGAGGTTATGGTTTGGGAAGCACCCACAAGTGTTTTTGAAGTTCGCAGCTTTTTGGGTTTAGCTGGATACTACCGTCGGTTCATTCCGGATTTTTCGAGAATAGCCAAACCTATGACCCGTTTAACGCAAAAAACGAGAAGTTCGAATGGACTCCAGAGTGTGAAACAACTTTTCGCACTCTGCGAACGTTGTTGACTTCCGTGCCTGTTTTGGCTCAGCCAAACGTGGAGGAACATTTTGATGTGTTTTGTGACACATCCAAGATTGGACTTGGATGTGTGCTCATGCAGAATGGGAGAGTTATAGCATATGCTTCGCGCCAGGTGCGACCACATGAAGAGAATTATCCCACTCATGATTTGGAATTGGCAGCCGTCGTGCATGCACTCAAGATCTGGAGGCATTACCTTATGGGAAACCTATGTCATGTGTACACGGATCATAAATGTCTGAAATATATCTTCACCCAGCCAGAATTGAACATGAGGCAGAGAAGATGGTTGGAATTGATTAAGGATTACAACCTTGAAGTGCATTAACACCCCGGAAAAGCGAACGTTGTAGCTGATGCCTTGAGTCGCAAGACTCATTGCAACTCCCTACAACCACTGTTGGAAGATGGATTTAACCTTATGCACCCCGTTATGTTAAACAATATCACCATACAGTGCACCCTGGAAAGTGACATCATCGAAGGACAAAAGACCGATGAAGAGATCTGTCAAATCAAGAAGAGATTAGAGATCAGTAGTTCTTTGAACTTCAGAACAAATGAACAGGGAATTCTATGGTATAATCAGAGGTTGGTTGTTCCTAAGGACACAGAGCTGAAAGAAAGAATTCTGAATGAAGCTCAGAATTCAAAGTTATCTATCCATCCAGGAAGCAGTAAGATGTACCAAGATCTCAGAACATGGTATTGGTGGTCTAGGATGAAGAAGGAAGTCGCAGCTTATGTCGCAAGGTGTGATACTTGCTGCAGGATAAAAGCGATACACCTGAGACCTGCCGGACTGTTACAACCGTTATCAATCCCAAAGTGGAAATGGGAAGAGAATAGTATGGATTTCATCACAGGCCTTCCCACTACTCAAAAAGGAAATGATTCTATTTGGGTTATCGTGGATCGGTTATCTAAAGTGGCTCACTTCATCCCGGTTAAGACTACACACCGACCTCATCAGTATGCTGACGATGTACATTCTAAGGTTACATGGAGTTCCTAAGAGGATTGTTTCTGATAGAGGACCCCAGTTCATAGCGCATTTTTGGGAACAGTTGCACAAGGAACTAGGAACCAAGCTGGTAAGAAGTTCCACTTATCATCCCCAACCGCAGGACAGACTGAAAGAGTAAATCAAATCTTGGAAGATATCCTCAGAGCTTGTGTTCTATCCTCAGGAGAATCATGGGAGAAATGGTTACCCCTCGCCGAGTTCTCTTATAACAATAGCTACCAGGAAAGTATAAAGATGGCACCATTTGAGGTTTTGTACGGACGAATATGCAGAACCACGGTAAATTGGGTTGAATCGGGAGATCGAGGATTTTATGGGTCAGATTATGTAAAGATGCTGAAGAGATTGTGCAAAAGTACAGCAACACATCAAGGCAGCACAATCCCGACAAAAGAGCTATGCAGACACACGAAGGAGACCCTTGGAATTTCAAGTACGAGACTATGTTTACCTCAAGTCTCACCTATGAGGAAAGTCCAACGTTTTAGAATCAAGAAAAAGTTAGCACCTCGATACGTGGGACCGTATCAGATCATAGCTAAAAAGGGAGAAGTGGCCTATGAAGTACAATTACCCCTAGAGATGAGCGCAGTCTTCCCAGTGTTTCATGTATCTCAGTTAAAGAAGTGGCTACGAGTCCCGAAACGAGAAGAAGTTCAGATCCCGGATGTCCCCATCAGGTCCGATCTAGAATACTACGAACAGCCCAAGGAGATTTTGGACACCAAGACCCGAGAGACTCGCAACCGAGCAGTGAAGACCTACAAGATTCTCTGAAGCAATCACGGAGCCAACAATGCGACTTGGGAAACCGAGGAGTACTTGCGAGTAAACTATCCCGCTTTTTATAAAGATTGGTACGTAACTCAAAATCTCGGGACGAGATTTCTTTAAGGGGGGAAGGGCTGTGACACCCTAGTGTCAAGCACTGCATTAGGAACTGCATTTAGCTACTAAAGAGCATAACTAATGCATTGTATCATTTCATGTGCATAAGTGTGCTTTTTGCCTTTGTTTATTTATTTAGATTTTGGATTTCTATTGGACTTGATGGTCAAAGTGAAATCCTGTCTTGGCAAATAGTTTTATAAAATAAAGATTTTTGAGCTAAGTGCTTTTCATATTGGCATTTTGACCTAGTTCAAAATAGTTTATCAAATAAATGAGTTAAACAAAATGGCTTATGTCTCAAATTTGGCTTTATTTATGTGGAGGTTGTAAAAAAAATGGTTTTCAGAAAAAGTGCCCTATATGAAAGTTGTAGAGAAAATTATTTTGAGCAACTTTTATTTTTGGGTCAAAACCTAGTTGGAGTTTTTGAAACTGTTTTTGAGTGGTAAAGTTTGAAAGGTTTTTGGAAAAAGAAAAAGAAAAACGATTTTTACCCGGCGCTTCCCTTTCGGCCATTCGGCCTTCCGGCCCAGCCCACGCGCTCGCCCGCACCGCGCCGCACCGGCCCAGCCGCGCTCGCCCGCGCTCGCCGCGCGCGCGCGCCGCGCACGATAGCCCCGTCGCGCCGTACGCCGGCCGGCCTGCCGCGTGGCGCCCAGCCTCTGCGCCGTATCCGCCTCCGCCACTCCTTGCTCGATCTTCGCGTGCCCAGGCAAGCAAGCGATCCCGCTCGCCCACTCCGCGCTCCCTCGCCTGCAGCGCCACCCTCGCTCGCTCGCGCCGTCGCCCGCCGCACGCCACGCCGTGGCCCCCGCCACGACCGGCCATCCTTCGCCCCGCCGAGCAAAACCGAGCACCTCCCCTTCGCTCGTTCACTCACCGCGCACACACGCTCTCCCACTCTCGCTCCCACTCTCCTCCCCGCGCCACCGAGCAAGAACGAGCGCTCTGCTCGCTCTCGCCGCGACCACCACCACAAACCCTCTCCGCCGTTCCGGCCACACCCGACCACCACCATCCAATCCCTCTCGCCAACCTCTCCGCCTACGCCGTGCACACGCCGTGCGCACGTCGTTTTCCCCGACCAAGCCCCATCACCGCCGGAGGACGAAGCGCCCCCTTCGGTTCGCCGTTCGCCACCGCGGAGCCCGCGTTGTCGTTCCGCCCTGACCCGAGCTCCACCGCCTCCCTTCTTCGTCCTCGAGCCTCACCAAGCCAAGGCAAGGTGAGAACACACCTCTATGAGGTCTCTACCGCTCCCCAACCCCCTCTTCTCCTCCAACCGAGCACCGCCACCGTCCGCCATGGCTGCTCGCATGGCCAAGCTTCCTCGGAGCTTTCCGAGCCAAACCAACCACCTAGCCTGTTCCCCTAGGGTTAGTGGAGTGTGACGCACCCGGTAATTTCACCGGCGACCGCTGAAAACGGCGTAGCCGTATGTCGCCGTCGCCGCCGGCACGCTGCGGCCGTGCGCTGGCCAAACCATCCACACCACCTGATGCGCCTCGTCGAGATGAGTCCATCAAGCACCACACCGCCGCCGGAGACCTCGCCGCCGGCGAGCAATCGCCGGTCAAACCTCCCCCCTGCTTCGCCCTCTCTGACAGGTGGGTCCCATTGACCAGCGGACCCCGCGCGTCAGCCTCACCCGGTCCATGGACCACGTTCACGCAAGGCCGAGCCTGGAAGATTCAAATGTTTTCCTTTTTGTTTTATTTTCCATAAATGCTTGTTATTTTTGTGTAGCTCGTTTTAAAAGTCCAAATGAAGTACTTTAAGTTTTGCTAGCTTGTTTATGAGTAGATCTATCACGGAAAAATATGAAAGTATTTTTGGTGAAAGTTTTTATTACTGTTTTTATTTCTTTTAGTTTATATGCTTTTATGGGAGATAAATGGAAATAAGTGCTTTCTGATTGAGATAATTCATGGAAAATTTTTTGAAAGTTTATTATCATGTTTTGCACCTATGAAAAATATATAAGGCACTGTTTATGTGGAAAAAGTTTCTGTTATGGTTTAAAGTCCTTTTTGACTGATTTCTTAGAATAAATGTTAAGATGCTTTATGTGTAAAAATAAATTATGGGAAAAATTATACAGTCTCTATGTATGATGTTTTAGTGAGGAAAAATGTAAGCATGGATTGTGATGTGAAGAAATATGGAGTTGCTTTACAAATGTACTTTTCTGTGTGTTTCTCTGGAAATTCATGTAAGAAATAATATAATGTTTCTGCTCATGGAACTTTCTTGATAAAAAAGAAATGTGGAGTAGAATCTGGGAAAATTGAAAATAAGTTTAGCACCCATTGCCAGTAGGGTTGTAGTTCAATGGGATTAATTTGGAATAGATTTGTTTTTTTGTGCAGGCATGTATGTTTATGCTCTGTCAGTTAATTTTCTGTAGTAAAGTGTTCATGAGTAGATGCAGCTAGGAAAATTATGAAATCTGCTGTTTGACACTTTTTGAGTGAAAAGTTAGTTCAAAGTGCCTTTTGAGCAGTTTATTTGTTCTTTTATATCTGCTGTTCTATATTTTATTTCTGACTGAAATATTTCAACGAAGTCCAGCAGGTGTTAATTGCCTTCTGGAATTTTTGTAGATTTTTCTGAGTTCAGAAAAATACACTTGCAGTACAAACCTGAGTTCTTTTGAATTATTAAATAAGAAATAGGTGAATTAATGGATTTTGTTTTATGACATAACTCAGTATCTACCTCAATGTCAAAAGTGGTTCAACAAGTTGGTTTTGTTGGTTTGCAAGAAATGTTATTTTTCTTACCACCGCATCTCGCACCTCGTATTATTTATTTTTCATTTTCAACCGCATTGCAATAGGATCGACAGCTCAAGAGGAAGACCAGGAGCAGGAGACAAACGTCGAGCAGGAGATCCCGGAACTTCATCAAACCAAGGAAGTCGACCCCGCGGCTGACACTAACCTGCCTGAGTGCTCCACCCACGAGGCCTTAGTCTTCTCTCAAGGCAAGCCCCGGAGCATTCTAAGTCTCCCAGTTTCCAGTTTTACAATTAATTTGATGCATTATGTATAGGAGTTGGCTGAATCCCACTTGACGCATTACCATTCCTTGTTATTGATTAACATCTGCCTTGTATCCTGTTGTTTATTTATAATGTAGAATTGCTTAGCCTGCTTAATAAAAGTAGTAGTTAAGGATGTTTCCATAATACCCGTGATAGGTAGTTACTTGATCACGGTTGGCTATATTTGCTATCGTGGAAAAGAACCTGAGTAGTAATGAAATACGGTCAACTGGAAGGCAAGGCACAAGTTGGAAACCTGGGGCAGTCCGTCTGTTGGATCGTGTAGGTTTGTATCGATGTTGGCCCTCGTTCATTTTTGAACGCGCCCTTTTACTTAGTGTGTTAACACCGAGTTTTCGCACTATGACAAGTGGACCGGCACTATGATAATTCGGCGAACGCCGCCGCTTGAAGGATTCGGCAGACGGCGGACGCGGTCGGCTAACTCAATGCATTCGGCAAGGCTGTGAGGGCGACTAGTCAATGGCGAGCGGGTTCGGCAATGAGGCGCTGCGGTCGGTTACCTCGAGCCAAGTCTTTGCGACGAATACGGCATGTCAAGAGGATTCAGCGACGGGAATCTCGTTCTTTTAGCGCGTGCCGGTTATTAAAGGAAGCTTGGAGCAAAAGGCATCATGTTTCTGGTAGTTTCCTAGTTTATCGTTGTAGTTGTGTCCTCCTAGGACTCGTAGAACACCAGGGTATAAATATAAACCCTGAGGCTATTGTAAATCTGTTCACAATCAATACAACCAACCCGGCCCCGCGCCGTCTTCGAGTCCAAGTCGTGTCGTCGTGTTCTTCGAGAGGGGCCATCGATCCGTCGACCTCCGTAAGTGCCGGCAACCTTGCTATCATGTCTAGTATCGTGCGGCGGATTTAGATATGGTGCAAGTAGTCTCGTACGTTAAGCTTAGTATCGTGCGGCGGATTTAAGCTTATGACGGGAGGTCTTTGTTTATGTCTTGTATCGTGCGGCGGATTGAGACATGAGTAAAGATAGTTATCGGCTCTGTTAGATTTGGCAATCTGATAGATTCATTAAGTTACCTTGTGTTATATGTTTGTTACGTTTATCTTATCATAACACTTTTGCCCAGTCTAGATACCGTCCGGTTCGGCTCCATCTTTATAGATCTGCTCTGTTCTCTCACGTTTATTATTGAAAGGTCTGTTATGCAGTAGATCTACTGTTCGTAATAGCCGAATTGGATCGTATCTGGGTTGCCACGTGGTGAGGGTTCATGCATGTTAAGTGTGTTCGATCTATGACAAGGCTAGGTGTCGTGCGGCAGGCACAGGCTTTGGATTAGCTTAGTCATGCTTAGCTTGTATGTTCAATCTCCATGGATCCCAACTCGGTTGTACAATCGAGATTGGTTAAGTTTTAACTTATACATCATGCAAGTACGATTCTCATGCAAACGTGTTCGGCAACCTGTTATTCACGTAACTCTGTTCATATTGCCGAATAATCTTTAGACCTGTTGGCAGATAGCTTTCATAGCTATATGTCGTCGTAAGTGGCTTCAGGGCCGTACATCTTGGAACTGTCTGGTCATACCCGGCACATTCCAGCTTTGTATTTAACCGTTTATCTCCCTTGTTAGTTGCAGGTCAAACTGACTGGCACGCACCGGACTTCTGAGCACCCGGGCCACGATTGAAGCCAGCTTCTCCGGCTTGCTGTGTGCCTGGCGCAGAACGCCACTTTTTGCGGCAACACACTTTTTGGCACGCCCGGTGGGACAAACACTTTTTTCCTGCAGCAATGGTCGAAGTCACTGAAGCCGAAGCCAGCAACAAGGCGGGGCTCGTGCAGGTGCAGCTCACCGAACTACCCGACGAGTACAGAGAGCAGGTGGAGGATGCTTGTGCCGAATTCCAGGCCAAGTGCTTAGAAGCCTTTTCCAAGAACAAGAGCGGGAAGGTTTGCCGTCTGCACGATCTGCCGAAACCCGTCCAGCCCAACCCGAATGATCCCGGGAAGCGGAGGCAGTGTTGAAAATGTCTCATATGATCAACGAAGCTGTCTCTGGTGCCATCGGTCGCATGCATGGGGCGTTTCTCAACACCTTCCGCACCATCATGATCGCCCAATTCGGCCCCAAGGCCGATGAACTTATGGAGGCCGAGTTTGGCCCTATAGCGGGACCACATCTTTTCAATCTGCCGAATCACCTCAAGGGGGCAGGAACTGCTGGTGAGGAGACCCCGCCTAAGGCTCATCGAGTGGGATGACCATTCAAGAGAAGCACACGCCAGAGGGCCAGATGCCGACTATGAGTCAGCTCACGTTCGGCGCTAAGGGTCAGCCGCCATAGTCAACACGCAGGATCTCCCCGCAAACCTACAGGCTCATAAAGGACTACTATGGAAACGGGTACCATGAGATGCTTGAGCCTCACAACATAGAGGTGCCCCACATCCAGGATACGGGAAGCCGACGGCCGAGAAAAACCGCTGACTCTAATGTCGATGTCATGCTAGAGAGGATGGCAGATATGATGCAGCGCACTTTCGGCCTGAAGCCTAAGGGCACTTGTGCTTACAGATCTCCGTTCCCCGAATGGTTCCACCGTGTGGCTCTACCTCCCAGAGTCAAAGTGCCGACAGACCTGTCCAAGTTCTCCAGCTTAGACGACACTAGCACGGTGGAGCACATCAGTCGCTATCTGCTCCAGCTTGGAGAGGCCAATACCGAGGATGCCTTCAGGGTTCGGTATTTCCCGTCTTCGCTCACTGGGCCGGCGTTCGCTTGGTTCACGACTTTGCCACCGGGCTCTATTCTCTCTTGGGCAGACTTGGAACAAAAGTTCCATACGCACTTCTACACGGGCACCAAGGAGAAGAAGTTGGTGGACATCATGTATGTGCGCCAGAGGCCGAATGAGACACCGCAGGACTACCTGCGCAGGTTTAGGGAAGTCAAAAGCCAATGCTTCGGCAATGTACCTGCCGAACGACCAGCTTCCACCATTGGCCGTGGCGGGCCAATGCTCAGCCAAACATCAGAGACAAGCTCTTCGGCCAGGAGTTCGAGGACCTGGGTCATCTCTCTCGCCGGCTGAATGAAATGACTATCCAGGCGCAAGGCTTCCGGAGGGAAGGGCGCTTCCAGAGGGACAATGTCGCGGCCCAGATGTATCAAGCTTTCCTGGACGAAGCCGATGACTATTCCGATGCCGAAGATGAGGTGGCCGCTGCAGAGTTCAACTGGGACAAAGAACCGACCCAGGCCAACAAGCAGTGGCTGCGCCAGCAGAAAGGGGCATACGACTTCGACGTCACCAAGGCCGACAAACTCTTCGAGTTTCTGATTGCCGAAGGGAGAGTCAGGCTACCCCCGGATCACCCAATGCTACGTCCTGGAGGCGTCAAAGACAAGAAATACTGCGGCTTCCACAACACTAATACTCATTCTATTAATGATCGCCGCGTGTTCAGGACCAGGATCCAGAAGGCCATCCAGGATGGGCACATCAAATTCAATGGCAAGATGAAGATCGATGCCAACCCCTTCGCCCAGAGCTCCGTGTTCGTCTCAGTGAACATGGTAGCCCCGGAAGATCCCAGAGGCAAGGGCAAGGTCAAGGTCCTCACCTCCAACAAGGCGCGCGAGTCTGGCGCAGTGGATCCCGATCGGCAAATCACTGGTGATGAGCTCCGGCAGCACGCCCAAGTCGCTAATAGCCGATACGAGCGCGGAGAGTCTTCCAGGCGCAGGCCTACTCACAGAGATCTCCTTAACAAGTGGCGTCGGCAAAAGGAGAAAGAGCAGATGCGTCTCCAACGCGAAGAGCAGGAATTCACAGAGGAGTACCAGCATGAAGACGATCACGCGGGAGAGCACCGGTATCGTCTGGAGGAGAGGGCTTACCACAGAGAACAGGCCCATCGCTGGGAGCAAGAACGCCGCCAAGAGCGGGAGCAAGCTCACTGGGGCTGTCCGTTCTTCCGCCACTGCTGGAACGAAGGCTTGAAACTGCCTGCCGTCAACAACTGCCCCGAATGCAGCGATCAGTACCAGGGGTATAGGCAGGATCGGGTCAACCGCCGTCCCGTCCATGAAAGGCTGGGAGCACGCATCCCAATGGACGATCGGCGCCTAAAAATGAGGAGCCCGGGTCGGCAAGCCAAAAGATGTGCCGACCAGGAGTGGGTGCATCACCGGGACGACAGCGAGGAGGTACAGCCCCGCCAATATAGGTGGCAAAAGGGGCAATGGTGCCCACCAGGGCTCAGGAAAAGCCAGAAAAGGAGAGTGCAACGCCTCCGGAATAGGGAGTTGGAAGAAGCAGCCGCCGGTGGGAAGAAGCAAGAGTGGCGTCCGAAGGAAAAGCCAGGCAACAATGGCAAAGGCGCTGGCGTGGCGATGACTTTCTTCCTTCCCCTGGAATTCATGGCTCCAATCGGCCAGGGGGCACAGGACGAAGCGCGTTCGGACTCCAACGAGGCCGAGCACAACGAGCTCGCGGCACAGCTCGTGTTGTCTCAGAAGGCAGCATTTGACAAGCCAGCTAAGCATCGGCACTTGAAGCCGTTATATGTCAAGGGGTACGTCAACGGAAAGCCGCTAACCAAGATGTTTGTCGATGGCGGTGCAGCGATCAACATCATGCCTTACGCTACCTTCAGAAAGCTGGGCATGAACGATGAAGATCTGCTCAAAACGGACATGATACTCCGTGACTTTGCCGGCAATCTCTCTGACACTCGGGGTGCCGTGCACGTGGAACTGATGATAGGATCCAAGACGCTCATCACGACCTTCTTTGTCATTGACGGCAAGGGGGCATACAGCCTGCTTTTGGGCAGGGATTGGATCCATGCCAACTGTTGCATACCTTCGACCATGCACCAAATACTCATCCAGTGGGTTGGAGATGACATCGAGATTGTCCAAGCTGATGACTCGGTGAGTGTTGCTACCATTGAGCCCACTTACTGGGAATTTGACGGAGTAGATTGCTTCTCCGATCGTGTGTGGGGAGAAGGTCCTGTCAACATCTACGACAGAGATCAACAGCCGATCCAAGCAGTCGGCTCTCAAAGTTTCTTTTAGATGGACAACCCAACTGACAGCAGCGAGGGCAAACTGGGACGTGGCTTCGCATCGGCCGACCAACTGGAAGAAGTGGATGTTGGCGACACAAGTAAAAGAAGGCCGATGTTCATAAGTTCTAATTTAGACCCTGCTTTCAGAGTGCAGCTAGTAGATCTCCTAAAAGAGTTCAAAGATTGTTTCGCTTGGGACTACACAGAGATGCCCGGATTGGATCGGTCCATTGTTGAGCATAAGTTGCCGATCAAGCCTGGATACCGCCCATACAAACAACCTCCGCGCAGGATCTACAAGGAGGAGGTATTGGCCGATGTGAAAAGAGAAGTGGAAAGATTACTAGAAGCTAACTTCATTCGGCCGTGTCGATATGCGGAGTGGATCTTCAATATTGTCCCGGTGTACAAGAAAAACGGGAAGATGAGGGTCTGCATCGACTTCAGGAACCTCAACAAAGCCACTCCTATGGACGGTTATCCAATGCCGGTGGCCGATTTGCTAGTAGATGCTTCGGCCGGTTTTGAAATCATAAGCTTTATGGACGGCAACGCAGGTTACAATCAGATCTTCATGGCTGCAGAGGATGTGGCGAAGACCGCCTTCAGGTGCCCTGGCCATATAGGTTTGTTTGAATGGATGGTTATGACTTTTGGTTTGAAAAATGCCGGTGCCACTTACCAATGAGCCATGAATTACATATTCCATGAGCTGATCGGCAAGATCGTAGAGATCTACATTGATGATGTGGTGGTCAAATCCAGAAGCAAGGAAAGACACTTAGCCGATTTAAGGAAGACCTTGGAGTGCACGAGGAAACATGGTTTAAAGATGAATCCAACCAAGTGTGCATTTGGGGTGTCGGCTGGTGAGTTTCTGGGATTCCTGGTCCACAAAAAGGGGATCGAAGTCGGTAGGAGGAGCATGGAAGCAATTGATAAGGTAGTGCCGCCGACCAATCTCAAAGAACTTCAATCACTGCTCGGCAAGATCAACTTTGTCAGAAGGTTCATATCCAACTTGTCTGAGCGCGTGCTGCCATTTTCTCCACTATTGAAGCTCAAGAAAGATCAGGAGTTCGTGCGGGGTGACGTGCAACAAAAGGCTTTCGATGAGATCAAGGAGTACATGAAGGCACCACCAGTATTGGTTCCTCCACAACTCGACAAGCCTTTCAAGTTGTACGTGGCGGCCGACAACCTGACGATAGGGTCGGCCCTCATGCAAGAATTCGAAGGGAAAGAGAGAGTCATAGCCTATATTAGCCGAAAGCTACTGGACCCCGAGACAAGGTATTCGGCTACGGAAAAGTTGTGCTTGTGCGTTTTCTATTCCTGTACCAAGTTTCGGCACTATCTACTGAATGCCGAATGCGTGGTAGTATCAGAATTTGATGTAATCAAGCACATGTTATTAATGCCGATTTTAAGTGGAAGGATCGGTATATGGGTTTTGGCCCTTTCTGAATTTGATTTGCGTTTTGAATCGGCAAAGGCTGTTAAAGGCCAGATTATGGCTGATTTTGTCACTCACCACCGTGATCCTAATGCTAACATGGTAGCCATTATCCCTTGGGCATTGTTTTTTGATGGATCCTCGTGCAGCAAAGGTGGTGGAGTCGGGATCGTGTTGATTTCTCCCAAGGGGGTACCCTTCAAGTACTCTATACCGATCGAGTACCCGGTAACTAATAATCAAGCAGAGTACGAAGCACTGCTCCGAGGACTACGATTGCTTGTGGACATAAAGGCAGACGCCGTGGAGATCTTCGGTGACTCGGAATTAGTGATCAAGCAATTGACCGGCAAATACGAGTGCAAGAACGACACGCTGCAGGAATATCTCGAAGGTTGCCAAGAGCTCCTCAGACAGTTTCGTTCGGCAACCTTGCAACATATTCCTAGGGGGCAAAACAAAGAAGCGAACCAGTTGGCTCAGGCAGCATCCGGGTATAGGGAGAATCAAAACATTTTTGCACTTGAGGGAGAGCAAGCAGCCCTAGAAGGTGATCAAGCAGTCCCAAGTGATAATCAGGCAATTGAAGATTGGAGAGACAACATTGCCGATTACCTCAGGGACCCATCCAGGAAAGTCTCCCGAAAACTCAGGTACAAGGCTCTTAAGTTCACGCTCTTGGACAATCAATTGTACTACAAATCCATAGATGGGGTTTTGCTTAAATGCTTGAACCAAGACGGGGCTAGGAAACTGATGTATGAGGTGCACGAAGGCGTATGTGGTGCACACCAGTCGGCTCACCGTATGAGATGGTTAATCAGGAGGACTGGATATTTTTGGCCGACTATGCTCGAAGATTGCTTTAAGTATTACAAAGGTTGTCAGGATTGTCAGCGGTTTGGCAATGTGCAAAGGGCTCCAGCATCGGCCATGAATCCGATTGGTAAGCCTTGGCCTTTCAGAGGATGGGGCATTGATTTGATCGGCCAGATTCACCCTCCATCTAGCAAAGGACATAAGTTTGTCCTGTTGGCCACAGATTACTTCACCAAGTGGGTTGAAGCCATCCCATTGAAGAAGGTGACGTCAGAAAACATGGTGTCTTTCGTCAGGGAGCATATCATTTACCGATTCGGCATTCCTCAGTCCATCACCACCGATCAGGGAACTCAGTTCACTTCCTCGGAGTTTTGTGACTTTGGGATTAAACTACATAATTCTTCTCCTTACTATGCACAGGCCAATGGGCAGGCAGAGGCTTCTAACAAAATCATGATTAAAATCATTCAAAAGAAGATCGAAGAGAAACCTAAAAGGTGGCACTTGGTACTCAACGAAGCTTTGTGGGCGTACCGAATGGCTTGTCATGGGTCGACTCAGACGTCGCCATACGAGTTGGTCTACGGGCATCACGCAGTGCTACCGTGGGAGTTGCAGTCGGGGTCAAGACGAGTTACGTTGCAGAACGATCTGGCTAAAGAAAATTATAAGGATTTGATGATGGATGAGCTAGAGGATTTGCATTTGATTCGTCTCAAGGCCTTGGAAAATATTGAGAAGAATAAGATACGCGTTGCCAAGTACTACAACTCGAAAGTGAGAGAAAAAGGATTTGAAGAGGGAGACTTGGTTTGGAAAATTATCTTGCCAATCGGTACCAAAGACAAGGTATTCGGCAAATGGTCCCCTAACTGGGAAGGGCCTTTTCGGATTCTGAGACGTGCTCCGGGTAATGCGTATGTTCTGAAAACCCTCCAAGGAGAAGAGTTTGCTAGGGCAATTAATGGACGTTATCTAAAGAGGTTTCATCCTAGCGTGGAGGTCGGTGCATAACGGAATCAAGGACTAGCGGGCACCGATGGCCGATACAAAATGGTGTCGCCCTTAGCGCAAAAAATGGCCGATAGATTCTATCGTCCTTAGAACAAAGAACAGCCGGCACGGCATGTGTCGCCTCTAGCACAAAAAACGCAGAAATACAGGGCCAGGTGCACGCGGTGCTGTGCAATCGACTAGATAAATCAAACGCTCAACAAGCGCAGGACAGGAGAACAGGTAGTGCGTATGAACATAACAAAATAAAACATTGTTGGTAGTGAGGTGCAGATCAGTTATCGAACATCCTGTTGATGACCGTCTGCGGATTGGTGACTGCGGCGAGGGCGCGAGCATGATCCTCGTAGGAGTCCAGAAGATCATCGATCTGCTCGACGTCCTCCGGACCAGCTCCGCCGCGGAAGCCAACCGGCGTCACGGAGAAGACCTCCTCTGCGCGGACCGTTAGCGCCGACAGCCCCAGCGCCACGCCATGGTGCACACCTTGCAGGGCGACCTGCTCGACGCGGCCGTGTACATTGGCCAGACGCGCCTCGGCGGTGTCGCCATGGGCGTTCACCCGGTCTGCGACGGCGTTCGCCGCCATCTTCAGGCGCCCCAGCTCTTCAGACAGTGCTATGAACGACGAGTTGAAATGGATCGGTTAAAAGATCAACAAGAACGACCAAAAACCGATCTAGGATTGGGTGTTCATACCTGTGATTGTGTCGCAGAACTGCCGGCGCTGGTCTTCCCACTCCAGCTGATCTATCCCGTACTGCTTCGAGACGGCGGCCAGCTCTTCCCGGGACTCGTCCCGCAGCGCCATGAAGTTCAAGGCGTCGTTGTGGTCGTAAAGGCCGCCGTCGGAATCCCGGTCCGGGCTCGCCTCCCAAGGATGGGAGTGGTAGGAGAGACTGTCGGAGGAGCTTGGCGAATCCAATGGTGGAGCCTCTGGCTTCCCCGACGCTGAAGAAGGCCGGGCATGCCCGCCGGCGGAGGAAATAACGGGGACCCTGTCAGCAAGCAGCAACCGAGCATGAGCGAAATCTTCAAGAAACTGCCACAAAGGACGTAAGCGAAGAGTCCTACCCGCGCCGACGGAGGCGCCGAGCGCGGCTCCCTTCGGCTTCCTCGGTCGCCGGGCGTTTGCCGCGGTCATCATGGCTCGCCATTGCACTCGGAAAGTTAGGGTTTCCTGGGGCGGAACGAACAAGGAAGCCGAGGCGGCGAGAGTACTAAAGGAGTGGATGCAAGAATGGGAGAAGGCAGGCCTCCAGGGACGATTTATGTCGAATATCAACCGACGGATTGGGGTTTTTTCCGTTTCCCAAGATGGGCTTCTACAGTAATGGGCTGCGTAGGCCGTCTGAGTGCACGCACGTACGCGTTCGGCAGGGAATAGAGCGCCCGTCTTCGGCAAAACTGCCGATTTAGGTGTTCGAGACAAACACTAGCCAGATTGCCGAACAGGTTCACACGGTGTCATCAGAACGGTAACCGATTGGATGCAAAATGCAGATATGTTACAAATGGCCAAGTACATGGAATAGAGTACGCTCTGATTCTGAAGGATCAGTTCGTCCATGTCATTCTATTTCTAATCGGAAGATCAGAATCAAAAGAGTCGGCCAAGTCTGTTCCGGCTTCTTTCATATCCTCAACAGAGCGTACTATCCTAAATTCTAGTCCTCGCTCACAGACGTCAAAATGGCGATAGTCGGCGCCAGAATGGATCCGGACGGCATTGAAAGCAAGTGCTGCGCCGTAGCCCATGCCGGCCCTAGAAATGTCAGGAAGGATCCGCGTGATCTCATTCACCTGCCTTAGAGACACCATGTCTGGCACATTGGCTGAAGTAGCAAGGTCGGCGATAGCAGCTTCAAGGGAGTGGAGCCTAGTCTCCAGAGCTGAATGGAAAAGGGGTCAAGCAGAAGGAAGGGCTAAGAAAAGGACAGTTGAGGGATGCTTACCGATGGCTTGTTCCCGAAAGGTATCGCGCTCCTGAGAGATTTGAATAATCTCCCGATTCTTCTTTCCTAGATCAGACTGGAGATCTGTAACTTTCTGAGCCAGGTCCTCGGTGAGGTCGTCGCCAGTCCTCCTGAAGGGGAAACAAAATGAGGCATAATTATCCAAAGCGAAAAGATCAAAGCAGAAGCAACCTTCTCTTAGAAGTGCTGGTGTCGCCATGCTCGAGACTGTAATGGCTTGCTTGGGAAGACATTTTCCGGTTCAGGGCAAGAGAAGAGAGGGTTTTTCTAGATGAAGAAGCTGAACAGAGGAATTCGGGAAGTTCAGGCCGAAATGGAATAGAGAGGAACTTTTAAGGATCGCGAATGCATTGGAAGGCGAGTCGGCAGCTGTGATGATTAATGACAAAGGAAGTCGGACGCTTCCAGAGACTCTACAGTGGTGCGAAAAGAAGAAGACGAATTTAGGAATAAAACATTTATCCCAAAATTAGGGGGCATGTGTTAACACCGAGTTTTCGCACTATGACAAGTGGACTGGCACTATGATAATTCGGCGAACGCCGCCGCTTGAAGGATTCGGCAGACGGCGGACGCGGTCGGCTAACTCAATGCATTCGGCAAGGCTGTGAGGGCGACTAGTCAATGGCGAGCGGGTTCGGCAATGAGGCGCTGCGGTCAGTTACCTCGAGCCAAGTCGGTTTGCGACGAATACGGCATGTCAAGAGGATTCAGCGACGGGAATCTCGTTCATTTTAGCGCGTGCCGGTTATTAAAGGAAGCTTGGAGCAAAAGGCATCATGTTTCTGGTAGTTTCCTAGTTTATCGTTGTAGTTGTGTCCTCCTAGGACTCATAGAACACCATGGTATAAATATAAACCCTGAGGCTATTGTAAATCTGTTCACAATCAATACAACCAACCCCGGCCCCGCGCCGTCTTCGAGTCCAAGTCGTGTCGTCGTGTTCTTCGAGAGGGGCCATCGATCCGTCGACCTCCGTAAGTGCCGGCAACCTTGCTATCATGTCTAGTATCGTGCGGCGGATTTAGATATGGTGCAAGTAGTCTCGTACGTTAAGCTTAGTATCGTGCGGCGGATTTAAGCTTATGACGGGAGGTCTTTGTTTATGTCTTGTATCGTGCGGCGGATTGAGACATGAGTAAAGATAGTTATCGGCTCTGTTAGATTTGGCAATCTGATAGATTCATTAAGTTACCTTGTGTTATATGTTTTGTTACGTTTATCTTATCATAACACTTTTGCCCAGTCTAGATACCGTCCGGTTCGGCTCCATCTTTATAGATCTGCTCTGTTCTCTCACGTTTATTATTGAAAGGTCTGTTATGCAGTAGATCTACTGTTCGTAATAGCCGAATTGGATCGTATCTGGGTTGCCACGTGGTGAGGGTTCATGCATGTTAAGTGTGTTCGATCTATGACAAGGCTAGGTGTCGTGCGGCAGGCGCAGGCTTTGGATTAGCTTAGTCATGCTTAGCTTGTATGTTCAATCTCCATGGATCCCAACTCGGTTGTACAATCGAGATTGGTTAAGTTTTAACTTATACATCATGCAAGTACGATTCTCATGCAAACGTGTTCGGCAACCTGTTATTCACGTAACTCTGTTCATTTTGCCGAATAATCTTTAGACCTGTTGGCAGATAGCTTTCATAGCTATATGTCGTCGTAAGTGGCTTCAGGGTCGTACATCTTGGAACTGTCTGGTCATACCCGGCACGTTCCAGCTTTGTATTTAACCGTTTATCTCCCTTGTTAGTTGCAGGTCAAACTGACTGGCACGCACCGGACTTCTGAGCACCCGGGCCACGATTGAAGCCAGCTTCTCCGGCTTGCTGTGTGCCTGGCGCAGAACGCTACTTTTTGCGCCAACACTTAGGGATACGTCGGTGCCGTAATCATCGACCCCAAAGCCAGTTAGAAGCTGTTCGGTTCGGAATCAACCCGAGTCGCGCCCTCTAGTATGGAAATACGATCTGCCGCGTGAGGCCATCGCTAGGTTCCAATTGGGCGGTCCGTGCTTGAACCGCGACGATTACCACCACGAACAAGCATCGGGCGGTTGCCCAATGCATGGACCCGACGGGGAAAGTGTGGGCTGGTATTAAAGGTCTTTCACCAGCTGGTTTGGAATTCGATTCGAGTCGCCGTCTCCCCCAGTTAGTGGGAAACTATGGAGAGCTTCACCACGATACAACTCCATGTGATGTTTTAAAGGTTCAACTAAAAATGTGTATAAATCAACTGGATATGGTTATATTATTGTTTGTTAGACTCAAGTGTGTGCAATAGTTCAGGTGCAAACCTAGAGTAATAGATAGGTCTAAAAGCTGACAGCTCACCAATGTCACTAATATTCCTTATCTTAAATTGAGCTTTTCGCAACTAAAGATCCCAGCTCCACCCAAAAAGGCCTTGCATATCCTTGGTGTCTTTATTTTCAGTTGGACGGGTAAGTCTAGCTGAGTACATTCCCGTACTCAGGGTTTATCCCGTTTGTTGCAGATGGCCAGGTCTACTTTGGCTATTGTAAGCACTGCCTCTACCCAGTGGAAGGTGATGAGGAGTAGGCCCAGGGCAGGGTCGTCCAGAAGCTTCCCCTTTTCTTTTGCTGGTCTGAGACTCCTAGTGGCAGATTATCTAAAAAGGGAAGAGTGAGTTGTGTTGAGTTGGATTTATCAAACAATGTTTTATTTAGACCACATGTGTAGTGGTTGTGTTTCAAAACTTATTTAAGCTTCCGCACTTTTAAATTTGGTATTATAATAACTTTGTCTTAAATTCGTACTCTGATGTTTTAAATCCGGTTTCGTTTCCCTGTGATGTATCTTTGTGAATGTAATTCTTGAACAATGCGATCATGTATGTTGTAAGATGAAAGAAATCCTTCGAGATTTCTGGACTACCGGGGTTATATGGGTTCAAGTATGAGTCGATGTCAGACGGATTTGACTAAGACGGTACTTGAGCTCTTATAATCAGGACGGTTCCGCCAAAGGTGCGTCCGATCAGTAGGCACCGGACGCGTCCGGTCGAGTAAAACCCAAATTGGGGGCTCTCTGTTTGTGACCGGACTCACTGTCCTCGAGCGTCCGGTCACAACCTTAGAGTCCGGTCAGATCAGACAAAAACGAGGAACAGTGTGAACTGCGCGTCCGATCAGTATCCAGGGGAGAGTCCGGTCAGCACGCAGAGAAGAACCGCGAAGAACATTCAACGACCGGACTCTGGGGGTGCGTCCGGTCAGCCCGAACCAAGCGTCCGGTCACCCCGAAAGTCTACTGTTCATCCACCGATTTGATTCAAACTCTCCCAAAATGAAACCTCTAGGGTTCAAACTTGGAGAGATGAGTCACAAGGAGGATAGTGAGCTACCTCTAAGAGATCATGGCTCGAACCTATCTCGAAATCGATGAATCGAAGAAATTCGGGGGAAGAGAGAAAAACTTGACCCGAAACGAAAATCGATCGATCTACTAGCTCGTGATGTTAGAGATGTTTTCCTTCGGTGGAAAGAAGTGCCTCACGATCTAGAACAAATCAGTTCAAACGTATTTGCAAAAGACGCACCGAGTAGAGAGATCGATCAACGGGAAAAACGTGGAGAAAAGCAATCCGCGAAGAACACGAACAAAATGCGAATCACAACCATCAATCTGCAACCGTGTGGCTACCACACGCTACAATAGTGAGATTACGGTCTCACTTCCTCAAAATCTCACGGGCACAGAGTTATTGTTCTCTTCTCTGTGGATCTCAGTTCGCTACAGCAGGGCATGGGAGAGCAGAAAACCCTAGAAGCGAAAGAGCAAATGACTGAGATACAATGGCAGGTGGGTGTCTCCCTCTACTTATCCTAAATCTGATTCCCACTCTACCCCTAACTAATTACAGAGTGAACCAGCTAAACCCTAGGGTTATTCTGGACCAACTCATGGTAGGTGGTGATTCGACGGCCACGCCCATACAACTGGTAGCGTTGCCTCGACGCAACCTCACTGATTTCCGCCACGTGCCACCACCGCTCTGCTTGTCCTTTTCCTGGACTTTGCCCCCAGTTTTGAGGCCCAAACCGGGAAACCTGCCTTCACAGCTAACCCCCGGTTTTGAGGCCCAAACCGGGAAACCCGCAGTCCATTGCCTGAGTTTTGTGGCCCAAACTCATCAAAACCGTAGCACCCAGGTTTTGAGGCCCAAACCTGGAAACCGTCCTCAGCCCGAGTTTTGTGGCCCAAACTCGGAAACCATCAGCGCCCAGGTTTTGAGGCCCAAACCTGGAAACCGTCCACTCGGTGGTTTTTCTGTGGCTCAACCACCAAACCGAGCCATAGAAGGAATGCACCGCCCGTGCACCCCGTCCACCGACACGTGTCCTCAGGTCCTCGACCCAAGCAACACCGTGACCGCAAGTCTTCGCTCGTCGCTGTCCCAGGCTGTCAGCCACCACAGCTGATCCTCAGGCCACTGGACCCTCAGTCCAAGCCTCACGTCCGCCCTTCGCCACTCTCAGTCCATTGGCACGGCACGTCTCTACTTGACCTTCACCTTGCCTTCGATCACTGTATCCGTGCTCGACACCTGCACAACACAAGCCAAATAACATGCGCATCATCCCAGTTGACAATCACTCATCACTCAGAGACTTGGCATACACCCATGTATCCGCATTTTTCCACCAACAGAGCCCATGCACTTGATCTCTACCTTGTCTTTATGAGCAGGACACACTCTTGAGCAAAATATGGAGGAGTTTCTCAACTCCCAAATTCTACAGAGTGAAGGTCCTAGATCTACAAGAACATGCACACTGAGCAAGATGCTGCCAGCTTCCATAATTAATGCTTCACTTCAAATTGCTGGGCAAACGAAGAACATGAGTGACACCATATCAAGAGGTGCAGTTAGCAAGGTCTACATATTGAGATCAAATGATCCACCACAGGAATGGACATGGTGAGAAGTGCTGTTCAGAGGACTTAAAACATGGAACCCTCGCCGAAAGGTAAAATTGGTAGTTATCCATATTTATCTTTTCTACATTAGTTTCTCTTTTGCATGTTTACTTTCCATCATCATCTCTCCATAGAATTTTTACTTTTCTACATTAGCATTGCATAAAAAAGAAGAAAATAAAAATATTTTACTTTTTGCACTGCATCATAAAACTTAAAGCCCCATGTGAATAATTTTGTGGTGTGTAAAAACCCACATAAAATATTCACCGTGGTGGCATAAAAACAAAAAAAATATACATACATTCATCCTATTGCATTTTCTCTTGCATCATAAAAAATATTAAAATACAAAAATATTGAGAAAGAGATCTTACTGAAACTCTAGACAACTAAGGCTTAAGTGGCCAACCACTAATACTTAATCCGTTCCACAAGTTTTGTTGTCTATTTGAGTTTCACAGGATTTGAAAGACCAAGAAAAGCTGACGAGTAAGTGGATGTTCCATTCACTGTCGGAGCAATGTTTCAACAACCATCAACATCAATCAGGACTCCGATAGAGGAAGAACATTTTCACTGCCCGTCCACTACATTACAAGATCGAACGACTATGTCAACATCCAGCTTGGGGGAGGCACCCTCTCATGTATCCAGGTAAGTATCCTTATCCTCTTAAGTTTTCCTTCTATACATAAATAAAAAAAACAAAACAAAAAAATGTGGGCACATGAAGGCTCACCATTAATTAAAAAGAAAAAAAATATATGGGCACATGAAGGCTCAACGCTATTAAGGGAACCAGCTTGGGGGAGACGCACCCCCGTTATCTTCGTGATCCAGGTATGTCTTATTCACTATGTTAGTTATTTATAATAAGTGTGTGTTAGGTTAAATAAATAGTGTGTTAAGTTTGTTTTAAGAAGTTAATAATAAAAGATGAACTGTCTCTCTGATCTTTTATATGGAAATATGAATAGTTGCTCTATCTAATTTCTTCCAAGTACCTGGCCTTTAAAGCATGAGTTCTCCTGATTAATAATGATGCTTAAAAATGAAATTAAATATATGGGTAGTAAATGCTTGATCCAGAGTCTAGGTAATTGACAGATATGATATGTGATGATCTGAGCTGCTATTATCTTGTTCTAAACAACACTGGGGTTTCGGAGATTTCTCAATATAAATATGACAAATAATTGCATTGAGTTAAATTAAGCTCTGTTGACCCTGTGAGAAGTTATCATACTATTGAATTGAGATCACTTACACATTTCATCCATCCTCTGCATAAATGCTCATGATTATCTATTGTTATCCTCTCAAAAGTTTGTTGAAAGCATGTGGCTATCAAAAAAAAGAAGAAAAAAAAAGAGAAAAAAAAATCCGAGGAAATAAAAAGGGACAAGTTTCCGAAACCTCAAAAAGAAAGATCCCGAGGAAATAAAAAGGGACAAGTGTCCGGAACCTCGAAAAAAAAGAGAGAAAAAATGAATATCATAAAAAAAGATGGACATGTGCCCGCTAGTAGAATTAGCCTGATAGCCATGTGTCTCTGATAAACAAAAGAGAGTGATATATTTCAAAAGAGCATCCGATTCGATTTTCCATATACATGCACTTCTCGATTCAATGGTGTGGTTGACTTTCTCTTTGAATCCATTGTTTAATTTGGCAACATATGTTTTTAATCTTTTCTGAAAATTCATAAAACTCCGGGATAATGGTGAAGTGACAGAGCAAGAGACCTAGTACTTGATTTGATCATTCTATCTTTCAATTGCTCGGGGTTCAAGGTAAAGTACTAAGCCCCATGATGAATAATATGATATCTTTTTCTAATCCAAATGAGAATTTGTTAAGAAATACAGATATTACAGCAACTCCTGATCCATTGTTGAGATTGGCTTTGCTCGGTACTAGCAAAGGTTAAGCTTGGGGGAACTTGTTGACGCTCACTAATGCTCATAATTAACCATCAACTATTGCATGAAATGCACTAAATGAATCACAAAGCATAGTTGTAGGGTTTGAACCTAATAAGTTCCATGAGTTTTGGTGCTCTCACTTGTTTTGTAGGACATCCATGTTTTCACCATATAAAAGTATCTCAAGTGATGAATTGGAGTGCACCATTGCGAAGATCTTGTCGAGACGATCGAAACGGACATATCATTTGCTATATTCAGAGTCCCGGATGAAAAGATATTAATTTCACGATGAAACTTGCAAAAGAAGGATCTAGAAGACACTAGAAGACACCACGAGGCGGCCCGCCACAGGAGCCCACTGGGCCAGACCGACCGGTGGGGCCCTGAGACCGGTCGGTCGGCCACGGAGGCCGTTTCGCCTGTGCCTTCTGGAACCTTCTTCCACCGCCTCCTACGATGCATCTCCACCTTCCCTAAGGTCGGTTTGATCCAATGACCACGGTTTCTCGCCCAGGGCTATATAAGCAGCCTCAGACCCCCCTCTCCAGGCATCTCCATCTTCATTATTCATCTCCACATCAGAAACTAGGGTTTCAATTAGAAGTAGAGGTCCCTCTAGATGAATCTCTTCTAGTTCATCTAGAATTAGATCTAGTTCTAGTTCTAGTTGTCTAGTTCATCTAGTTGTAATTAGAGATCAGATTAGAGAGAGGAGAAGGAGAGAGCTGAGGAGGAGCCGGATCTGTCGGATCTTCCTCGACATTGTATTGGTGCAGCATCTGATTCGTCTTCAAGTAATCTCCAGGTTCTTCATTTACTATTTTTGAGTATTATATTTAATTACAAATCTTGCTTTATTTTATTTACTGGATCTCCGCTCGTATCGAGTGCTCTAATTATTCTAGATAATTAGAGTAGTAGATGTGGTGTCTAGACTAGGGTTTACCTGAGTTTGCACCCAACCCCACAGATAGTTGTGCTAGCCCCAGGTGGTGACAGCCCTGACGGCCGATGTAGTCCACCATGTTTGGGTTGGTGTTTGTAGGACCGTAG
Organism: Coix lacryma-jobi var. lacryma-jobi; assembly: GCA_009763385.1. NCBI lineage: Eukaryota > Viridiplantae > Streptophyta > Magnoliopsida > Poales > Poaceae > Coix > Coix lacryma-jobi. The sequence continues at coordinate 97,149,219 of CM019824.1, forward strand.
TCGAAGCTTCCTAGCCCCTTTCTCATCCCTTTCTGTGGCTAGTGTTCTAATGTCCCAAAGTAAGTAAAGTAAGCCTTTAATTAGATAGACCTGCTTAGAAAACCCTAAATCTCTCTCTACCCATTTTATCATTCTTTTCTTGGACGGCTTGCCCTTGATTAGTACACTTCACGTTCCCCGTGGAAATCAATACCCTAGAATACTCTCGGGTGAAAGCTACATCGGTATCCGTGCGCTTGCAGATTTTTCTGTGTGCATTTAAAATACCCAACAACTATGAGGAGACTTTTGCTCCTGTAGCTCGTTTGGAGGCAATTAGGATCCCCTTGGCTTTTGCTGCATCCAAAGGTTTCAAACTTTTTCAAATGGATGTCAAGAGTGCCTTCCTAAACGGCTACATAGAAGAGGAGGTGTATGTGAAACAACCCCCCGGTTTTGAAAATCCCAAGTTTCCAAACCATGTTTTTAAACTTCACAAATCTTTGTATGGTTTGAAACAAGCCCCTAGAGCCTGGTATGATAGGTTGAAAACCTTTTTGCTTGCTAAGGGTTTTAAAATGGGATGTGTGGATAAAACTCTTTTTCTCCTCAAGCTAGGCAATGACACTTTGTTCGTTCAGATTTACGTGGATGATATCATTTTCGGTGGTTCTTCTCATGCTTTGGTTGCCAAGTTTGCAGATACTATGAGCAGGGAATTTGAGATGAGCATGATGGGCGAGTTGACGTTTTTCCTCGAGTTGCAAATCAAGCAATCCCGAGAGGGGACATTCGTGCACCAGGGTAAGTACACCAAGAACATATTGAAGAAGTTCGATATGGATGAGGCCAAGCCTCTTCCAACACCCATGTCGACCACGACGGCCTTGGATGCGGACAACGATGGAGAAGCTGTGGACCAAAAGGAGTACCGGAGTATGATCGGGTCGCTACTGTACCTGACGGCGACACGCCCGGACATCCAGTTCACGGTGTGTGTTTGCGCGCGATTTCAGTCGTCGCCGCGCACCTCTCACCGTCAAGCGGTCAAGCGCATTATGAGGTACTTATGCTTCACACCCGAGTTTGGGATTTGGTATTCTGCTTCTTCCACCCTCTCCCTTTGCAGTTACTCGGATGCTGATTTTGCTGGTTGCCGACTTGAGCGCAAGTCCACTTCTGGGACTTGTCAGTTTTTGGGTTCTTCCCTTGTATCTTGGTCTTCTCGCAAGCAGTCTAGTGTCGCTCAGTCTACCATAGTGGCTGAATATGTTGCTGCGGCTAGCTGCTATTCCCAGTTGTTGTGGATGATTGCCACTTTTCGTGATTTTGGTCTGAGTTTTTCTCGAGTTCCATTGCTTTGTGACAGCACGAGTGCGATTAGCATTGCTAGGAACCCCGTGCTGCATTCTAAGACCAAACACATTGATGTGCGCATTCATTTCTTGCGAGACCACTATGAGAAGGGTGATATCGACCTTCACCATGTCGATACTCATCTTCAGTTGGCAGATATTTTCACCAAGCCTTTGGACCAATCAACCTTTGCTAGGTTGAGAGGGGAGCTTGGTGTGTCTTTCCCCTTTTAGTTGGGGGAAACATTTTGGTTCTTGTATCATAGTTTGACTTCTTTTGTCTTGATTTTGTTTAGTTTTTGCATTTCATCATTTTTGCATCTTTATCTTTTCGAGCTTCATGTCTATAATCTGTAGAATGAATCTATGTTCTGATTAGTGTATGCTCCGATGATGCATGATGATGGTTGTAGCTTAGGCTCTTTTTGATCACTGATACATGTTGTGAGCTGAGCTTCTTTTCAGAACTATGAATATGCTTAATTCAACATAAAATTTGAAACATGTCACCATTGAGTTTGGCAACTAGCATGTGTAGAAGGTGTTGAAGTCACTTGTGCTTTTCATATATGCTAGGCTGCTATGTCTCTAGTTCTAAGTCCTTCACTTGCTCGGTCTATTCATTTTCTGTTAAAATTTGAACCAAGTCTAAGTGAATTGAAAAGATCGAGATGGGATCACTTGACAACACATCACGGTATCGAGACTGTTTCTCAATGCACATTGAGTTAAACTTGAGCCGTGTAGTGTACGACCGAAACTGTTGCTTCAAGCTTCTGATTGCTTATGCATAGGCTTAGCTCGGTTGAAAAGTTAGGCAATGTCAAGTTTTCAACCTCTCACAATCACATGCTGAAAATTAAACTTGTGTAATCATCGCTGCAACTCCGATAAAATTATGAAAACACAAGTCTATGTTTCATTCTATAACATGATGATTGAACTTTGCTAGGGGTAGTTCACCTTGTATACATGATTAGCACTTGAGTAACTTCCAGTCTATACATGTTGGTGCTATTTTGATGGTGAAACCTTTTCTGAATGGCTTCAAAACTGCTCACTTTCCTCATATGTTCATATTTCGTATTCTGTGATCAGTTTGAGCCTTTGCTGGCATTTGTGCTTGTTGTTGAGTAGTTGGATCAGCACTCATTAGAGCATCTATTCACTCTATGGAATATATACCTGAAGCTACTAACTTGCATTTGTGACTACTGCATTTTGCCTTGCTGTGTGCATTTTCAACTAAGGGGGAGAAATTTGACAAAAATCATGTCCCTAGTTGTGTGCACTATTGAAGGGGGAGTTTGCTCGATTTTTGCTTTGACGAGCTGATTTGGAGTGACTTTTAGTCTATATGGTTTTTCAGTTGGTTCAAAGCAGTCTTTCAATTGGTTTGGAGCGATTTTTAACCTATGTGGTTTTCAATTGGTTTGGAGCGGTTCTGCTAAGTTGCGTCTCTTTTGTTCTGAATACCTACTTGCAAGCGGTGTTGAGCCTGTTCTACCTCTTCTTGAGGGCTAGCTTTGCTTTGCTTGGTTGCGTCGAGCCGTTGCCCATGTCTTTGGGAACCAAGTTGTCTCGCTCACTCCATTCGACTTTTCCTGTCTTTGCTTCGCTTTTAGTCGACTGGTTGAGTTCGCTTCCCTCTTCTTCCTTCCTTCTTTTATCTTCATATGATTTGTGTTAGTAGTTGACAATGCACTCATCAAGGGGGAGATTGCGGATACATGGGTGTATGCCGGATCTTGAGATGATGAGTGATTGTCAACTGGGATGATGCGCATGTTCTTTGGCTTGTGTTGTGCAGGTGTTGAGCACGGATACGGTGATCAAAGGCAAGGTGAAGGTCAAGTAGAGACGTGTTGTGCCGATGGAACGGGAGCGGTGAAGGGCGAACGTGAGGCTTGGACTGACGGACCGGTGGCCTAAGGATCGTCCGTGGTGGCTGACAGCCTGGGACCGCGACAAGTGAAGACTTGCGTGTGGACGGCGTGCACGGGCGGTGCATCCCCTCTACGGCTCGGTTTGGTGGTTGAGCTACAGAAAAACCATCGAGTGGACGGTTTCCAGGTTTGGGCCTCAAAACCTGGGTGCGGCCGGTTTCTGAGTTTGGGCCACAAAACTCGGGCTGAGGACGGTTTCCAGGTTTGGGCCTCAACACCTGGGTACTGACGGGTTTCTGAGTTTGGGCCACAAAACTTAGGCGATGGTCGACAGGTTTCCCGGTTTCGGCCTCAAAACCGAGGGATGGCCCAGGTTTCCCGGTTTTGGCCTCAAAACCGGGGGGAGGTCCGTAAAAAGAACGAGCAGAGCGGTGGCGGCACGTGGCGGCAATCGGTGAGGTCGAGTCGAGGCGAAGCTACCAGTTGTGCGGGCTTGGCCGTCAGCTCACCATCTACCTCGAGTTGGTCAGGAATACCCTTAGGGTTAGCCTGCTCGCTCATTAGCTGTAAGGGTAGAAGGGGAATAATTGTATTAGGATATATATGGAGAGGCCACCCCTCCCTCCGGACTATCTCAGCTATTGCTATTTTCATTCTAGGTTTTCCTGCTTCCCATTCCCTGTTGTAGCTACTGAGATCCGCAGAGATGGTGAAAAATACCTTTGTGTATTTGGATTTTGCGGAAACGGGACTGGATTCCCGTTGTCTCCTCCGGGGGACGAATTTCGGCTGGCAATTCGTGGTCTTGATTCGCGTTTTGAACTTGTTCTTCGCGTTCTTTGTTTCTCCATGATTTTCCCATCACTCGATCTCCCTCTACGCTGCATCTTTCTCGAATCCACTTGAACCAACTTGTTCTTTGATGTGAAGAGATCATTTCCACCCAAGGAATTCATCAAACTCCTCACGAACAAGTAGATCGGGTCTATTCAAGTTTTATAACACTTTTTCGGTTCATACACCTTCCCCTTCGATTTCCCGTTGATTGAGTTGATTTGAGCGGATGATTTCTTGGGGATAGTCTTTCCGCGGATACATGGGTGTATGTCGGGTCTCTGAGTGATGAGTGATTGTCAACTGGGATGATGCGCATGTTCTTTGGCTTGTGTTGTGCAGGTGTCGAGCACGGATACAGTGATCAACGACGAGTTGAAGGTCAAGTAGAGATGTGCCGTGCCGATGGACCGAGAGTGGCGAAGGGCGGACGTGAGGCTTGGACTGAGGGACCAGAGGCCCAAAGATCAGCTGTGGTGGCTGGCAGCCTGGGACAGCGACGAGCGAAGACTTGCGGTCATGTGTTGCCTGAGTCGTGGACTTGGGGACACGTGTCGGTGGACGGGGTGCACGGGAGGTGCATCCCATCTACGACGTCGGTTTGGTGGTTGAGCCAGAGAAAAACCATCGGATGGACGGTTTCCAGGTTTGGGCCTCAAAACCAGGGTGCGGATGGTTTCCGAGTTTGGCCACAAAACTCGGGCTGAGGGTTTCCGAGTTTGGCCTCAAAACTCGTGCTGAGGACGGTTTCCAGGTTTGGGCCACAAAATCTGGGCGCTGAGGGTTTGCTGAGTTTGGCCTCAAAACTCAGATGCTTGGTGGGCTGGTTTCCCGGTTTGGGCCTCAAAACCGGGGGTTGGTTGGAAAAGGCTGGTTTCCCGGTTTGGGCCACAAAACCGGGGGTGCAGAGCGAGGGCGGCACGTGGCGGCAATCGGGAGGTTGCGTCGAGGCAACGCTACGAGTTGTACGAGCGTGGCCGTCGGATACACCTACCACCGAGTTGGTCCAGAATAACCGTAGGGTTTAGCTGGTTCGCTCTGTAATTAGAGAGGGGTAGAGTAGGAATTAGAAATTAGGATAAGTAGAGGGAGACACCCTCCTCCCTTCCTATCTTAGTTCATTTGCTCTTTGCTTCTAGGGTTTCCTGCTTTCCCAATCCCCTGCTGTAGCTAGCTGAGATCCGTAGAGAACCATACCTCTGTGTACTGGAAATTTTGAGGAAGTGAGGCCGGAACCTCACTGTTGTAGCATGTGGTAGCCACACGGTTGCAGATCGATGTGTTGATTCGCGTTTTGGTTCGTGTTCTTCGCGTTCTTCGTTTCTCCACGATTTTCCCGTCACTCGATCTCCCTCTCCCGTGCGTCTTTGCGAAATCCGTTTGAATCATCTTGTTCGTATTTGAAAGGAGATCATTTCCACCGAAGGAATTTATCTATCTCCCTACGAACAATTAGATCGGGTTGATTTCGTTTTCGTGGCGCTTTTTGGTTCATCTTTCCTCCCTTTCGATTTCCCGGTGTTTGAATCGATTTGAGCCGATGATTTCTTAGGGATAGTCTTCTAACTACCCCGTGATCATCTTCTCCAAGTTTGGGAACTTGGGATTTGGAGTTGGATTGAATTTGGGGAGATTTGGGGAGGAGGCGATCAAAATCGCCCTCCCTGCAAGGTCGCGGACAGTCCGCGCCTGGGACTGCGGACAGTCCGGGCGTCGAGATCGAGCCTGGACAGTGGCTGCGAGTCTCGGCCGAGGAACTGTTCATTAGACCGGCGGACAATCCACCGTTGTGTTTGGCAGACAGTCCGGGAACATCCAGGGACTTTGCAGCAACCTTGCTGTTTGGCGAGTTTTGCCAGCGGATAGTCCGCCACTCGCCCGCGGACAGTCCGGCACTACCGCGGACAGTCCGGGACCATACCAGCGGACAGTTCGGGACTTGGCTGTTTCTTCCGGTTTAGTGCGTTTGCTCTCCCGGCTTGTTCGTTTGGTTTCCGGACTTCTCGTTTGGCCTTGTAGTTGACCAAGGAACATCTCTAGGTATCTTTGCTACTTGTTAGCATCGGTGTTAAGAGATTTCTCGACGTAGCCGTCTATCTACGTTAGGGACTTGGTTTTTGGGGTCGCGTTCGAGCCAGAGCTTTTGGAGTTTGGTTTGCTACTTTCTTGTGGTGCTCCGCTGTGATCCTAGGGATCATCCACCCTCTTCCAAGGGTCGTGGGCATCACGGTTTCGGTCACGGTTTCTCGGGGTTGATTTTGGGACATTTGGCCAAAGTTTCGAGAGAAATTTTTGAGCTCCCATTCACCCTCCCTCTGGTCGCATTGCTAGTGCTTTCTCGGTCCTTCAATTGGTATTGGAGCGGGTTAAGGATCTTCCACCTTAGCCGGTTCCAGATCCACAGAAGGCGACATGGATCGCGGCGTGGGCAAACCGCCATTTTTCGATGGGACGAACTATGCGTATTGGAAGATACGCATGTCGGCCTATCTACAGAGTTTGGGCGCTTCCATCTGGGATATTTGCAACTCTGCCGATTACATGGTCTTGGCTGCTCGTGTCTCTCAGCTTCAGATCGATGAGCACGATGCCAATAGCCGAGCCCGTAATGCTCTTTTCTCATGTTTGAGCATGAGTGAGTTTGATCGTGTTTCTCACCTTGCTACGGCTCGGGAGATTTGGGATACCCTCATGCGTTTCCATGAGGGAACCTCTCAAGTCAAAACCCGACTCTACGAGTCATTCAAGCGAGAGTATGAGAACTTTCGACACATGCCTGGCGAGAGCATAGAAAGTTTATTCGCTCGCTTTCAGGTGATTGTCAACAGGATGAGGGCTAACAAGGAGCTGTTGCCTTTCGACGATCATGAGAGGGCTTTGAAGCTTTTGCATACTCTTGATCGATCGGTGTGGGACTCCAAAGTTCAGGCGATCATCGAATCACCTAACTATGAGACCCTCACGTGCGATGAGCTCTTCAGTAAGCTCAAGTCCAGTGAGATTGACGCCATGGTGAGGGCTTCTTATGAGAATCCTTCTGGCCCGACTATGGCTTTGGTTTCTGGCTCTTCTAACCCTTCTGGAGGTTTTGCTCTTTCGTCTCTCTTTTCTGTCACACAGGACCAGCTGGAGTCTTTGGGGGATGACGAGTTGGCGATGCTCGCCAACCGGTTCTCGCGGTTTCACAACAACCGCATGAACCGTCGCCGCGGAGGAGGACGCTCAGGATGCTATGAGTGCGGCGACCCCGATCACTTCATCGCCAACTACCCCAAGAAGAAGCATTCATCTGGGAAGGGCGATCATGGGCACAAGTACGACTCCGGCAAGCGCAAGGAGAAGTACGTCCCCGTGAGGCACAAGCGGAGGGGCGGCTTCGACAAGGAGTACATCAAGAAGAAGTACTTGGAGAAGGCCCAGGCTGAGCAGCGTGCGTTCTTCGCCACGCTCAGCGACGTCGATGGCTCGGATGACGACTCCGCTTGCTCAAGCGACGACGAGTCCGAGAAGAAGAAGAGGATCGAGGACAAGCTGAATGGTCTCTGCTTCTTCGCCGACGACGACGGCCTCTGCACCATGGCCCTCGGCAAGGAGGTCGACGGCGAGCTGGTGAACTCCCCTCGGAACGACGACGACGACGACGACACCTCCCAGGTATCTCTGACCCACGATGAGCTTTCCGCTGAGGTCAAGAAACTTACTGCCGCGCTCCTTAGTCAAGATAAGTTGCTTAGGCGAGCCGCTAGAGAGCGCAAGGAGTTTAGGCAGAAGTGGGAGGATATGGTGAAGCTTGATTCTGTCAAGTCCACCGTGGTTGTCACAGATGAGGAGGAGTGTGAGGCGTGCACCACGCACATGACTGATCTTCTCACATTGAGAAGTAAGTATGTTGCGTTGGTAGGAGAGGTGGATGAGCTCCGTGCTAGACCCATGCTGTTGGGTGCTTGCAAGACTTGTCCTGTCTTGCAATCTGAGTTGGCAGAGAAGAATGCCAAGATTGTGTCTATTGAAGAGGCCAGCTCGGGTAGCACTTGTGTGACTAGGTGTGCTTTGTGCGAGGGTTTGGAGATGGAGATTGCTAATGTGAAGCATGACAAGATGCAAACCGAGGAGAAAAACACATACCTTCGGACCATCTTGTCAGGGGTATCTTGTGGTGATCCACAGCTCGGGATGATGATCTCCCAATTCAAACGAGCTGCTGGAGGTCCCGGTGTAGGTTTTGCTGAGGGTGTTGATCTTTCTGCTTTTGGGAAAATTGGAGAGTCGAGTGGTTTGAACCCAAGTGAGAAGCCCAACTCCACCACTACTCCCAAACTTACCAAGCTTCCACCCAAAGAACCTCTCAAGCCTAACACCAAGGATGGGGTGTTTGAGGAACCTCCGAGAGCTCCACCCAAGAACCAAGTGTGGCATCCCAAACCCATCCACCTGAAAAACAAGCTTGATGCTATGCCACCTATCAAGGAGGAGTTGCCACAGAAGGGCAAGGTGATCCACACCCACAATCGTGTGTACCAACAACCCCCTTTGAGAGTGGTGAGGTACCACTGTGAGCACTGTGGGAGAGATGGACACTTGAGCGAGTTCTGCTTTAGGCGCAAGAGAGAGGCGCGTTGTGCTAGGGAGATGAACAACCCGGACATGTACCATCCTTTCCATGATGTACATGCGCTGAATGTTCAGAGGAGAGCACCGAGACGTGCTGCTAGGCCCAGAGGTCCAGAACCACAAGTTCCCAGGCCTAGGCAGCAGAGAGCTCCGAGGAGAGACGCTAGGCCTAGAGGTGTTGAGCCTCTAGTCCCTAGGCGTAGCCCTCGTAGAGAGCGTGCCCGGCGGGAGCCTGCTTTTGTAGGCTATGGACCCCGTGGCGGTGGCTTTGCAGTTGAGCATTTTTCCCCACCGCGTTTTGAGTATCGCGGTGAGCGCTCATTCCCCAGCGGACCACGTTCTTCTAAACGTGATGATCGCTTCCTTCGTAGGTGTGCTAGGAATGGTTTTTTCACTGACCGTTCTTTTGAGCAGCCGGCCCAACACTGATATTCTTCCTACTTCACTAACCCTAGTGTAGGACCGTATGCTCACCCTATGTCTTTTTATTGATGTAGGTAAAACCATTGGAGAACGTTTGGTTGGTGGATTCCGGGTGTTCGAGGCACATGATCGGAAATGCCAAGTGGTTCTCCAGTCTTAGTCCGGTCGCCGGAAAGGAATATATCACCTTCGGCGACAACAGCAAAGGTAAGGTGCTGTCTCGTGGGTCTGTGCGAGTTAATGAGCACTTTGTGTTGCGCGATGTTGCTCTTGTTTCAAACTTGCATTTTAACCTTCTTTCTGTTTCACAACTTTTTGATGATGACTATGAGATTCGTTTTAAACCGAATCTCAGTCGTATTTTAGATCCTCAGGGCAATCTTGTGTGTTTGATTTCGCCCTTTGGAAAAGTCTTTCGTGTGAATTTCTCGGAGTCTTTTGGTACTTCTCGTTGTCTTGTGGCTGGACCTTCCTCTTCTGATCTTTGGAAGTGGCATAGGAGACTTGGACATTTGAGCTTCGACTTGCTTGCAAGGCTTAGTTCACTTGGCCTAATCCGAGGATTGCCCAAGTTATCTATGGAGAAGGATCTTGTTTGCTACTCTTGTAGACATGGGAAGATGGTTGCCGCTCCCCACCATCCAGTAACTCAGGTCATGACCAAGCTCCCTGGAGAGCTTTTGCACATGGACCTTGTTGGTCCGGCTCGGGTGAGCTCGGTTGGGGGGAAGTGGTATGTACTTGTTGTTGTTGATGACTTTTCGAGATATTCGTCGGTCTTCTTTTTAGCTGAGAAGACCGAGACTTTCTCCTTTGCTCGCAATCTGATTTTGCATCTTCAGAATGAGTTCCCTTTGAACTCTATGCGAGCAATTCGGAGTGATAATGGTTCCGAATTCAAGAATTCGGATTTTGAGAAGTTTTGTAACTCTTTGGGATTAGAGCATCAGTTTTCTTCCCCCTACACCCCGCCTCAGAATGGTGTTGTAGAGAGGAAGAATCGGACCCTTGTAGAGATGGCCAGGACGATGCTCGATGAGCATAGGACTCCTAGGCGATATTGGGCCGAAGCTATGAACACTGCATGCTATATTTCAAATTGCATTTTTCTGAGAGCTTTCTTGAAAAAGACTTCTTATGAGTTGCGTTTTGGAAAACAACCCAAGGTGAGTTATTTTCGGGTTTTTGGTTGCCATTGTTTTATACTCAAAAAGGGCAACTTGGACAAGTTTGAGTCTCATTCTTCTGACGGTGTGTTTTTGGGTTATGGCACTCACACTCGAGCTTACCGTGTACTTAACCTTGGCACTAACCGAGTCATGGAGACATCCGATGTCACCTTCGATGAGACCTTGGTTTGTCCTTCTTCTTGTTTTGAGTGTGCAGGTGATCATGAGGTTGGCGAACCTCTTTTCGATGATGAAGAAGAAGGTGCTGAAGGGATAGATGACCCAGCACCTCCTCCACCTGCTGTGTCGCAAAGAGCGGCTTCTACTACGACTCACGGCCCCGACACCTCGTCTTCCTGGGGGCCATGGGATCCGCCACCCCGAGCGGTACCCTTTGTACCCGAGGAGGCACCAGCTGCTGTTGAGGGGGAGGCCACTTCGGCAAGGGAGGCGCCACGACACATTCAGCGCCAGCACCCGCCTCAGCAGATGATTGGCAGCATCGACGAACGCGTCACTCGGTCAAGGCAAATCTCTCACTTTGCTCATTTTGCATTTGTTGCTGATTTTGAACCCCGGGATGTTGGACACGCTTTGACGGATCCGGATTGGGTCAATGCCATGCATGAGGAGCTTGAGAACTTTGAGAGAAATCGGGTTTGGGTTCTAGTGTCTCCACCTTCTGAGTGTCATCCAATTGGAACAAAATGGGTTTTCAAAAACAAACAGGGAGAAGATGGCCATGTTGTGAGAAACAAGGCCAGACTCGTAGCCCAGGGATATAGTCAGAAGGAGGGGATAGACTTTGAGGAGACATTTGCTCCTGTAGCACATTTGGAGGCTATTAGGATACTCTTGGCTTTTGCTGCATCCAAAGGTTTCAAACTTTTTCAAATGGATGTCAAGAGTGCCTTTTTAAACGGCTACATAGAAGAGGAGGTGTATGTTAGACAACCCACCGGTTTCGAAAATTCCAAGTTTCCAAACCATGTCTTTAAACTTCACAAAGCTTTGTATGCTTTGAAACAAGCCCCTAGAGCCTGGTATGATAGGTTGAAAACCTTTTTGCTTGCTAAGGGTTTTAAAATGGGATGTGTAGATAAAACGCTCTTTCTCCTCAAGCAAGGCACTGATACTCTCTTGGTCCAAATTTACGTGGATGATATCATTTTCTGTGGTTCTTCTCACGCTTTGGTTGCCAAGTTTGCAGACACTTTGAGCAGGGAGTTCGAGATGAGCATGATGGGTGAGTTGACGTTTTTCCTCGGGTTGCAAATCAAGCAAACCCGGGAAGGAACGTTTGTGCACCAGGGCAAGTACACCAGAGATATCCTGAAGAAGTTCGACATGGGTGAGGCCAAGCCTCTTCCAACACCCATGGCGACCACGACGGCCCTGGATGCGGACAAGGAAGGAGAAGCAGTGGACCAGAAGGAGTACCGGAGTATGATCGGGTCGCTGCTGTACCTGACGGCGACACGCCCGGACATCCAGTTCGCGGTGTGCCTCTGCGCGCGCTTTCAGGCGTCGCCGCGCACCTCTCACCGTCAGGCGGTCAAGCGCAATATGAGGTACTTATCCTTCTCTCCAGAATTCGGGATTTGGTATTCTGCTTCCTCCACCCATTCCCTTTGCGGTTATTCCGATGCCGATTTTGCTGGTTGCCGTATTGATCGCAAGTCCACTTCTGGGACTTGCCAATTTATTGGTTCTTCTCTTGTTTCGTGGTCTTCTCGCAAGCAGTCTAGCGTCGCCCAGTCTACCACGGAGGCTGAGTATGTTGCTGCGGCTAGCTGCTATTCCCAGTTACTCTGGATGATGGCCACTTTGCGTGATTTTGGTCTGAGCTTTTCTCGTGTTCCATTGCTTTGTGACAGCACGAGTGCGATTAGCGTTGCTAAGAACCCCGTGCTTCACTCGAAGACCAAACACATTGATGTGCGCTTTCATTTTCTATGAGACCACTGTGAGAAGGGTGATATCGACCTTCGCCATGTCGATACTCATCATCAGCTTGCTGATATTTTTACCAAGCCTTTGGACCAATCAACCTTTAATCGGTTGAGAGGTGAGCTTGGTGTGTGTTTCCCCTTTTAGATGGGGGAAACACTTTGGATTTTATATGATACACTAACTTTTTGTTTTCAGTTGTTTTTGCTTCTTTTTGTTTTCTTCGTGCATCTTTTGCATTTTAGCATACGCTTTTACATTCAGAGCTTCATATGTATAATCTGAAGAATGTAACTATGCTCTGTATAGTTTTTGCTCTGATGCTTTATGTTAATGCTGTAGCTTATGCTCTTTCTAATCACTAGTGCATACTATGAGCTGAGCTATTTTTGAATGGTGAATTTGATAATGAACTTAAAACTTGAAAATGTTCACCATTGAGATATGCAACTAGCATGTGTAGAATGTGTTGAAGTCACATGTGCTTTTCATATATGCTAGGTTGCTATGTCTCTAGTGTTGAGTCATTCACTTGCTTGGTATGTCATATTCTGTTTAAAATCTGAACCAAGTTAAGTGAATTGGAAAGATCGAGATGGGTTTGCTTGTTAGCACCTCACAGTTTCGAGACTGTTTCTCATTGCACTTTGAGTTAAACTTGAGCTGTGTAGTGTATGACCGAAACTGTTGCTTTAAGCTTCTGATTGCTTATGCATAGGCTTCGCACAGTTGGAAAGTTAGGCAATAACAAGCATTCAACCTCTCGCAGTCACATGCTGTTTTCTGAACTTGTGTAATTTCACCGCTGCAACTCCAATTAAAATTTGAAATCACAAGTAAATGCCTAAATTGGTATCAGCATGATGATTGAACTGTGCTAGGGGTAGTTCACTTGGTATACATGCTTAGCACATTTTGACTTCCTGTCCATACATGTCTTGTGCTATTTTGATGGTGAATACCTTTTTCGGCTTAAAACTGCTCACATGTTCATATTTCATTCTTAGTGATCAGCTTGTGCCTTTGCTAGCATTCTGTGCATTTTTCTGAGTCATCGGATTTGACCTCTATAGAGCATCCTTGCACTCTTTTGAGTATACTCCTAAAGCTCCTAACTTACATTTTGCCTCATTTGCATTTTGAAAGGGGAGAAATCTACGTGATGGCATTTTTGTTGGTGCATTTTCTGAGGGGGAGCCTTATTTCTTGATAAGTGCATTTTCAACTAAGGGGGAGAAATGGGGGAGAAATTGCAAATCATAACCCTCCTTCTTTTTGCTTAGGGGGAGCCTTCTTGGTTGTTTGCACTATTCGAGGGGAAGTTCTGTTTCCAGTTGAGTCTTTGACATTTTCAATTGGTTTGGAGCTGTTTGCTAGTTGCGTTGAGCTTTAGCCTCTTTCTTGAGGGACTAGCATTTGCTTTTTAGATTTTCAATTGGTGTCGAACTCTTTTTGGTAACAGTCGGTATCGAGCTTTCTTTGCTAGTTGTGTTGAGCCTCTGTACCTATATCTTGAGGGACTAGCATTTTGCTTCGATATTTTCGATTGGTGTTTGCTAGCGGTGTTGAGCCTGTTCTACCTCTTCTTGAGGGCTAGCTTTGCTTTGCTTGGTTGCGTCGAGCCGTTGCCCATGTCTTTGGGGACCAAGTTCTTTCTCTCTTTCCACTTGACCTACTTCGGCTTTGCTATGCTTTTGGGTCATTTGGTCGAGTTCTCTTCTTCTCCTTCTTCTTTCTTCTCTTTCTATTATGATTTGTGTTGGTAGTTGACAATGCACTCATCAAGGGGGAGATTGCGGATACATGGGTGTATGCCGGGTCTCTAAGTGATGAGTGATTGTCAACTGGGATGATGCGCATGTTCTTTGGCTTGTGTTGTGCAGGTGTCGAGCACGGATACAGTGATCAACGGTGAGTTGAAGGTCAAGTAGAGACGTGCCGTGCCGATGGACCGAGAGTGGCGAAGGGCGGACGTGAGGCTTGGACTGAGGGACCAGAGGCCCAAAGATCAACTGTGGTGGCTGGCAGCCTGGGACAACGACGAGCGAAGACTTGCGGTCATGTGTTGCCTGAGTCGTGGACTTGGGGACACGTGTCGGTGGACGGGGTGCACGGGAGGTGCATCCCATCTACGACGTCGGTTTGGTGGTTGAGCCAAAGAAAAACCATCGGATGGACGGTTTCCAGGTTTGGGCCTCAAAACCTGGGTGCGGATGGTTTCCGCGTTTGGCCACAAAACTCGGGCTGAGGGTTTCCGAGTTTGGCCTCAAAACTCGGGCTGAGGACGGTTTCCAGGTTTGGGCCTCAAAACCTGGGCGCTGAGGGTTTGCTAATTTTGGCCTCAAAACTCAGATGCTTGGTGGGCTGGTTTCCCAGTTTGGGCCTCAAAACCGGGGGTTGGCTGGAAAAGGATGGTTTCCTGGTTTGGGCCACAAAACCGGGGGTGCAGAGTGAGGGCGGCACGTGGCGGCAATCGGGAGGTTGCGTCGAGGCAACGCTACGAGTTGTGCGAGCGTGGCCATCGGATACACCTACCACCGAGTTGGTCCAGAATAACCCTAGGGTTTAGCTGGTTCGCTCTGTAATTAGAGAGGGGTAGAGTAGGAATTAGAAATTAGGATAAGTAGAGGGAGACACCCTCCTACCTTCCTATCTCAGTTCATTTGCTCTTTGCTTCTAGGGTTTCCTGCTTTCCCAATCCCCTGCTGTAGCTTGCTGAGATCCGTAGAGAACCATACCTCTGCGTACTGGAGATTTTGAGGAAGTGAGGCCGGAACCTCACTGTTGTAGCGTGTGGTAGCCACACGGTTGCAGATCGATGTGTTGATTCGCGTTTTGGTTCGTGTTCTTCGCGTTCTTCGTTTCTCCATGATTTTCCCGTCACTTGATCTCCCTCTCCCGTGCGTCTTTGCAAAATCCGTTTGAATCATCTTGTTCGTATTTGAAAGAAGATCATTTCCACCGAAGGAATTTATCTATCTCCCTACGAACAAGTAGATCAGGTTGATTTCGTTTTCGTGGCGCTTTTCGGTTCATCTTTCTTCCCTTTCGATTTCCCAGTGTTTGAATCGATTTGAGCGGATGATTTCTTAGGGATAGTCTTCTAACTACCCCGTGACCATCTTCTCCAAGTTTGGGAACTTGGGATTTTGAGTTGGATCGAATTTGGGGAGATTTGGGGAGGAGGCGATCAAAATCGCCCTCCCTGCAAGGTCGCGGACAGTCCGCGCCTGGGACCGCGGACAGTCCGGGCGTCGGGATCGAGCCTGGACAGTGGCTGCGAGTCTTGGCCGAGGAACTGTTCATTTGACCGGCGGACAGTCCGCCGTTGTGTTTGGCGGACAGTCCGGGAACGTCCAGGGACTTTGCAGCTACCTTGCTGTTTGGTGAGTTTTGCTGGCGGACAGTGCGCCACTCGCCCGCGGACAGTCCGGCACTACCGCGGACAGTCCGGGACCGTACCAGCGGACAGTCCGGGACTTGGCTGTTTCTTCCGGTTTAGTGCATTTGCTCTCCCGGCTTGTTCGTTTGGTTTCTGGACTTCTCGTTTGGCCTTGTAGTTGACCAACGAACATCTCTAGGTATCTTTGCTACTTGTTAGCATCGGTGTTTAGAGATTTCTCGACGTAGCCGTCTATCTACGTTAGGGACTTGGTTTTTGGGGTCACGTTCGAGCCGGAGCTTTTGGAGTTTGGTTTGCTACTTTCTTGTGGTGCTCCGCTGTGATCCTAGGGATCATCCACCCTCTTCCAAGGGTCGTGGGCATCACGGTTTCGGTCACGGTTTCTCGGGGTTGATTTTGGGACATTTGGCCAAAGTTTCGAGAGAAATTTTTGAGCTCCCATTCACCCCCCCTCTGGTCGCCTTGCTAGTGCTTTCTCGGTCCTTCACTTTCAACTACCTCGTGATCATCTTCTCCAAGTTTGGGAACAAGGGATTTTGATTTGGATCGGATTTGGGGAGATTTGGGTGAAGGGCGACCGAAATCGCCCTCACTGGGTGGTCGCGGACAGTCCGCCACCCACCCCGCGGACAGTCCGCGCGTCGGGGGCGAGCCAGGTCAGTGGTTGTGTTCTTCGGCTGTGTTGTTTTTGTTTGAACGGCGGATAGTCCGCAGTGCTAGGTCACGGACAGTCCGAGCCTGAGCAGAACGAGTTCAGCAGCAGTGCTGTTTTAGGGAGTTTGTCGGTGGACAGTCCGCCCTTCCCTCGCGGGCAGTCCCGCAGTACCGCGGACAGTCCGGGACCGTACTCGCGGACTGTCCGGGACTTCGCAGACTTGTCTTTTTCAGTGTATTTGGTCTCCCGACTTTTCCGTTTGATTTTTGGACTTCTCGTTTGGCGCTAGAGTTAACCAAGAAACCTCTCTAGGTATCTTTGCTACTTGTTAGCATAGGTATTTGGAGATTTCTCGACGTAGCCTTCTATCTACGCTCGAGGGTAGGTTTTTGGGGTCGAACTTGAGCTGGACCTTTTGGCGTTTGGTGGTGCCTCGTTGTGATCCTAGGGATTATCCACCCTCTTCCAAGGGTCGTGGGCATCACGTTTTTGGTCGAAGTTTTTGGGGGTTGATTTGTGGGACAAAGGCCAAAGTTTGGAGAGAAATTTTTAGGCTCCCATTCACCCCCCCCCTCTAGTCGCTTTCTGGTAGAGTTCTCGGTCCTTCAAATTCCATTGCTAAAAAGATCGATTACTTCTCTATCTGTTATATCTGAGACTGTGGAGCGAATCTCGGAGAAACGTCTGTAGTACTCTCGCATGGTCTCGTTTTTTTGCTGTTTGCATGTTCTGTGCTTAGTTCGAGGGTCTGATCTCTCAGGAACACCCGCAAAGTTTTCTATGAAAATGCGATGGAGTTGTTCCCAGGAGTCGATGGACTCAGGCTTAAGTCTGCCGAACCATGCAAGAGGCATTGTTTCTAGAGCCACGGGGAGAAATAATGCTTTGACATCGTTGCTTCCGCCTGCTAGCTCGACTGCTTGAGCATATAGCCTGAGCCACCATTTAGGTTCTGTTTTCCCATCGTACTTAGAGTAGTTCATGGGTTTGAACTTTCGTAGAAATGGGACTGCTCAGATGCTAAGTTGTCGACTCCTCGATATGATGATTTAGCTCCTCCTTCAGCTTGGTCAGGGACTCAGTTGCCTAGACGACTTCTGGTCGGGACCCGGCCGAGCCGCTCATGAACAGGTCGCCTCTGACTTGGATGAGACGAGTCTTGATCATCCGCTAAAGACTCAAGGTTTCGACCTTTGAGCTGTAGCGCGGTAGTCTGGAGTATGATCAACCATCATTCTTCATCAGGGGTGCGGTTGTCCTTAGCTCCCATCTCCGTGGCCAACGCCATGATGTTTTGGTAGGGTGTCTGATATACCTTATGACCAGCGACCCTCATGAATTCGGGTTCGAGGTTGCGTGAGCAGTCAGCTCGTTGTCAATTGTGGTCATTTTGAGACTAAATTTCTTGGTCACGCTGATTGCGAGCTTGACGCTCATCTTCCTCTTCCAAATGCCTTCAACTATTATATTCTTCAAGCCGCACTTGGTAGCACTCCATAGCCTCCTTACGATGAGTTGCTCGCCTTCTGTGAGCGTCTTTGGCAAGATTCTTCCTTAGTCTTTCTGCCTTTGTAGTCTCGGTTTCATCGGGTCCTTCTGGATCATCGTCAGATATCATACTCAAGGTTTCATCATCTCGGAAGACATCTGGAGGAGCCGGAGGTCGTAGAGATGACTGGTGTCCTACCATGAAGACTTCACGAGTGTTGATGGTCCTTAAACACTTATTTTACCATCAACATTTTACCCAAAAATTCAACAAAAAGGCATGAAAAGTAGTCAAATAGGTTTCAAACTAACCAAATTCCACATGTCCATAGATTTTTATTTGAATGCAGGATTTGGACCAAATTTGGAGAATGGACCCACCAGGGGCCGAGCCCACTCACCAGGGCCCATTTGGGCCCTAGTGGGGTGGCGCCCGCCACCCCTAGGTGGCGCCCGCCAACAAGGAGAGGCCCAAACTCTACACTGCGACGTCACTGATCCGTTTGACCACCCCAGGGCCAAATCTCAGCCCTTGGTCACTAGGTCGGTGGCATCGGAGGGCTAAGAAGAAATGTCACGTGGATCATGGCCTAATTGCCCATGTGACGGTTCTTTGGACATGCAACCGACCTTGGAACCGCCTTGGAGGAGTCCCTGGAGACCGTAGGATCAATGACGGTGCATCCAACGGCCAAGGGGGTGGCGGCCGCCACCTAGGGCTGGCGCCGGCCACTAGGGTTTGCCCTAGGTCGGTTGGCTGCCCCCTACAAGTACCCCCCTCACTCACTTGGGCTATAAATACCCCCCTGGAGGCGTCACTTCATTTCAAGCAAGGAAAGGAAGGAAGAAAGCAAGGCTAAAGCTAGAGAGCTAATAGCTTAGGATTTAGCCAAGCTTAGGCAAGTAGGTGTTGGTAGTTCTTAGCTTCACTAAAGATAGAGCTAGGCAACTATCACCGGTAATGGCCCAGGAATGCTTGTTGGCACTTGCTAACGTTGTTACTAGGAGTAGACTATGGAATCTATCCCTGGCAATGACGTCAGAAATGCTTGAAGCAAGTCCGGTCACTATACCTAAAGGAGTGGAGCTAAAGCAGCTATCTACTAATGCCAAGCGGGGTTGTCAATCCCGACACTAGTAGGAGCTAGCTAGAGAGAATGCAATCTACCAGGAGGAGATTCTGCAAGCGCATAGAACTATCGTAGTAGCACTTCGCCTGGGAGTACCAGGTGTCGATTTATTTGATCCCAAGGGAAGGCTAAGGTGGTGTATGAGTTGAGTCCAGGAGGGGATGAGAGTCGAAGAAAAGAGAAAAGGAAAAAGGAAAGAAGGGAAGAGAGGGGATGAAAGACTAGAAAGAATATATGGGTGGATAGGTAAGGATGAAATGGATGGTAAGGTAAGGTGGATAACTAGATAGATAGGGGGTAACTAAGGGTAACTAACTAATAACTACTCCTAGATAACCACAGAGCAAGATAACTACAAAGCAAGACAGTTACCAAGCAAGGCAGGCAAAAGTCAATAAAGCAACTAAGTTGAGTATAGTTTTATTCCTATCTTGTCAAGAATCGAGGCGTACTAGCCTTTACAACGAGCCTTACTGTTAAACTGGGCAACTACATGGTGGAATTCAAGACGCACAGGGCTGTCACCACCTGCTTGCTACCACAGCTATCCGGGGGTCCAGCCGTATCTGAAGGTAAGTCTATAACTGAGCACCACGCTTAACTATATTCTAACTATCTCTATCCTAGCTTTGAATAGAGACACCCTTGCGGATGTCAGAGCAAATACTTGACTTAGTAAGATAAACACTAAACTAACTAAGCAACCTATTGGCAAAGATCAAACACTAAGCTCACTAGAGATTAACAACTATGGCTAAGTGAATTGATCTGTAGGATAGCTAGGTCACACTCAAGGTACTTGATAAAGTAATACTGAAGTAATGCTTAAAGTAATACTGAGATAAAGATAAATGTACCTGAGATACAAGAGAGCAAACCAGACCAGAGACGACGGGAAATCAACCGACCTCCGATGCCAGTCGCTCGCACCCGCTTCTCTCTTAGCAAGCTCTACGCTCCTTTTACCAAGAACTTAGGCTGAGCTGTGCTAAACTAAGAGCCGCGGTGTAGCGAGGGCACTAGAGCTATACTCTCTCTACTAGCTAACCTACTTGCCTAAGCTCTCTGAGCTTCTAACCTAACTCTCACTTGCTTCTCTTGCTTCTTGGTGTGGTATGGGATGGTACTTGATGGTACATTTGAAGTGTTGCCACCTGGGGGGTATTTATAGCCTTCTGGAGTGAAGGGGGTACTTATAGGGGGCAGCCAGCCGACCTAGGGTTAGGTCAGGTGGCGGGCGCCACCCCCTACTGGCGGCCTCCAGTCCCCTAGCTGTTCGATGCATCATCATTGATCCTACGGCCTCCAGGTGGTTGTCCAAGGTGGTTTGGAGGTCAGTTGCATGTCCTAGCAACCGACTTAGGTCATGATCCACGCCACTCCCCTCCGTAGCGCTCCGATCAAACCGACCTAGTGACCAAGGGCCAAGATTTGGCCTTGGGGTGGTCACATGGATCAGTGACGTGGCAGGGGGGATGGTTTGGGCCAACCCAAGTGGCCTAGGGGTGGCGGGCGCCACCCCCCTAAGGCCCAATTGGGCCCTACTGAGTGGGTTTGGCCTCTGGTGGTTCAAATGTCCAAATTTGGTCCAAATTCCTGCATTCAAATAAAAATCTATGGACATGTGGAATTTGGTTAGTTTGAAACCTATTTGACTACATTTCATGCCTTTTTGGTGAATTTTAGGGTAAAATGTTGATGGTAAAACAGGTGTTTAAGGACCATCAACAAGCTCCCCCAAGCTAACCTGTTGCTCGTCCTCGAGCAATAATGTGGTTCAAGCATTGAGCATGAAATGGATAGCAACTTAAGATGTCTGCAAGTGCATATTGTATAGTGAGAAATAACTTAGCATATATCATTAATCATTGCAATGTGGGGCTTATAGCTTTTTACTTCAAACTTGCAAGAGTGAAGTAAAGCAGTAGATAGGAAACTTTTATCTTGCTTAGATTTGACTAGGATTCTGTCCGGATGTTTTTCAAGGTTTTCAAAAGATAACAACTTGCTTAAGTCCTCCAAGATTCACTCAATCACTCAATGGTGTTTAAATCCTCACTTAGGCCAAAATGTAGCCTCTCCTATTTCTAAAGAATGATATGTGGAGTTATAGGTAGGCTAAGAATCATGAGCAAATTGTCTGATGTTTATTGCTAAGCTAGACACTCAGATCATAAGGAGCAGCAAATCATAAAAATTGATCAAGATGTGCATGTGTGGTTATGTGGAAGTGTATAGAGGGATATTTCATAATCCTTCCTAGTTAATCTCTGGGGTCTAGAGCTAATGATAATTCTCTCTCTCTCTCTCTCTCTCTCTTTTGAATACATAGTGAGTAGACAAAAGATGTGTCCTCAAATTTTCTTAGGACATGGTCCTCTCTTGAGCTACTTTGCTCACTTTTTTTCAGGACATAGCCCTTTCTTGAGCTACTTTGCTCATTTTTCTCTCTTTCTCTTTTTTTAGCTCTAGATTTCCCCAGACATCTATAGGAAAGGATTTCAGAAATGAAAAAGGGGGAAGAGGGAGAAATGCTTATTCCGAGTGTAGGAATAAGCATAAGGCTAGCAATGGGATGTTTGGCAGGGTTTTGCATATCTCCGGTGTAGAGAATAAGCAATTTATTTGGTGGTTGCAAACTTCCAAAGTGGAGAGTAGGCAATTTATGGTGGGTGTGTGTGAATCTTGATTCAAAAGATATGATAAGCTTCTCTACTAAGATCTATGAGGTCTAACAAAGCTCAACACAAACAAAGCTCTTTGTGGTTTTGACTAATGACTAACAAATATTTGGCTGGTGGTGGGATGGGATAAAATCTAGGAGGAACTTTTAGCAAGGTTTTCATGATTTTTAAAAGAAATCCTCCAGATTAGGTCCTAATTTCACCTTAGCAAGTTTAAAGAATTACTCCATTTCTTACTAACTTTATTCACTAAGCATGATTTCAGTTAAAGCATATGCAACCCACAAAAGCTACAACTTAGATAAGACCAGTTATTCAAACCATAACAATAGCATTTGCATGACATATTTCAAATCTTATTCAGGTTTCAAGTTGTTTAAGCAGATTTTATCAATTTTATTCATGGAGTGGTTATTTAGGCAAGCATGTGACATTCAAAAGATATAAAATTTAAGAACTGAATGTAAAGTGTAGGCTTGAGACATACCCTATTGGAGCGTGAGTCTCCCCCAAGCTAGCTTCTTGCTTGGTGAAAGATCTTCTTCTTCTCAGTCAGAGCTCTTGTTCTCATTTTATTAAAAAGGGAAACTATCTAATGTTGTGAAAAGGGAAACTATCCTATTATGATATTTTATTATTCTAACTAAGTTAACATATACCTATGCATATAACTAATGATAACTGATATTTTTTTTAGTTGCATGCATGACATATATTATTTATTTGAAAAAAGGAAATTTGAAGGGAAAAAAATTAAAAGTAGAACTATACCTTAGGTCCATGGAGTTTCCATCCTTATTAGGTGGATCTTCTTCCTTGGGTGCTTCTTCTCTTAGTACTCCATCGGGTTCTTCTTATTTTGGCACCTCTCCTTTGTCATGTGAATCACACAACTCAGGAGGTGGCTCTTTCTTTCTGCTCCACCTTGTTCTTGGGCGCCTCTTCTTGGTACGAATGGATTTTGCTTCCTGCATGTTAGCGGCATAAGCGGGGCCTCGGGAGAAGGAGAATATTTCCTTCCTCCCTCCTAATGTCATTTGCATTTTACCACTTCCCACATATATGCAAGCATCAACAGTGTTCAAGAAGGGTCTACCTAAGATTAGAGGCACACCTTTCCTATTTCCCATATCTAGTATTATGAAATCAGTAGGAACATAGGAACCTCTAATATGAACAGGTAAATCATTAACTATTCCTTCTACATAGCAAGTGGATTGATCAGCTAGCACGACATAGGCAGATGTGGATGACATGGGTGGAAAGAACGAGTTTTCATAAAAATCTTTAGATAGAATGTTCACACTCGATCCTAAATCACACATGGCATTTTTAAAGACTTCACCAAGGATTGAGCATCTAATTATGGGACTACCAGGATCACCCTTTTTAACAGTCATTGTTTGATCTTCATAATAGTTAAAATATTTTATTTCAACCATATTAGCAGTTTCCATGTCAGGTTTAGCACGAATTTTGCTAGTTTCAAAAGATGGTATGATAGCAGCAAGTTGAGCTAATTGGGTTTCTAACATCTTATTAAATCTTAATTGATTTTACAGAGCAGATGAGAAATCTTTCAATTTAGAATTTATATTCTCAAGGGTTTTATCATTCGACATTAATTTCTTATTCAAAAATTCAGTAGTTCTACCTTGATAGTAGACTAGATTCTTTAAGAACGAGAAATCATCAGAATTATGAAAATTAGAGCGAGGGAATGAATTGTTACCTTGAGAATTTGCAGGCTGATTCCATCCTTGATTCTGTTGACAAAAACCGTTGTTGATGTTGATGAAGTTCAAATCTTCATGTAGCTCCGGGCAGTGGCTCCCAGAATGTCCGGTTTCTCTACAGACTTCACAAGTCATGTAGGATTCCAGAGATTGGACACTCTCTTGTTGGTTCATCTTCTCACAGCTGTCCAGCTTCTTTGCCAGCAGGTCCATCTTGGCCACGATCATGTCGGCTTCCTTAAGGGAATGCATACCTCGCTTACGGGGCTGCAGTCTCTCGTTATTCCATCCTTGGTTCGACACCATCTTCTCTATGAGAGCCATAGCATCTGCAACATTCAGAGAAAAGAATGCACCACCGGCGGCGGCATCCAAATGGCTTCTAGAGAGTGGGGTTAGGCCATGGTAGAAGTTCTGGATCAATAGCCAGTCCTCCATACCATGGTGCGGACAAGCAGCGACGTACTCTTGCAACCTCTCCCAAGCCTCGGGAATAGATTCCTCGGCTTGTTGTGTAGTGCTAGAGATTTTGTTGCGCAGAGCATTCGTCTTGCCCAACGGAAAGAATTTGGCGAGAAAAGGATTGGAACACTTGTCCCATGTGTCTATAGTGTTGCGATCGGTATAGAACCATTGCTTCGCTTTTCCTAGCAAAGAGAAAGGAAAGAGACAAAGACGGATGGCTTCTTGGGTTATCCCCTTAATGTTGAAGGCGTCGCAAATCTCCAAAAATTGTTGGAGGTGAGCATTGACATCCTCATGAGCTTTGCCATAGAACGGGCTAGCTTGGACCATCGTGATCAGAGCCAGTTTCAACTCAAAATTGAGGTTGGCATCGATCACGTCTGGTCCTATCGCTATATTAGCAGCAGAAGGAGCAGAAAATTCATGAATGGTCTTGTTGGCCATCGTGATGATAGAACGAGATAAGAAAGAAAGAAGTTGAAGAAGATGAAGGAAAAAGATAAGAAGGACTAAGGAAAGAAAGAATGGGGTAAGATGGGATTCGCTAAGCGGGAGCTTAAGTGAAGATAAATTCGACACGGACTCAACCGATACACCGATTGCCTTCCCTGGCAACGGCGCCAAAAATGCTTGTTGGTAGTTCTTAGCTTCACTAAAGATAGAGCTAGGCAACTATCCCCGGTAACGGCCCAGGAATGCTTGTTGACACTAGCCAACGTCGTTACTAGGAGGAGACTATGGAATCTATCCCCGGCAACGGCGCCAGAAATGCTTGTTGGTAGTTCTTAGCTTCACTAAAGATAGAGCTAGGCAACTATCCCCGGTAACGGCCCAGCAATGCTTGTTGGCACTTGCTAATGTTGTTACTAGGAGTAGACTATGGAATCTATCCCTGGCAACGACGTCAGAAATGCTTGAAGCAAGTCCAGTCACTATACCTAAAGGAGTGGAGCAAAAGCAGCTATCTACTAATGCCAAGCGGGGTTGTCAATCCCGACACTAGTAGGAGCTAGCTAGAGAGAATGCAATCTACCAGGAGGAGATTCTGCAAGCGCACAAAACTATCATAGTAGCACTTCGCCTGGGAGTACCAGGTGTCGATTTATTTGATCCAAAGGGAAGGCTAGGGTGGTGTATGAGTCGAGTCAAGGAGGGGATGAGAGTCAAAGAAAAGAGAAAAGGAAAAAGGAAAGAAGGGAAGAGAGGGGATGAAAGGCTAGAAAGAATATTTGGGTGGATTGGTAAGGATGAAATGGATGGTAAGGTAAGGTGGACAACTAGATAGATAGGGGGTAACTAAGGGTAACTAACTAATAACTACTCCTAGATAACCACAGAGCAAGATAACTACGAAGCAAGGCAGGCAAAAGTCAATAAAGCAACTAAGTTGAGTATAGTTTTATTCCTACTTTGTCAAGAATCGAGGCGTACTAGCCTTTACCACTTACTTAGGTTGAACGCTAGCACAACGAGCCTTACTGTTAAACTGGGCCAACTACGTGGTGGAATTCAAGGCGCACAGGGCTGTCACCACCTGCTTGCTACCACAGCTATCCGGGGGTCCAGCCGTATCTGAAGGTAAGTCTATAACTAAGCACCACGCTTAACTATATTCTAACTATCTCTATCCTAGCTTTGAATAGAGACACCCTTGCGGACGTCAGAGCAAATACTTGACTTAATAAGATAAACACTAAACTAACTAAGCAACCTATTGGAAAAGATCAAACACTAAGCTCACTAGAGATTAACTACTATGGCTAAGTGAATTGATCTGTAGGATAGCTAGGTCACACTCAAGGTACTTGATAAAGTAATACTATAAGTAATGTTGAAGTAATGCTTAAAGTAACACTGAGATAAAGATAAATGTACCTGAGATACAAGAGAGCAAACCAGACCAGAGACGCGGGGAAATCAACCGACCTCCGATGCCAGTCGCTTGCACCCGCTTCTCTCTTAGCAAGCTCTAGGCTCCTTTTACCAAGAACTTAGGCTGAGCTGTGCTAAACTAAGAGCCACGCTGTAGCGAGGGCACTAGAGCTATACTCTCTCTACTGGCTAACCTACTTGCCTAAGCTCTCTGAGCTTCTAACCTAACTCTCACTTGCTTCTCTTGCTTCTTGGTGTGGTATGGGATGGTACTTGATGGTACATTTGATGTGTTGCCACCAGGGGGGTATTTATAGCCTTGTGGAGTGAAGGGGGTACTTATAGGGGGCAGCCAGCCGACCTAGGGTTAGGTCAGGTGGCAGGCGCCACCCCCTACTGGCGGCCGCTAGTCCCCTAGCCGTTTGATGCATCATCATTGATCCTACGGCCTCCAGGTGGTTTTCCAAGGTGGTTTGGAGGTCGGTTGCATGTCCTAGCAACCGACTTAGGTCATGATCCACGCCACTCCGCTTCGTAGCCCTCCGATCAAACCGACCTAGTGACCAAGGGCCAAGATTTGGCCTTGGGGTGGTCACATGGATCAGTGACGTGGCAGGGGGGATGGTTTGGGCCAACCCAAGTGGCGGGCGCCACCCCCCTAAGGCCCAATTGGGCCCTGTTGAGTGGGTTTGTCCTCTGGTGTTCAAATGTCCAAATTTGGTCCAAATTCCTGCATTCAAATAAAAATCTATGGACATGTGGAATTTGGTTAGTTTGAAACCTATTTGACTACATTTCATGCCTTTTTGGTGAATTTTAGGGTAAAATGTTGATGGTAAAACAGGTGTTTAAGGACCATCAACAGTAGGTAGCTAGTAGAGCAAGGCATCCTTGCCTCATTGGCCTCGCGGAAGCGCTGCTCAAGGCTTAGCTCAAGGGTAGAAGCGTGCGAGTAATCGGTCCTGGAGTTGGGAAGAGTCTTCCTTCATCTCCGGTTCAGGTTTTGCTCTTGTAAGTCAATTACTTTACTATATTCTAGTTCATCATTTCAAGTATTACTTTATTCTACTTACCAGTATTGAGTAGTATACTTGATTGTTTGCTTGAGTACCTAGCTATCCTACAGTTCAATTCACTTAGCCATAGTAGTTAATCTCTAGTGTGCTTAGTGTTTGATCTTTGCCAATAGGTTGCTTATTTAGTTTAGTGTTTATCTTATTAAGTCAAGTATTTGCTCTGACGTTCGCAAGGGTGTCTCTATTCTAGGCCAGGATAGAGATAGTTAGAATATAATTAGGCATGGTGCTTAGTTATAGACTTACCTTCAGATACGGCTAGACCCCCGGATAGCTGTGGTAGCAAGCAGGTGGTGACAGCCCTATGCGCCTTGAATTCCACCACGTAGTTGGTCTAGTTTAACAGTAAGGCTCGTTGTGCTAGCGTTCGACCTAAGTCAGTGGTAAAGGCTAGTACGCCTCGGTACTTGACTAGATAGGAATAAAACTATACTTAACTTGGTTGCTTATTTGGCATTTGCCGATCTTGCTTCATAGTTATCTAGGAGTAGTTATTAGTTAGTTATATTAGTTATCCGTAGTTATCTTTTCCCCCTATCTACCTATCCATCCACCTTACCTTAACCATTCATTTCATCCTTACCTATCCACTCATAAATTCTTTCTAGCCTTTCATCTCATCTCTTCTCTTCTCTCCTTTTCCCTTTCTTATTCTTCGACTCTCATCCCCTCCTTGACTCGACTCCTACACCACCCTAGCCTTCCTTTGGGATCAAATAAATCGACACCTGGTACTACTAGGCGAAGTGCTACTACGATAGTTCTGTGCGCTTGCAGAATCTCCTCTAGGTAGATTGCAATCTCTCTAGCTAGCTCCTACTAGTGTCAGGATTGACAACCCCATTTGACATTAGTAGATAGCTGCTTTAGCTTCACTCCTGTAGGTATAGTGACTGGACTTGCTACAAGCATTTCTGGCGCCATTGCCAGGGATAGATTCCATAGTCTACTCCTAGTAACGACGTTAGCAAGTGTCAACAAGCATTTATGGGCCGTTACCGGGGATAGTTGCCTAGCTCTATCTTTAGTGAAGTTAAGAACTACCAACAAGCATTTCTGGCGCCGTTGCCGGGGAAGGCAATCGGTGTATCCTTCGAGTCCTTATCGAATTTATCTTCACTTAAGCTCCCGCTTAGCGAATCCCATCTTTCCCCATTCTTTCTTTCCTTAGTCCTTCTTATGTTTTTCCTTCATCTTCTTCAACTTCTTTCTTTCTTATCTCGTTCTACCTTCACGATGACCAATAAGACCATTTGTGAGTTTTCTGCTCCTTCTGCCGCCAATGTAGCGACAGGACCAGCCGTGATCGATGCCAACCTCAATTTCGAGTTGAAACCGGCTCTGATCACGATGGTCCAAGCTAGCCCATTCTGTGGCAAAGCTCATGAGGATGCCAATGCTCACCTCCAATAATTTTTGGAGATTTGAGGCACATTCACCATTAAGGGGATAACCCAAGAAGCCATCTGTCTTCGTCTCTTTCCCTTTTCTCTCCTAGGAAAAGCGAAGCAATGGTTCTATACCAATCGCAACGCTGTAGACACATGGGACAAGTGTTCCAATGCTTTTCTCGCCAAATTTTTTCCGATGGGCAAGACGAACGCTCTTCGCAACAAAATCTCCAGCTTTACGCAACAAGCCGAGGAATCTATCCTCGAGGCTTGGGAGAGAATGCAAGAGTACGTCACTGCTTGTCCACACCATAGTATGGAGGACTGGCTGTTGATCCAGAACTTCTACCATGGCCTAACCCCACTCTCTAGAAGCCATTTGGATGCTGTCGTCGGTAGTGCATTATTTTCTCTGAATGTTGCAGATGCTAAGGCTCTCATAGAGAAGATGGTGTCGAACCAAGGATGGAATGACGAGAGACTGCAGCCCCGTAAGCGAGGTATGGATTCCCTTAAGGAGGCCGACATGATCGTGGCCAAGATGGACCTGCTGGCAAAAAAGCTAGACAGCTGTGAGAAGATGAACCAACAAGAGAGTGTCCGATCTCTGGAATCCTACATGACTTGTGAAGTCTGTGGAGAAACCGGACATTCTAGGAACCACTGCCCCGAGTTACATGAAGATTTGAACTTCATCAACAACAACAACAACAACAACAACAACAACAACGGTTTCCGTCAACAAGATCAAGGATGGAATCAGCACTCCAACTCTCAAGGTAATAATTCATTCCCTCGCTCTAATTTCCAAAGTACTGATAATTTCTCGTTCTTAAAGAATCTAGTCTACTCTCAAGGTAGAACTACTAAATTTTTGAATAAGAAATTAATGTCAAATGATAAAATGCTTGAGAACATAAATGCTAAATTGGAAGATTTCTCATCTGCTCTGAAAAATCAACTTAGCTTTAATAAGATGTTAGAAACCCAATTAGCTCAACTTGCTGCGATCATACCATCTTTTGAAACTGGCAAAATTCCGGCTAAACCTAACATGAAAACTGCAAATATGGTTGAAATAAAATATTTTAACTATTATGAAGATCAAACCATGACTGTTAAAAAGGGTGATCCTGGTAGTCCCATAATTAGATGCTCAATCTTTGGTGAAGTCTTTAAAAATGCCATGTGTGATTTAGGATCGAGTGTGAACATTTTATCTAAGGATTTCTATGAAAACTCGTTCTTTCCACCCATGTCATCCACATCTGCCTATGTCGTGCTAGCTGATCAATCAACATGCTATGTAGAAGGAATAATCATTGATTTACCTGTTCATATTAGAGGTTCATATGTTTCTGCTAATTTCATAATACTATATATGGGAAATAGGAAAGATGTGCCTATAATCTTAGGTAGACCTTTCTTGAACACTGTTGATGCTTGCATATATGTGGGGAGTGGTAAAATGCAAATGACATTAGGAGGGAGGAAGAAAATATTCTCTTTTCCCCGTGGTCCCGCATATGCCGCTAAAATGCACGAAGCAAAACCTGTTCGTACCAAGAAGAGGCGCCTAAGAACAGGGTGGAACAGAAAGAAAGAACCACCTTCTCCTGAGTTGTGTAATTCACATGACAAAGGAGAGGTGCCAAAAGAAGAAGAGCCCGATGAAGTACTTAAAGAAGAAGCACCCAAGGAAGAAGATCCACCCAATAAGGATGAAATTCCATGGATCTAAAGTATGGATTTACTTTTAAATTTCCCTTTTTCAAATAAATAACATATATCATGCATGTAAGTAAAAAAATTAGTTATCATTAGTTATATGCATAAGTATATGTTAACTTAGCTAGAATAATAAAATATCATAATAGGATAGTTTCCCTTTTTCACAACATTAGACAGTTTCCTTTTAAATAAAATAAGAACAAGAGCTCCGACCGAGAAAGATGAAGACCCTTCACCAAGCAAGAAGCCAGCTTGAGGGAGATCCTCGCGCCAATAAGGTATGTTTCAACCTTACTCTTTATGTTCAGTTCTTAAATTCTATGTCTTTTGAAATTTTTTGAATGTTATATGCTTGCCTAATTAATTATCCCATGAATAAAAATGATAAAATCTGCTTAAAAATGTTGGAACCTGAATAAGAAATAAAATATGCCATGCAAATGCTATTGTTATAGTTAGAATAACTAGTTTTATCTAAGTTGTAGCTTTTGTGGGTTGCACATGTTTTAACTAAAATCATGCTTAGTGAATAAAGTTAGTTAGAAATGGAGTAATTCTTTAAACTTGCTAAGGTGAAATTAGGACCTAATCTGGAGGATTTCTTTTAAAAATCTTGAAAACCTTGCTAAAAGTCCTCCTGGATTTTATCCCATCCCACCACTAGCCAAATATTTGTTAGTCAAAACCACAAAGAGCTTTGTTTGTGTTGAGCTTTGTTAGACCTCATAGATCTTAGTAGAGAAGCTTATCATTTCTTTTGATCAAGATACACACACCCACCATAAATTGCTTACTCTCCACTTTGGAAGTTTGCAACCACCAAATAAATTGTTCATTCTCTACACTGGAGATATGCAATACCTTGCCAAACGTTCCATTGCTAGCCTCATGCAATTACTACACTGGAAATAAGCATTTCTCTCTCTTCCCCCTTTTCATTTCTAAAATCCTTTCCTATAGACAATCTGGGGAAATCTAGAGCTAAAAAAGAGAGATATGAAAAAAAATAAGCAAAGTAGCTCAAGAGAGGACTATGTCCTAAGAAAATGTGAGGACACATTTTTGTCTACTCACTACGTATCGAAAAAAATGAGCAAAGTAGCTCAAGAGAGGACTATGTCCTAAGAAAATGTGAGGACACATTTTTGTCTACTCACTATGTATCGAAAAAAAGAGAGAGTTATCATTAGCTCTAGACCCCAAAAATTAACTAGGAAGGATTATGAAATATCTCTCTATACACTTCCACATAACCACACATGGAAATCTTGATCAATTTTTATGATTTGTTGCTCCTTATGATCTGAGTGTCTAGCTTAGCAATAAACATTATGCAATTTGCTCATGATTCTTAGCCTACCTATAACTCCACATATCATTCTTTAGAAATAGGAGAGGCTACATTTTGGCCTAAGTGAGGATTTAAACACCATTGAGTGATTGAGTGAATCTTGGAGGACTTAAGCAAGTTTTTATCTTTTGAAAACCTTAAAAAAAACCTCCAGATAGAATCCTAGTCAAACCTAAGCAAGATAAAAGTTTCCTATCTACTACTTTATTTCACTCTTGCATGTTTGAAGTGAAAAGCTATAAGCCCCACATTGCTATGATTAATGATATACACTAAGTTATTTCTCACTATACAATATGCACTTGTATACATCTTAAGTAGCTATCTATTTTATGCTCAATGCTTAAACCGCATTGTTGCTCGAGGACGAGCAACAGGTTATGTGACACCCCAATTTTAAGAACAAAATTGGAGCACAATATATGTATGCCAGGATCAATTTTCATACATATATCCACATTATAGTAAATATCAAAACAATGTTTTATTAATATATCGAACATTATTACATAAATGACCCGCGGGACTGAAAGAAAAAGTACAGACTCTCATGACAACTGACTCTAATGAAGACTCTGATGAAGACGCGGAAATCTGGACGCCAACTCCACAGGAAGGTCGACCGGGGGTAGCGCCATCCTAGTACAGGTCGTCAGGGTCGTAGCCACCGTCCTCTGGATACTCCTGCTCCTCGTACGTGTAGTCTCCAGCGTCTGGGTGGGGTAGCAGGGGGGACAAAGAGGAAGGGTGAGTACATCGAAATGTACTCCGCAAGTGTAGGAAATATATGCTTATGAGGCTCATAACAAAGGTAGGCTGACTTTGTTTGGCTCCAGCGCCTAAAGCGACACACCCTATTAATCCTATTAATCCTATGCACCTATTTACTAGGTTATAACCACAGTCTCCAACCGAAAAGTAACAACACTCGGAGTCGCACCGAGCAACCACACTCGGAGTCACACCGAGCAACCAACACCTGAAGTCCATCAGGCACCCGCACCTGAAGTCCATCAGATGACCTAAACCCAAAACCAACCAGTAACCAACTAATCTCAAAGAAGTCCAAGCCGCTCGTGACCGTGAGCACGGCTGATATATCAGTTTTACACTCTGCAGAGATTGCACATCGTTACCCATGAGTCGTGCAGATCCCGTCACGCTAAACACTGCCAAGGTGCATAACGGGTTGCACTGCAAGGCCTTTACAAAGTCCCCTCCAAGCCCGTTCCACACGTACCTCTAAGGTTTCACCCCATACAAAGGTCTACGACCCCCAGGGCCCCCTCGTGAGCCACTAAAACAAACCCCGTGTGGACCCTCAACTTAGAGGTTACTAATTAATTAGCCAGGTCCAGCCCATCCAGATCTCATGGCTGCGCTGTTAAGCCGGGTTACAGGCTTCGAGAACCGGGTCCTAGGGATCTAGGCAGGATATGTCTAGCACGAGCCCCGAACCAAAACCAAAAGCAGCTGCCGAGTCCCACGGCACAAAACCACCAATACGGGTCCATCCTGCCGGATTTACATAATAACCATGTTACTACAAAATTACCATATCCACATTCGTTCCATAGTTCATTAATCAAGATTATCAACATTTTAATCTCCCATCCCAACCATGACTACAGGGCTAAGCAAGACACCTACCCGAACATCCCAAAACAGACGACAAGGATAATATGTACAAATTCTAGTAAACCATAACATGGGATTCAAATTAATGACAAGCATGCATCTATAAGATCTAACTACTCTAGTACCAAAAGTAACATAAAGTAGGTGCAAGATGTTCAAGGACACTTGCCTTCGGACTGGGTCGAATCAACTGGGTCGCAAGGATGGTCTGGAGCGTCCTCGTACTCCGCACTCTCTGGCCCAAGCAACATACATGGCACAATACATAGCAATAAATAACAGTACAACAAACAGTATGAAAATAGTAAACTAATAGATCTACTGCGTAGAGAACGAAATTATGAATCTAACGCAAGTTGAACGGGTCAAAAACGGAGTTAAAACGCAAAAGTTATGAGCATTTGAAGTTGGATGGCAATTCTGTAAATAGTTTGAACTCGTTTTCGTATTTTAAATAAATAAAAAAACTGGATTTAATCTGCATCAGGACCGGGCCTCCTTTATCCAAGACTACAGGGGCTAGATCGGAAATATTCGCAGACTCAGTGAACAGTGGTCCTGGACCGCGGATTGATTTCCGAGAAGTGGGAGGACTCTTTAGCAAAAGTGTATCGGCGAAGGGGTATCGTCTATTCTCAGCCGCTGATCTGGCGATGAGCGTCTCAGATTAGATCTGAGAGGGCGGCCGTGGGGTGGACCGCGCCTCACTTTCATGGAAACAGAGGGGCTTGACTGAAAGTTTCCGAAGACTCATTCAACAGTGCGATCGGACTGCGGTTTGATTAACACAAAATTTGGAGTCCTTTCTACAAAAGGTGCAGGGACGGTCAGCGGCGCCGGCCCTGGTGACACGTGGCGGCGCGTCACTGGTTCGGTGCACGGCTGTGTGCTGTGGACGGGGCGCACAACCCTCTGGTTCGCGGTTCACGGTGGACCCGGGGATGGTGCCAGAATTTCCCAAGTATACAGGGGCTAAACGGAAGATTGCCAAGACTCATTGAACAGGAACTGTGGATTGCGGGTTGATTCATGAAAGAGCGGAGGGTCCCTTTGCAAAAAGGCCGACGCGGTCTGCGCGGCGCTGCGTGGCGCCGACGTGGATCCAAGTGGCGTGCTGTGACTGGATCGGTGCACTGCGTGGCGTGTAAACCTGCTGACGCGGCTGCTGTGCACTGAGTCCTTGGCGACTTAAACCTGGTGTATACCGGTTCGGTGGTGTAGATCTAATCTAAGCCGCTGGGTTTCGATCTAACGGTGTATAGGGCTTGAGGGGGGGCGCAACGGCCGCTGGAGGCGCTTGGCACGGCGGCGCAGAAGGCTTTTGCGGCGGTGCCATTAGTGACGCACCGGAGCTCGCTCGGAAACTACCTACGGGTCGGTAGAGACCGTGGGAGAGAGGGGAAAAGAGAGCGGAGCTCACCGCGGTTCGTCTGGAAGGGTTCGTGACGTCGGTGCGGGCCGGAGAGGTGGAGACCGCGATGGAGGTGGTGTGCTGCGGCTTGAAGCTCCGGCGAGGTCGTGGGGGTCATGCCCCAGCTCGGTTTCGCCCTGGGATGAGACTCCTGGGCGCGGCGTGGTTCCGAGAGGTCGATGGAGGGTAGATGGATAGCGGTAGCAGGCTCTGTAGTGGATCGTCGAGCTCGTGCCGAGCTCGGCAATGGCGGCGCGTGTGCGGTGCCTCGAGATGGCGCTGGGGTTTAGACGATCACTCGGGAAGGTCGGGGTGGAGGAGGCGTGCGCGTGGGAGCGTCCGGGCTTGGCTAAAAAGGATCGGGGCGAAGCGGAGGAACGCTCGATCGAGCGCCAGTCGGATCGGCGAACATCGAGCGGCGATGCGGGTAGGGCGGAGGGAGGTTGGGGATGACACCTGACAGGTCGGACCTACTTGTCGGTGACTGGGCGGAATCAGGCCCGCTTGGCAGTCACAGAGAGAGGGGGGGCGGAAGGCAGCGCGTGCGCGCTGCGTGGGGCTGCGCGTCCGGTGCGCGGGGAGCGGGCCGCACGGGCGCGGGTGGCTTCGGCCCATGGCGGAATCGGTAGGGAGAGGAGATGGGAGATAGAGGGTGGGGAGGGAGAACGGGCGGCTGGGCCAAAGCGAGGACAAGGGGGACGGGCCAGCTGGAGAGAATGGGGAGGGTTGAGGCCCATTGCCTTTTCTTTTTTTTCTTTCATTTGATTTTCCAAACTTTTCAAAAGCCTTTTGAATTCAGAATCAAATCCAGTTTGAAATCAAATAGTTTGGAAAAAGTTTTGAAATAATTCCCTAGGTTTTGCAAATAAAACTTTGAGTTTGAAAATTTATAAAACTTTTACAAAGCTTTTATTTGTTTTCTAAATAGAATAAATCCGATTCGCCCTATACGGGTTTAACAAATTATTTTTCACCCAATAAAATTATGCAACGACATGAATGCAACAAACATCTGGCTAGGATTTTCCTCCATTTAGGGTTTTGGCCATTTTTCTAATTAAATTCTAGTTTATTTTAATTAATTAAACACCCGGGGTGTTACAAACTTACCCCCTTAACTTGAATCTCGTCCCGAGATTCAGGGAGACTACAGTCAATACAAAGAAGCAAATCAAACAAGTGCACAATTACATATCAATCAACGTGCTACGAGTTCAAGTAATCATGGTAGGCATTCTTACGATTGGAGGACCTACTTTGAAATAAAGTTTGAATATTCAGCAGAGAAAGGGTCTACAGAAGTGGGAAAAGAGATGGGGCTTTTAAAAATAGTTTTATAAACACGACGACTGACTAGGGTAGCGTCCTACGGTCAACAAAGCTCCGATACCACTCTATGACACCCCAAATTTAAGAACAAAATTGGAGCACAA
This sequence comes from Coix lacryma-jobi var. lacryma-jobi, assembly GCA_009763385.1. Classification (NCBI taxonomy): domain Eukaryota; kingdom Viridiplantae; phylum Streptophyta; class Magnoliopsida; order Poales; family Poaceae; genus Coix; species Coix lacryma-jobi. Next base: position 97,184,890 of record CM019824.1, read on the forward strand.
TATATGTATGCCAGGATCAATTTCATACATATATCCACATTATAGTAAATATCAAAACAATGTTTTATTAATATATCGAACATTATTACATAAATGACCCTCGGGTCTGAAAGAAAAAGTACAGACTCTCATGACAACTGACTCTAATGAAGACTCTGATGAAGACGCGGAAATCTGGACGCCAACTCCACAGGAAGGTCGAATGGGGGTAGCGCCATCCTAGTACAGGTCGTCAGGGTCGTAGCCACCGTCCTCTGGATACTCCTACTCCTCGTACGTGTAGTCTCCAGCGTCTGGGTGGGGTAGCAGGGGGGACAAAGAGGAAGGGTGAGTACATCGAAATGTACTCCGCAAGTGTAGGAAATATATGCTTATGAGGCTCATAACAAAGGTAGGCTGACTTTGTTTGACTCAAGCGCCTAAAGCGACACACCCTATTAATCCTATTAATCCTATGCACCTATTTACTAGGTTATAACCACAGTCTCCAACCGAAAAGTAACAACACTCGGAGTCGCACCGAGCAACCACACTCGGAGTCACACCGAGCAACCAACACCTGAAGTCCATCAGGCACCCGCACCTGAAGTCCATCAGATGACCCGAACCCAAAACCAACCAGTAACCAACTAATCTCGAAGAAGTCCAAGCCGCTCGTGACCGTGAGCATGGCTGATATATCAGTTTTACACTCTGCAGAGATTGCACATCGTTACCCATGAGTCGTGCAGATCCCGTCACGCTAAACACTGCCAAGGTGCATAGCGGGTTGCACTGCAAGGCCTTTACAAAGTCCCCTCCAAGCCCGTTCCACACGTACCTCTAAGGTTTCCCCACCCCGTACAAAGGTCTACGACCCCCAGGGCCCCCTCGTGAGCCACTAAAACAAACCCCGTGTGGACCCTCAACTTAGAGGTTACTAATTAATTAGCCAGGTCCAGCCCATCCAGATCTCATGGCTGCGCTGTTAAGCCGGGTTACAGGCTTCGAGAACCGGGTCCTAGGGATCCAGGCAGGATATGTCTAGCACGAGCCCCGAACCAAAACCAAAAGCAGCTGCCGAGTCCCACGGCACAAAACCACCAATACGGGTCCATCCTGCCGGATTTACCTAATAACCATGTTACTACAAAATTACCATATCCACATTCGTTCCATAGTTCATTAATCAAGATTATAAACATTTTAATCTCCCATCCCAACCATGACTACAGGGCTAAGCAAGACACCTACCCGACACATCCCAAAACAGGCGACAAGGATAATATGTACAAATTCTAGTAAACCATAACATGGGATTCAAATAATGACAAGCATGCATCTACAAGATCTAACTACTCTAGTACCAAAAGTAAAATAAAGTAGGTGCAAGATGTTCAAGGACACTTGCCTTCGGACTGGGTCGAATCAACTGGGTCGCAAGGATGGTCTGGAGCGTCCTCGTACTCCGCACTCTCTGGCCCAAGCAACATACATGGCACAATACATAGCAATAAATAATAGTACAACAAACAGTATGAAAATAGTAAACTAATAGATCTACTGTGTAGAGAACGAAATTATGAATCTAACGCAAGTTGAACGGGTCAAAACGGAGTTAAAACGCAAAGTTATGAGCATTTGAAGTTGGATGGCAATTCTGTAAATAGTTTGAACTCGTTTTCTTATTTTACATAAATAAAAAACTGGATTTAATCTGCATCAGGACCGGGCCTCCTTTATCCAAGACTGCAGGGGCTAGATCGGAAATATTCGCAGACTCAGTGAACAGTGGTCCTGGACCGCGGATTGATTTCCGAGAAGTGGGAGGACTCTTTAGCAAAAGTGTATCGGCGAAGGGGTATCGTCTATTCTCAGCCGCTGATCTGGCGATGAGCGGCTCAGATTAGATCTGAGAGGGCGGCCGTGGGGTGGACCGTGCCTCACTTTCATGGAAACAGAGGGGCTTGACTGAAAGTTTCCGAAGACTCATTCAACAGTGCGATCGGACTGCGGTTTGATTAACACAAAATTGGAGTCCTTTCTACAAAAGGTGCAGGGACGGTCAGCGGCGCCGGCCCTGGTGACACGTGGCGGCGCGTCACTGGTTCGGTGCACGGCTGTGCTGTGGACGGGGCGCACAACCCTCTGGTTCGTGGTTCACGGTGGACCCGGGGATGGTGCCAGAATTTCCCAAGTATACAGGGGCTAAAACGGAAGATTGCCAAGACTCATTGAACAGGAACTGTGGATTGCGGGTTGATTCATGAAAGAGGGGAGGGTCCCTTTGCAAAAAGGCCGACGCGGTCTGCGCGGCGCTGCGTGGCGCCGACGTGGATCCAAGTGGCGTGCTGTGACTGGATCGGTGCACTGCGTGGCGTGTAAACCTGCTGACGCGGCTGCTGTGCACTGAGTCCATATCGACTTAAACCTGGTGTATACCGGTTCGTTGGTGTAGATCTAATCTGAGCCGCTGGGTTTCGATCTAACGGTGTATAGGGCTTGAGGGGGGGCGCAACGGCCGCTGGAGGCGCTTGGCACGGCGGCGCAGAAGGCTTTTGCGGCGGCGCGATTAGTGACGCACCGGAGCTCGCTCGGAAACTACCTACGGGTCGGTAGAGACCGTGGGAGAGAGGGGAAAAGAGAGCGGAGCTCACCGCGGTTCGCCTGGAAGGGTTCGTGACGTCGGTGCGGGCCGAAGAGGTGGAGACCGCGACGGAGGTGGTGTGCTGCGGCTTGAAGCTCCGGCGAGGTCGTGGGGGTCGTGCCCCGGCTCGGTTTCGCCCTGGGATGAGACTCCTGGGCGCGTGGTTCCGAGAGGTCGATGGAGGGTAGATGGATAGCGGTAGCAGGCTCTGTAGTGGATCGTCGAGCTCGTGCCGAGCTCGGCAATGGGGCGGCGCGGTGCGGTGCCTCGAGATGGCGCTGGGGTTTAGACGATCACTCGGGAAGGTCGGGGGTGGAGGAGGCGTGCGCGTGGGAGCGTCCGGGCTTGGCTAAAAAGGATCGGGGCGAAGCGAGGAACGCTCGATCGAGCGCCAGTCGGATCGGCGAACATCCAGCGGCGATGCGGGTAGGGCGGAGGGAGGTTGGGGATGAACACCTGACAGGTCGGACCTACTTGTCGGTGACTGGGCGGAATCAGGCCCGCTTGGCAGTCACAGAGAGAGGGGGGGCGGAAGGCAGCGCGTGCGCGCTGCGTGGGCTGCGCGTCCGGTGCGCGGGGAGCGGGCCGCACGGGCGCGGGTGGCTTCGGCCCATGGCGGAATCGGTAGGGAGAGGAGATGGGAGATAGAGGGTGGGGAGGGAGAACGGGCCGGCTGGGCCAAAGCGAGGACAAGGGGGACGGGCCAGCTGGAGAGAATGGTGTGGGTTGAGGCCCATTGCCTTTTCCTCTTTTTTTTTCTTTCATTTGATTTTCCAAGCTTTTCAAAAGCCTTTTGAATTCAGAATCAAATCTAGTTTGAAATCAAATAGTTTGGAAAAAGTTTTGAAATAATTCCCTAGGTTTTGCAAATAAAACTTTGAGTTTGAAAATTTATAAAACTTTTACAAAGCTTTTATTTGTTTTCTAAATAGAATAAATCCGATTCGCCCTATACGGGTTTAACAAATTATTTTCACCCAATAAAATTATGCAACGACATGAATGCAACAAACATCTGGCTAGGATTTTCCTCCATTTAGGGTTTTGGCCATTTTTCTAATTAAATTCTAGTCTATTTTAATTAATTAAACACCCGGGGTGTTACAGGTTAGCTTGGGGGAGCTTGTTGATGGTCCTTAAACACTTATTTTACCATCAACATTTTACCCAAAAATTCAACAAAAAGTCATGAAAAGTAGTCAAATAGGTTTCAAACTAACCAAATTCCACATGTCCATAGATTTTTATTTGAATGCAGGATTTGGACTAAATTTGGAGAATGGACCCACCAGGGGCCAAGCCCACTCACCAGGACCCATTTGGGCCCTAGTGGGGTGGCGCCGGCAACGCCTAGGTGGCGCCCACCACCAAGGAGAGGCCCAAACTCTCCCCTGCCAGGTCACTGATCTGTGTGACCACCCCAGGGCCAAATCTCAGCCCTTGGTCACTAGGTCGGTGGCATCGGAGGGCTAAGAAGAGATGTCACGTGGATCATGGCCTAATTGCCCATGTGACAGTTATTTGGACATGCAACCGACCTTGGAACTGCCTTGGAGGAGTCACTGGAGACCGTAGGATCAATGACGGTGCATCCAAGGGCCAGGGGGGTGGCAGCCGCCACCTAGGGCTATCGCCCGCCACTAGGGTTTGCCCTAGGTCGGTTGGCTGCCCCCTATAAGTACCCCCCTCACTCACTTGGGCTATAAATACCCCCTGGAGGCGTCACTTCATTTCAAGCAAGGAAAGGAAGGAAGAAGCAAGGCTAAAGCTAGAGAGGTAATAGCTTAGGATTTAGCCAAGCTTAGGCAAGTAGGTAGCTAGTAGAGCAAGGCATCCTTGCCTCATTGGCCTCGCGGAAGCGCTGCTCAAGGCTTAGCTCAAGAGTAGAAGCGTGAGAGTAATCGGTCCTGGAGTTGGGAAGAGTCTTCCTTCATCTCCGGTTCAGGTTTTGCTCTTGTAACTCAAGCACTTTACTATATTCTAGTTCATCATTTCAAGTATTACTTTATTCTACTTACCAGTATTGAGTAGTATACTTGATTGATTGCTTGAGTACCTAGCTATCCTACATTTCAATTCACTTAGCCATAGTAGTTAATCTCTAGTGTGCTTAGTGTTTGATCTTTGCCAATAGGTTGCTTAGATAGTTTAGTGTTTATCTTATTAAGTAAAGTATTTGCTCTGACGTCCGCAAGGGTGTCTCTATTCTAGGCCAGGATAGAGATAGTTAGAATATAATTAGGTGTGGTGCTTAGTTATAGACTTACCTTCAGATACGGCTAGACCCCCGGATAGCTGTGGTAGCAAGCAGGTGGTGACAGCCCTGTGCGCCTTGAATTCCACCACGTAGTGGTCTAGTTTAACAGTAAGGCTCGTTGTGCTAGCGTTCAACCTAAGTCAGGGGTAAAGGCTAGTACGCCTCGGTAGTTGACTAGATAAGAATAAAACTATACTTAACTTGGTTGCTTATTGGCATTTGCCTATCTTGCTTCGTAGTTATCTAGGAGTAGTTATTAGTTATTAGTTATCCTTAGTTATCTTTTCCCCCTATCTACCTATCCATCCACCTTACCTTAACCATTCATTTCATCCTTGCCTATCCACTCATAAATTCTTTCTAGCCTTTCATCTCCTCTCTTCTCTTCTCTACTTTCCCTTTCTTATTCTTCGACTCTCATCCCCTCCTTGACTCGACTCATACACCACCCTAACCTTCCTTTGGGATCAAATAAATCGACACCTGGTACTCCCAAGCGAAGTGCTACTATGATAGTTCTGTGCGCATGTAGAATCTCCTCTAGGTAGATTGCAATCTCTCTAGCTAGCTCCTACTAGTGTCGGTATTGACAACCCCATTTGACATTAGTAGATAGCTGCTTTAGCTTCACTCCTTTAGGTATAGTGACTGGACTTGCTACAAGCATTTCTGGCGCCGTTGCCAGGGATAGATTCCATAGTCTACTCCTAGTAACGACGTTAGCAAGTGTCAACAAGCATTTCTGGGCCGTTAACGGGGATAGTTGCCTAGCTCTATCTTTAGTGAAGTTAAGAACTACCAACAACGAGTGTAGCCTTGGTTTGATGATCCCGGTGTAACCGATTCCAAGGTAGAAGCACTGGAGATTAGCTCTGTTGAGGTATCGTGCTCCTCAAAGGGGAGCTGATGTCCATATTGGTAAGGGAGTTGTTGGTCGATTGTGCCAACCAACCTAGCCGAGGTTGGTTGTATTCGCCAATGGACGATGGTACCTTCCTCAGTTGAACTAAAAATGAGTCCCAGTTAGGCTCCTGTCAGGGGGATCTATTGAAGCTTTTTGAAGTTTGATCCAATCAACTCTTGGACGTTTTGAGTCGAATTGCGCAGTCCAAAGGGGATACGATGTCGGGCATTCGAGTCCTTTTCGGACCGAGAGTTCGTGTTCGAGTAGGAGTCAGATGTCTCAGCATGGTCCCCAGATTCTTGCGATTCTTGGATTGTTAGGTTTTCCAGGTCCTGGGCAAGACGGTCTGTCTTTGGCGTGGCTTGCGTTTCTGATTCAGGTTGAAGGTGTCGATGCAGCTTTCCTTGATCATCCGCGATCCATGTCCATGAGCCAAAACAAAATTGATCCCGCCGAGAACATGTTGAAGCAGTTCGCCGAGCTCTTCATCGTGGAATCACCGAGAGCCCCTACCTGGAGCGCCAGCTGTCGGTGTTTGTTAACCGGCAACTCGTCTTGGGGATTCCCAGATGATTTGTTCGGTGGGGATTGACATTCGTAGAACTCGACGCATACATAGGGACAATGATTTATACTGGTTCAGGCCGCTTAATAGCGTAATACCTTACGTCCAGTGGAGGCGTGTGCCTTGTGTTATGATCTGAGATTCAATGATAGGGGTAGGCGCCCGCTTCCCCTTATATAATTGGGTGAAGCTCAGCGCATACCGAGTCCTAGTCGGTTACAACAGAGGAGTCCTATTCTAATTACAAGACTTCCTTTAGAAACTCGACGAAGTTACAACGAGAGTCCTAATCCATGTTGTCTTCGCACCATGTCTTCGGATCTCCCACGATGTCCAGGACTAGTCTGAGTAATCATCTTCTGATGATATCTCTGACATTCTGGTCCGTGAGTGTCACTGTATGTTCAATTCCTTGTCGCGCTATGCACCAGAATTCGTAGATACTGAAGCTAAGAAGATCGCTAGCTTCAAAAGAGGGTTGAATACCAAGATGAAGAAAGAAATTGCTGCTTATGTGGCTAGATGTGATACATGTTGTCGAGTGAAAGCTATTCACCTGAAGCCAGCTGGAATGCTTCAACCGTTATCCGTACCCGAGTGGAAATGGGAAGAAGTGAGTATGGATTTTATCACCGGTCTACCAACTACCCAGAAGGGAAATGACTCAATTTGGGTAATTGTGGATCGTCTCACCAAGACAACACATTTCATTCTAGTCAAGACCCGCTATCAAGCATGAGACTATGCGGAGATCTACTTAAGTCACATTGTTCGACTCCATGGTATACCAAAGATCATAGTCTCAGATCGGGGATCACAGTTTACTGCACCATTTGGAGAGAAACTGCAAAAGGAGTTAGGAACAGAGTTGGTCTGAAGTTCGACCTATCATCCACAAACGTCAGGGCAAACAGAAAGAGTGAACCAAGTGTTGGAAGATATGTTGAGAGCCTGTGTGATATCAGCAAAAGGTTCTTGGGAGAAATGGTTACCTTTAGCAGAGTTCGCATACAATAATAGTTACCAAGAGATCATTCAGATGGCACCTTTTGAAGCCCTATATGGTAGAAGATGCAGGACACCGGTAAATTAGGTTGAACCAGGAGAACGTCGGTATTATGGAATTGATTTCATTAAAGAAGCAGAAGAACAAGTTAGAACCATTGAACAGCACATGGCAGCTGTCCAATCTCGACAGAAGAGCTATGCTGATAAACGTAGAAGGTCGCTAGAGTTTAGTGTCAGTGATTACGTTTACTTGAAAGTTTCACCTATGAAAGGCGTCAAATGCTTTGGAGTTAAAAGAAAGTTAGCACCAAGATTTGTGGGGCCATATAGAGTTGTAAAAAGGAGGGGAGGAAGTAGCTTATCAACTATAGTTGCCAGAACATTTGAAGGCTATATTCCCTGTATTCCATGTGTCACAACTGAAGAAGTGTCTTCGAGTACCAGAAGAAGTACAACCAACCAACATCAAGTTGCAATCCGATCTTACTTACTCCGTATAGCCGCACCGAGTACTTGATGAAAAGAAAAAGAAGAAGCACTCATGGAAGAATAATTAAGCAATACAAGGTAACTTGGAGTGAGCAAGATGATCGGGATGCTACTTGGGAGACGGATGACTACCTAAAGGAGGTTTACCCACACTTTTATGAGAAATGGTTAGTAACTCAAATCTCAGGACGAGATTTCTTTAAGGAGGGGAGGGCTGTAACACCCTAGGTCTTAAGCAACCCTAAATGCATAACTTGTCATAGCATGAGCATGGCATCACATCATTTCATGTGCATCTTGTGTGGTATGTTTGTTTAAGTCCTTGCCTAGTCTCTAGTATAGCTATTAGATGCTTTTTGTTTTCTGACCAAGTGCCTTAAACCAAAGTTGTAGATCTTGACAAAAGGAGCAACTTTCCTTAAGGGTACTTTTTCAGAAAAGGTCATTTAGTGTTTATTTCTTGCATTAGAAAAATAGGCTAGAAGTGAAATTCTTTTTCCAGACAGAATTTGGACTTGAGCCTTAAAGATGAATTGTTCCTTATGAAATTCTAAGCAATTTTGCTTTTAGGACCTTTTCCTAATTCAGCTTAGTTTGGGAGATAAAGGGCAGAAAAGAAAATGAACAAAACCTCCTTTGTTTAAACCCTAGCGGGACCCACATGTCAGCCCCTTCTTCCCCTCCCCCCGCGCGTGCCCCGCGCCGCCCGGCTCGCAGCGCCGTACGCCAGCACCGCCGCTCGTGCACGCTGCTCGCTCGCGCACAAGCAAACAGCGAAGCCGACCGCTCCTCACGCGCCGACTCAACCACCATCCCGACAAACCCCTCTGCCCCCTCGCTGCTCGCCCGCCGCACGCTCGCCGCACCGCTGTCCGGTCGGAACGGCAGACGGGAGCCGGCCAGGTTCAATGAACCAGCGTCCGTGCCTGCCTTTGCCTCCTCTCCTCCTCGCGTTTCCAACAGAGCCGCTCACTTCCTCTCTCGCTCGCTCTCTCTTCTCTACCTTCCTCTCCACCGCACCGCCGCGCCGCCCGCCGAACTCCAGCGAGCGATTCCTCGCTGGCCAGGGCACCGCCGACCGATTCCCTTCGCTCATCTCTCTGCCTTAACCTCCTCTATCATCTCCCCTCTCCTTCGCTCTAGCTGGCAGGAACGCCGAGTGCCATCCTCGGGCTCCCGCCATGGCCGCCGCCGTGACCTTCACGTGAATCGGCCATCTCCGGCCAAACTACCACGAACCAAACCCCGTTCTAGCCTTCTCTACCTCCGTAGTTGCTTTGGTTTAGATGGAGACGTCTCTAGCGCTGTGCTCCGGCCGGAACTAGGCCTTGCCATGGCCATGTCCGCTGCGGACTGCCGCCGTGCGTGGCACCGACTCATGCCAGGGTCGGCATGGCTCGTGCACCGCACGAATAGGTCGCTTAGGGTGTGCTTGAGATAGTGCTGGTGTCGCCAAGCCTCGGCATAGCCAGGGAGGACCTCAGCGTCGCGTCGCAGCGCCGCCGCTCCGCCATGGCCGCCGTCGAGCTTGCTCCGGTGATCTTCTGGCGTGGAGACCTAGCCTACCATGTCCGCCTCGCGAAGTCGAGTCTTGAGGTAGGGTTGGTGTCGCCAGAAATCTCGCCGCCGGTTGACCAGCGGGCGTGGGCCACCTGACAAGTGGGCCCCGCTGGCAGAGAAAGAGGAGAGAGGGAGAGAAGAGTCCCTGTGCACTAGCGTTCGGGAAGTCCGGGTGCGTGTACATTTGTGTTTATGTCTCTGGGTGTGTTAAGCCCCGGTACCCGTAACGTTTTATGATGGATTTCCTTTAAACCAATTTTTGCAGAATAGGTTAAATACTTCTAAAATTCATTAAAGGCTCATTTTAAGTCCAAATGATGTGAAACAAATTTTGTTGTGCTGGAAATGAATGGACCTACCTGTTAAAAATATTAGCTGCATATTTGTTATACTTTTGTATGCAATTTTATTTAATCAAGTAAATGGATATTAACTTAGAAAATACATAACTAATTTTGTATACCTTAGAAAAATATGATTCTAATTTTGTTAGGTTTGTGATAATAAGTAGTATTTGGGAAAAATATAATATGTATAGGTCCTGTGGAAAATATTGGCAGAAACATTTAAATTGATTAAATGTTGATTTCTTTACGTAATTTTAATAAATAGAAATGCTTAGGTTCTGAGGTTGGTAATTTTTGTGCAGTTATGTTAGAGTATGAAGTTGCCATGAAAAATGTTAGGTTGGACTAAATGACAGTTGGTAGTACAAACTATGAAAAGTGCCAATCTGTGAATTAATAGGATTAATTTTTATTGCATGTTAGATTTACTATTCTGGGCTGAAATTTTTATGGTAGATTAGTTTTGGTCTGTACCGGTCTGTGTAAAAGTTTGGGAATTTTCTGAAGTCATTTCAATATGATGATAGCTATGCCTGTTAAATGAATCAATAAAAAGGGATTAAGTGGATGGTTAAGTAAGATGAATAAGTTAAGTAATGTTGTTAGATAGGGTACATTAAGTGGCTGTTTAGGAAGGTTAACAGAATTATTAGGCTATAGGGTAGTAGCAAGAGTAGTTAGTAGTCAACCGGATGAGGTTGACTACCTTGTTGAAGAGAATGAAGTAGATGACATGTGCTTATCTCCTGAGTTGTCTTTAACCAATGATTGCATCACATAAGCATCCTATGTGCATTCGTCGTATTAATACATGTTATGCACTATACAGGATCGCTAGAGGAGACCCTGAATGATGGACGAGGAGGTCAGAGATATCATCTATCGATGATTACTCCGACTAATCCAGGATGGCTTTAGAGATCCGAAGACTTGTAACGAAGTGTACATGGATTAGGACTCTAGTTTGTAACTTAGCCGAGTTGTAAAAGGAAGTCCTGTAATTAGAATAGGACTCCACTGTTGTAACCGGCTAGGACTCGGTCTGCGCTGAGGCTCACCCGAATATATAAGGCGAACCGGGCGCAGGTCCTAGAGAATCAAACATTGAATCATAAGCAATACACAAGGCACACGCCGCACTGGACGTAAGGTATTACGCTACTTAGCGGCCTGAACAAGTATAAATCGTTGTCCCTATGTAATCGCTGAGTCCTACGAACGCCGATCCCCACCGAACAAATCGTCTGAGATTCCTCAAGACGAGTTGCCGGTTAACAAACACAGACCTCAACAGGCATTGTCCAAAGGATCCCTTCGGATTACCAAGGATAGACCAAATAGTTGATGCCACCGCAGGCTCCGCCTTACTCTCTTTTCTGGATTGCTACTCCGGGTACCATCAGATTGCCCTCAAAGAAGAAGACCAACCTAAGACATCGTTCATTACTCTTTTGGAGCATACTGTTACAAAACTATGTCCTTTGGACTAAAGAACGCGGGGGCTACTTATCAACGCGCCATCCAAGATTGCCTGGGTGATCAGATTGGCCGCAATGCAGAGAGCTATGTTGATGATGTAGTCATAAAAACAAAGGATCCGACTACCCTGATATCAGACCTAGAGGAAACCTTCAACCGGTTACGTGCGTATCAATGGAGACTCAATCCAACCAAATGTGTCTTCGGGGTACCCTCAGGACAGTTACTCGGATTCCTCGTTAGTCATCGAGGCATCGAGGCTAGTCAAAAGCAGATCATAGCTATCATCAACAACGTTAAATCAATTTATCTCACGGCTCGAGAAAAAGGGATTGCCTTTCTTCAAATTGCTTAAAGCTGGCGACAAATTTCAGTGGACAGAGATGAAGCGGACAGAGCTTTGAACAACTCAAAAGCTACCTTATCAATTCACCCGTACTGACACCGCCGGAGCCCAGGGAACCGATGATGCTGTATATCGCAGCTACCACACACGTTGTGAGTACTGCAATCGTGGTGGAGCGCAAAGACGACAAGCACATCTACAACACCCAACGGCCAGTTTACTACATCAGCGAGGTACTATCTGACTCGAAAGTCAGGTACCCGCAAGTACAAAAAATGCTCTATGCTTTACTCATATCCTCAAGAAAGCTGAGGCACTACTTCGAAGCTCATGAGGTCACGGTAGTCACGGATTTCCTTTAGAAGAAATCCTTCACAACCGTGATGCTACTGGAAGGATTTCCAAGGGGCAGTGAATTAGGGGCACTCAACATCAAGTTCACTCCGAGGAAAGCTATCAAGTCTCAGGCCCTAGCTGATTTTGTCGCCGAATGGACTGAAATACAGCAGACTAGAGACAACGCTACTCCCGATCATTGGAAGATGTACTTCGATGGGTCCCTAAAACTCGGAGGAGCAGGAGCCGGAGTCCTTCTTGTATCACCCGCTGGCAAACAGCTCAAATACGTTCTGCAAATATTGTGGCCAGCCACCAACAATGAAGCAGAATATGAGGCACTGCTCCACGCACTTAAAATAGCAGTCACTTTGGGCATTAAGCGGCTATTAGTCTATGGCGATTCTTCTGTGGTCATTCACCAAGTTAATAAAGACTGGGACTGTACCAAGCAAACAATGAACGCCTATTGTGCTGAATTACGCAAGCTGGAAAAACACTTTGCAGGACTGGAACTCATTCATGTTACCCGGGATCTCAACGTGGGCAGCAGATATACTCGCGAAATTGGGTTCTAACAGAGCACAAGTTCCCAGCGGTACCTTTGTACATGAGTTATCCAAGCCTCCAATCCAAGAGAAGGAGGAGTTCAAGCCAGAACCCGCAACCCAGGTCCTATCTCTAGCACCCGACTGGACACGAGTTTTCATTGATTACTTCAAGGAACATAAACTACCAAGCGACAAAACTACAGCAGAGCAAGTCACCAGGCATAGCAAAAACTATGTTCTAGTCGGGGATAAGCTGTATCGACGCGGAGCTTCATCAGGGGTCCTCCTCAAGTGTATTACACCAGAAGAATGCAGGGAAATCCTAAATGAAGTCCACTCTGGGTCCTGCGGTAATCACGCAGCTTCAAGGACACTAGTCGGAAAAATCTTCAGGTCAGGATACTACTGGCCCTCAGCTCTAAAAGACGCGGAAGACTTAGTCCGCCGCTGTCAATCATGCCAGTTCTTTGCCAAGCAGCAGCATGTACCCGCACATGAACTGATATGCATCCCTCCGTCATGGCCCTTCTCATGCTGGGGACTCGATATGGTGGGTCCTCTCAAGCGCGCCCCAGGCGGATTCGAGTACATCTACGTTGCAATCGACAAATTCACAAAATGGATCGAGTACATGCCCTTGGTCAAATTCAATGCTTCCAAGTCAGTCCACTTCATGCAGAGCATCTTTCACCGCTTTGGAATGCCGCATAGAATCATCACTGATCTTGGGTCCCCTTTACGGCTATCGAATTCAAGTCGTGGGCCAGCGACTGTGGAATCAAGATAGACTACGCATCAGTGGCTCACCTCAGTCAATGGTCAAGTTGAAATGAAAGAGCAAACGCCCTGATTCTCACTGGATTAAAACCAAGGCTATTTGACCTCCTAAAAGATCACGGCAGAAGTGGGTTGAAGAATTGCCTAAGGTAGTCTAGGGGTATGAACACAACAAAGTCGGGCAACAGGCCAAACACTTTCTTCTTTCTGGTATATGGCACTGAAGCAATCTTACCGGCTGACTTAATCTGGAACTCCCCATGAACGGAGCAGTACAACGAGGGCGAAGCTGATGATACCAGGCGGTTAGAAGTCGACAGCCTTGAAGAAGCCCGACTAACCGCACTTTTTCAGTCAGCAAGATACCTTCAAGGGATGAGGCGCTATTATGATAAGAACGTTCATCACCGCACTTCCAAGTAGGAACATGGTGTTGAAGAAAATTCAGAACACCGTTGGACGTCACAAGCTCATGAGTCCATGGGAAGGTCCTTATATTGTATCTAAAGTAACAAGACCCGGGTCATTTGAGCTAGTCATTGAAGATGGATCTCCACTGCCAAATTCATGGAATATAGAGCACTTGAAGAAATTCCATACTTAAGGACTATGCTACACTTCTGATTCAGGGCAATTGTATTTATTAGTCGGATATTAATAAAGTTTGAAGTTCATATGACATAAGAACTTTTATCCAGGCTTTTTCTACACCTCATCACGACTATTCAGTCGCATAACAGTCTCTGCAATAGCAGGGCTTACCTCCGACTAATATATAATATTATTCGGATAGATTGGTTCAGCGGAAACCATACTTGAGTTACGAGCTTCGAGCTCAATATAAACTCACAAGGTAGTACGGCTTAACACCCGGCTATCAGCCTATAGCGAATATGAATCCACTATAGTGGACAACAGTTCCTATAAGGCATAACAAGGTGGATTAATACTCACCCTGTTACACATTTCTTGGACAGAGGTCCACCCACCTTCGCACTCAAGCTGGGATCGTCAAGAGGATATGATTCACCCAGAAGGAACCAATTCTACGGTCCTTCAAGAGGTGCTTGATCATTGTTATCCCTTGAACAAGGGTACTAAGAGTAGTACTCGGGCAAGACTAAGTTCCCTACACAGTGGTTAGAGAAACAAAGTCACACGACCCCAACTAAAGTGCTTGCGAGCACTCGGATAGACTCGTCTAATTAGACGCCTGGTCATACATCCACAACAAATAAACTCAACCCATTGCCAAAGAAATTTGCAGCAATATGGAGTTGGACATATATGCAATTCACAAGATTCAAAAGTAACCAATATTTTGATATCTTATAATAATTGTTTTCAGGAGATACAAGCTGCAGGGACTGAGAGGAGCCTAGACTACTCTACAAGATCTAATATCTGTGAGTACTCCTCCGCGGCGGCCTTCACCTCCTCTTGCATTACCGCAAGGTCCTCGTCATCTTTGCCCTCAGGAAGGGTCATCAGAGCGGACAGGTCAAAGGACGGCAGATGCAGCCGCAACGTTGCCATCAGACCCTGCACCACGGAGATCGACATATCTTTGATGTATTGCGCCAGCCGCCCAGGTGCAGCTTTGGCCCGTTCAATCAAAGACTCCTCGACTCCTGCCGGCGCTGGAATCATGTTGAGCAGGGGCTCGACAGCTTGCTCCAAGGCCATCAAGGAATCCCGCGACTCCTTAGTAGACTTCAAAGCCTGCAGAAGGCCCCGGTCAGCACCCTCACGCATCAATTTGGCTTCTTGAAGAGTACTCTGCGCATTAGCAAATACCTCTTCAAGCTCCGCCTACTTCCGATTGAAGGCGTTCTGCCACCCAGAAGCCAGCTTATTTGCATCTGCATACAAAACAGTCAGTTATCATGTCATTCGACTAATATTATAGAGCAGAACGACACAGAAACTCCAAGTATACCTTCAAGCTGCTTTTTAGAACTCTTCTTGAGCTCCTTCAACTTCTGTTCCATAGCAGCGGACTTGGATATTAGCTCACCCTCTCGATCGTTAGCAGCGTCACGCTCCGCTACCACTTCCTTGAGGTTGCCTTGGAGTTCGTTAATGCGATTATGCAAAACCTGGGTGGCTACCTTCTAACTAATTTGGTCCTGGGCAATATAGTCCCGAAGCTCTTGGTTTTCACGAGACAGCTCCTGGCGGATCCGGGTGACTTGATCTCTAACCTTGAAGTCAAAGGACTACAATACAATAATATTGTGAGTACTCGGATGAGTTTACAGTATAACAAGAAGAGATCGAGACTCTTACCTCAACAAATTGGTGAAGAGCTTCAAAAGGAGCCCTCACCTGATCCCTCAGCTCCTTCAGCCGAGTAAGATCCTGGTCATACCCGGATACGTCATGAGTAACTCCTTGGCGCGAGGACTCGGGTGCATCTAAAGATCCTCCATGCTGTCAAGCTGAGCCCTCTGCATGTATCTCCGCCAAGACCATGTCCAGGGTAGGTTCGTCCGGCTGTCGTGTACGAAAAAACTAGTCATTCCACACTCGGTCAAACTCCAATTGAGTGGGAGAACGAAAGATGGAGTACGGCCAACCAACCTGAGGCAATGGAAGAGCATCCGCGTCAGGAGCAGCTTCGACCTAAGACTTGGACGCAGAGGAGTCAGGCAGCGGATCTACCTGACTGAAGGTTGGCGGCATGCTGGAGTCATCCTTGGCCAGCGGCTCTGACTCCTCTACCGCCTGAGGATCAGGAACGGTGCTCGAGGCTGTTGCACCTGGTTTTGTCTTCCTGCAAGCAGACAAGTATACATGTCAGTATCAGAAACTGTGTACACTCTACAAAGCTGAAAAACTTACTTCACGAGCTTCAAAAGCTTTGGTAGCTTCAAGAGCGGCTGTAGTAAAAGTGGGTCTGAAGTCGGAGGCTTCTCAGACACCACGCTGCTTGAAGTCCCTTGCGCCGTCCCAGCATCTGATACAGTGACATATATAAGACAAGAGTGAAGGACCGAGAAAGCACTAGCAAGGCGACCAGCGGGGGGGTGAATGGGAGCTCAAAAATTTCCTTCAGAAACTTTGGCCCAATGTCCCAAAATCGACCCCAAGAGACGGCGACTAAACCGTGATGCTCACGACCCTTGGAAGAGGGTGGATGATCCCTAAAATCACAGCGGAGCACCACCAAGAAGAGGCAAACCAAACTCCAAAAGTTCCGGCTCGAACACAACCCCAAAAACCAAGTCCCGGACGTAGATAGATGGCTACGTCGAGAAACTCCTAAATACCTATGCTAACAAGTAGCGAAGATACCTAAAGAGGTTTCTTGGTCAACTATAGGGCCAAACGAGAAGTCCGGAAACCAAGCGAACAAGCCGGGAGAGCAAACGCACTAAACCGGAGCAATCAGCAGGATCTCGGACAGTCCGGACCTGGAGTCCCGGACTGTCCGCCCAAGGCCGGACTGTCCGCGCTCTGGTGGCGGACTGTCCGCCAGTCAAAAGTGCAAAACCACACAGTTGCTGAAGTCCCCCTGCTCGATCCCGGACTGTCCGCGCTTTAGCACGGCAGACTGCCCGCCGGTGACCCGAGCCAAGAACAGCAGGGACTGGTCACGGCTGGTCTGAACCAGCCCCGACGCGCAGACTGTCCACGCCTGGGACGGCGGACTGTCCGCCAATGCCCAGTGAGGGCGATTTCAATCGCCCTTCTAAAAGGGGAAATCATCCGCCCAAAACAACCAAATCACCGGGAAATCAAAAGGGAAGGTGGATGAACCGAAAAAGCGCCACGAAAACGAAATCGTCCCGATCTATTCGATCATGAGGAGTTAGATGAATTTCTTGGTTGAAATGACCTCCTCAATGATACGAACAAATGATTCAAACGGATTTCGCAAAGACGCACTAGAGAGGGAGATCGAGTGACAGGAAAATCGCGAAGAAAACGAAGAACGCGAAGAACACGAATCAAAACGCAAATCAAGTCATCGATCTGCACTGCAACGGTGAGGATACGGCCTCACTTCCTCAAATCAACAGCACACAGAGGCAAGTCTCTCTGTGGATCTCAGCTAGCTACAGCAGGGAATGGGAGAGCAGGAAACCCTAAGTGCAAAAGAGCAAATGACTGAGATAGATGGGAGGAGGGTGTCTCCCTACTACTTATCCTAATTCTAACCTAAGTCTAATTCCTACTCTACCCGTCTCTATTCTAATAACAGAGCGAGCCAGTCAAACCCTAGGGTTAGTCTGGACCAACTCGAGTAGTAGGTGTATCCGACGGCCACGCCCGCTCGACTCGAAGCGTTGCCTCGATGCAACCTCCAGATCGCCGCCACGTGCCGCCCTCGCTCTGCACCCCCGGTTTTGTGGCCCAAACCGGGAAACCAGCCTTTTCCAGCCAACCCCCGGTTTTGAGGCCCAAACCGGAAAACCAGCCCACCAGCACCTGAGTTTTGAGGCCAAACTCAGCAAACCCTCAGAGCCCAGGTTTTGAGGCCCAAACCTGGAAACCGTCCTCAGCCCGAGTTTTGTGGCCAAACTCGGAAACCCTCAGCCCGAGTTTTGTGGCCAAACTCGGAAACCGTCCACGCCCAGGTTTTGAGGCCCAAACCTGGAAACCGTCCATCTGATGGTTTTTCTCTGGCTCTACCACCAAACCGACGTCGTAGAGGGGATGCACCTCCCGTGCACCCCGTCCACCGACACGTGTCCCCGAGTCCACGACTCAGGCAACACATGACCGCACTTCTTCACTTGTTGTCGTCACAGGCTGCCAGCCACCACAGCTGATCCTCGGGCCTCTGGTCCCTCAGTCCAAGTCTCACATCCGCCCTTCGCCACTCTTGGTCCATCGGCACGGCCTGTCTCTACTTGACCTTCACCTCGCCGTCGATCACTGCATCCGTGCTCGACACCTGCACAACACAAGCCAAAGAACATGCGCATCATACCAGTTGACAATCACTCATCACTCAGAGACCCGGCATACACCCATGTATCCGCAATCTCCCCCTTGATGAGTGCATTGTCAACTACTCACACAAATCATAATGGAAAGAAGAAAGAGGAGGAAGGAAGAAGAAGAGAGAACTCGACCAAATGACCCAAAAGCCTAGCAAAGCCGAAGAAGGTCAAGTGGAAAGAGCAAAAGAACTTGGTCCCCAAAGACATGGGCAACGGCTCGACGCAACCAAGCAAAGCAAAGCTAGCCCTCAAGAAGAGGTAGAACAGGCTCAACACCGCTAGCAAAACACAAATCGAAAATATCGAAGCAAAATGCTAGTCCCTCAAGATAGAGGCACAGAGGCTCAACACAACTAGCAAAGAAAGCTCGATACCGATGCCTTTCGGCCAACAAGAGACAACAAGCTCAAGCTCCCTCGATTAGTGCAAACAACCAAGAAAACACTCCCTCTCAAATGAGCACTCGGGAAGCACAAATGATTTGCAAATTCTCCCCCTTAGTTGAAAATGCACGAATCAAGCAAAAGTCTCTCCCCATCAGAAAAGGCACCAACAAAAGTGCTAACAAGGGAGGTTCTCCCCCTTCGAACATGCATATGAGTCAAAATGCAGGTTAGCAGCTTCAGGCATACAGTCAAAAGAATGCAAAGATGCTCTAAACAGTATAACTCTAAAGAGCAAAGGCTCAAACTGATCACTACATATGAAATATGAACATATGAGCAGAAAAGAGCAGTTTTGAGTCAAAAAGGTGTTCACCATCAAAATAGCACTAGCAATGTATAAGCAGGAGTCTGAACAAGTGCTAAACATGTATACAAGGTGAACTACCCCTAGCAAAGTTCAATCATCATGCTTAAGAATGAAACATATACTTGTGAATTCAAATTCAGATCGGAGTTGCAGCGGTGAAATTTCACAAGTTCAATTATTAGCATGTGATTGCGAGAGGTTGAAAGCTTGTCATTGCCTAACTTTTCAACCGAGCGAAGCCTATGCCGAAGCAATCAGAAGCTTAAAGCTACGGTTTCGGTCATACACTACACGGCTCAAGTTTAACTCAAAGTGCAATGAGAAACCGTCTCGATATCGTGATGTGTTGACAAGCAGTCCCATCTCGATCTTTTCAATTCACTAAGACTTGGTTCAAAATTTAAACATGATATGAACAGACCAAGCAAGTGAATGACTCAGAACTAGAGACATAGCAACCTAGCATATATGAAAAGCACGAGTAAACTCAACACATCCTACACATGCTAGTTGCATATCTCAATGGTGAATATTTCAGATTTTAAGTTATTAAGCAAATTCACCATTTCAAAATAGCTTGGCTCACAACATGTACTAGTGATCAGAAAGAGCATAAGCTACAAGCATCAACATAAGCATCGGAGCATACTACATAGAGCATAGTTACATTCTAGTGATTATAGACATGAAGCTCAGAATGTAAATGCGTATGCTAAAATGCAAGAGAAAAGAAAGACAAACGAAAGAAAGTCAGTCTACTATACAAGATCCAAAATGTTTCCCCATCTAAAAGGGGAAACACACACCAAGCTCACCCCTCAACCGATTAAAGGTTGATTCGTCTAAAGGCTTGGTGAAAATATCAGCCAGTTGATGATGAGTATCGACATGGCGAAGGTTGATTTCACCCTCCTCTCCTGGTGGTCTCGCAAGAAATGAAAGCGCACATCAATGTGTTTGGTCTTCGAGTGAAGCACGGGGTTCTTAGCAACGCTAATAGCACTCGTGCTGTCACAAAGCAAAGGAACACGAGTAAAGCTCAGACCAAAATCACGCAAAGTGGCCATCATCCAAAGCAACTGGGAACAGCAGCTAGCCGCAGCAACATATTCAGCCTCTGTAGTGGACTGAGCGACACTAGACTGCTTACGAGAAGACCACACAAACAAGAGAAGAACCAATAAACTGGCAAGTCCCAGAAGTGGACTTGCGCTCAATACGGCAACCAGCAAAATCGGCATCTGAATAACCGCAAAGGGAGAGGGTAGAAGAAGCAGAATACCAAATCCCGAACTCAGGTGTGAAACGAAGGTACCTAAAAATCCGCTTCACCGCCTGACGGTGAGAAGTGCGCGGCGACGCCTGAAAGCGCGCGAACAGACACACCGCGAACTGGATGTCCGGGCGTGTCGCCGTCAGGTAGAGGAGCGACCCGATCATGCTTCGGTACTCCTTCTGGTCCACTGCTTCTCCATCCACATCCGCATCCAGGGCAGTCGTCGTCGACATGGGTGTTGGAAGAGGCTTGGCCTCACCCATATCGAACCGCTTCAGCAAGTCCTTGGTGTACTTGCCCTGGTGCACAAACGTCCCCTCTCGGGATTGCTTAATTTGCAACCCGAGAAAGAATGTCAGCTCGCCCATCATGCTCATCTCGAACTCTCTGCTCATAATATCTGCAAACTTGGCAACCAAAGCGTGAGAAGAACCACCGAAAATGATATCATCCACATAAATCTGGACAAGAGAGAGTGTCTTTGCCTTGCTTGAGGAGAAAGAGCGTTTTATCTACACATCCCATTTTAAAACCCTTAGCAAGCAAAAAAGTTTTCAATCTATCATACCAGGCTCTAGGGGCTTGTTTCAAACCATATAAAGCTTTGTGAAGTTTAAAAACATGGTTTGGGAACTTGGGATTTTCAAAAGGGGGGTTGCTCAACATACACTTCTTCTTCTATGTAGCCATTTAAGAAGGCACTCTTGACATCCATTTGAAAGAGTTTAAAACCTTTGGATGCAGCAAAAGCCAAGAGTATCCTAATAGCCTCCAAACGAGCTACAGGAGCAAAAGTCTCCTCAAAGTCTATCCCCTCCTTCTGACTATAACCCTTGGCCACAAGACGCGCTTTGTTCCTCACAATGTGGCCGTCCTCTCCTTGTTTATTTTTGAAAAACCATTTTGTCCCAATAGGATTACAGTTAGGAGGAGGAGGAACTAGAACCCAAACCAGATTTCTCTCAAAGTTTTCTAACTCCTCATGCATGGCATTGACCCAATCCGGATCCGTCAAAGCGTGTCCAACATCTCGGGGCTCAAAATTAGCAACAAAAGCAGAATGAGCGAAGTGAGAGATGTGCTATGACCTGGACCGAGTAACCCGTTCGTCGATGCTGCCGATCATCTGCTGAGGCGGGTGCTAGCGCTGAATGTGTCGTGGCGCCTCCCGAGGTGAAGTAGCCTCCCCCTCAACAGCAGCTGGTGCCTCCCGGGTACAAATGGTACCGCTCGGGGTGGCGGATCCCACGGCCCCCAGGAGGAAGAGGTGTCGGGGCCGTGAGTCGTCGTAGAAGCCGCTCTTTGCGGCACGGCAGGTGGAGGGGGTGCTGGATCATCCATACCTTCAGCACCCTCGTCCTCATCATCAAAAAGAGGCTCACCAACCTCATGATCACCTGCACACTCAAAACGAGAAGAAGGACAAACCATGGTCTCGTCGAAGGTGACATCGGATGTCTCCATGACTCGGTTAGTGTCAAGGTTAAGTACACGATAAGCTCGAGTGTGAGTGCCATAACCCAAAAACACACCGTCTGAAGAACGAGACTCAAATTTATCCAAGTTGCCCTTTTTGAGTATAAAACAATGGCAACCAAAAACTCAAAAATAACTTACCTTGGGCAGTTTTCCAAAACGCAACTCATAAGAAGTCTTCTTCAAGAAAGCTCTCAGAAAAATGCGATTTGAAATGTAGCATGCAGTGTTCATAGCTTCGGCCCAATATCGCCTAGGAGTCCTATGCTCATCGAGCATCGTCCTGGCCATCTCAACAAGGGTCCAATTCTTCCTCTCTACAACACCATTCTGAGGGGGTGTGTGTAGGGGAAGAAAACTGATGCTCTAAACCCAAAGAGTTACAAAACTTCTCAAAATCCGAATTCTTGAATTCGGAACCATTATCACTCCTAATTGCTCGCATCGAGTTCAAAGGGAACTCGTTCTGAAGACGCAAAATCAGATTGCGAGCAAAGGAGAAAGTCTCGGTCTTCTGAGCTAAAAAGAAGACCCACGAATATCTCGAAAAGTCATCAACAACAACAAGCACATACCACTTCCCCCCAACCGAGCTCACCCGAGCCGGACCAACAAGGTCCATGTGCAAAAGCTCTCCAGGGCGCTTGGTCATGACCTGAGTCACTGGATGGTGGGGAGCAGCAACCATCTTCCCGTGTCTACACGAGTGGCAAACAAGATCCTTCTCCATATGCAACTTGGGCAATCCTCGGATTAGTCCAAGTGAACTAAGCCTTGCAAGCAAGTGAAGCTCAAATGTCCAAGTCTCCTATGCCACTTCCAAAGATCGGGGAGGAAGGTCCAGCCACAAGACAACGAGAAGTGCCAAAAGACTCCGAGAAATTCGCATGAAAGACTTTTCCAAAGGGCGAAATCAAACACACAAGATTGCCCTGAGGATCCAAAATACGACTAAGATTCGGTTTAAAACGAATCTCATAGTCGTCGTCAAAAAGTTGCGAAACAGAAAGAAGGTTAAAGTGCAAGTTAGAAACAAGAGCAACATCGCGCAACACAAAGTGCTCATTAACTCGCACCGACCCGCGAGACAATACCTTACCTTTGCTATTGTCGCCGAAGGTTATGTACTCCTTTCCGGCAACAGGGCTAAGGCTGGAGAACCACTTGGCGTTTCCGGTCATGTGCCTCGAGCAACCGGAATCCACCAACCAAATGTCCTCCAACCGTTTTACCTACATCAATAAAAAGACATAGGTGAGCATACGGTCCAACACTGGGGTTAGTGAAGTAGGAGGAAGAATACCAGTGTTGGGCCGGCTGCTCAAAAGAACGGTTAGCAGAAAAAACCATTCCTAGCACGTCTACGAGAGGAGCGATCACCATGTAGAGGAAAACAGGGTCCGCTAAGGAAGGAGCGTCCACCGCGATACTCAAAACGCGGTGGGGGATAACGCTCAACTACAAAGCCTCCGCCACGGGGTCCATAGCCTACAACTGCAGGCTCCCGCCGGGCACGCTCTCTACGAGGCCTAGGCCTAGCAACTTGAGGTACTGTGCCTCTAGGCCTAGCATCTCTCCTCGGAGCTCTCTGCTGCCTAGGCCAGGGAACTTGAGGTTCTGGACCTCTGGGCCTAGCTACTCTCCTTGGAGCACTCCTCTGAACATTTGACACATGTACATCATGGAAAGGATGGTACATGTCCGTGTTGTTCATCTCCCTAGCACGACGCACTCTCTCTTGCGCCTAAAGCAGAACTCGCTCAAGTGTCCATCTCTCCCACAGAAATCACAATGATACCTCACCGCACGCAAAGGGGTTGTTGGTACTCATGGCTGTGGGTGTGGATCACTTTGCCCTTCTGAGGCAACTCCTCCTGGATAGGTGGCATTGTATCCAGCTTGTTCTTTAGGTGGTTGGGTTTGGGATGCCACACTTGGTTCTTGGGTGGAGCTCTCGGAGGTTCCTCAAATACCCCATCCTTGGTGGTAGGCTTGACGGGCTCTTTGGGTGGAAGCTTGGTCAGTTTGGGAGTAGTGGTTGAGTTGAGCTTCTCACTAGGATTCAGACCACTCGACTCTCCAATCTTCCCAAAAGCAGAAAGATCAACACCCTGAGCAACACCTACACCAGAACCTCCAGCAGCTCGCTTAAATTGGGAGATCATCATCCCGAGCTGTGGCTCACTACAAGAGACCCATGACAAGATGGTCCGAAGGTATGTCTTTTCCTCCTCGGTTTGCATCTTGCCATGCTTGACATTCGCAATCTCCATATCCAAACCCTCCACAAAGCACACCTAGCCACACAAGTGCTACCTGAGTTGGCCTCCTCAAGAGACACAATCTTGGCATTCTTCTCTGCCAACTCAGATTGCAAGACAGGACAAGTCTTGCATGCACCCAACAGAGAAGGTCTAGCCTTCAGCTCATCCACCTCTCCTACCAATGCAGCATACTTACTTCTCAAAGTGAGAAGGTCAGTCATGTGCGTGGTGCACATCTCACACTCAACTTCCTCTGACACAACCACGGTGGACTTGGCAAACTCAAGCTCCCTCACCGTGTCCTCCCACTTCTGCCTAAACCTTGCGCTCTCTAGCGGCACGCCTAAGCAACTTGACTAAGAAGCGCGGCAGTAAGCTTCTCAACCTCAGCAGAAAGCTCGTCGTGAGTGAGGGATACCTGGGAGGTGTCGTCATCGACGTCGTCGCGAGGGGAGTGCTCCAGCTTGCCGTCGACCTCATCACCAAGCGCCATGGTGCAGAAGTCGTCGTCGTCGGCGAAGAAGCAGAGACCGTTCAGCTTGTCCTCGATCTTCTTCTTCTTCTCGGACTCGTCATCGCTTGAGCAAGCGGCGTCGTCATCCGAGCCATCGACGTCGCTGAGCGTGGCGAAGAACGCACGCTGCTCAGCTTGGGCCTTCTCCAAGTACTTCTTCTTGATGTACTCCTTGTCGAAGCCGCCCCTCCGCTTGTGCCTCGCGGGGACGTACTTCTCCTTGCGCTTGCCGGAGTCGTACTTGTGCCCATGATCGCCCTTCCCAGATGAATGCTTCTTCTTGGGGCAGTTGGCGATGAAGTGGTCGGGGTCACCGCACTCATAGCATCCTGAGCGTCCTCCGCGGCGACGGTTCATGCGGTTGTTGTGGAACCGCGTGAACCGGTTGGCGAGCATTGCCAACTCGTCATCCCCCAACAACTCAAGCTGGTCCTCTGTGATAGAAAAGAGAGACGAAAGAGCAAGGCCAGCAGAGAAAGGTTAGCAGAAGAACCAGAAATCAAAGCCATAGTCGGGCCAGGAGGATTCTCATAAGAAGCCCTGCCATGGTGTCAATCTCACTGGACTTGAGCTTACTAAAGAGCTCATCGCACGTGAGGGACTCATAGTTAGGCGATTCGATGATCGCCTGAACCTGGAATCCCACACCGACCGTTCAAGAGTATGCAAAAGCTTCAAAGCTCTCTCATGATCGTCGAAAGGCAACTGCTCCTTGTTAGCCTCATCCTGTTGACAATCACCTGAAAGCGAGCGAATAAACTTTCTATGCTCTCGCCAGGCTGATGTCGAAAGTTCTCATACTCTCTCTTGAATGACTCGTAGAGTCGGGTTTGACTTGAGAGGTGCCCTCATGAAACGCATGAGGGTAGCCCAAATCCCGACCGTAGAGAGGTGAGAAACGCGATCAAACTCTCCCATGCTCAAACAGGAAAACAAGGCGTTACGTGCCCGGCTATTGGCCTCGTGCTCATCGATCTGGATCTGAGTGACACGAGCAGCCAAGACAACGTAATCGTCCCTGTTGCAAATCTCCCAAACAGAAGAGCCCATGCTCTGAAGATAGGCCGACATGCGTATCTTCCAATACGCATAGTTGTCCCATCAAAGAACGGCGGTTTGCCCACGCCGCGATCCATGTCGCCTTCTGTGGATCTGGAACTGGCTAAGGTGGAAGATCCTTAACCCGCTCCGATACCAATTGAAGGACCGAGAAAGCACTAGCAAGGCGACCAGAGGGGGGGTGAATGGGAGCTCAAAAATTTCCTTCAGAAGCTTTGGCCAAATGTCCCAAAATCAAACCCAAGAGACGGCGACGGAAACCGTGATGCTCACGACCCTTGGAAGAGGGTGGATGATCCCTAAGATCATAGCGGAGCGCAACCAAGAAGAGGCAAACCAAACTCCAAAAGTTCCAGCTCGAACACAACCCCAAAAACCAAGTCCCGGACGTAGATAGACGGCTACGTCGAGAAACTCCTAAATACCTATGCTAACAAGTAGCAAAGATACCTAAAGAGGTTCCTTGGTCAACTACAGGGCCAAACGAGAAGTCCGGAAACCAAGCGAACAAGCCGGGAGAGCAAACGCACTAAACCGGAGCAATCAGCAGGATCCCGGACTATCCGGACCTGGAGTCCCGGACTGTCCGCCATAGGCCGGACTGTCCGAGCTCTGGTGGCGGACTGTCCGCCGGTCAAAAGTGCAAAAACACAAGTTGCTGAAGTCCCCATGCTCGGTCCCGGACTGTCCGCGCTTTAGCACGGCGGACTGTCCGCGGTGACCCGAGCCAAGAACAGCGGACTGGCCGCGGCTGGTCTGAACCAGCCCCGACGCGCGGACTGTCCGTGCCTGGGACGGCGGACTGTCCGCCAATGCCCAGTGAGGGCGATTTCAATCGCCCTTCTCAAAACTCTCCCAAAACCGAATCAAATCACAATCCCAAGTTCCCAAACTTGGAGAAGATGATCACGGGGTAGTTAGGAGACTATCCCCAAGAAATCATCCGCCCAAAACAACCAAATCACCGGGAAATCAAAAGGGAAGGTGGATGAACCGAAAAAGCGCCACGAAAATGAAATCGTCCCGATCTATTCGATCATGAGGAGTTAGATGAATTCCTTTGGTCGAAATGACCTCCTCAATGATACAACAAAATGATTCAAACAGATTTCGCAAAGACGCACTAGAGAGGGAGATCGAGTGACAGGAAAATCATGAAGAAAGAAGAACGCGAAGAACACGAATCCAAAAGCGAATCAAGTCATCGATCTGCACTGCAACGGTGAGGATACGGCCTCACTTCCTCAAATCAACAGTACACAGAGGCAAGTCTCTCTGTGGATCTCAGCTAGCTACAGCAGGGAATGGGAGAACAGGAAACCCTAAGTGCAAAAGAGCAAATGACTGAGATAGATGGGAGGAGGGTGTCTCCCTACTACTTATCCTAATTCTAACCTAAGTCTAATTCCTACTCTACCCCTCTCTATTCTAATTACAGAGCGAGCCAGTCAAACCCTAGGGTTAGTCTGGACCAACTCGAGTGGTAGGTGTATCCGACGGCCATGCCCGCTCGACTCGAAGCGTTGCCGCGACGCAACCTCCAGATCGCCGCCACGTGCCGCCCTCGCTCTGCACCCCCGGTTTTATGGCCCAAACCGGGAAACCAGCCTTTTCCAGCCAACCCCGGTTTTGAGGCCCAAACCGGGAAACCAGCCCACCAGCACCTGAGTTTTGAGGCCAAACTCAGCAAACCCTCAGAGCCCAGGTTTTGAGGCCCAAAACTGGAAACCGTCCTCAGCCCGAGTTTTGTGGCCAAACTCGGAAACCCTCAGCCCGAGTTTTGTGGCCAAACTCAGAAACCGTCCACGCCCAGGTTTTGAGGCCCAAACCTGGAAACCGTCCATCTGATGGTTTTCTCTGGCTCTCTACCACCAAACCGACGTCGTAGAGGGGATGCACCTCCCGTGCACCCCGTCCACCGACACGTGCCCCGAGTCCACGACTCAGGCAACACATGACCGCACTTCTTCACTTGTTGTCGTCACAGGCTGCCAGCCACCACAGCTGATCCTCGGGCCTCTAGTCCCTCAGTCCAAGTCTCACGTCCACCCTTCGCCACTCTTGGTCCATTGGCACGGCACGTCTCTACTTGACCTTCACCTCGCCGTCGATCACTGCATCCGTGCTCGACACCTGCACAACACAAGCCAAAGAACATGCACATCATACCAGTTGACAATCACTCATCACTCAGAGACCCGGCATACACCCATGTATCCGCAAAGAGACCATCAACACTCAAAAGGACTACAAAGTACTCGGGTTTTCCCTTGCCAGGAGCACCTGGCTTATAGTGCTTATCAGACAATTCTTGAGATAAAAGAACTTTTTGACAAGCACGGTGATTACCAGTGCGAGCCTTCTTAAGGACGGGTCCTTCGGCTTCTAGTTGAGGAGTCGGCGACCTCTTCTGGCTACCCTCAGCCTCTGGGTCTATAAGCAGGACATCAGAGTCAGTTGATTCTGTGTCAAGCCAGTCAAGATCTTCAGGTGAACTTGGTTGTTAGGAAGATCCTCACTTTTGACGGGACCTTCCAAATGATGTCTCCGCCTTCTTCAGTCGCCGGAGGCAGTGGAGGGCAATCATTTTATCTCTCCCCTGGCCCTATAAACAGAAGGATATCTAGTCAGGTCAGAAGGATATCTATTCCGAACCTTGACGACACAACAAATTAAGTACTTACCTGAGGAGGAGGATTAATGGTGGAGAAGGATGTCATCACTGGAGCAAGATGTCCACGGCTCTTAAGCAGCCGGTTCACTCTCCAGGGACTTCGCAGTCTGCCAATTGCTCAACAGCGTGGCGACCTGGGTCGTTTTTACCCAGGTATTCGAACCCAAAGTCGGCTCGCTGCTGAAGCGGGTGGATGCGCCAGGCAACAAAGTCTTGAACGATAGTATATCCGGTCAGCCCATCGATTATCAAAGGGTCTATCATAATGAGGAGGGGTTGGATAGCCCCTACTTCTTCACTTGTGAGCTTCTCCTTCCATTCATGGCACTTCTGCAGTGGCCATCCATCATGACGACGAAGAGCTGGGGGTGGGTTACCCATATAGAACCACCCAGTAGCCCAGTCTTTACCGACTCTGATAACTCAACAATTATATATTGATTGGCTACTTCCAATCTAACCTGAAGACTAGCCCTCCGACTACTTTGGTATTAGCGTCACTAGGTTGACACTTAAACCAGAAAAAGTAGCGGGACAAGGGTAATAGAGGGACATATCCCAAGAAAAGCCTCGCAGAGATGGGTGAAGATTGCAATATGAAGAATCGCATTGGGTGTAATATGGTTTAGAGTCAAACCATAGTAATGCAGCAATCCACGAAAGAAATCTGAAGCAGGAAGCCCCAATCCCCCCCGCTCTATGAAGGCTTTAAACATCACGATCTCTGTGGTGTTGGGGGCAGGAGCGCGATGATCAGTGGGTACCCTCCATCCATCCAGTGGTTGCGCCCGCAGCAATCCTTGCTGTGCCAGGAATGCCAGTTCCGCTAGGGTGGTGTCTGGCTTCTTCCACGCCAAAACATCAGTTGGCGGGTTCGGATGCTTAGGTCTCCCAGTGGTGGTGATCCTAGGTTTCTTCTTCTCCGTTGTAGACTCTTTCTTGGGACCCATTTTGGTGCCAAGAGATTTTCTACGCATCCACTGAGAGTTGGCTAAGGGATCCCTAGCTCTGAAGGCAATGGCTTGATGAAAGCGTGAGGAAAGCACAAGCCCGGTGGCGGCTTATTATAGATCTGTTTTGATAACCGTTCGGCTTTTTAAACGGCGTCATGGCAACGTCTGTAACCCTAATGGCTAGGAACACATGTCAGATGGCGTCAGAGACAGAGAACAGGAACAGTAAATAGACAAGTTTTCCTTCGCAAGATACATTTAGTACTCGGGAAACAAGACAGAGGACTCGGAAAATATTCCAAGTACCCGGATCTTTGTTATTATTACTCGGAATTACAACAGAGATACATGGAAACATCTTGAGATACAACAAACTTTCAACAGAAGTACAATCAAGGTGTAAAACGCTACTCTAGTGAATTCAAGGTACATAGCCTTGATGCCTATTGCACCAAGGACCGGGTTCAGTGAGACGCAGTAAAGCAGACACAGAACCTTGGGTAGACACTATCTTTTCAGTGCATCTCAAGGTGGGTCTTTGGTACCACCCCAGTACTCAAGGAACTCGGGGAAGACCATCACCCTCGCCGCCCTTTTGATAACCTGTGACTCCGAGGTCATGTACGAGTGGTAGTCACAAGAGTTTTTAGGCGCACCTCTGTGTGCCTCTGCTCGCGACCACTTGGAAACCACCCTAACGGATGGTCCTTTCACAAGAGTTCTTCTGGGCACTTCATCTATTCTACAGAAGGAAGACACCTGGGGGCTCGATCATCTCAGCTACTGCTATTACAATACCCATGGAACTAATAAGAAGTTCTATACTCTCGAAAGATATGAGCTCGTTGCTTCCCAAGCAGGGTATTTATAGGCAGTTTCTTCTGGGTCTATAGACCAGGTTCATCAACAAGAGTGATCGATGGACCAATAATTCAACCAATGTACTATGGTGCATGTGAAGCTCGGCATGGGTAACAGAGCTGATTCTCACACGCACTTCAAGACGAAGACGACAAAGTTTGCAGTTGCAGAAAACGACACAACAACATCATTATTACGCACAGTTGGAACAGTCACCAGTCAATTATTGCTGGACTCAAGGTAATTTTTATTCAGTGGGGGGTGATATGGGATGTTTGTTGAAAACATTGCCCACCTGAAGCTGAGTAATTATTATTTGGACGGTTTAAGCAACAAGTTGGTGTCATGGTCCGACTACTCAAGACCTTAATAGATTACCTAATGGCTTCATTTAGAAGACCCCGAGAACCGACTACTATGGTACTCGGAACTCAGGCTTGGGGGCTGCTGCAGGGTATAATCTGTAAAGGAAATGTTTTTTCTTATTCAAGATTTACTCGGAAAGCCTCCAAAGATCCTCAAAGTTATTATAAATAACAAGAGGCTTGGGGGCTACACCCTATGGGTGCACTTTTTGTAAAAGTGCACACCATGGAATTTCTTTACACTCGGAGCACTTCAAGATTTCTCAAGACATTACTCGGAGATTCTCAAGAAGAAACTAGAAGATAACGTCGTGAAGAAATGATGAAGAGCTCGGGGGCTTGACGGACGAGGATGTCAGAGATATCATCCATCGATGATTACTCCGACTAATCCAGGATGGCTTTAGAGATCCGAAGACTTGTAAGGAAGTGTACTTGGATTAGGACTCTAGTTTGTAACTTAGCCGAGTTGTAAAAGGAAGTCCTGTAATTGGAATAGGACTCCACTGTTGTAACCGGCTAGGACTCGGTCTGCGCTGAGGCTCACCCGGATATATAAGGGGAAACGGGCGTAGGTCCTAGAGAATCGAACATTGAATCATAAGCAATACACAAGGCACACGCCGCACTGGACGTAAGGTATTACGCTACTTAGCGGCCTGAACCAGTATAAATCGATGTCCCTGTGTAATCGCCGAGTCCTACGAACGCCGATCCCCACCGAACAAATCGTCTAAGATTCCTCAAGACGAGTTGCCGGTTAACAAACACCGACACTGAATCCGCCGTTCGAGGAGCAGCCCTAGGAGGAGACACCGTTCGAGAGGATCGAGGAAGAAGTCGGAGAGTTACCAGAGTGCTAGGATCACCGCCCTCTGACTTCAAGAAAGGCAAGCCCGGAGCATTTAACTCCCTATGGTTTGCAAATTTCTTATAAATTAACCTAATATGTCTGTTGCATTAGGTTATAGGAGTTGAATGCCACCGTTGTTGCACTATTGATTATCCTTGTCCACCGCAATTATTATCTTGATATCCCTGTTTAGGTCTAGGCTCGTTATATGCTTAGCCTTGCTTAGACCGGTAAAAGTCGGGAGATCTCCTGTATTCTGCATATAGGTGGATACTGATCATGATTAGTCTGGTGCTATCGTGGAATAACCATGTGATAATGATTTGGAGACCGGATGGGATGTAGGAGCGGCAGGACATGGGTTCTGTGTGCTAGTTGTCTTCCGTCTGTGTCGCATAGGACCCGTTTCTGGAAGCACCCCTCAGTCAAATTGAACGCGTCAATCACTTAACGGAGTAGGTCAGAGTGCCTCCCATGAAGCCAAGTAAGGTTATTCGAGCCGGTGATGGAGATGTTGACGCCTAACACCTAGGGCCCCAGATGTACCATCGGCAACTATTCTGAGCAACCTGGCATGGTCCATGGACAGGCGGGGCCTGACTGACCTGGCATGACCGTGGGCAGTTATAGCTTGAGCGACCTGGCATTGAGATAACCCCTAGTGCAGAAGGGCCCATGGTCGTCCCGCGAATCGTGTTCTCGAATTTCCTGAGTGGCAGCTTACGACTGCCGTAGCCGGACGTGTCGGGCGAGTGTGCGACATTTTATCCCTAGCTGGGTAGGAATCGATTATAATTGCCATGGCTCCTGGACAGTGAGTAATTGACTGGCGTCCGCTACCATAGAACTTATGGAACTAAAGATGGTTATGGTACTGAATCTGAATGGCTATTGATGAAATAATCACTCTTGCTTGATTAAGTAGTCAAGTGCTTCCTATAGCTCAGGTGCAAACCTAGTAAATTAGGATTTATTATAAAAGTGACTGCCAACACCCAAATTTATGTTTTACTTATAAAAGAGCTTTCATGCAAATGGTATGTGTAGCCAGCCCCAAATATAACCTACATGATCCTTGGAGTCTCATTATTTTTGGTTTATGACGGGTAAGTCTAGCTGAGTACCTTCTTGTACTCAGGGTTATTCCTTGTTGTTGCAGATGGACAGTGCTTCTATGGCTACTATGAGAACTGCATGTACCCTGTCACGGGTGATGACTAGACCATGGGCATGGTCGTTTCCTATCCTTTCCTGATGCTTTTGTGGACTTGATCAGGCTGATGGCACCGTATTGAGAACAAACCGAACTTGTGTTTCAAAACTATGTTGCTTCCGCTACTGTTTCAAACTATGGTTTGTAATATTGTTTCGTACTCCGATGAATTTAACTATGTGCGAACTGTGATGTAACTTATGGACATGTATGCTAAACTATTACGATCTTGGCTGAAGTTGAAATGATTTGAAATCCTTCAAGATTTCCGGACTACCGAGTTTGTACGAGCTTAAGTACGTGATAATCCTTGCGAAAGCAGAGGTTTTTGTGCTTAATCTGGTATAAATTGGTCGGTTCTGTCACACCAGTGTTGTGTCATAGGCCCAGAAAGAGTGTTAGAAGGAACACCAAACTGTCCTCGTCCCATGGGTGTATAGCGATCACCACCAAAACTGAAAGGGTGGTGTGCTATGGAACGGAAAACATTCAAACTCACCTACATATCCCATTTGAGCAAACCAATCACCACTATGGGACTGTGCAGCAAAGCCTCTCACACCTGGCTCACGATCATATTGAGGACGACCGGAACCGCGACGGGCACGACCACCACCCTGTGGTCTAGCTGCCTGGGTCCTAGCTACCTGAGGGGGTGCACCTCCAAGCCTAGCCCTCTGCCTCTGAACTCCCTGACCTTGCACACCATGGAGAGGGTGGTGCCTGGCCTGGTTGTTCAGCTCCAGCTCCCTCGTAGCGTCTCTCTTCCTCCGAAAGCAAAAATTAGCTAGGTGACCCTCGCAGTGGCAATACTCACACTCGAACCTCACCACTCTATTGGGTTGTTGGGTTATGGTGGTTGTGCACTCTAGCCGACTACTTGCCTCTCGGAAGGGATCACTAGAGACATCAGGAAGGGTGTCAAGTGTGTTCCTAAGATGGTTAGGTTTGGGAACCCACACATGCTTGCGAGGTGTAGCCTTGGGAGGTTCATCAAGGATGCCATCCTTGGTGATAGGCTTGGAAGGCTCAGGTGGGGTGATCTTGGTAAGCTTAGGGATAGCGGATGGCTTCTCACTTGGGTTCACTCCGCTAAACTCACCTATCTTGCCAAAGGTACTAGCGCCCTTCCCACCTGAAGCAAAACCTACTCCCGGACTGCCAGTTCCCCACTTGAACTGACTGATCATCATGCCCATCTACGGCTCACTACATGACACCCAACTCAGGATGGACCGAACATATGTGTTTTCCTCCTCGATTTGCATCCTGTCATGCCGACAGTTGCCAATCTCAAGCTCCATCGCCGCGCATCGCTCACATGGAGCGGACAAGGTTCTAACTGAGATGGCCTTCATGGCTTCAGCAAGCTTGGCACTCACTTCTACCAATTCAGTTTCGCAAGCCTGGACAGGACTTGCACGCACCCAGCAAATAAGAAGGTTTTTCCTTCACTTGCTCCAGCTCCTTCTTCAGGGAGGGACACTCTTTGCAATCACCCACCAAGTCTAGCCTACTCATCAACTCAACGTACACCTCGATCAAAGAGGCATACTTGGTTTGTATGGTGGCAAAGTTTGCCATATGCATCGTGCACTCCTCACACTCCTCCTCATCGGCCACCTACACCTCGGACCTAGCAAACTCTAACTCCTTGAGCGCCTCACCTAGTTTAGCCTTAAACTCGTTGTGCTCTCTAGCGGCATGCTTGAGTTGCTTGTCCTGAGCGAGAACTATGTCGGCCAAGGTATCGCGCTCACCGGTAAGATGATCGACAAGAGAAGAAGATGATACCTCGGAAGTGTCATCGTCGTCGTCGGTGTCGGCATCCTTGACCTGGAACTTGTGGTCCTCCTCATCCAAGGGCATGGTGCAGAAGCCCTTGGTGGAGTTGCCGAAGAAGCAGAGTCCATTGAAGCGTTCTTCAGTCTTGTGCTTGGACCCATTATCACTGGAGTCGACGTCACTGAAGGAGGTGATGAAGGCGTGCCTGCTGGCGTTGAAAGCCTTCTCTAGATCTTCCATGCGGTAGCTGCCCTTCTTCTTCTTCCCGGCCTTGTTCTCTGGCTTGGCCTTGCGCCTGGAGTTGCGGTTCTTGCGGGGAAGCTCTTGTCATGCTTGGGGCAGCTCGCGACAAAGTGATCGGGATCTCCACACCCGTAGCAGCCCTCACGTGTGCCACCACGCCAGCGATTTAGGCGGTTGTTGTGAACCGCGAGAACCGGGGGTGATGATGAGGGCGAGCTCGTCGTCGTCCAACGCCTCCACCTACTCCTCTATCACTGAAAGCAAAGAAGACAAAGCAAAGAGAGGTGGTGAAGCGTTAGCAGAAAGAGTCAAGCGATCGATCTTGGTGGACTTGAGCTTGTTGAATAGCTCGTCCACGGTGATAGTGTCATAGGATGGAGACTCTATGATGGTCGACACCTTCACCTCCCATACCTTCAGATCCAGGGCATATAGCAACTTGAGTGCCCTCTCATGATCATCATAAGGTAGGTTGGCCTGATTGGCACGCATCTTGTTCACTATCGTTTGGAAACGAGCGAACATAGCGTCAATCGTTTCTCCCTCCAACTGAACAAAGTTCTTGTATTCCCGCTTATATGTCTCAAAGAGTCTGGTCCTGACCTGAGCGGTCCCCTCGTGATAGCTCTGAAGCTTCACCCAGATCTCTCGAGCAGTCTGAAGCTCGGAAACACACTCGAACTCAGGAAGGGAGATGTTGGCCAAAAGCGCGTTACCTATATGAGGCTTGCTCTAGGAGTGATGAGCTTTGTGTTACATTGCTTAGAAAGGTTGAGAAGTTGAAATGCTCCATTGCTAGGTTGAAGTCTAGTACCCCTTTGCCTTGCACCTCCTGTCTTGACTTGGTTAGGAAAATGATGAGCTATGTTTTTCTCTTGCTAGCTTAAAATCTAAAAATGAAATGTTGAAATCCAATGCTTCCTAACCATGTCTAGTTTGCATTGACTTGCGCAAGGACCTTGATTGTGCTAAAACGAAAATAGCCTTGATTAAGTCAAATACTTTGTTACCATATGTTTCTTGTGAGTCTTTGCATGCTGAAATAATAAACTAAAATTGACTCACACCACATGTGTAGATGAACTTGAGCATGCTAGGGCTGAAATTATTGAAATAAATTCTAGGCCTTGCAGCTTATGCTTTTGAATGCAAATGCTTGCCTTACTTCTTGTGCTAATCATGATTCATTTCTTGATGTGATGGGTGACGTTTCTTCCACCAATTTCATGTGCACATCATGCATTGACTTGGAAAAAAGAAGTTTTGGCTTTGAAAGTTTTGCACGATGATATGAGCGCCAACTTGGTTTAGCACAATGAGATGAGTGCCAACCTTGAGAAGAAATTGAACTCTTGTGTACCACATATGCCGAGTGCATTGGAAAGGAGATGGAAAACTTGAAAAAGGCTCCTTGTGGTACTTGCGATCGCCTCATGTTTGAGAATGAGGTTTTAGCTAAAAGATGCAAGAGTCTTTGTGCTAAATTGTTTGATTCATGCAATTCTTGCAACTCCAATGTTGGTGTTTCTAAGCTTGACTCTTTGAAACCAGAGTTGAGTTCGTTGTGTTGCGCGTGAATCTTTTGACCATAGCACTAGTGTTAAGGTTTCAGATAGCTCTTTCATAGCTACTCCCAACCTTGCTGTTTCTTCGAAAAATGTCCAAGGGATTTCTCATGGCAAGGGTGCTTCTCACATTTTTGGAGCACGAGTTCCGAATCCTACATTCCATTGCACCTTTTGCAAGAAAGATGGACATTCACTCGATTTTGTTTCCGCCGTGACAAACTCGAGCGACGTATTTGAGCTAAGGCTTTTAGGAAATTGCGTAGCCTTTCCCATGGCATGTGTGCTCCTAGAGTTGGCACCAAGTTGGTTGTTGATGCTTCGTGTTCTAAGTCCAAGGGACTTCTCACTTGTCGAGAATGGTGTGCCTTCTGATAGGCTTTGTACCATTGCTCTTTTGTGAGAAAGATGGGCATCAAGAAAGCTTTTGCTATCGGCGTGCCAAACGTTTGCGCCAAGCTCGCTCTTCTAGGAAGATGGTGGTTCATAGCCCTTCTCATGGCATGAACGCTTGTGGTCCTAGTAAGAATCCCCTCTTCATTGATGGGTTTATGCCTCCTTTTCTAGTGGGTTAGGTCATGGTCGTGGACATGCTTCTAGTGCTTCTTGTGTTGGTCCATGTCATGCTTCTCATGGTGCTTCTATTAGTTCTTCTCAAAAAATCTTGGGAGATGTTTGCCTCTTTCCCGTGGTACGACTCATTCTTCTCCTCGAGTTGTCCTTTTGAGGAATGATTCCAAGGATGCTTCAAAATTGCATTTGAACCAACATTTGCATCATGCTAACCCACATGATAAGTTGAGTTTTGAAATGTGTGACCAAGTCTTGGGTTCCCAAGTACATGCTTGCTAACCCTTCGGGATCCAAGACTCGGGTTACTTTGTCCTCTTGTGTGTAGATATGAGGACGCGGGGTGGAGAACATGCGCCTAATGGAATTTGGTCTTTTAGATGTGATCAAGATTTGATGGTTCTCTACACCACGTTTAGAATTGCCTCCAAAAAGGCTTTTGCAGCTTGGTGAGCTTTCTTATACACTCATACCTTGTACATCCATGATCTATTTCTTGTGGTATGAGATGGTCTTTCATGTGCTCAGATGTATAGTTCTTGCATGTACATTTTCTTTTGTATCATGTTTTATTTTAGTCTAGCTTGTGCTATCTTGTATATCATGTCATGCTAGCTTTGTGTACATCTTTGGTGTCTAACCCACTTTTTCATGCTAGTTTGTGATCCTCATGAACATTGTGTGATGTTTTACCATATTTCTCCATGAGCTTGATTTATAGTGGTATGATGTTCATTAGGTGTCACTTTTCAGGTGCTAGTTTTGGTTAATTAGATGTACCTGTTTGATATGTTTAGTTCGAGCACTAGCCTTTCCACACTTTTATCATGTTACATGCTTCTGGATCTATTGCTATCATTATCTTGCATTGTAGCATGTGTTGAGGTTTAGGCTGTGTTTGGGTTGATCATTCTCTAGGTTGCATTTTGCTCCATAGTGCTTTATCCTGTTGCCTGGTACTCATGACTAGTTTGAGTTCAAGTCTCCTTGCGGTATCATTCTTAGGTAGGCCTCTTAGTCGAGATTTACCTTATGCTTTTATGTGACTAACCGTTTGTGGAGACCATGAGGTCACACTGGACAAGACAAGCCTTGTGGTTTCTTCTGCCTTTGAGCTTGCAGGAGAACAGGAGCTTGGAGAGGGCATTTCGGCTCACGGACCGATCCCACTTCTTCCACGACTTGGGGTTCCGTTCAAGCAGCTCTCCAGCGAGCACTAGCTGCACTGTGGGAGCGACAGCATCAGGCGGGGGAGATGATCGGCGAGGCAGACGCCCCAGAGATTTCAGTAGATTAGCGTCCCCTCGGTATCACACCAGCAGACGGTCAAGCACGTCATGAGGTACCTCTTGACATACTTCTGAGTTCAGGTTTTTGGTACTCTCCTTTGTTGACCTCTTCTGCTGTGTGGTCTTTCATATTTGGATTTGCTGGTTGTTCGCTTGAGCGTTTCTTGGCTCTTCTCTTGTGAGTTGGTGTGTGTTTCCCTTTTAGTTGGGGAAGCATTTTGCTTGTTGTATCTTAGTTTGACTTCTCCGATACCCCTTTTGTTTTGGGTCTTCTTTTTGGCTAGATTTTGTTCCGATTCTTATTGACTAGCTTTAGCATGCATTTCTCATGTATTAGTGCATTTTTAGAGCTTCACGTATATAGTAATGAGAATGAGACTTTGCTCTTTTTGGTATGCTCTGTTTATTTATGATGATGCTTGTAGCTTAGGGTCTTTTTGATCACTTGATACATGTTGTGAGCTAAGCTATTTTTGCAAATGGTGAACTGATTAATCAACTATGAAACACTTTAATTTGTTCACCATTGAGAGTGGCAACTAGCATGGGTAGGATGTGTTGAGATCACTTGTGCTATCTTTTGTATGCTGGTTGCTATGTCTCTTGCACTGAGTCATTCACTTGCGTGGATTGTTCATATTTACCTTGTGCTTAAAATTTGATCCAAGCCTAAGTGAAAGGAAAAAGATCGAGATAGGATTGCATGTGTCAGCACCTCACGGTATCGAGACTGTTTCTCATTGTACAATTGAGTTAAACTTGAGCCTTGTAGTGTAAGACCGCAAACTTGTGCTTTAAGCTTCCGATTGCTTTTCTTGCATAGGCTTAGTCCGTTGAAAAGTTAGCAATGATCATGCTTTCAACCTCTCGCAATCACATGCTTTAATATGAACTTGTGTTAATACAGCTGCAATCTCGATAAAATTTGAAAATAACACAAGTTTATGCTTCATTCTATGGCATGATGATTGAACTTTGCTAGGGGTAGTTCACCTTTTATACTTGAGTTAGCACTTGGTTGATTTCCTGTTCATTCATGATTAGTGCTATTTTTAGTGGTGAAGTCCTTTTCAAATTGCTTAAACTGCTCATATGCTCAACTGTTCATATTTCGTATTCATTTGATCAGTTTGAGCCTTTGCTAGCATTTGTATTGGTGCTAAATTTTAGGCAGCACCCTTTGAGCATCTCTTCATTTTTGATTGTTATACACTTGAAGCTGTTGCATTGTGGCATATCATGCATTTTTTAGCTTAGTGTACATACCCCAGCTCTGATACACTTGTGGTCACTTTCAATGCTTTTCACTACCCCCATGTGCATCTGTTGATGGCTTGATTTATTTGTGTCAATGAAGGACCGAAAGTGCAACCAGAAAGCGACCAGAGGGGGTGAATGGGAGCTTCAAAAAAAATTCAGAAACTGTTGCTACTGTCCCGAGTATCACCCAAGAACAAACCTAGAGCTTAAGCAGTGTCCACGACCCTAGATGTAGGGTGGATGTTTCCAAGAAGCACGCAAGACACTACTTAACTGTAAGAAACCCAATGCAACAGCCGGAAATAAAAATCAAACAACGAACGAAACGAACCACGGACGAAGGCGCACAGAGCAGCACTGACCGGACTCAATGGAGCGTCCAGTCAGTAGCATCGGACGGTCGGGTCGATCAAAAACCAACTGGGAGCTCTCTGTTTATGACCGGACGCACGGTCACGAAGCGTACGGTTAGAAGCTCAAGCGTCCGTCAGTTCAGACAAACACAGTGAACAGTCAACCGGTGCGTCCAGTTCACACAACCCTAGCGTCTGGTCAAGTCCGAGAAAAAATGAACGCTGGCACAGTCAACGATAGGACTCACTCCGAGCGTCCGGTCAGCCCGATACAAGCGTCCGGTCAACCTGAATGTCTCCGTTCATCCACCGATTCAACTCGATCTCACCAAAAACAAATCCTCTAGGGATCAAACTTGGTGAGAGGAGTCATAAGGAGGTAGTGAGCTACCCCTAAGAGATCATGGCTCGAACCTAACTCCAAATCAGTGAATCGGAAGAATTCGGGCCAAAGGAGATAAAAACCGATTTGAAACGAAAATCGATCGATCTAATAGCTCGTGAGGTTAGAAGTGAATTCCTTCGGTGGAAAGAAAGCTGCCTCATGATCTAGAACATCTTAGTTCAATTGGAATCGAAAATCATTCCTCAGATTGGGAGAATGAAGCAAATCACCGAGAGAATGAAAAAGCAAAACGCGAATCGAACCACGAATTGCCGGTCGAAATTCGTCCCACGAGGAGGACAACGAGATTACGGTCTCATTTCCTTAAAAAGCAAATACACAGAGGTATTGTTTCACCATCTCTGCGGATCTCAGTAGCTACTGCAGGGATATGGAAGAGCAAGAAAACCTAGAAGGCAAAATAGCAAATGACTGAGATAAGGATGGGAGGTGGGGTGTCTCCCTCTACTTATCCTAATTCTAATTCCCACAAACCCTAGTTATTTATAGAGCGACCCAACCAAACCCAAAGGCTATCCTGGGACCAACTCAAAGATGATGGTGATCTGACAGCTACGCCCGCACAACTGGTAGCGTTGCCTCGACGCAACCTCACCGATGCTACCACGTGCCACCACCGCTCTACTTGTCCTTTTCCCAGACTTCGCCCCTGGTTTTGAGGCCCAAACTGGGAAACCAGCCTTCACAACCAACCCCCAGTTTTGATGCCCAAACCAGGAAACCAGCCGCCATCGCCTGAGTTTTGTGGCCCAAACTCAGAACCCGCAGCGCCCAGGTTTTGAGGCCCAAACCTGGAAACCGTCCTCAGCCCGAGTTGTGGCCCAAACTCGAAAACCCATCAGCGCCCAGGTTTGGGGCCCAAACCTGGAAACCGTCCAGACGGTGGTTTTTCTGTGGCTCAACCACCAAACCGAGCCGTAGAGGGGATGCACCGCCCGTGCACCCTGTCCACTGACACATGTCCTTAGGTCCTCGACCCGAGCAATAATGTGCCCCACAAGTCTCCGCTCGTCGCTGTCCCAGGCTGTCAGCCACCACAGCTAATCCTTAGGCCACCGGTCCCTCAGTCCAAGCCTCACGTATGCCCTTCACCGCTCCCAGTCCGTCGGCACGGCATGTCTCTACTTGACCTTCACCTTGCCTTCGATCACTGTATTCGTGCTCGATACCTGCACAACACAAGCCAAAGAACATGCGCATCATCCCAGTTGACAATCACTCATCACTCAAGACTCGGCATACACACATGTATCCGCAATCTCCCCCTTGATGAGTGCATTGTCAACTACCAACACAAATCATAATGAAGTAGAAGAAGGGAGAAGAAGGAGAAGTAGAGAACTCGTCCAAATGACCCAAAAGCATAACAAAGCCAGAAGAAGGTCAAGTGAAAGAGCGAAACAACTTGGTTCCCAAAGACATGGGCAACGGCTCGACGCAACCAAGCAAAGCAAAGCTAGCCGTCAAGAAGAGGTAGAACAGGCTCAACACTGCTAGCGAGAAAGCTCGATACCAACTGAAAAACCAACTGAAATGGTGCCAGCTCAGATACAACAGAGCTCAATATCAAATGAGGCTAAATGAACTAAATGGCACGATCAGCTAAACACTCATTGAAAAGCAACAACAGCTAGTCCCTTAAGACAGAGGCAAGAGGCTCAACACAACTAGCAGAAAAGCTCCAAACCAATTGGAAATTCAAAATCCAAGCCAACTTAAAACTCCCCCTTCCATAGTGCACACAACTGAACAAGATTTGTCAAATTTCTCCCCTTAGTTGATAATGCACTATCAAGAATCGTCCCTCCAAATGCATATGATTCAAAATGTAAGTTAGCAGCTTCAAGAATATACTAGATAGAATGAAAAGATGCTGTACAAAGGGTTGATCCGATGACTCAACAACATACCCATCATGCTAGCAAAGGCTCAAACTGATCACCAAATACAAAATATGAACATATGAGCAAAATGAGCAGTTTTAGCCAAAAAGCATTCACCATCAAAATAGCACTTAACATGTATAGACAGGAAGTCAAACAAGTGCTCAACATGTATACAAGGTGAACTACCCTTAGCAAAGTTCAATCATCATGCTATAGAATGAAACATATACTTGTGTTTTCAGAATTAATCGGAGTTGCAGCGGTGAAAATACACAAGTTGCAGAGGTTGAAAGCTTGTCAATGCCTAACTTTTCAACCGTGCGATGCCTATGCATAAGCAATCAGAATCTTAAGGCAACGGTTTCGGTCTTACACTACACGGCTCAAGTTTAACTCAAAATGCAATGGGAAACAGTCTTGATACCGTGATGTGCTGACAAGCAATCCCATCTTGATCTTTCCAATTCACTTAGACTTGGTTCGAATTTATAACAGTTTATGAACATACCAAGCAAGTGAATGTCTCAGAACTAGAGACATAGCAACCTAGCATATATGGAAAACATGAGTGAATTCAACAAATCCTACACATGCTAGTTGCATATCTCAATGGTGAACAATTTCAAGTTTTATGTTCATTAAGCAAGTTCACCATTTACAAAATAGCTCAGCTCACAACACATATCTGTGATCAGAAAGAGCATAAGCTATAAGCAACATCATATAGCATCGGAGCAAAACTAGATAGAGCATAATCACATTCTAAGGATTATATACATGAAGCTTGATAATGCAAAGATGCACGATGAAATGCACAAACGAAAAAAGAAGAGTCAGTCTATGATACACAAGAACCAAAATGTTCCCCCAACTAAAAGGGGAAACACACACCAAGCTCACTTCTCAACCTTGCAAAGGTTGATTGGTCCAAAGGCTTGGTAAAAATATCTGCCAACTGATGATGAGTATCGACAT
Source organism: Coix lacryma-jobi var. lacryma-jobi (assembly GCA_009763385.1). NCBI lineage: Eukaryota > Viridiplantae > Streptophyta > Magnoliopsida > Poales > Poaceae > Coix > Coix lacryma-jobi. Next base: position 97,227,680 of record CM019824.1, read on the forward strand.
GGTGAAGGTCAATATCACCCTTCTCATAATGGTCTCGCAAAAGTGAAAGCGCACATCAATGTGTTTGGTCTTAGAGTGCAGCACGGGGTTCTTAGCAACGCTAATAGCACTCGTGCTGTCACAAAGCAAAGGAACACGAGAAGAGCTCAAACCAAAATCACGCAAAGTGACCATCATCCAAAGCAATTGAGAACAGCAGCTAGCCGCAACAACATACTAAGCCTCTGTGGTAGACTTGGCGACACTAGACTGCTTGCGAGAAGACCAAGATACAAGAGAAGAACCAATAAACTGGCAAGTCCCAGAAGTGGAAATGCGATCAAGTCGGCAACCAGCAAAATCAGCATCAGAATATCCGCAAAGGGAGAGGGTGGAGGAAGCAGAATACCAAATCCCAAACTCTAGTGTGAAGCATAAGTACCTCATAATGCGCTTGATCGCCTAACGGTGAGAGGTGCGCGGCGACGACTGAAATCATGCGCAAAGACACACGGCGAACTGGATATCCGGGCGTGTCGCCGTCAGGTACAGCAGCGACCCGATCATACCCCGGTACTCCTTCGGGTCCACAGCTTCCCCGTCCTTGTCCGCATCCAGGGCCGTTGTGGTCGAGAGTTTACCTTATGCTTTATGTGACTAACCGTTTTGTGGAGACCATGAGGTCACACTGGACAAGACAATGCCTTGTGTTTCTTTGCTTTGAGCTTGCAGGAGAACAGGAGCTTGGAGAGGGCATTTCGGCTCACGGACTCGATCCCACTTCTTCCACGACTTGGGGTTCCGTTCAAGCAGCTCTCCAGCGAGCACTAGCTGCACCTGTGGGAGCGACAGCATCAGGCGAGGGGGAGACGACTTCGGTGAGGCAGACGCCCCAGAGATTTCAGCAGATTAGCGTCCCCTCGGGTATCACACCAGCAGACGGTCAAGCACGTCATGAGGTACCTCCGACATACTTCTGAGTTCAGGTTTTGGTACTCTCCTTCGTTGACCTCTTTTGGCTGTGTGGTCTTTCATATGTGGATTTTGCTGGTTGTTTGCTTGAGCGTTTCTTGGCTCTTCAATTGTGAGTTTGGTGTGTGTTTCCCTTTTAGTTGGGGAAGCATTTTGCTTGTTGTATCTTAGTTTGACTTCTCCGATACCCCTTTTGTTTTGGGTCTTCTTTTTAGGCTAGATTTTGTTCCGATTCTTATTGACTAGCTTTAGCATGCATTTCATCATGTTTAGTGCATTTTAGAGCTTCACGTATATAGTAATGAGAATGAGACTTTGCTCTTTTTGGTATGCTCTGTTTATTCATGATGATGCTTGTAGCTTAGGGTCTTTTTGATCACTTGATACATGTTATGAGCTAAGCTATTTTTGCAAATGGTGAACTTGATTAATTAACTATGAAACCTTTAATTTGTTCACCATTGAGAGTGGCAACTAGCATGGGTAGGATGTGTTGAGATCACTTGTGCTATCTTTTGTATGCTAGGTTGCTATGTCTCTTGCACTGAGTCATTCACTTGCTTGGATTGTTCATATTTACCTTGTGCTTAAAATTTGATCCAAGCCTAAGTGAAATGAAAAGATCGAGATGGGATTGCATGTGTCAGCACCTCACGGTATTGAGACTGTTTCTCATTGTACAATTGAGTTAAACTTGAGCCTTGTAGTGTAAGACCGAAACTGGTGCTTTAAGCATCCGATTGCTTTTCTTGCATAGGCTTAGTCCGGTTGAAAAGTTAGGCAATGATCATGGTTTCAACCTCTCACAATCACATGCTTTAATATGAACTTGTGTTAATACCGCTGCAATCTCCGATAAAATTTGAAAATAACACAAGTTTATGCTTCATTCTATGGCATGATGATTCAACTTTGCTAGGGGTAGTTCACCTTTTATACTTGAGTTAGCACTTGGTTGATTTCCTGTCTATTAATGATTAGTGCTATTTTAGTGGTGAAGTCCTTTTCAAATGGTGCTTAAAACTGCTCGTATGCTCAACTGTTCATATTTTGTATTCATTTGATCAGTTTGAGCCTTTGCTAGCTGTTGATGCTCACTAATGCTCATAATTAACCATCAACTATTGCATGAAATGACACTAAATGAATTACAAAGCATAGTTGTACGGTTTGAAACTAACAAGTTCCACGAGTTTTGGTGCTCTCACTTGTTTTATAGCACCTCAATATTTCACCATATAAAATTATCTCAAGTGATGAATTGGAGTGCACCATTGCAAAGGGCCCGTCGAGACGATCGAAACGGACATATCATTTGCTATATTCGGAGTCCCGGATGAAAAGATATTAATTTCGCAATGAAATCTGCAAAAGAAAGATCTAGAAGACACCAGAAGACACCACGAGGCGGCCCGCCACGTGGGCCCACTGGGCCAGACCGACCGGTCCCACTTGGAGACCGACCGGTCGGCCACGGAGCCCGTTTTGCCTCCGCCATCTGGAACATTCTTCCACCGCCTCCTAGGATGCATCTCCACCGTCCCCGAAGTCGGTTTGATCCAACGGTGGGTGATAAACGTGACGCGGATCGATGACATGGCGATTCCTTGCCCCCTACTCCACCTCGGGCTATATAAGCAACCCCAGACCCCCCCCCTCTCCAGGCATCTCCATCTTCATTATTCATCTCCACATCAGAAACTAGGGTTTCAATTAGAAGTAGAGGTCCCTCTAGATGAATCTCTTCTAGTTCATCTAGAATTAGATCTAGTTCTAGTTCTTCTAGTTCTAGTTCGTCTAGTTCTGGTTCTAGTTGTCTAGTTCATCTAGTTGTAATTAGAGATCGGATTAGAGAGAGGAGAAGGAGAGAGCTAAGGAGGAGCCGGATCTGTCGGATCTTCCTCGACATTGTATTGGTGCAGTATCTGGTTCGTCTTCAAGTAATCTCCAGGTTCTTCATTTATCACTTCTAAGTATTCTATTTAATTTCAGTTCTTACTTTATTTTATTTATTGGATCTCCGCTCGTATTGAGTGCTCTAGTTATTCATGGTAATTAGAGTAGTAAGCGTTAGTGTAGACTTGGTGTCTAGACTAGGGTTTACCTGAGTTTGCGCCCAATCCTCTGGAATAGTTGTGGTAGCCCCAAAGGTGACAGCTCCGTTAGGTCTTTGTAATCCACCACGTTAGGGTTGGTGTTCTCATAGAGCTTTTGGCAGCCTTCCCCCAATTACCCGTTTCCCAGTCTTTTTCGAGAACCGGAAAGGTACTGCTGCTCCAAAGTAAGTAAAGTATAGTGGGCCTTTAATTAGATAGACCAACTTAGAAAACCCTATATCACTCTCTAACCACATTACCATTTCTTTTCTTGGACGTTCTTAATTCTTCTAGTACACTTCACGTTCCTCGTGGAAATCGATACCCAGGAGTACTCTCGGGTGAAAGCTACATCGGTATCCGTGCGCTTGCGGATTTTCCTGTGTGCGTTTAAAATACCCAACACTAGCATTTGTATTGGTTGCTAATAGGGTGTTTGGTTTGCGGAATCAACTCATGCTTGATGAGGTGATGCATCATGAGTTCATCCCATGAATTTTGGTGAACCAACTCATTCCTCATGCATGTACTAATTATTGACTTATGAGGAATGAGGTGGTGATGCATCAACTCATTCCATTCCACCAACCAAATAGAAAAAGTGAGGAGTGAGAAGATGATGGACCACCTCATTCCTTAAACCAAACACACCATAAAATTCAGGGCAGCACCATTTTGAGCATCTTTTCATTCTGATTGCTATACACTTGAAGCTGTTGCATTGTGCATATCATGCATTTTTAGCTTAGTGTACATACCCCCACCTCTGATACACTTCGTGGTCACTATCATTGCTTTTCACTACCCCGATGTGCATTCTGTTGATGACTTGATTTATGTTTGTGTCAATGAAGGACCGAAAGTGCAACCAGAAAGCGACCAGAGGGGGGTGAATGGGAGCTTCAAAATTTCTTTTCAGAAACTTGTTGCTACTGTCCCGAGTATCACCCCAAGAACAAACCTAGAGCTTAAGCAGTGTCCACGACCCTAGATGTAGGGTGGATGCTTCCGAGAAGCACAGCGAGACACTACTTAACTCTAGAAACCCAATGCAACAGCCGAAAATCAAAACCAACAACGAACAAACGAACCACGGACGAAGGCGCACAGAGCCGCACTGACCAGACTCACTGGAGCGTACGGTCAGTATGCATTGGACGCGTCCGGTCGATCAAAAACCAACTTGGGAGCTCTCTATTTGTGACCGGACGCACGGTCACTAAGCGTCCGGTCGAAGCTTAAGCGTTCGGTCAGTTCAGACAAACACAATGAACAGTAACACCGGTGCGTCCGGTCTCACACAACCCTAGCGTCCGGTCAAGTCTGAGAAAAACTGAACGCTGGCACATTCAATGATCGGACTCACTCCGAGCGTCCGGTCAGCCCAATACAAGCGTCCGGTCACCCCGAAATGTCTCCGTTCATTCACCGATTCAACTCGATCTCACCCAAAACAAATCCTCTAGGGATCAAACTTGGTGAGAGGAGTCACAAGGAGGTTAGTGAGCTACCCCTAAGAGATCATGGCTCAAACCTAACTCCAAATCGGTGAATCGGAAGAATTCGGGCCAAAGGAGATAAAAACTGATTTGAAACAAAAATTGATCGATCTACTAGCTCGTGAGGTTAGAAGTGAATTCCTTTGGTGGAAAGATGCCCCTCACGATCTAGAACATCTCAATTCAAATGGAATCGAAAATCATTCCTCGGATTGGGAGAACGAAGCAAATCACCGAGAGAATGAAAAGCAAAACGCGAATTGAACCACGAATTGCCGGTCGAAATTCGTCCTCACGAGGAGACAACGAGATTACGGTCTCGTTTCCTCAAAGACCAAATACACAGAGGTATTGTTCACCATCTCTGCGGATCTCAGTAGCTACTGCAGGGATATGGGAGAGCAGGAAAACCTAGAAGGCAAAATAGCAAATGACTGAGATAAGGATGGGAGGTGGGTGTCTCCCTCTACTTATCCTAATTCTAATTCCCACTCTACACCTAGTTATTTACAGAGCGAACCAGCCAAACCCTAAGGCTATCTTGGACCAACTCGAAGATGATAGTGATCCGACAGCTACGCCCGCACAACTGGTAGCGTTGCCTCGACGCAACCTCACCGATTGCTGCCATGTGCCGCCACCGCTCTGCTTGTCCTTTTCCTGGACTTCGCCCCCGGTTTTGAGGCCCAAACTGGGAAACCAGCATTCACAACCAACCCCCGGTTTTGAGGCCAAAATCGGGAAACCAGCCGCCCATCACCTGAGTTTTGTGGCCCAAACTCAGAAACCCGCAGCGCCCAGGTTTTGAGGCCCAAACTTGGAAACCGTCCTCAGCCCGAGTTTTGTGGCCCAAACTCAGAAACCATCAGCGCCCAGGTTTTGAGGCCCAAACCTGGAAACCGTCCACTCGGTGGTTTTTCTGTGGCTCAACCACCAAACCGAGCCGTAGAGGGGATGCACCGCCCGTGCACCCCGTCCACCGACACATGTCCTTAGGTCCTCGACCCGAGCAACACTGTGCCCTGCAAGTCTCCGCTCGTCGCTGTCCCAGGCTGTCAGCCACCACAGCTGATCCTTAGGCCACCGGTCCCTCAGTCCAAGCCTCACGTCCGCCCTTCACCGCTCCCGGTCCGTCAGCACGACATGTCTCTACTTGACCTTCACCTTGCCTTCGATCACTGTATCTGTGCTCGACACCTGCACAACACAAGCCAAAGAACATGCGCATCATCCAGTTGACAATCACTCATCACTCGAGACTCGGCATACACCCATGTATCCGCAATCTCCCCCTTGATGAGTGCATTGTCAACTACCAACACAAATCATAATGAAGTAGAAGAAGGGAGAAGAAGGAGAAGTAGAGAACTCGTCCAAATGACCCAAAAGCATAACAAAGCCAGAAGAAGGTCAAGTGAAAGAGCGAAACAACTTGGTTCCCAAAGACATGGGCAACGGCTCGACGCAACCAAGCAAAGCAAAGCAAGCCCTCAAGAAGAGGTAGAACGGGCTCAACACCGCTAGCGAGAAAGCTCGATACCAACTGAAAAACCAACTGAAATGGTGCCAGCTCAGATACAAGAGAGCTCAACATCAAGTGAGGCTAAATGAACTGAATAGCACAATCAGTTGAACACTCATTGAAAAGCAACAACAGCTAGTCCTCAAGACAGAGGCAAGAGGCTCAACACAACTAGCAGAAAAGCTCCAAACCAATTGGAAAATTCAAAATCCTCAAAATCCGAGCCAACTAAAACTCCCCCTTCAATAGTGCACACAACTGAACAAGATTTGTCAAATTTCTCCCCCTTAGTTGATAATGCACTATCAAGAATCGCCCCTCCAAATGCATATGAGTCAAAATGCAAGTTAGCAGCTTCAAGAATATACTCGATAGAATGAAAAGATGCTCTACAAAGGGTTGATCCGATGACTCAACAACATACCCATCATGCTAGCAAAGGCTCAAACTGATCACCAAATACAAAATATGAACATATGAGCAAAATGAGCAGTTTTAGCCAAAAAGCATTCACCATCAAAATAGCACTTAACATGTATAGACAGGAAGTCAAACAAGTGCTCAACATGTATACAAGGTGAACTACCCTTAGCAAAGTTCAATCATCATGCTGTAGAATGAAACATATACTTGTGTTTTCAGAATTAATCGGAGTTGCAGCGGTGAAAAAACACAAGTTCAGAATTCAGCATATAATTTTGAGAGGTTGAAAGCTTGTCAATGCCTAACTTTTCAACCGTGCGAAGCCTATGCATAAGCAATCAGAAGATTAAGGCAACGGTTTTGGTCTTACACTACACGGCTCAAGTTTAACTCAAAATGCAATGAGAAACAGTCTTGATACCGTGATGTGCTGACAAGCAATCCCATCTCGATCTTTCCAATTCACTTAGACTTGGTTCGAATTTATAACAGTTTATGAACATACCAAGCAAGTGAATGTCTCAGAACTAGAGACATAGCAACCTAGCATATATGGAAAGCACGAGTGAATTCAACACATCCTACACATGCTAGTTGCATATCTCAATGGTGAACAATTTCAAGTTTTATGTTCATTAAGCAAGTTCACCATTTACAAAATAGCTCAGCTCACAACACATATCTGTGATCAGAAAGAGCATAAGCTACAAGCAACATCATATAGCATCGGAGCAAAACTAGATAGAGCATAATCACATTCTAAGGATTATATACATGAAGCTTGATAATGCAAAGATGCATGATGAAATTTACAAACGAAAAAAAGAAGAGTCAGTCTATGATACACAAGAACCAAAATGTTCCCTCCAACTAAAAGGGGAAACACACACCAAGCTCACCTCTCAACCTTGCAAAGGTTGATTGGTCCAAAGGCTTGGTAAAAATATCTACCAACTGATGATGAGTATCGATATGGTGAAGGTTGATATCACCCTTCTCATAATGGTCTCGTAGAAAGTGAAAGCGCACATCAATGTGTTTAGTCTTAGAGTGCAGCACGGGGTTCTTAGCAACGCTAATAGCACTCGTGCTGTCACAAAGCAAAGGAATAGGAGAAGAGCTCAAACCAAAATCACGCAAAGTGGCCATCATCCAAAGCAATTGAGAACAGCAACTAGCCGCAGCAACATATTCAGCCTCTGTGGTAGACTGGGCGACACTAGACTGCTTGCGAGAAGACCAAGATACAAGAGAAGAACCAATAAACTGACAAGTTCCAGAAGTGGACTTGCGATCAAGTCGGCAACCAGCAAAATTGGCATCAGAATAACCGCAAAGGGAGAGGGTGGAGGAAGCAGAATACCAAATCCCAAACTCTGGTGTGAAGCATAAGTACCTCATAATGCGCTTGACCGCCTGACGGTGAGAGGTGCGTGGCGACGACTGAAATCGTGCGCAAAGACACACGACAAACTGGATGTCCGGGCGTGTCGCCCTCAGGTACAGCAGCGACCCGATCATATCCAGGTAATCCTTCTGGTCCACAGCTTCCTTGTCCTTGTCCGCATCCAGGGCCGTTGTGGTCGACATGGGTTTTGGAAGAGGCTTGGCCTCACCCATATCGAACTTCTTCAGGATGTCCTTGGTGTACTTGCCCTGGTCCACAATCGTCCCCTCTCGAGATTGCGTGATTTGCAATCCAAGGAAAAACGTCAGCTCGCCCATCATGCTCATCTCAAACTCCTTGCTCATAGTGTCTGCAAACTTGGCAACCAAAGCGTGAGAAGAATCACCAAAAATGATATCATCCACGTAAATCTGGACCAAGAGAGTGTCATTGCCTTGCTTGAGAAGAAAAAGTGTTTTATCCACACATCCCATTTTAAAACCCTTAACAAGCAAAAAGGTTTTCAACCTATCATACCAGGCTCTAGGGGCTTGTTTCAAACCATACAAAGCTTTGTGAAGTTTAAAAAGATGGTTTGAAAACTTGGGATTTTCAAAACCGGGGGGTTGTTTCACATACACCTCTTCTTCTATGTAGCTATTTAAGAAGGCACTCTTGACATCCATTTGAAGATGTTTAAACCCTTTGGATGCAGCAAAAGCCAAGAGTATCCTAATCACCTCCAAACGAGCAACAGGAGCAAATGTCTCCTCATAGTCTATTCCCTCCTTCTGACTATACCCTTGGGCTACAAGTCTGGCCTTGTTTCTCACATTGTGGCCATCCTCTCCTTGCTTGTTTTTGAAAACCCATTTTGTACCAATAGGGTGACACTCAGGAGGAGGTGGAACCAAAACCAAACCCGATTTCTTTCAAAATTTTCTAACTCCTCATGCATGGCATTGACCCAATCAGGATCAGATAAAGCATGTCCAACATCTCGGGGTTCAAAATCAGCAACAAATGCAGAATGAGCAAAGTGAAAGATTTGTTGTGACCTTGACCGAGTGACACGTTCGTCGATGCTGCCGATCATCTGTTGAGGCGGGTGTTGGCGCTGGATGTGTCGTGGCGCCTCCCAAGCTGAAGAAACCTCCCCCTCAACAGTAGCTGGTGCCTCCCCGCGTACAAAAGGTACAGCCCGAGGTGGCGGATCCCACGGCCCCCAAGTAGTCGAAGAAGAAGGGTCGGGGCCGTGAGTGGTAGTAAAGGCTGCTCTTTGCGGCACAACAGGTGGAGGTGGTGCTGGGTCATCCATCCCTTCAGCACCTTCATCCTCATCATCAAAAAGAGGTTCTCCCACCTCATGATCACCTGCACGCTCAAATCTAGAAGAGGGATAAACCATGGTCTCGTCGAAGGTGACATCAGATGTCTCCATGACTCGGTTAGTATCAAGGTTAAGTACACGATATGCTCGAGTGTGAGTGCCATAACCCAAAAATACACCGTCAGAGGAACGAGACTCAAATTTGTACAAGTTGCCTTTCTTGAGTATAAAACAGTGGCAACCAAAAACTCTAAAATAACTCACTTTGGGTTGTTTTCCAAAACGCAACTCATAAGAAGTCTTTTTCAAGAAAGCTCGAAGAAAAATGCGATTGGAAATATAGCATGCAGTGTTCATAGCTTTGGCCCAATATCGCCTAGGAGTCCTATGCTCATCGAGCATCCTCCTGGCCATCTCTACAAGGGTCCGATTCTTCCTCTCTACAACACCATTCTGAGGCGGTGTGTAGGGGGAAGAAAACTGATGCTCTAAACCCAAAGAGTTACAAAATTCTCAAAGTCTGAATTCTTGAATTCAGAACTTATCACTACGAATAGCTCGCATTGAGTTCAAAGGGAACTCATTCTGAAGACGCAACATTAGATTGCGAGCGAAAGAGAAAGTCTCGGTCTTCTCAGCTAAAAAGAAGACCCATGAATATCTCAAAAAATCGTCAACAACAACAAGCACGTACCACTTCCCCCCAACCGAGCTCACCCGAGCCGGACCAACAAGGTCCATGTGTAAAAGCTCTCCAGGGCGCTTAGTCATGACCTGAGTCACTGGATGGTGGAGAGCGGCGACCATCTTCCCATGTCTACAAGAATGACAAACAAGATCTTTCTCCATGGACAACTTGGGCAATCCTCGGATTAGGCAAAGTGAACTAAGCCTTGCAAGCAAGTCGAAGCTCAGGTGACCGAGTCTCCTATGCCACTCCCAAAGAACAGAGGAGGAAGGTCCAGCCAAAAGACATCGAGAAATTCCAAACGACTCTGAGTAATTCGCACGAAAGACTTTCCCAAAGGGCGAAATCATACATACAAGATTGCCCTGAGGATCTAAAATACGACTGAGATTCGGCTTGAAACGAATCTCATAGTCATCATCGAAAAGTTGCGAAATAGAAAGAAGGTTAAAACGCAAGTTAGAAACAAGAGAAACATCACGCAACACAAAGTGCTCATTAACTCGGACCGACCCACGAGACAACACTTTAACTTTGCTATTGTCGCCGAAGGTGATAAACTCCTTTCCGGCGACCGGACTAAGACTGGAGAACCACTTGGCGTTTCCGGTCATGTGCCTCGAACAACCAGAATCCACCAACCAAACATTCTCCAATCGTTTTACCTACATCAATAAAAAGACATAGGGTGAGCATACGGTCCAACACTGGGGTTAGTGAAGTAGAAAGAGTACCAGTGTTGGGCCGGCTGCTCAAAAGAACGGTTAGTGGAAAAACCATTCCTAGCACGCCTACGGGGAAAGCGATCACCACGCACAGGAAAACATGGTCCGCTAAGGGAGGAGCGTCCATCGCGATACTCAAAACGCGATGGGGGAAAACGCTCAACAGCAAAGCCACCGCCATGGGGTCCATAGCCCACAACTGTAGGCTCCCGCCGGGCATGACCTCCTCGTGTCCTAGGCCTAGGAACCTGAGGTATTGGACCTCTATGCCTAGCAGCACGCCTCTGAACATTCAGCACATGTACATCATGGAAAGGATGGTACATGTCCGTGTTGTTCATCTCCTTTGCACGGCGCTCATCTCTCTTGCGCCGAAAGCAAAACTCCCTCAAGTGTCCATCTCTCCCACAATGCTCACAATGGTACCTCACCGCTCTCACAGGGGTTGTTGGTACTCACGGTAGTGGGTATGGATCACTTTGCCTTTCTGTGGCATGAGCTCCTCTTGGATAGGTGGCATGGTGTCTAGTTTTTTCTTGAGGTGGTTTGGTTTGGGACCCCATGTTAGTTTCTTGGGTGGAGCTCTCGGAGGTTCCACAAACACCCCATCCTTTGTGTTAGGCTTGAGAGGTTCTTTGGGTGGAATCTTGGTAAGCTTAGGAGTAGTGGTGGAGTTGGGCTTCTCACACGGGTTCAGACCACTCGACTCTCCAATCTTGCCAAAAGATGAAGCACACTCAACACCTTGAGCAAAGCATACACCTGGACCTCCAGCAGCACGCTTGAATTGGGAGATCATCATCCCAAGCTGCGGCTCACCACAAGACACCCATGACAAGATGGTCCGAAGGTATGTGTTTTCTTCCTCGGTTTGCATCTTGTCATGCTTCACATTGGCTATCTCCATTTCCAAGCCCTCACACAAAGCGCATCTAGACACGCAAGAGCTACCCGAGCTGGCCTTCTCAAGAGACACAATCTTGGCATTCTTCTCTGCCAACTCGGATTGCAAGCCTGCACAAGACTTGCACGCACCAAGCACTGAACATCTAGCTCTAAGCTCATCCACCTCTCCTACCAACACAGCATACTTACTCCTCAAAGTGAGAAGGTCAGTCATGTGTGTGGTGCACATCTCGCACTCACCCTCCTCAGAGACAACTACGGTGGACTTGGCAAACTCAAGCTCCGTATCCTCCCACTTCTGCCTAAACTCCTTTCACTCTTTAGCAGCACTCCTAAGCAGCTTATCTTGACTAAGAAGGGCGGCAGTAAGTTTCTCGACCTCAGCAGAAAGCTCGTCAGGGGTCTGAGATACCTGAGAGGTGTCGTCGTCGTCATCGTCGTTCCGAGGGATCTCCTCCAGCTGGCTGTCGACCTCCTTGCCAAGGGCCATGGTGCAAAAGCCCTCGTTGTCGGCGAAGAAGCAGAGGCCGTTCAGCTTGTCCTCGATCCTCTTCTTCTTCTCGGACTCGTCATCGCTTGAGGAAGCGGAGTCATCATCCGAGTCGTCGACGTCGCTGAGCGTGGTGAAGAAAGCATGCTGCTCAGCCTGGGCCTTCTCCAAGTACTTCTTCTTGATGTACTCCTTGTTGAAGCCGCCCTTCCGCTTGTGCTTCGCGGGGACGTACTTCTCCTTGGACTTGCCGGAGTCGTACTTGTGCCCATGATCGCCCTTCCCAAATACTTGCTTGTTCTTCTTGGGACAGTTGGCGATGAAGTGGTCAGGGTCGCCGCACTCGAAACATCCAGAGCGTCCTCCTCCGCGGCGACGGTTCATGCGGTTGTTGTGAAACCGCGAGAATCGGTTGGCGAGTAAAGCCAACTCGTCATCCCCCATGAACTCCAGCTGCTCCTCTATGACAAAAAGGAGAGAGGAAAGTGCAAAGCCTCCAGAGGGGTTAGTAGAAGAGCCAGATAGCAAAGCCCTCGATGGGCCAGAAGGATTTTCATAAGAAGCCCTCGCCAAGGCATCAATCTCACTGGACTTGAGCTTACTGAAGAGCTCGTCGCACGTGAGGGTCTCATAGTTAGGTGATTCGATGATTGCCTGAACCTTAGAGTCCCACACCGACCGATCGAGAGTATGTAAAAGCTTCAAAGCCCTCTCATGATCGTCGAAAGGCAGCAACTCCTTGTTAGCCCTCATCCTGTTGACAATCACCTGAAAGCGAGGGAATAAACTTTCTATGCTCTCGCCAGGCATGTGTCGAAAGTTCTCATACTCCCGCTTGTGCGACTCATAGAGACAGGATTTGACTTGAGTGGTTCCCTCATGGAAACGCATGAGAGTCGCTCAAATCTCCTGAGCCGTGGGGAGGTGAGAAACGCTTTCAAATTCAGACATGCTCAAACATGAGAAAAGAGCATTACAAGCTCGGCTATTGGCATCGTGCTCATCGATCTATAGCTGAGTCACACGAGCAGCCAAAACCACGTAATCGGTATTGTTGCAAATCTCCTAGACAGAAACACCCATGCTCTGAAGATAGGCCGACATGCGTATCTTCCAATACGCATAGTTCGTCCCATCGAAAAACGGCGGTTTGCCCACGCTACGATCCATGTCGCCTTTTGTGGATCTGGAACCGGCTAAGGTGGAAGATCCTTAACCTGCTCTGATACCAATTGAAGGACCAAAAGTGCAACCAGAAAGTGACCAGAGGAGGGGTGAATGGGAGCTTCAAAATTTCTTTTCAGAAACTTGTTGCTACTGTCCCGAGTATCACCCCAAGAACAAACCTAGAGCTTAAGCAGTGTCTACGACCCTAGATGTAGGGTGGATGCTTCCGAGAAGCATAGCGAGACACTACTTAACTCTAGAAACCCAACGCAACAGCGGGAAATCAAAACCAACAACGAACGAACGAACCACGGATGAAGGCGCACAGAGCAGCACTGACCGGACTCACTGGAGCGTCCGATCAGTATGCATCGGACGCGTCCGGTCGATCAAAAACCAACTTGGGAGCTCTCTGTTTGTGACCGGACGCACGGTCACTAAGCGTCCGGTCGAAGCATAAGCGTCCGGTCAGTTCAGACAAACACATCGAACAGTAACACCGGTGCGTCCGGTCTCACACAACCCTAGCGTCCGGTCAAGTCCAAGAAAAACTGAACGCTGGCACATTCAACGATCGGACTCACTCTGAGCGTCCGGTCAGCCCGATACAAGCGTCCGGTCACCCTGAAATGTCTCCGTTCATCCACCGATTCAACTCGATCTCACTCAAAACAAATCCTCTAGGGATCAAACATAGTGAGAGGAGTCACAAGGAGGTTAGTGAGCTACCCCTAAGAGATCATGGCTCGAACCTAACTCCAAATCGGTGAATCGGAAGAATTCGGGCCAAAGAAGATAAAAACCGATTCGAAACAAAAATCGATTGATCTACTAGCTCCTGAGGTTAGAAGTGAATTCCTTCGGTGGAAAGATGCGCCTCACGATCTAGAACATCTCAGTTCAAATGGAATCGAAAATAATTCCTTGGATTGAGAGAACGAAGCAAATCACCGAGAGAATGAAAAGCAAAACGCGAATCAAACCAAGAATTGTTGGTCGAAATTCATCCCCACGAGGAGACAACGAGATTACGGTCTCGTTTCCTCAAAAAGAAAATACACAGAGGTATTGTTCACCGTCTCTGCGGATCTTAGTAGCTACTGCAGGGACATGGGAGAGCAGGAAAACCTAGAAGGCAAAATAGCAAATGACTGAGATAAGGATGGGATGTGGGTGTCTCCCTCTATTTATCCTAATTTAAATTCCCACTCTACCCCTAGTCATTTACAGAGCAAACCAGCCAAACCATAAGGCTATCCTGGACCAACTAGAAGATGATGGTGATCCGACGGCTACTCCTGCACAACTGGTAGCGTTGCCTCGACGCAACCTCATGTATTGCCGCCACGTGCCGCCACCGCTCTGCTTGTCCTTTTCCCGGACTTCGCCCCCGGTTTTGAGGCCCAAACCGGGAAACCTGCCTTCACAACCAACCCTTGGTTTTGAGGCCCAAACTGGGAAACTAGCCACCCATTGCCTGAGTTTTGTGGCCCAAGCTCAGAAACCTGCAGCGCCCAGGTTTTGAGGCCCAAACCTGGAAACCGTCCTCAGCCCGAGTTTTGTGGCCCAAACTCAGAAACCATCAGCGCCCAGGTTTTGAGGCCCAAACCTGGAAACCGTCCACTCGGTGGTTTTTCTGTGGCTCAACCACCAAACCGAGCAGTAGAGGGGATGCACCGCCCGTGCACCCCGTCCACCGACACATGTCCTCAGGTCCTCGACCGGAGCAACACTGTGCCCCGCAAGTCTCCGCTCGTCGTTGTCCCAGGCTGTCAGCCACCACAGCTGATCCTTAGGCCACCGGTCCCTCAGTCCAAGCCTCACATCCGCCCTTCACCGCTCCTGGTCCATCGGCACGGCACGTCTCTACTTGAACTTCACCTTGCCTTCGATCACTGTATCCGTGCTCGACACCTGCACAACACAAGCCAAAGAACATGCGCATCATCCCAGTTGACAATCACTCATCACTCGAGACTCGGCATACACCCATGTATCCACAGTCAACTTTGTGAAGAAATGTCAAAACCCCTCAGCATGTTCCCTTTTGTCAAGGGGGAGAAGCTGTTTGCAAGGGGTAGTTTGTGTGTTGGCACAAATGGGAGAGTCGTGCACTTTGGGGAAAGCTTTGAGCTAGGGGGAGTTTTTGCTCTTTGTGGTCTATTAATTGGTATCCTTTTTGTGCCTCCATTGGTAATGAATGATTCAGTTGGTATGGAGTGTTTTTGGTGTCATGAGCTTTGATGCATAGCCTTTGTGTATAGGTTTGTTTTCAGGGGGAGTCACTTTTGAGTTTTTCCAATTGGTTTTGAGCTTCTCTTTGTGTTTTTTCTTAGTTTGTATCGAGCCTCTAGTCGTGTTGAGCCGTTTTGCCTCTGTCTTGAGGGACTAGCAATTTTGGCTTGGTATTTTCGATTGATATGAAGTCTTTTGGGCTAGTGGTGTTGAGCCTTTTTTGCCTCTTCTTGAGGGTTAGCTCATTTTTGACTTGGTTGCGTCGAGTCATTGCCCATGTCTTTGGGAACCAAGTCTTTCACTCTTTGTCTGAGTTTTCACTCTTTTGTGGAGATTGGCTTGAATTTTGCTTGGTTGCGTTGAGCCGTTGCCCATGTCTTCGGGGACCAAGTTTTTGGTTTTGGTATCTTAAACCATCTCTTGTGCCTAGTTTTTGTCAATTCAATCATCAAGGGGGAGAAATTTTGAAACCCAAGTGGATAAGAACCTTCCAAGTGGATAAGAACCTTGGTTTCTTTTGTGATGATTGTTTGACAATTTATTTGAGAATGGTTTTTGAGTGCCTTTTCGGATTTCATGAATCTCATGTTTTCTCTTGACTCTTCGGTTGTGTGGAGGCTTTGCCTGCTTTTCCCATTTCTTTCGGGATCGAGTGCGGATACATGGGTGTATTCGGATCTTGAGATGATGAATGATTGTCAACTGGTTCGATGCGCATGTTCTTTGGCTTGTGTTGTGCAGGTGTTGAGCACGGAGATAGTGATCGAAGGCAAGGTGAAGGTCAAGTAGAGACGTGTCATGCCGATAGACCCGGAGCGGTGAAGGGCAGACGTGAGGCTTGGACTGACGGACCGGTAGCTTGAGGATCAGCTGTGGTGGCTGACAGCCTAGGACAGCGACAAGCAGAGACTTTGCGGGACATGGTGTGGCTCAGGTCGTGGACCTGAGGACACATGTCAGTGGACGTGGTGCACGGGCGGTGCATCCCCTCTACGGCTTCGGTTTAGTGGTTGAGCCCTAGAAAAACCATCGGGTGGACGGTTTCTAGGTTTGGGCCCAAAAACCTGGGTGCTGCGGGTTTCTGAGTTTGGGCCTCAAAACTTGGCCTGAGGACGGTTTTTAGGTTTGGGCCTCAAAACCTGGGCGCTAGCGGGTTTCTGAGTTTGGGCCACAAAACTCAGCCGATGGACGACTGGTTTCCCGGTTTTGGCCTCAAAACCGGGGGGAGGTCCGTGAAAAGGACGAACGGCGCGTTGGCGGCACATGGCGGCATCGGGTGAGGTCGCGTCGCTAACGGATGTGTGGGCATGGCTGTCAGATCAACTACACTTCGAGTTGGATAGGAATACCCTTAGGGTTAGCCTGCTCGCTCATTAGTTGTACGGGTAGAAGGGGAATAATTGTATTATGCTATATTAGGAGAGGCCACCCCTCCCTCCAAACCATCTTAGCCATTTGCTACTTTCACTTAGGGTTTCCTGATTCCCATTCCCTGCTGTAGCTACTGAGATCTGCAGAGATGGCTAATCATACCTCTGTTTTCTTGAGATTTTGAGGAAACGGGACCGTAATCCCGTTATCTCCTCGTGGGGACGATTTTCGGCTGGCAATTGAGATTGTGATTCGCATTCTTTAGTTGTTCTTCGCGTTTTGCTTTTTGTCTCAATTTTCCCGTCGCTCGATCTCCCTCCTCGCTGCGTCTTTTTCGAATCCACTTGAACCAACATGTTCTTTGAAGTGAGGAGAACATTTCCACCAAAGGAATTCATCTCAATCCTCACGAACAAGTAGATCGGGTCGATTCAAGTTTCGTGGCGACTTTTTTGTTCTTGCACCTTCCCTTTTGATTTCTCCAAGTTTGAGTTGATTTGAGCGGATGATTTCTTAGGATTAGTCTCTCAACTACCTAGTGATCATCTTCTCTGCGGATACATGAGTGTATGCCGAGTCTCTAAGTGATGAGTGATTGTCAACTGGGATAATGCGCATGTTCTTTGGCTTGTGTTGTGCAGGTGTCGAGCACGGATACAGTGATCAAAGGCAAGGTGAAGGTCAAGTAGAGATGTGTCGTGCCGATGGACCGAGAGTGGCAAAGGGCGGACATGAGGCTTGGACTGAGGGACCGGTGGCCTGAGGATCAGCTATGGTGGCTGACAGCCTGGGACAGCAACGAGCGAAGACTTGCGGGTGGACGGGGTGCACGGGCGGTGCATCCCCTCTACGGCTCGGTTTGGTGGTTGAGCCACAGAAAAACCACCGAGTGGACGATTTCCAGGTTTGGGCCTCAAAACCTGGGCGCTGATGGTTTCCGAGTTTGGGCCACAAAACTCGGGCTGAGGACGGTTTCCAGGTTTGGGCCTCAAAACCTGGGCGCTGCGGGTTTCTGAGTTTGGGCCACACAACTCAGGCGATGGACGGCTGGTTTCCCGGTTTGGGCCTCAAAATCAGGGATTGGTCGTGAAGGCTGGTTTCCCGGTTTGGGCCACAAAACTGGGGGCGAAGTCCGAAAAAAGGACGTGCAGAGCGGCGGCGGCACGTGGCGGCAATCGGTGAGGTTGCGTCGAGACAACGCTACCAGTTGTGCGGGCGTGGCCATCGGATTACCACCTACCACGAGTTGGTCCAGAATAACCCTAGAGTTTAGCTGGTTCACTCTGTAATTAGTTAGGGGTAGAGTGGGAACTAGAATTAGGATAAGTAGAGGGAGACACCCACCTCCCATCCTATCTCAGTCATTTGCTCTTTGCCTTCTAGGTTTTCCTGCTCTCCCAATCCCTTGCTGTAGCAACTGAGATCTGCACAGAACCATATCTCTATGTACTGGAGATTTTGAGGAAATGAGACCGTAATCTCACTGTTGTAGCGTGTGGTAGCCACACGGTTGCAGATCGATGTGTTGATTCGCGTTTTTGTTCGTGTTCTTCGCGTTCTTCGTTTCTCCGCGATTTTCCCTTCACTGGATCTCCCTCTCTCCTGCGTCTTTTCGAAATCCGTTTGAATCAACTTGTTCTTTATAGTGAGGAGATCATTTCCACTGAAGGAATTCATCTAACTCCTCACGAACAAGTAGATCGGGTTGATTTCATTTTCGTGGCGCTTTTTCGGTTCATACTCCTTCCCTCTCGGATTCCCGGCGTTAGAGTTGATTTGAGCGGATGATTTCTTGGGGATAGTCTTCCAACTACCTCGTGATCATCCTCTCCAAGTTTGGGAACAAGGGATTTTGATTTGAATCGATTTTCAGAGGATTTGAGTTGAGGGCGACCGAAATCGCCCTCTCTGGCCACTCACGGACAGTCCGCGCGTCGGGCTCCGACCGAGGCTGTGGTCGCGCGGCTCGGCTGTGTTGACTCGGTTTGACCGGCGGACAGTCCGCCGTAGTCGGTCGCGGACAGTCCGCGAGCCAAACAGGAAGGTTCAGCAGACTTGCTGTTTTGGTGAAGTTGCCGGCGGACAGTCCGCCCCTTCTTCGCGGACAGTCCGGGACTACTGCGGACAGTCCGGGACCGTACCCGCGGACAGTCCGAGAATCGGCTGTGTGTTTAGGTTTAGTGCGTTTGCTCTCCCGGCTTCTTGGCTTGGTTTCCGGACTTCTCGGCTGGCTCTTTAGTTTACCTAGGAACCTCTCTAATTATCTTTGCTACATGTTAGCATCGGTATTCGGGGATTTCCCGACGTAGCCTTCAATCTACGTTTGGGACTCAGTTTTTAGGGGTTAAACTTGTGCCGGTGCTTTTTGGCGTTTGGCTTGCTATCGCTTTGTGGTGCCTCGCTGTGATCCTAGGGATCATCCACCCTCCTCCAAGGGTCGTGGGCATCACGGTTTCGATCGAAGCTTTTGGGGTTGATTTGTGGGACAAAGGCCGAAGTTTCGAGAGAAATTTTTGAGCTCCCATTAACCCCCTCTCTGGTCGCCTTGCTATTGCATTCTCGGTCCTTCATTCTCCAATTTTGGGATCAAGGGATTTTGATTTGGATCGGATTTGGGGAGATTTGGGAGAGAGGCGATCAAAATCGCCCTCTCTGCAGGGTCGCGGACAGTCTGCCACTTGACCCGCGGACTGTCCGGGCGTCGAGGTCCGGCTAAGTCAGTGGCTTCGTGTCTCGGCTGCTTTGGCTCGATTTGACCGGCAGACAGTCCGCCGTTGAAGTTCGTGCACAGTCCGGGACTTGTGTTTTTGGGATTTTGGCCGGCGGACAGTCCGCCATCAATCTGTGGATAGTCTGAGGTAGTCACGGACAGTCCGGGACCGTACCCGCGGATAGTCTAGGACTTCGCAGACTTGTCCTATTTAGTGCGCTTGCTCTACCAGCTTTTCCGCTTCGTTTCCGGACTTCTCGTTTGCTCCTAGAGTTCACCAAGGAACCTCTCTAGGTATCTTTGCTACTCTTACCATCAGTATTTAGGGATTTCTTGACGTAGCCTTCCATCTACGTTTGGGAGTAGGTTTTTGGGCTTGAACTTGACTCGGAGTTTTTGAGCCTCGGGTTGCTCATTCTTGTGGTGCCTCGCTGTGATCTTAGGGACCATCCACCTTCTTCTAGAGGGTTGTGGGCATCACATTCGTGTTCGAAGCTTTTGGGGTTGATTTGTTGGGACAGAGGCCAAAGTTTCGAAAGAAATTTTTAGGCTCCCATTCCCCCCCCCCCCTCTGGTCGCCTCTGGTAGCATTTTCGGTCCTTCAATTGGTATCAGAGCGGGTTAAGGATCTTCCACCTTAGTCGGTTCCAGATCCACAGAAGGCGACATGGATCGCGGCGTGGGCAAACCGCCGTTTTTCGATGGGACAAACTATGCGTTTTGGAAGATACGTATGTCTGCCTATCTTCAGAGCATGAGTGCTTCGATTTGGGAGATTTGCAAATCCACCGATTACGTGGTCTTGGCTGCTTGTGTGACTCAACAACAGATCGATGAGCACGATGTCAATAGCCGAGCCCGTAATGCTCTTTTCTCGTGTTTGAGCATGACAGAGTTTGATCGTGTTTCTCACCTCCCCACTGCTCGGGAGATTTGGGCAACCCTCATGCGTTTTCATGAGGGAACCACTCAAGTCAAAACCCATCTCTACGAGTCGCATAAGCGGGAGTATGAGAACCTTCTACACATGCCTGGCGAGAGCATAGAAAGTTTATTCGCTCACTTTCAGGTCATTGTGAACAGGATGAGGGCTAACAAGGAGTTCTTGCCATTTGACTATCATGAGAGGGCTCTCAAGCTTCTTCATACCCTCGATCGGTCAGTGTGGGACTCTAAAGTTCAGGCGATCATCGAATCGCCTAACTATGAGACTCTCACGTGCGATGAGCTCTTTAGTAAGCTCAAGTCCAGTGAGATTGACGCCATGACGAGAGCTTCTTATGAGAATCCTTCTGGCCTGTCGATGGCTTTTGGTTTCTGGCTCTTCTACTAACCCCTATGGAGGCTTTGCACTTTCTTCTCTTCTTTCTGTTAGAGAGCAGCAGCTGGATTTCATGGGAAACAACGAGTTGGCTTTGCTTGCCAACCGGTTCATGCAGTTCCACAACAACCGCATGAACAGTCGCCGCGAAGGGGGACGAGATGGGTGCTTTGAGTGTGGTGACTCCGATCACTTCATCGCCAACTGCCCCAAAAAGAAGAAACAGGCGTTTGGCAAGGGTGATCGTGGCTTCAAGTATGACTCCGGCAAGCGCAAGGAGAAGACACATCCACCTAAAACACAAGCGGAAGGGTGGCCTCCAACCAAGGAGTACATCAAGAGAAGCACTTGGAGAAAGCCCAGGCCGAGCAGTGTGCTTTCTTCGCCACGCTCAGCGACATTGACGACTCGGACGACGACTCCACTGCATCAAGGGACGACGAGTCCAAGAAGAAGAAGAAGATCGAGGACAAGCTGAACGGTCTTTGCTTCTTCGCCGACAACGAGGGCTTTTGCACCATGGCCCTCGGCGATGAGGTCGACAGCAAGCTAGAGGAAATCCCTCGGAACGACGACGACGACGACTCCCAGGTATCTCAAACTCCTGATGAGCTTTCTACAGAGGTCGATAAACTTACTGCTGCTCTTCTTAGTCAAGACAAGTTGCTGAGACGTGCAGCTAGAGAGAGGAAGGAGTTTAGGCAGAAGTGGGAGGATGCGGTGAAGGAACTTGAGTTTGCCAAGTCCACCATTGTAGTTTCTGAGGAGGGTGAGTGTGAGATGTGCTCCAAGCACATGACTGACCTTCTCACCTTGAGAGGGAAGTATGTTGCTTTGGTTGGAGAAGTGGATGAGCTTAGAGCTAGACCCTCGTTGCTTGGTGCGTGCAAGTCCTGTGCAGGCTTGCAATCCGAGTTGGCAGAGAAGAATGCCAAGATTGTGTCTCTTGAGAAGGCCAGCTCGGATAGCACTTGTGTGTCTAGGTGTGCTTTGTGTGAGGGCTTGGAGATGGAGATTGCGAATGTGAAGCATGACAAGATGCAAACCGAGGAAGAAAACACATACCTTCGGACCATCTTGTCATGGGTGTCTTGTGGTGAGCGCAGCTTGGGATGATGATTGCCTAATTCAAGTGTGCTGCTGGAGGTCCAGGTGTAGGTTTTGCTCAGGGGATGGAGAGTGCTGCTTCATTTGGCAAGGTTGGAGAGTTTAGTGGTATCAATTCGAGTGAGAAGCCAAACTCCACCACTACTCCCAAACTAACCAAGATTCTTCCCAAAGAGCCTCTCAAGCTTAACACCAAAGATGGAGTGTATGAGGAACCTCCAAGAGCTCCTCCAAAGAAACAAGTGTGGTCTCTAAAGCCCAACCACCTATGGAACAAGCTAGATACAATGTCACCTATCCAAGAGGAGCTCATGCCACAAAAGAGCCAAGTGAGCCACACCCATTACCGTGAGTACCAACAACCCCCTATGAGAGCGGTGAGGTACCATTGTGAGCACTGTGGGAGAGATGGACACTTGAGGGAGTTTTGCTTTCGGCGCAACAGAGAGGAACGCCGTGCAAGGGAGATGAACAACGCGGACATGTACCATCCTTTCCATGATGTGCATGTGTCGAACGTTCAAAGGAGAGCCGCTAGGCCTAGAGGTCTAATGCCTCAAGGTCCTAGGCCACAAGGAGGTTTTGCCCGGCGGGATCCTATCTTTGTTGGATAGGACCCCGTGGCGGTGGCTTTGTTGTTGAGCGTTACCCCCCCCCCCCCACCGCATTTGGGCTATCGCGGTGAGCGCTCTTCTCCTAGCGGACCACGTTTTCCTGTATGTGATGATCGCTTTCCCCGTAGGTGTGCTAAGAATGGTTTTGCTACTAACCGTTCTTTTGAGCTGCCGGGCCAACACTGGTACTCTTCCCATTTTACTCACACCAATGTTGGACCGTATGCTCACCCTATGTCTTTTTATTGATGGAGGTAAAACGATTGGAGGACATTTGGTTGGTGGATTCCGGGTGCTCAAGACACATGACCAGAAACTCCAAGTGGTTCTCCAGTCTTAGTCCAGTTGTCGGAAAGGAGTTTATCACCTTCGGCGACAATAGCAAAGGTAAAGTGTTATCCCGTGGGTCTGTGCGAGTTAATGAGCACTTTGTGTTGTGTGATGTTGCTCTTGTTTCTAACTTGCATTTTAACCTTCTTTCTGTTTCACAACTTTTTGATGATGACTATGAGATTCGTTTTAAGCCGAATCTCAGTCGTATTTTGGATCCTCAGGGCAGTCTAGTGTGTTTGATTTCGCCCTTTGGGAAAGTCTTTCGTGCGAATTACTCGGATTCTTTTGGCATTTCTTGTTGTCTCGTGGCTGGACCTTGCTCCTCTGATCTTTGGAAGTGGCATAGGAGACTTGGTCATTTGATCTTTGACTTGCTTGCAAGGCTTAGTTCACTTGGCTTAATCCGAGGATTGCCCAAGTTACACATGGAGAAGGATCTTGTTTGCCACTCTTGTAGACATGGGAAGATGATTGCTGCTCCCCACCATCCTGTGAATCAAGTTATGACCAAGTGCCCTGGAGAGCTTTTGCATATGGACCTTGTAGGTCCAGCTCGGGTGAGCTCGTTTGGTGGGAAGTGGTATGTACTTGTTGTTGTTGAGACTTTTCAAGATATTCGTGGGTTTTCTTTTTAAGTGAGAAAACTGAGACTTTCACTTTTGTTCGCAATTTGATTTTGTGACTTCAGAACGAGTTCCCAAAGAACTCGATGAGAGCTATTCGTAGCGATAATGGTTTCGAGTTTAAGAACTTAGAATTTGAAAAGTTTTGTGACTCTTTGGGTTTGGAGCATCAGTTTTCTTCCCCCTACACACCGCCACAAAATGGTGATGTAGAGAGGAAAAATCGGACCCTTGTTGAGATGGCCAGGACAATGCTCGATGAGCATAGGACTCCTAGGCGATTTGGGCCGAGGCTATAAACACTGCATGCTATATTTCCAATCGCATTTTCTCCGAGCTTTCTTGAAAAAGACCTCTTATTAGTTGCATTTTGGAAGACAGCCCAAAGTGAGTTATTTTAGAGTTTTTGGTTGCCATTGTTTCATACTTAAGAAAGGCAACCTGGACAAGTTTGAGTCTCGTTCTTCTGACGGTGTATTTTTGGGTTATGGAAATCATACTCGCGCATATCGTGTACTTAACCTTGATACTAACCGAGTAATGGAGACATCTAATGTCACCTTCGACGAGACCATGCATTGTCCTCTTCTAGATTTGAGCGTGCAGGTGATCATGAGGTTGGTGAACCTATTTTTGATGATGAGGAAGAGGGTGTTCAAGGGATTGATGATCTAGCAGTACCTCCACCTGTTGTGCCACTAGGGTCGGCTTCTACTATGACGACTCACGGCCCCTATCCACCACCTCGGGTTGTACCACTTGGAATTCATCTCAATCCTCACGAACAAGTAGATCGGGTGGATTCAAGTTTCGTGGCGACTTTTTCGTTCTTGCACCTTCCCTTTCGATTTCCCAGAGTTTGAGTTGATTTGAGCGGATGATTTCTTAGGATTAGTCTCCCAACTACCTAGTGATCATCTTCTCCAATTTTGGGATCAAGGGATTTTGATTTGGATCGGATTTGGGAGAGAGGCGATCAAAATAGCCCTCTCTGCAGGGTCACGGACAATCCGCCATGACCCGCGGACTGTCCGGGCATTGGGGTTCGGCCAGGTTAGTGGCTGTATGTCTCGGCTGCTTTGGCTCGGTTTGACCGGCGGACAGTCCACCGTTGAAGTTCGCGGATAGTCCAGGACTGTCCAGGGAGGTTTCAGTAGACTTGTGTTTTTGGGATTTTGGCCGGCGGACAGTCCGCCATCCATCTGTGGACAGTCCGGGGTAGCCGCGGACAGTCCGGGACCGTACCCACGGACAGTCCGGGACTTCGCAGACTTGTCCTGTTTAGTGCGTTTGCTCTCCCGGCTTTTCTGCTTCTTTTTCGGATTTCTCGTTTGCTCCTAGAGTTCCCTAAAGAACCTCTCTAGGTATCTTTGCTACTCGTTAGCATCGGTATTTAGGGATTTCCCAACGTAGCCTTCCATCTATGTTTGGGAGTAGGTTTTTGGGCTTGAACTTGACTCAGAGTTTGTGAGTCTCGGGTTGCTCCTTCTTGTGGTGCCTCGCTGTGATCTTAGGGATCATCCACCTTCTTCTAGAGGGTCGTGGGCATCACATTCGTGTCCGAAGCTTTTGGGGTTGATTTGTTGGGTCAGAGGCCAATGTTTCGAAAGAAATTTTTAGGCTCCCATTCACCCCACCCCCTCTGGTCGCCTCTGGTAGCATTTTCGGTCCTTCACCGAGAGCTTTTATTTGGAGTTTTCATGATCCTTCCTCATATCAAGTGGCCTTGTGTTTGCTTTTGCTTGGCTTTTGGGCAGTTGAATGAGGCTTGCCTTCAAACCCTTCCTTTGTGGTTTTATTGTTAGTCAATGCATTCATCAAGGGGGAGATAGAGAACATATATGATGAATGATTGACATTTATGAGGAATGTTTGAGGCTTTTCCGGTTGAGACATTATTTATCTATGCACTTAATGTTTACGACTAACCGGTGGCGTTGAGTTGTGGTGTGTTATCGTGTTGGTGTGCGTGTGCAACATGTGTCTCTTGGTTGTGTTGATGTACAGGTGTGGAGCTCGAAGACAGTGGTCAAGGGAGAGGTGAAGGTCAAGTAGAGACGTGTCGTGCCGATGGACCGGGAGCGGTGAAGGATGGGCGTGCCGTGCGGCGGACGTGCCATGCCAATGGCCCCAGAGCGGTGAAAGGCGGACATGAGGCTTGGACCGATGGACCGGGAGGTCAGAGGACCAGTTGTGGTAGCTGGAACGTGGCATCGACGAGTAGAAGCACATGGGGATGTGCGATGCATCGGCCGAGTTAGGAGGAAGACGATGGCGTCATGGCACTTGGCGGGAGGTTGGACACTGGCTTGCATGCGGCGCAAGTGCTGTCGGCCGAGTCAAGAAGGAAGGCGAAGGCGTTGTGCCCGGCGTAGAGGTTGGACATGCATCGACATCGGTGCCGGTGGTCAGGGTGTGCGAACCACATCCCGTCTACGGCGCAGGTTCGGTAGTTGAGCCTCAGAAAGCTACCAACGATGGTTTCCAAGTTTGGGCCTCAAAACTCAGGGTGGCAGGTTTATCGGTTTGGGCCTCAAAACCGGGTGGAGGTTCCTATGCGGAACGGTCAACGCGTGGCGGCACCGAGAGGCTTGTGTCGTGGCGAAGCTATCGGTGAGGAAGGCGCGGTGGTCGACGTGACGGCACGTGGCGACATCCTGGAGCTTGCGTCGAGGCGAAGCGAAAGATGAGAAGGCGCATGGCCGTCGGATGAAAACTGTTAGAGTTGGATGGTTTTACCCCTAGGGGATATTTGGGTTGAGTGCTTACTACTAGAAAACCCCTCATGTAGCTACGCTTTATTTGTAACATACACAAAAACGTCTCTACGTCGGCCTGTAAACACGTTATTTGGAACAATTTCAAGAACGCATCAAAATAACACGATATTTAACACGCTTTCAACGTTAAGAGATATCTAGACACATTTTTAGCACGATATTGAAATCATATTAAAATGACACGAAAGTAGACACGTTTTCAATCATCTGTAACCTATACACACGTTGTAAAGCGCATCTCAAAATCGTCAATAGGCGCCTAAAGATGCTTTTTGATATACAACTAAAAACGTATAAAAATGACACGTAGTTAGACATACTTTCAACCATGAGTACCATGAAGGCACGTCATAAAGCGTATCAAATAACCGTCCTTAGGCACATAGAGATGTTTTTTTGCGATAACAAAATATCTCTAGTTGACGTAAAATTAGGTACACTTTTAATCGTTACTAAACATATTTTAATGTGTATTAGAAATTTGTTCTTAATCATGTAGAGGCGTATTTTTGGCTTCTTTTAATTAAAAATAGTAGTACAAAGAAATCTCTAGTATTTATTATACATGTCTGATAGAGCACACAATAATAATAGATAGATAAAAAAAAATATGGTCACACTCTTGAAATGGGAAAAAATATGGTCACTCAATAGATAACTATAAATACAAAAAAGTGTCTAATTTGGGCACAATTATAACAATAGTAAATAGAAAAGTAAAATGATAGACTGTAGACTCGAAACAAGTATGTCTTACCACTGTATCATTTAGCTTTGTGCATTGGGGTTAATTCTCTTATTCGTTTATTATAAGCGTAACTTTTCTACAATAGCACGGCGAGATTCAAGAGTTGTGTGAGAAAAAAAAAGAAGTGGCGTGAAGTAGAGGGCTTTTCTTGGGTTCTGCAATGGGGTTAAGTCTCGGTTCCATAGCATGCTTGGATTCATCAAATTTCATCATACGGGTTTGATATTGCTACTTCAATGGTCACTATGAGTTGCATGCAACACAATAAAAATATGACTCAAGTACACGTTCTTGCTGCTATAAGAACCGAGATTGTCGATAGAAATGCGACCTAATGAAAGCTAGCAACTATTGAACACACTTTGCCAACATAGAAAGTGAAAATAGAGTGAAGTTGTAGAGCTGCTACTTATATAACACTGTTGCTCATTGTCCAACACAAGCAACAATCCGAAGCTAATAATTACTCTAAAATAATTAGGCACACATATAAGTAATGATTACACAAGGTCAAGCTTAGCCATTGCAAAGAACTGTCTAAAATTTGATATTGAATTGCTGCTACTTTTAACTCATAACCATAAAACATTAGAGAAAGGAACAACTAAATAAATCGTGGTACATGTTTCATAGATTACACTATTATTTAATCAAATAGGAAAATTTATAAACTAAACTGTGTAACCCAACAAATAGTAGCAACTCAACAAGTTGGCACCTCCTACCTAAAGTAACACAAATGAGTTCATTCTCATTCAGAGCAAGAAAAAACCCATAATGTTCATCTGTAGCATCAGATGACTCGAAAGCCTTGTCTAACTTTCTTCATTGAGTTCTACACCCATGTCAAAATTATCTCGTGGGCTAACTCTCACCACAGGGTTCCATGGTTCAACTTTTGCATTTTGGGCATAAAACACTTGCTGAATTTGTGATGAAAATACAAAAGGATCATCCTCCAATTTATCATTTGTGTGTATTTTTCGAGAAAAATTCACATGACTGAATCCAAACTCATCTTGCCGTAACCCAGCTTTATGATGAACATCATACCATTCACATTTGAAAAGCACTACCTTATAGTTTGCATATGACAATTCAACTATATCTGATAATGTGCCAAAATAATTAATCCCATCATCAGCAATGTTGACGACACCGCTGCTTTGTGTCAATCTTGCAGCCTCACGACTCAAAGTGTGGAACCTAAAACCATTAATAATATAACCATTGTATGTCATGGCATATCTGTTTGGTTTTGCAGCCAAAGCTCGAACCTTTGTCGTGATTGTCGTGATGCCTGTTCCATCGCCTAAGATAACCTGTATATAAGGGAAAAAAAACTTATATACATTGCTTCTATTAATTCGATGTCATATTTGCAGCAATTCTAGATGTCCAAACCTTTTGCTCCAACCAGTCAGAAAAGTGTTGATCCATCAAATTCTGAATGAAGGAAGGTTCCAGATTAGTCGAGGGACACAATTCGCTTTTCTTCTCATCCAAGAATTCTCTAGAACAATAGCATTCATCAAATAGTTAGTAAAAATAAATATAGGTTCAATAAAAACTTTCACTAAATGCACAACAGACTTGTATACAAAGCCAAGTGAAATTGATGGATAGAATAAAAGAAATTTGAAACAGATATACACGATGACAACATCCAATGGAGCAGTTTAAGATGTACAGATATAAAGAGGCGATATTTAAATTAAACTATAGAAATACTCCTTTCACACCAGTGATGATGAAAATTTTGAGCATTTCTCATACTGAAAAAAATCAAGTTGCCTAAATGCCTAATGCCTTCAGCACTACATTCTAATCAGAACAAGAAAACACACAAACAATTCCTTTCAGCCAGCATCACAAAAATAAATTATTAAATAAATCAAATCAGCACCCCAATACTCTACTAGTCTACAACAAATTAACGCCTAATGTTTCGATCAATCAATAAACAATAGCACACTTTTAAGGAGGCAGCACTTATAAACACACCTGCGAAAATCTTCAAGTTCATCACAATGTCGTAACACATATCGATGGGCCTGAACAAGAAGCTGGTTATCAAGGTTCACGATAGTACGCTTTCCAATAGGTTCACCAGCAATATCAAACAAGTACATGTCTGTTATTTCATCAGATGGTCCAGGATTTCTGGATGGTCTTGTAAAACGTGTAGTTCCTTCTATAAATCTGGAACAAAAGGTCAAACACTCCTCCATGTAATATCCTTCAGCAATGGATCCTTCTGGGTGAGCTTTATTCTTCACAAGTGCCTTTAGCTTAACGAAATATCTAAATGCAATAATTGACACATGTAAGTTAAAACTGAATTATTGATGATCATAGTGCAAATTAAAGTTCATTACATACTTCTCCATGGGGTACATCCACCGGTACTGAACCGGACCACCTAATTTAACTTCTTCTACCAAGTGCACCATCAAATGTACACTTACAGTAAAGAATGATGGCAGGAAAATTCTCTCCATATCACAATGCATGGACAAAGTATCTCGCTGTTTTGTGGAAGGTCCTTGTAAGCAAAAGCTAAAAACTGCTCAACACCATTTTTATATGCAGTCTCCAATCTTGATTCTTTCATCCAACTTCGATCCATTAAACTTTATATGATGACCTATTAAAGTGGAATAAAACCAGTAAGCTTTTATTGTAATACACACCTTGTCACATGGATCAATATAGAATGAAGGTGTAATCCAAATATCAACAGAAATTTAATCCTAAACCATTAGAGATTGATGAATTAACAATATAAAATTCTTAATTTGCCGATTAAATATTCAATCAATTCTTAGGCAAACAAAAATATAATCACATCTCTACAACTCAAACAAAAACAGACTCTGTAACAAACCTGAGAAACAATCTTAGACCTTTGTAATTTTGGCACCATTTTTTAGTAAAGCATCGATCGACTGAAAAGACTAAAGCCATAATCTGATAGCATCGTTTTCATTGTACTATGGTACCCATCAGGTTTGTATAACGTGAAAGTGAATGAGAAAACAAACAAAATATAATAATTATAAGGTGTAAAATCTGAACTTTCGATATGATTAGTAGATATAAATTCGTTTTAGAAAAAAAGAGACCGTAACAAGGCAGGCACAAATCAATCTTGGGGGCTCACCTTGCTTCAACCAGAGCTCGAGCTGTGACTGGGAGTGCGAGGGCCGTTGGGGTCCAAGGGGGTGGCTGTAGTCTGGACTGTGGGCACCGGCGGGTGTCCGTCGCTGGTTACCGCCGCCGAACTCGGCGCCGGCCCCTGGAGTTGGGACGCTGCCGCGCAGGGGCCGAGGGGCGAGCAGGAGGAGGACCGAGCAGTGGGGGAGGTTGCCGTGCCGCTGCGCTACCAGCCGTCGTGGCCCCGCCGCCGCTTCAGTCCGTGTCTTCGCGGTTCCCCGAGTCTCCAGCCACGAGCGAGTTAGCGAGAGACGGGAAGAGTAGCGATGGGTTTGTCCTTTGTGCTGCTGCCTGCTGGTTCCTATTGGGCTCATGGGTCATATTTACAACATCTCACAAACTATACATGTTATATCATTTTATTGTAGCAATGTATGCTATGCAAACTAGACTCTTGTGCAAAACTATGCAAACTTTAATCAAAACCACGAGAATCTAATCCGATATCTGGTAATTTTAGCACTCAACCTCCCCCCCACTCATCCTATGTGGCTGTTGCAAAACACTCCTATGAGTGGAGGGGTTTGAGTACTAAAATTACCAGCCATCAGATTAGATTCTTGTGGTCTTGATTAGAGTTTGCATAGTTTGCACAGAAGTCTAGTTTGCATAGCATTTGTTCCCTTTATTGTATATATACGAGAAATTTTACAACGGTTGAAAAAAAATATAGGTCATCCATTCGACGAGATCCGACGGTGATAAAATAGTAGCTATAGTTGTCCAACGGGCCGTGCCGGGCCGGCCCGGCCCGACGTGGTGACATGCTGGCCCGGTGAGGGTCGGGCCGCCACGGGCCATCGGTCGGTGCCAAATTAGGTGGGGTCAGTACCAAAATATGTGGACCCAGATCTATTTTTCGTTTTATATTTTATTTTCAGATAAGGGCAAATCAGTCATTTTACAAAGGGTCATGGTCTCTTGTTGGGCTGGGCGGCACGCCCCCGACCGTGTGCTGCCATGTCGAGCGCGCCCTCGGTCAGTGCGGGTGCCGAAGAGAGCGGCAGGGGAGCAGGCGGCGCAGTCCCAGACCCTAGGTGGCGCAGCCACGCCGGGCGCATCACCGACCGGGGCGAGGGCGAAGCGCCGCAGGGGAGTAGGCGGCATGGCCATGCGGGGCGCGTGCCCGACCAGGGCGGGGACCGAAGAGCGGCAGGGCAGGCGGGGCTCTGGCGGGCACGGTGCACGACAGGAGATCCAGTGGGGGCTCCTGTGATGCTCGCTGGACAGGGAACACGCTGTCGGTGCCCGGCGGCTCCTGCACGGCCTTGGCACTCATGAATTGCAAACTATTGCTATTACAAATCTTTGACGCTAAACAAAGAGAGAATATAAGATAGTGTACTTTAAAGTTTGAACTTGACTGAAAATACAAATATATTGAACTTCTAGACTTTTGCACTCACAAAGTGACGAAACTGAATGCCAAAACTTAAGAGTTCCTGAGAATGGATTCGAGGACACGAACAACAATTTACTAGGACTGTTAGAGGAGTAGGCACTGAATCCCGTGGCCAAATTGTTATACCAAACAAACTGAAATACTTGCAAACATCCTCAATTCCTTATCAAACAAGACTTTGAAGACTGCGAAAGCCACTCGCTAATGACAATAACATTTTGGGAGGAACCCACCAAGCAACGCAGGCTTGCAATCCTTCACCAATTGCCAAGATCCAAAGACAACCAACAGATCTAACAAAACATACTCTTATTGTTCCTTTGCTGACGCTAGATCGAACATCGTCGAGGTCAGGAGAGGTTAAAGAGACCTTGTTCCAAAGCATCATCATCATCACCACCTTGCCAATGACACCAAAAACAAAACTCTATCTATAAAGGTGTTGGGTCCCCACTCCTCTGACCATAGACCGATGTGATGGCAACGTGAGGAACTCTTATACCTACCGAGTGATTGTGGGATGCTTATAGTTTTTGCCATTTTTTATAAAAATACTCGTATCTACTAAGGTTTACGCATTGCTGAAGCAAGAGCCTATTGAATCACACAAGCATCTATACTAACCCCATCGTCAGTGGCTACGACTCACACGGATATATTAAGAAAATCTATAAATATAATTACATAAGAAATATAAAGGCAGTTTTATGTATTGTTTTAGACATATATCTCGTAGACGTAGGTTATAGAAATCGTTTTAAATTGTTTCAGTATTTTTAATAATTTTGGAATACAATTTCTTATTATGCATTTTTACAAGCTTAAGATGTGTTAATTATTTTTAAGAAAATTAATATAAAGTTAATAAATTTGCCACCCATCACGCTCCCATATAGAATAATTTGCCACCAAAACTGGAAAAAAAATACCGCTGGAAATTTGCTGCCTAATCATAGCTGTCACCCATGTAATTCTTTTTCCCCAAACTAGTTTGCGCCTAGAATTTTTCACTTGCCGCCGGAAATTTGCCGCCTACTCGTATCCGCACATCCTGAGATTAGCGAACAAATAGCGTCACTTAACCTCCCAAGTCTCCTCCTTTTTTCACTCATCCCTCTCAAATTGATCGAGGGTATCATCTGCCGCCGCCGGGTACTTCGTCGACTCCGGCCTACTGTCGCCATTGGTGGGGTGCTGGGACCTGCGGCGACGACTGACGCCGACCACCTGGTGGGAGGGTGCCAGGCCACGACGCCTCCTCGCTAGGACCCGCGACTCCGCCATCTGACGTTCATCTATTCCCAATCGTTCCAGAGGTCCTCGGTGCCAGGCCTGCAGAAGCAATCGGTAGGGGCGGATGTGGGAACCTTGCCCGGCGGAGCCTCCGTGCCCAAAATCCCCAACCTACATAAGCCGACCCATGAACTCACGAGTCGCAACTCTGCGCTCATGTTTCCCCATCCGTCGTCGCGTTCTTCCATCTACACATGACTCTCCGGTCATCGGCCCGCGCGAGGCCTTAGGCCCTAGCCTACTGAACACTATGCTGCTGCCGGCGCACGCTCCCTGCAGACCTACAGCTCTCTTCTTCTGTACTTTATTCTATCAGTAGCACTCTTGGAAGGAAATAGCAGGAGGAGAGAAGACGTCATTTTCTTGCTAGGAAAAGCAAAGCAACTAGACGGAGGTAACCTGAAACGCCACCGTTCATTTGTCTCATGCATTGCCGGAGAAGGAAAATAGTTTAGCCTTGTTCCATTAAGTTTCAGTAAAGGGGACGCATAGTCTGCTCCAAAATTGGTTCTAGTGCCTGAGGAGCAGAGATGTTGAATCATGACACTTGCAGTGAGTGGACTTGATTTTGTTCAGCTATACAAATTCTTTATGAGTTTTTAGTGCAGATGTTAGGTGCAGTCATGTACAACATGCTTCTTGAGAGCTATCAAAATTCTGTATTTGTAATTAGTATCAGTACGTATGTAAAGTAGAAAATCATGGCCATGTTCAAATATTTATATTTATATTTTATTTTGGGCTTCCAGTTTATGTGAAGATCCGTTGGGATGATAGATCATGTAGTTTCTCTAAATATTTAAAGTCCAACAAAGGTAGTAGATTACCAGTTTTGAGAGTAGAGGATGAATACAAAATGACTGCTTATCTTGGAATAGAGTAGTACATAGGATGTGTGTCCGAGCTAGAGATGGGGAGGCACTCCTTCTCTTTGAATTCTATTTTAACATTTCCATCAGTTTGGTTGTGTATACTGCATGAATAAAAAGTACCGCTGTTATTTAGTTCTCACAGAGGTAACATGTTTATCTTTTATTTTCTTGATCTCTCATATATATAAGCAGAATCAATCATGACAAGAGGACTACGAAGATTGAAGAATTTGAACATTGATGGAGATGGTGCAGAACCTGTCCAGGAGGAGAACGAAAATATAGCAGATAACGGGAACAATGAAAGTTTGCACTCCCCTCCCGATGTTGATGGTTTATTAGCCCATCTGCCACACCAACCTCGAAGTCCAATTAAGATCATATGTAAGTTTCATGTTTTTCCTTGCATATCTTGATACAATATGAAATCTTCCATTTTCATATATGCAGGGCCAAATGGAGAGGTTAGACAGATTATAGGGGAATTCACACTTACAAATTTACTAGCATTATAAGGAGGAAAGGTAATTGTAGGGATAGATGAAAATGGTGTCCAAATGAAAGGTCGGCCTCCATTCTTGGACAACACCTTGGCCATGTAGCAGAAAGCCCAACCTTAGCTCCTTTAGACATCCCAAGATTTGACAATCGCAGGTTTGATTCACACAAGGAACAAATAATCAAGGATGTCGAGGTATTTTATTTTATTATCGGTGCAAGCAAGTACCTCCATGTTTCGTCTATGTATAGCTAAAGTTTGCCTTTCCAAGGCAAACCATACATCTTACAAGGGACTGGATCCTAAGGACAGTTAATAATAGATGGCGAGCCTACAAATCTAAGTTGAAGAAACAATACTTCAATCGTGACGAGAGAACTCTAGAAGAAATCCTAAGAGAGAAGCCACTAACGACTAATGAACATCAATGGAGATCTCTTGTTGGAATTTGGTGCCAAGAACAACAAAAGGTGCCATATATTTAATCAACATTTATATGAATTTTTAACCAAGGAATGTTACATTGCTTAATCATTGTCTGTCTTTGCAGAAATTATGTTCCACAAACTCTCGTTGTGCAAAAGAACAGAAGACTGCACACACTACTGGGAGAAAAAGTCATGCTAGACTCAAAAAAGAGATGGTGATAAATATTTATCCACTGATATTTCTTAAATTCCACTATCACCTATTTCAGGATTGAAATGACACCTAAACAATTGTATTATGCAGGAATCCAGCAATAAAAGAAAGGTTCATAGGATTGAACTGTGGGAGGCAGCTCATAAAAAAAAGAACGGTAGATACAGTACAGAAAAAGCGAAGACACTGATGGTATGAACAAATGATTTATGCTTGATCTGAAAATCAGTTTACAATTCCTTAACCTTCCTATATGTTTATTTCAACAGGCTACATCTTACGAGGAATTTAGGAAAAGGCGAGGGAATAATGATGGTAATCGTCTTTCTTCTAGAGATTACAATGAAGTGTTCAATAATATTGTTGCCAAGGATCTCAAAGCACGTGGGTACTATGATGATAAGTACTGGAGTCAAGTACAGGTTTCTCAAGGCTTGCCTTTTGTTACTCAAACTGAGGAAGAAAGAATGTACCAAGAGAAAGTAAATAAAATTGACAATGAGATGGAAAGCGTGAGTGGTCTCATCAAGCATTGACTTACTTTTATGTCAAAAAAGTATCCAGAAGATTTAAACCCTGAAATGAGAGCAGCTTTACAAGATGAAGTAAGTTTAGATTGAACCATGCCCCTCCTCTCTCTCTAAAATAAGAGCATATATTTTTAACCTTGTGTTGTTCAATTTTTTAAGGATGATGACAATTATGACCATGAATGCACTGATGAGGAAAACTCTGAAAATTATGTTGCAAAATGTACCGATGACATCCACAAAGACTCAAATGTTGATGTGAACTCTACAACAAATGAAGTGCAGGTATACCTACTTTATTTTAAATATCATTAGCTACTATATAATAATATTAAATTTCTTGCTAATGGCTTGTAGAACATGGTTCATGTCGAGCAGCAACAACAACAATCTGTCCATAGAAGTCTTGGACAAACTCAAGTCCATACACCTACACCACGTGAGCAAACAACTTCAAAGGTATGTTAAAAGGCCTACTTGTTACTGATGCGCATGTAAAAAGTCTATAAACATAGCTATTCTTACCAACAACATCAAGATATAGTTATTGTTTTGTTTTGCAAGTTGTTGCTTTCACCAGGTAGCATTCAACTAACTAATTTTGGTAGCTTCAGTAGTTTTTTAGTGCTAGCAACTCTATAGGTTTAGTAATCGGTTCCGGTCTTTTTACATTCCTTATTAGTATCTCTCTAATCTTTATTTTTTCTTTTTCCATACTAAATGAGCTAAACCATGCCTACAGGAGGCACAACCTGATGGCAATATAGTCAAAGATTTATCATGTGATCCCATATTACACAACATGGTATGTCCTACCTGATAATGTAATATTATTTCAATTGGAATATAAGGCATAATTCGATAAAGCAATGTTATGTTTTGATGTTTCAAATCATATTTATTATAGAGAACTCGAAGGGTTAAAGCCGCCAACATGGTCATATCAGAATCAGTATGTGGTTTTATTAGCCTTACTTCTTTTCAGATCGCATAAGTCACCATTTCAATGTTCATATGTTCATGTTTTCTAATTTGCAGAGACAAGAGCAAATCTACCTTATTTCTCTAATAAACAAAGGCAGAGTTGTGGCCAAAGGGAAGTTAGTGACTACTGATAGCCAAAGAGAGATTTTAGGAGCAAAGCTTGGACCAGAATATTGTGGGGTTTATGTTGACGGCCTTGAAAATATTGAAGTTGGAAATATTGTAGATGAGCAGGTACCTAGACCATCTGATCAGATTCGTACGCTAATTGATGCTATTGGCTATGTTATTCCTTGGCCAATTACACATGTAAGTTTGATTTTTTCATTTGAAATATGTAGTACATGTGTCCCTAACATCTTCAAATTGAGTTATTCATCTAACACATACTCCATTGCAGGTGAAACAAGTTAGAAGTTCATCTCGTACGCGCAACAAATTGGTACCTCCAACACGTGGACAAAGCTAGATCGGAAGCAAAGTACAATTTGAAAGTGAACAAGATAGATCTTAGTTGTTAAAAAAATATTTATGTAATATTTGTATGATATTGGCATATGCTTCTTTGTGAACGTAATGGTCAGTTCAATAATAGACATGTTTGCTATCGGCTTATCAAATGATATTTTGTCAAGGTCGAATGCAGTATCATTGATGGTTTACTTCCCATTATTAATCATAGAAAATAGAAAATAAAATAATTTGATTCCAATTTCTATATTCATCTTGACCCGCTATATATACAAATGAAAACGTCTATTTTTTGTTGTGACATAATAAAGCATTACAATATAACGTGTCTATACTATTACAAACAAAATATAGATATATGTATGAAATCGTTTCTACACATCTTAATACACACTATGACATTACTATACACTGTATTGATATACGTAGACACACACTAAAAACGTGACTACAATATTGTTTCTACTTTTGTTAACACGTGTTTAGGCATTACTATGAAATGTATCACCCATTACATCAGCTGTCACGTCACCTTTCCACATCAGCTGCCACGTCACCTTTACACATCAGTTGTCACGTCACCTCTCCACATCAGCTGCCACGTCACCTTTTATGTCACCAACTATATCGTCTCTATACTGCTTAATACGCAATAATACGTCACTACAAAACGTGCCTATAGTAGTACACATGAATTATAAATGTATCTAAATATCGTCTCTATATTTTTTCACACGTAATGAAACATTGCTATATGACGTAACTATACTAATAGACATATGTTATATGCGCATCTATAAAAACGTATCAATGTGTATAGACATACATCTAACGTGTCTATAAAATGTCTATTCATCTAATATATACGCTTACGATAAACGTCTCTATAAAGTCTGATACGGTCCATACGAAGACGCTTCTAACACGAATTTGTAAAGCGTGCCTACATTTCTAAAGAGACGAATTAAAGTGTGTCTACTATCTAAAAAAGCGTAGCTACAAGGGGATTTTCTAGTAGTATTCATGTAAGGGCGTTTTTGTCTTCGGACGTGCGTCTATATATATGTGAAGGGGCTGCTAGGACAGCCATCCTTGAAGGTTGCCATTCTCATTTTGTGATTGTGAGGAGAGGCTATAGTTAGAGAGAGGAGTGGCTCTTGTTCTTGAGCTTTTCGCCATCCGAGATTTGTTGTTGTCAGGAGTGGCTTGTAACCCGACACCATGTGCTATACAATCCTTCATCTTGTTGAAATCCAAGGATCAATTTCGTGCTCCTCTTTGTTCGCTGAAATTTGGATTGAATTCGCGTTTTGTTCTTCGCGTTTCTCTCTTTTCCCCTTCGGTGAATTGGCTCGTTCTTCCAATATGAGGGATGGTTTCCAATTCCGCTTGAATCAAGTTGTGCTAGGACATGAGTGTCATCTTTCCATCAAAGAATTTCCTCCCAAACCTCACGAGCACATAGATCGGGCTGCTTTCGCGTTCGTTCTCCAAACTTTCCCCTTTTCTAGTGTTCTTCGGATTTTCTCATGGATGGGTTGGTTTGGAGCGATGATATCCTAGGATTAGCTTTCCAATACGTAGAGGAACACTTGGGTGAAGTTTGGTTGTAGCCCCGTTCAATTTGGATCAGTTCCAATCGAATTTGAGTTTGATACGGGCTGTTTTTTTGGTATTCTGGGCATTCCCGGACTGTCCGACACTCATCCCCGGACTGTCCGGGGGTCGGGGCTGTTCACGAGCAGCAAGATTGCTGTTTTCGTTTTTGAACGGCGGACTGTCCGCGCCTCATTCCTGGACTGTCCGGGGTTCACTAGCGGACAGTCCGCGGTTCACTAGCAGATAGTCCGCCAGTGCACAATTTGGTTGTTTTCGTCCGTATCTTTTGCGTTCGAGCTCCGACTTGAGATCCGTTTGTGGCGTTGGTTTCCTAACTTCACAAGGATCTTTTCAAGGTACTTTTGCCACCATTGGCCTAAGTATTTTTGGTTGGACACTTCCTTCTTCTCCATAGGAGTTGGTTGTTCTGCTTTCGGAGTTTCGACGCTTTTAGCGTCCGTATCTTTTGTGTTTGAGCTCCAATTTGAGATCCGTCTATTGTGTTGGTTTCCTAACTTCATAAGGATCTTTCCAAGGTGCTTTTGCCACCAGTTGGCCTAAGTAGTTTTGGTCAGACTCTTTCCTCTTCTCCATAGGAGTGGGGTGTTCTGTTATCAGAGGTTCGATTGTTCTACGAGCTTGCTTGTCCTACTTTGTGGTGACCCGCTGTGTTCTAAGGGAACATCCACCCAATAATTTGGGTCGTGGTCATCACGGTTTTGGCTCTTAGCTGTTGGGGTTCATTTTCTAGGACAGTGGCCTAAATATTTTGAAAGAAATTTTATGGCTCCCATTCACCCCCCTCTGGTCGCCATTTCCAGTCCTTCAGTTAGCATGTTTTCTCTTTGTATCTAGGGGTAGAAGGGGAATAATGTATTAGGACTATAAATAGAGAGGCATCCCCTCCTCTCATTCCATCCTTGTAGTATTTACATTTCATAGACATATATTCATCTGTTACGTTCTCCCTTCCTCTAGCTACTTGAGATCCGCAGAGTGCTACAATTCCTTTGTTTATTTTGTTCAAGGAAAAGGGACTGTAATCCCTTTGTCTCCTTGTTGGAGATTTTCTGAAATTGGAGATGAATTCGCGTTTTGGTTTCGTTCTTCGCATTTCTCTCTTTTTCCTCCGGTGAATCGACTCGTTCTTCCAATCCGAGGGATGGTTTTTTTATTCCACTTGAATAAAGTTGTGCTAGGACAAGAGTGTCATCTTTTCACCGAAGTATTTCCTCCCAAACCTCACGAGCACATAGATTGGGCTGATTTCACGTTCGTTCTTCGTTCTTCCACCTTTTCTAGTGTTCTTCGGATATTTCATAAATGAGTTGGTTTGGAGCGATGATTTCCTAGGATTAGATCTCCAACATGTAGAGGAACACTTAGGAGAAGTTTGGTTGCAGGCCCCTTCGATTTGGTTGAGATTGAATCGATTTTGGTTTTGACCTGAGCTGTTTTTGTGCTGTTTGGGCATTCCCGGACAGTCTGGGACCCTGACCGCGGACAGTCCGCGGGTTGGTTTTGTTCTGGTCAGTCAGGCGCAGCCCCCTGACTGTTCACCGTCAAGTGAATGGTGGATAGTCCGCGGTTCAAACCCCGGACAGTCCGGGACCTGTCCAGTAGGGTTCCATAACAATCTGATTTCTGGACTTTTGCCGGTGGACAGTCCGGGACCCTGACCCCGGATAGTCCGAGAACCTATTGTGTGTTCAGTTTTGCCTCGTGTGTTTGGTGCTAGGTTTTCGGCTTTCTCCGGTAGTTCCGCTGTACCTTTAGGACATCTCCTATGGTATCCACCTACTCGTTATGTCATGAACTAGCTGGTTGCTCGAGTCTTTGCATTTGGGTGATTTTCTGGGATAGAGGACATCTATTTCTTGACAAGAAATTTGAGGCTCTCATTCACCCTCCCTCTGGTCGCCAATCCGGTCCTTCACTTATGCAGGAGTGCCATGTGATTGCCTATGCCTCGAGACAGCTCAGGAAGCATGAGTTGAATTATCCTACACATGATCTGGAGTTGGCGGCTGTTGTTCATGCTCTGAATATCTGGAGGCACTATCTGATGGGCGAGAAGACGAAGATAAATACTGATCATAAGATCTTAAAGTACATCTTCACCTAGCCAGATTTGAATCTCCGCCAACGGAGATGGCTAGAGTTGATAAAAGATTATGATCTGAATATCAACTATCATTTGGGCAAGGCGAATGTTGTAGCAGATGCTCTGAGCAGGAAGGTCTACTGTAGTGTGTTGGAGATCATGGACCAGCAGCCCGAGTTGTATTAGGAGATTGTGAAGCTCAACCTGGGTATTCTTGGCCACACTGATGCAATAGCCTTGGAGGTTGACTCGACCTTAGAGCATGTGCGGATACATGGGTGTATGCCGAGTCTCTGAGTGATGAGTGATTGTCAACTGAGATAATGCGCATGTTCTTTGGCTTGTGTTGTGCAGGTGTCGAGCACGGATACAGTGATCAAAGGCAAGGTGAAGGTCAAGTAGAGACGTGCCGTGCGGATGGACCGAGATTGGCGAAGGGCGGACGTGAGGCTTGGACTGAGGGACCGGTGGCCTGAGGATCAGCTATGGTGGCTGACAGCCTGGGACAGCGATGAGCAAAGACTTGCGGGTGGACGGGGTGCACGGGCGGTGCATCCCTTCTATGGCTCGGTTTGGTGGTTGAGCCACAGAAAAACCACCGAGTGGACGATTTCCAGGTTTGGGCCTCAAAACCTGGGCGCGGATGGTTTCCGAGTTTGGCCACAAAACTCGGGCTGAGGACGGTTTCCAGGTTTGGGCCTCAAAACCTAGGTACTGCGGTTTTGCTCAGTTTGGGC
Organism: Coix lacryma-jobi var. lacryma-jobi; assembly: GCA_009763385.1. Classification (NCBI taxonomy): domain Eukaryota; kingdom Viridiplantae; phylum Streptophyta; class Magnoliopsida; order Poales; family Poaceae; genus Coix; species Coix lacryma-jobi. The sequence continues at coordinate 97,269,055 of CM019824.1, forward strand.
CTCAAAACTCAGGCCTTGGATGGCTGGTTTCCCGGTTTGGGCCTCAAAACCGGGGGTTGCCTGTGAATGCTGGTTTCCCGGTTTGGGCCACAAAACCGGGGGTGCGACGTCCGGGAAAAGGACAAGCAAAGCGGTGGCGGCACGTGGCGGCGATCGGTGAGGTTGCGTCGAGGCAACGCTACCAGTTGTGCGGGCGTGGCCGTCAGATCACCACCTACCATGAGTTGGTCCAGAATAACCCTAGGGTTTAGCTGGTTCGCTGTGTAATTAGTCGAGGGGTAGAGTAGGAATTAGAATTAGGATAAGTAGAGGGAGACACCCTCCTCCCATTCCATCTCAGTCATTTGCTCTTTGCTTCTAGGGTTTCCTGCTCTCCCAATCCCCTACTGTAGCTAGCTGAGATCCGCAGAGAACCATACCTCTGTGTACTGGAGATTTTGAGGAAGTGAGGCCGTAACCTCACTGTTGTAGCGTGTGGTAGCCACACGGTTGCAGATCGATGACTTGATTCGTGTTTTGTTCGTGTTCTTCGCGTTCTTCGTTTCTCCGCGATTTTCCCGTCACTCGATCTCCCTCTCTACTGCATCTTTGCAAAATCGTTTGAATCAACTTGTTCTTTATAGTGAGGAGATCATTTCCACCGAAGGAATTCATCTAACTCCTCACGAACAAGTAGATCGAGTTGATATCGTTTTTGTGGCGCTTTTTCGTTCATACTTCTCCCCTTTCGATTTCCCGTTGATTGAATCGATTTGAGCGGATGATTTGTTGGCGATAGTCTCCTAACTACCTCGTGAACATCCTCTCCAAGTTTGGGAACAAGGGATTTTGGTTTGGATCGATTTGGAGAAGTTTTGGGAGAAGGGCGACCGAAATCGCCCTCTCTGCAAGGTCGCGGACAGTCCGCGCCTGGTACCGCGGACAGTCCGCGCATCGGGACTAAGCCTGTTCAGTGGCTGCGTGTCTCGGTGAACTGTGCCAAAATTTGACCGGCGGACAGTCCGCCGTTGTGATCCTCAGACAGTCCGGGATCACTCAGGGAGGTTCCAGCAGGGTTGCTATTTCTGGTGTTTGGCCGGCGGACAGTCCGCCAACCCCTCGCGGACAGTCCGCAGTAGGGGCGGACAGTCCGGGATCCCAGGTCCGGACAGTCCGTGAGTTGGCTGTTTGTTGCGGTTTGGTGTGTTTGCTCTTCCGGCTTCTTCGCTTGGTTTCCGGACTTTCCGTTTGGCCCTAGAGTTGATCAAGGAACCTCTCTAGGTATCTTTGCTACTTGTTAGCATAGGTATTTGGGGATTTCTCGATGTAGCCGTCTATCTACGTTCGGGATTTGATTTTTGAGGGTCGAACTTGTGCCGGTGCTTTTGACGTTTGGTTCACTATCGCTTTGTGGTGCCTCGCTGTGATCCTAGGGATCATCCACCCTCTTCCAAGGATCGTGGGCATCACGGTTTCGATCGAAGATCTTGGGGTTGATTTTGGGGACAAAAGGCCAAAGTTTTGAGAGAAATTTTTGAGCTCCCATTCACCCCCCCTTTGGTCGCCTTGCTATTGCATTCTCGGTCCTTCAATTGGTATCAGAGCGGGTTAAGGATCTTCCACCTTAGCCGGTTCCAGATCCACAGAAGGCGACATGGATCGTGGCGTGGGCAAACCGCCATTTTTCGATGGGACGAACTATGCGTATTGGAAGATACGCATGTCGGCCTATCTGCAGAGTATGGGTGCATCCATCTGGGATATTTGCAACTCTGCTGATTACGTGGTCTTGGCTGCTCGTGTGACTCAGCGTCAGATCGATGATCACGATGCCAATAGCCGAGCCCGTAATGCTCTTTTCTCATGCTTGAGCATGACTGAGTTTGATCGCGTTTCTCACCTCGCTACGGCTCGGGAGATTTGGGCATCCCTCATGCATTTCCATGATGGAACCTCTCAAGTCAAAACCCGTCTCTACGAGTCGCACAAGCGAGAGTACGAGAACTTTTGACATATGCCTGGCGAGAGCATAGAGAGTTTATTCGCTCGCTTTCAGGTGATTGTCAACAGGATGAGGGCTAACAAGGAGCTGTTGCCTTTCGACGATCATGAGAGAGCTTTGAAGCTTTTGCATACTCTTGATCGGTCGGTGTGGGACTCAAAGGTCCAGGCGATCATCGATCGCCTAACTATGAGACCCTCACGTGCGACGAGCTCTTCGGTAAGCTCAAGTCCAGTGAGATCGATGCCATGGCGAGGGCTTCTTATGAAAATCCTTCTGGTCCGTCGATGGCTTTGCTTTCTGGCTCTTCTGCTAACTCCTCTGGAGGCTTTGCTTTGTCTTCACTTCTATCTGTCACAGAGGAGTAGCTTGAGTTCATGGGGGATGACGAGTTGGCTTTGCTTGCCAACCGGTTCTCGCGGTTCCACAACAACCGCATGAACCGTCGCCATGGAGGAGGACGCTCGGGATGCTTCGAGTGTGGCGACCCCAACCACTTCATCGCCAATTGCCCGAAGAAGAACAAGCAAGTCTTCGATAAGGCGGATCATGGGCACAAGTACGACTCCGGCAAGCGCAAGGAGAAGTTCGTCCCCGCGAATCACAAGCGGAAGGGCAGCTTCGACAAGGAGTACATCAAGACGAAGTACTTAGAGAAGGCCCAGGCTGAGCAGCGTGCATTCTTCACCACGCTCAGCGACGTCGACGACTCGGATGATGACTCCGCTGCCTCAAGCGACGACGAGTCAGAGAAGAAGAAGAGGATCGAGGACAAGCTGAACGGCCTCTGCTTCTTCGCCGATGACGATGGCTTCTGCACCATGGCCCTCGGCAAGGAGGTCGATGGCTAGCTGGAGGACACCCCTTGGAACGACGACGACGACAACAACACCTCCCAGGTATCTCAGACTCCCGATGAGCTTTCTCCTGAGGTCGAGAAGCTTACTGCCGCGCTCCTTAGTCAGGATAAGTTTCTTAGGCGTGCTGCTAGAGAGCGCAAGGAGTTTAGGCAGAAGTGGGAGGATACGGTGAAGGAACTTGAATCTGTCAAGTCCACCGTAGTTGTCACAAATGAGGAGTGTGAGATGTGCACCACACACATGACTGACCTTCTCACTTTGAGAGGTAAGTATGTTGCGTTGGTAGGAGAGGTGGATGAGCTGAAAGCTAGATCCTCGCTATTGGGTGCGTGCAAGTCCTACGCGGGCTTGCAATCTGAGTTGGCAGAGAAGAATGCCAAGATTGTGTCTCTTGAAGAGGCCAACTCAGGTAGCACATGTGTGGCTAGGTGTGTTCTTTGTGAGGGTTTGGAGTTGGAGATCGCGAATGTGAAGCATGACAAGATTCAAACCGAGGAGGAAAACACATACCTTCGGACCATCTTGTCATGGGTGTCTAGTGGAGAGCCACAGCTCGGGATGATGATTTCCCAATTCAAGCGAGTTGTTGGGGGTCCCGGTGTTGGTTTTGCTCAGGGTGTTGATGTTTCGTCTTTTGGGAAGATGGGAGAGTCGAGTGGTCTTAACCCATGTGAGAAGCCCAACTCCACCACTACTCCCAAGCTTACCAAGATTCCACCCAAAGAGCCTCTCAAGCCTAACAACAAGGATGGGGTCTTTGTTGAACCTCCGAGAGCTCCACCAAAGAAACAATCTTGGGCTCCCAAACCAAACCACCTCAAGAACAAGCTAGACACCATGCCACCCAATCAGGAGGAGCTTATGCCACAGAAGGGCAAAGTGATCCATACCCACTACCGTGAGTACCAACAAACCCCTATGAGAGCGGTGAGGTACCACTGTGAGCACTGTGGGAGAGATGGACACTTGAGTGAGTTTTGCTTTCGGCGCAAGAGAGAGCCGCGCCGCGCAAAGGAGATGAACAACCCGGACATGTACTATCCTTTCCATGATGTACATGTGCCGAACATTCAGAGGCGTGCTACTAGGCCTAGAGGTCCAAAACCTCAAGTTCCTAGGCCTAGGCCGCGAGGAGGTCGTGCCCGGCGGGAGCCTGTAGTTGTAGGCTGTGGACCCCGTGGCGGTGGCTTTGTAGTTGAGCATTTTCCTCCACCGCGTTTTGAGTATCGTGATGGACGCTCCTCCCTTGGCAGACCACGTTTTCCTCATCGTGGTGATCGCTCTTCCCGTAGGCGTGCTAGGAATGGTTTTTCTGCTAACCGTTCTTTTGAGCAGCCGGCCCAACACTGGTATTCTTCCTACTTCACTAACCCCAGTGTTGGCCCGTATGCTCACCCTATGTCTTTTTATTGATGTAGGTAAAACGGTTGGAGAACGTTTTGTTGGTGGATTTCAGGTGATCGAGGCACATGACCGGAAACTCCAAGTGGTTCTCCAGTCTTAGTCCGGTCGCCGGAAAGGAGTTTATCACCTTCGGCGACAATAGCAAAGGTAAGGTATTGTCTCATGGGTCTGTGCGAGTTAATGAGCACTTTGTGTTGCGCGATGTTGCACTTGTTTCTAACTTGCATTTTAACCTTCTTTCTGTTTCGCAACTTTTCGATGATGACTATGAGATTCGTTTTAAACCGAATCTCAGTCGCATTTTGGATCCTCAGGGCAATCTTGTTTGTGTGATTTTGCCCTTTGGTAAAGTCTTTCGTGCGGATTTCTCGGAGTCTTTTGGCATTTCTCGTTGTCTTGTGGCTGGACCTTCCTCCTCTGATCTTTAGAAGTGGCATAGGAGACTTGGACATTTGAGCTTTGACTTGCTTGCAAGGCTTTGTTCACTTGGCCTAATCCGAGGATTGCCCAAGTTATCCATGGAGAAGGATCTAGTTTGCCATTCTTGCAGACATGGGAAGATGGTTGCCGCTACCCACCATCCAGTGACTCAGGTCATGACCAAGCACCCTGGAGAGCTTTTGCACATGGACCTTGTTGGTCCGGCTCGGGTGAGCTCGGTTGGTGGGAAGTGGTATGTGCTTGTTGTTGTTGATGACTTTTCGAGATATTCGTGGGTCTTCTTTTTAGCTGAGAAGACCGAGACTTTCTCCTCTGCTCGCAATCTGATTTTGCGACTTCAGAACGAGTTCCCTTTGAACTCGATGCGAGCTATTAGGAGTGATAATGGTTCCGAATTCAAGAATTTGGATTTTGAGAAGTTTTGTAACTCTTTGGGTTTGGAGCATCAGTTTTCTTCTCCCTACACTCCGCCACAAAATGGTGTTGTAGAGAGGAAGAATCGGACCCTTGTAGAGATGGCCAGGACGATGCTCGATGAGCATAGGACTCCTAGGCGATATTGGGCCGAAGCTATGAGCACTGCATGCTATATTTCCAATCGCATTTTTCTTTGAGCTTTCTTGAAAAAGACCTCTTATGAGTTGCGTTTTGGAAAACTCCCCAAGGTGAGTTATTTTAGAGTTTTTGGTTGCCACTGTTTTATACTCAAGAAAGGCAACCTGGACAAATTTGAGTCTCGTCTTTCGACGGTGTATTTTTGGGTTATGGCACTCACACTCGTGCATAACGTGTACTTAACCTTGATACTAACCGAGTCATGGAGACATCAGATGTCACCTTTGACGAGACCATAGTTTGTCCTTCTCGTTTTGAGCGTGCAGGTGATCATGAGGTTGGAGAACCTCTTTTTGATGATGAGGATGAAGGTGCTGAAGGGATGGATGACCCAGCACCTCCTACACCTGCCATGTCGCAAGGAGCGGCTTCTACTACGACTCACGACCCAGAACCGTCTTCCTCTACTACATGGGGGCCGTGGGATCCGCCACCTCGAGCGGTACCTTTTGTACCCGAGGAGGCACCAGCTGCTGTTGAGGGGGAGGCTACATCAGCTCGAGAGGCGCCACGTCACATCCCGCGCCAACACCCGCCTCAGCAGATGGTCGACAGCATCGACGAACGTGTCACTCGGTCAAGGTCACAACAAATCTCTCACTTTGCTCATTCTGCATTTGTTGCTGATTTTGAACCCTGAGATGTTGGACACGCTTTGACAGATCCAGATTGGGTCAATGCCATGCATGAGGAGTTAGAAAATTTTGAGAGAAATCGGGTTTGGGTTTTGGTTCCTCTTCCTCCTGACTGTCATCCTATTGGGATAAAATGGGTTTTCAAAAAAAACAAGGAGAGGACGGCCATGTTGTGAGAAACAAGGCCAGGCTTGTAGCCCAGGGGTATAGTCAGAAGGAGGGGATAGACTATGAGGAGACTTTTGCTCCTGTAGCTCGTTTGGAGGCAATTAGGATACTCTTGGCTTTTGCTGCATCCAAAGGGTTTAAACTTTTTCAAATGGATGTCAAGAGTGCCTTCTTAAACGGCTACATAGAAGAGGAGGTATATGTGAGACAACCCCCCGGTTTCGAAAATCCCAAGTTTCCAAACCATGTCTGTAAACTTCACAAAGCTTTATATGGTTTGAAACAAGCCCCTAGAGCCTGGTATGATAGATTGAAAACCTTTTTGCTTACTAAGGGTTTTAAAATGGGATGTGTAGATAAAACGCTCTTTCTCCTCAAGCAAAGCAATGATACTCTCTTGGTCCAGATTTACGTGGATGATATCATTTTCGGTGGTTCTTCTCACGCTTTGGTTGCCAAGTTTGCAGATACTATGAGCAAGGAGTTCGAGATGAGCATGATGGGCGAGTTGATGTTTTTCCTCGGCTTGGAAATCAAGCAATCCCGAGAAGGGACGTTTGTGCACCAGGGTAAGTATACCAGGGACATTCTGAAGAAGTTCGATATGGGTGAGGCCAAGCCTCTGCCAACACCCATGTCTACCACGACAGCCCTAGATGCGGATAGGGATGGAGAAGCTGTGGACCAGAAGGAGTACCGGATTATGATCGGGTCGATGTTGTACCTGACGGCGACACGCCCGGACATTCAGTTCGCGGTGTGTCTTTGCGCGCGATTTCAGTCGTCGCCGCACACCTTGCACCGTCAGGCGGTCAAGCGCATTATGAGGTACTTATCCTTCACTCCAGAATTTGGGATTTGGTATTCTGCTTCCTCCACCCTCTCCCTTTGCGGTTATTCCGATGCCGATTTTGCTGGTTGCCGTATTGATCGCAAGTCCACTTCTGGGACTTGCCAGTTTATTGGTTCTTCTCTTGTTTCGTGGTCCTCTCGCAAGCAGTCTAGTGTCGCCCAGTCTACCACGGAGGCGGAATATGTTGCTGCGGCTAGCTGCTGTTCCCAGTTACTCTGGATGATGGCCACTTTGCGTGATTTTGGTCTGAGCTTTTCTCGTGTTCCTTTGCTTTGTGACAGCACGAGTGCGATTAGCGTTGCTAAGAACCCCGTGCTGCACTCGAAGACCAAACACATTGATGTGCGCTTTCTTTTTCTGCGAGACCACTATGAGAAGGGTGATATCGACCTTCGCCATGTCGATACTCATCATCAGTTGGCTGATATTTTCACCAAGCCTTTGGACCAATCAACTTTTGCTAGGTTGAGAGGTGAGTTTGGTGTGTGTTTCCCCTTTTAGATGGGGGAAACATTTTGGCTTTTGTGTTATACACTAACTCTCTTTCTTTCTTTTGGGTTCTTCATGCATCCTTGCATTTCATCTTGCATATTTACATTCAGAGCTTCATGTATATAATCTTTAGAATGTGACTATGCTCTGTGTAGTGTATGCTCCGATGCTTTACTTGTAGCCTATGCTCTTTCTGATCACTGATACATATTGTGAGCTGAGCTATTTTATGGATGGTGAACTTGTTTAATGAACCTAAAACCTGAAAATGTTCACCATTGAGATATGCAATTAGCATGTGCAGAATGTGTTGAAATCACTTGTGGTTTTCATATATGCTAGGTTGCTATGTCTCTAGTTCTGGGTTATTCACTTGCTTGGTTTGTTCATATTTTGTCTTTAATTTTGACCTAAGCTAAGTGAATTGGAAAGATCGAGATGGGATTGCTTGTCAACACATCACAGTATCGAGACTGTTTCTCATTGCACCTTGAGTTAAACTTGAGCTGTGGAGTGTATGACCGAAACTACTGCTTTAAGCATCTGATTGCTTCTGCATAGGCTTCGCACAGTTGAAAAGTTAGGCAATGACATGTTTTCAACCTCTCGCAATCACATGCTGAAATTTGAACTTGTGTAATTTAACCGCTGCAACTTCGATAAAATCTAAATGCACAAGTCTATGTTTCATTCTATAGCATAATGATTGAACTTTGCTAGGGATAGTTCACATTGTATACATGTTTAGCACTTGTCTGACTTCCTGTCTATACATGTGTAGTGCTATTTTGATGGTGAATACATTTTTGGCTAAAAACTGCTCACTTTGCTCATATGTTCATATTTCATATTTGGTGATCAGTTTGAGCCTTTGCTAGCATTTTTGTGCTTATTATTGAGTCATTGGATCAGCACTTTGTCAAGCATCTTCATATTCTATCAATTATATTTCTGAAGCTGCTAACTTGCATTTTGACTTATATGCATTTGGATGGAGAGTTCTTCTGTCAAGGGGGAGAAATCTGTTTGTTTGGTGCATTTTCAACTAAGGGGGAGAAATTCTCTCAAATCATAAGATCAACTCCTAGTTGTGTGCACTATTTGAGGGGGAGCTTGAGAGGGAGTTTGCTCGATTTTGAGGTTGTTTGGATCTTCCAATTGGTTCAGAGCTTTTCTGCTAGTTCCGTTGAGCCTCTGTGCCTCTGTCTTGAGGGACTAGCATTTTTTTGGCTTTGTTGTCCAATTGATTCGGAGCAGTTTTGGTAGCTAGTTGTGTTGAGCCTTTGCCACTTTCTTGAGGAACTAGCAACCTTGTCTTTATGCTGTTTCAGTTGATATTGAGTTTTCTCACTAGCGGTGTTGAGCCTGTTCTACCTCTTCTTGAGGGCTAGCTTTGCTTTGCTTGGTTGCGTCGAGCCGTTGCCCATGTCTTTGGGAACCAAGTTGTGTTGCTCTCTCCACTTGACCTTCTTCGGCTTTGATATGCTTTTGGGTCATTCGGTCGAGTTCTTTCTTCATCTTCCTCCCTTCTTCTGTTTCCATTATGATTTGTGTTGGTAGTTGACAATGCACTCATCAAGGGGGAGATTGCGGATACATGGGTGTATGCCGAGTCTCTGAGTGATGAGTGATTGTCAACTGGGATAATGTGCATGTTCTTTGGCTTGTGTTGTGCATGTGTCGAGCACGGATACAGTGATCAAAGGCAAGGTGAAGGTCAAGTAGAGACGTGCTGTGTCGATGGACCGAGAGTGGCGAAGGGCGGACGTGAGGCTTGGACTGAGGGACCGGTGGCCTAAGGATCAGCTGTGGTGGCTGACAGCCTGGGACAGCGACGAGCGAAGACTTGCGGGTGGACGGGGTGCACAGGCGGTGCATCCCTTCTATGGCTCGGTTTGGTGGTTGAGCCACAGAAAAACCACCGAGTGGACGGTTTCCAGGTTTGGGCCTCAAAACCTGGGCGCGGATGGTTTCCGAGTTTGGCCACAAAACTCGGGCTGAGGATGGTTTCCAGGTTTGGGCCTCAAAACCTGGGTACTGGGTTTTGCTGAGTTTGGGCCTCAAAACTCAGGCCTTGGATGGCTGGTTTCCTGGTTTGGGCCTCAAAACCGGGGGTTGGCTGTGAAGGCTGGTTTCCCGGTTTGGGCCACAAAACCGGGGGTGCGACGTCCGGGAAAAGGATAAGCAGAGCGGTGGCGGCACATGGCGGTGATCGGTGAGGTTGCGTCGAGGCAACGCTACCAGTTGTGCGGGCGTGGCCGTCGGATCACCACCTATCATGAGTTGGTCCAGAATAACCCTAGGGTTTAGCTGGTTCGCTCTGTAATTAGTTGAGGGGTATAGTAGGAATTAGAATTAGGATAAGTAGAGGGAGACACCCTCCTCCCATTCCATCTCAGTCATTTGCTCTTTGCTTCTAGGGTTTCCTGCTCTCCCAATCCCCTGCTGTAGCTAGCTGAGATCCGCAGAGAACCATACCTCTGTGTACTGGAGATTTTGAGGAAGTGAGGCCGTAACCTCACTGTTGTAGCGTGTGGTAGCCACACGGTTGCAGATTGATGACTTGATTCGTGTTTTGTTCGTGTTCTTCGCGTTCTTCGTTTCTCCGCGATTTTTCCGTCACTCGATCTCCCTCTCTACTGCGTCTTTGCGAAATCCGTTTGAATCAACTGGTTCTTTATAGTGAGGAGATCATTTCCACTGAAGGAATTCATCTAACTCCTCACGAACAAGTAGATCGGGTTGATTTCGTTTTCGTGGCGCTTTTTCGTTCATACTTCTCGCCTTTCGATTTCCCGTTGATTGAATCGATTTGAGCGGATGATTTCTTGGGGATAGTCTCCTAACTACCTCGTGAACATCCTCTCCATGTTTGGGAACAAGGGATTTTGGTTTGGATCGATTTTGAGATGTTTTGGGAGAAGGGCGACCGAAATTGCCCTCTCTGCAAGGTCGTGGACAGTCCGCGCCTGGTACCGCAGACAGTCCGCGCATGGGGACTAAGCCTGTTCAGTGGCTGCGTGTCTCGGTGAACTGTGCCAAAATTTGACCGGCGGACAGTCGGCTGTTGTGATCCTCGGACAGTCCGGGATCACTCAGGGAGGTTCCAACAGGGTTGCTGTTTCTGGTGTTTGGCCGGCGGACAGTCCGCCAACCCTTCGTGGACAGCCCACAGTAGGGGCGGACAGTCCGGGATCCCAGGTCCGGACAGTCCGCGAGTTGGCTGTTTGTTGCGATTTGGTGTGTTTGCTCTTCCGGCTTCTTCGCTTGGTTTCCAGACTTTCCGTTTGGCCCTAGAGTTGATCAAGGAACCTCTCTAGGTATCTTTGCTACTTGTTAGGATAGGTATTTGGGGATTTCTCGACGTAGCCGTCTATCTACGTTCGGGACATGATTTTTGAGGGTCGAACTTGTGCCGGTGCTTTTGACGTTTGGTTCACTGTCGGTTTGTGGTGCCTCGCTGTGATCCTAGGGATCATCCACCCTCTTCCAAGGGTCGTGGGCATCACGGTTTCGATCGAAGCTCTTGGGGTTAATTTTGGGGACAAAAGGCCAAAGTTTCGAGAGAAATTTTTGAGCTCCCATTCGCCCCCCCCTCTGGTCGCCTTGCTATTGCATTCTCGGTCCTTTAGCATGATATCCGAGTAGGGCAGCTCACGGATGAGTATCTTCTTGAGATCAGACAGTTGATGAAGGAAGACAAAGCCCCAGGATTCACAGAGGATGATCAGGGTGTTATATGGTTCCGAGGCAGGATCTGTGTTCCAGATGTGATGGCTATCAAGGAGTTGATTCTGAGGGAAGCTCATGATTCAGCCTACTCTCTTCATCTAGGCAGTACCAAGATGTACCAGGATCTGAAGCAGTATTACTGGTGGTATGGGATGAAGAGGGAAGTAGCAGAGTATGTGACTTTATGTGATACATACCAGAGGGTTAAGGCCCAACATCAGAGACCAACTGGTTTGCTACAGCCTCTGCAGATCTCGGAGTGGAAATGGGAGGAGATTAGTATGGATTTCATCACTGGTTTGCCCATGACTCAGTCTGGTTATGATTCTATTTGGCATAGTGGATCGATTGACCAAGGTTGCTCATTTCATTCCAGTTAAGGAGTCATATCATGGACCGCAGCTTGCAGAGCTATACATGTCACGCATTGTGTGCCTTCATGGAGTGCCCAAGATCATAGTATCTGACAGAGGTACACAGTTCACATCCAGATTCTGGAAGCGGTTGCATGAGTCTATGGATACCCGCCTTAGCTTTAGTTCAGCTTATCACCCTCAGACAGATGGTGAGATAGAAAGGGTGAATCAGATCCTTGAGGACATGTTGAGAGCCAGTGCACATCAGAATAGCCAGAGTTGGGATAAGAGTCTTTCTTATGCAGTGTTCTCTATAACAACAACTATTAGGCCAGTCTCAAGATGTCACCATTTGAAGCACTGTATGGGAGGAAGTGCAGGACTCCTCTGTTCTGGAACCGGGTTGGAGAAAGGAAAGTCTTTGGCCCTGAATCAATAGAAGAAGCTGAAGAACAGGTGTTGGTGGTCCTTAACTCATATTTTATACCACCAACTTCATTATAAAAATATATAAAAAATATTCCCAAGACTAGTGAATAGGGCTTTACACTAATACATTCCATGAGTTTTGGTGATTATTCGCTTACAGGCATACATCGATGGAAATGCATATAAAGGCAAGGAAAATAATGCATAAAACATCATTATGCAACACAAATACCAAGTGGCCCACCTACCATGCAATCCAGGGAATAAGAAGCATGCATTTTACTCATATATATACATTTATTGCTAACCAAGTTCCACATGTAGTGCAAAGTTATGTTTTGCAGACCATAAACATGCATACAGGTGGATAACAACCAAAAAGGCGCAATCCAACACGCTGAAATGCGCAAAATGAACAAGGACACAAAAAGCCCATATAGAAGTGCATCAAACTTCAACCAGATTCAGACCCAGCACGACATTTCAGGCCAAATGGGCTTTGGCCCAGCCCACGGGGGCCCAGCCAGGGGGCGGCCGCCCCCTGGGTCGACCGCCCCCCCAGAACGATGGTTTCAGCCCAATTTTGTTGAGGCGGTGCATTAACTCCTCCCTAAGGCGGTTCCGGGTGATTTTTGCAGCGAAGTCCCTCCTAAACTGACCTAAAGCACCTATATAAGGAGAGGAGGAGGGGAGGCCAAAACAACAACACACAAAGGAATAGAAGAGCACCTCTCTCTTGAGTAGATCCCCACTCCTTAGGGTTATGCCCTAGTAGCTTTCTAGAGTTGGAGAGTGAGATGTGAGGGAAGAGGGCGGGGAAGTACCGGGCTTGTCGGTCTCTCCCCGAGCTTGTACCTCGACGAGCCCTTACCTTGTACCCACATCGGGATCCATACATAGTAAGTGTTCGTGGTTTCTACAGTATTATTGTTCTTTTGATTAGATAAGCTTTTTCTCTTCTTGTTTGCGGGTTCGTCGTCCGTTCTTGTAGCGGATAGTCTAGTAGAGGAACCTCTGAATCATTTGGAGGGGTTCCTGCGCAACGCTAGAGTAGTGATCAATAGCGTAGACGTGGTGTCTAGGCTAGGGTTCACCTTCGTTTGCCTCGTAATCCACGGGTGAGGGATCGGCGGCAGGTGGTGACAGCCCTGTTTGCCCTTAGTTTTCCCCACGTTCGGTTACGGCGTAGAGCTACACAAAGGCCGGAGTTACCTGGCAGACCAGGTATAAGCCGGTGCCCGAAGTGAACAAGTAGAAGTAACGTTTATCTATCTTTAGACAGTAAAGCTTTAGCGATCCGTCTCTATTCCCCTCTCTTTCTCTACCCTTGTGTTGTCCTTGGACGAACTAGATAGAAGAAATATCTCCGTTCCTCGTGGAAATACGATACCCTGAATACCACCGGGTGAAGTGCTACAACGGTAATTCCGTGCGCTTGCGGATTCTTCTGCTTACGCTAAGAAATACCAACAAGCATTTCTGGCGCCGTTGCCGAGGTTGGATCGTAAGGTCCATTCTTAGTAACGACGTTAGTAAGTGTCAACAAGCATTTCTGGCGCCGTTGCCGGGGAACGGTTGCTATTTTCTTCGAACCTAGTTCATCCTTGTATCTGTATCCCTTTTTATAAAAACCAAAAATATTTTCTTTTTTACCTTTTCTATCATGAAGCCAACCACTCCAATTCAAAATCCGTCCGCTTCAAAGGGGGAGTTCGTCGAGCCAAAACCTTCTCCAAAACTTTCATCCAATGATGGACTCCACCCTTATTTAAAATCCATAGCTCGGGCACTACACTTCTCTGGTTTTCATAATGAAGATTCTTTTAACCACTTGCTAGATCTTGAGGAAGTTTGCTCATGCCTAAGCATCCCAGGCATGACAAAAGAAATGATTAAGTGGAAATTGTTTTCGTCTTCCCTCAATGGGGAGGCGAAACAATGGTACGCTAATGTCGTAGAAAGTGTGAATGGGGATTGGGAAGAACTTAAAAACAAGTTTTATCTTGCATTCTTCCCTAGATCCCGTATCACCTCTATACCAAAGGAAATCCTCCATTTCGAGCAAGATGAGGAGTCTATAGGTGCAGCCTGGGCCAGGTATTTGACGATACTACACGCTAGCCCAAACATGTCTTTACCCGAGAGCGTGCAATTGCATCTCTTTTCTACGGGTCTAGATGAAGATGCTGCCCCAGTCCTTGACAGGGCCGCTGGAGGGTCGTTTTCAAGCAAATCTACAACGGAACAGAGAAAAATCCTTGATAACTTCCTAGAGAAGCACACTTCTCCCGTTGTAGAACCAAAACCTCTCCAAAACAAGGGCATGTCAAGTTTTGAGGAGCCCTCATTAGTCGAATCAACAACTTTGCCATACATAGATTCGACTTTTGAGCCCTCACCCGAGCTGCAAACACCGATAATGCTTTATCCTTCGGAGTTTGCAATTGAATTCGAGGATTATGACAGAATCATGAACCTTCGTAGGTACGAAAAACGCTCGACATATGAAGTGTCCCCTAAAATAGAGCCATCAAAAGAATTGTTAGTGGAGGTGAAACGTTATTCTGATGTAATTCGGATTCTTTCACCCTCTACGACCATATCTTGCACATTTAGGGGAACAATTGTCGATGCTCTTCACAACCCATCGGTCGGAACAAATATCATGTCAAAATTCTTAGCGGAATCTCTTTTGGGTAACACTCCGCTAATCCCGACCGACAAACTCTTTGAAGGTCCGCCAGGGTTTCTCTGGGAGTGTTGTGGAGTTGCTAAGGCCGTACCTTTTGAAATAAATGAAAACGTGGTTCACCTAGATTTTCATATCTACGACATCCTTGAATTCGAACTTTTGTTAGGCCACCCTTTCGAAAAACTTTCCATAGAGAAACCATTCCGTGGGGGCCCTGATGAACAGTTGGGAGCAATCACTTCCGCTGAGTCTATCGCTAGTTCCGCAAATCCAAAGGCGAAGGAGCAGCCCAACGCTAACTCATGCGAGGTGGCAAAATGCATAGCTCCGTGCGTTTCGTTTGAGTTTCAATCTCATCCTTGTGAAACGATACGTCCAGTACCATCCTCGCTCGAGCATAATCCATGTCCCTCTGGCCATCATAACGTTGTTCTTGACAGCAGTCAAGTATCAACGCTCGTCTTTCATGATAGATCTTTCCAGTGCGGAAACTTTCATGCCATGGACATGTGTGAAGCAACAACTCTAGAAACCAAGCAAGAATCTGTTAATGAGCATGATAACTTCTCTTTTGAGATCCCTCATGTCACATGCTCACTTTTAGGTTCTCTAGAGTTCGTTTTGCTTCAAACCACATGCTTCTACGAGGATCACAACCTTCTCTTGATTCTCGTTGTCAAACTCTTTAAGAGAATGGTTGTGGATGCTTATGTTTATCACAAACATTGCAAATCCCGTAGATGCATGGTGGTGCTAACCTTGCAGCTTGAGTGTTAATGCCAAATACTTGGTGGTGAACTAGGATTTACACCACCACTGTAGGCTGCAAGATGAAGTTCCCAAGGTCAAGCTTAAGACTATAACTTAAGCACTGCCGGGAGATACCCCGGATTATCCTAAAAAAAGAAAAAATATTTATATAATGATTTAAAAAATAGCTTTATATTTCTTTTATTACTATCATTAAAAAAAATATTCATAATAAAATTGAGCTTTCCCAGTTTTCAAACTGGTAGAGCCTTTCTTGTTGTTTCTTTTGTTTTGTTTCAATAAACAAGTACAAGAATAAGTGTGGGGGAGATCTCCCAAGTATAACCTTTCACACAATTGAGATCTCCCCAACACATTGCACAACATCGAGAAACCCAACATGGAGAAGGACAAGGTAAAAGGTTTTAGAATGGATTGACTTAACTTCCGGGTTGGTCAAATCATTTCTAACTCATCGTAAACTCCTTCATCTTCAAACGATGGTTTGTGCAAAACACTATCCTCACATCTCCCATGTTTTGAAGATTAAAACTAAACAAATTAAAAAGACAAAACTTTTGACATGTCATCTCCAAGTTATCCTTTGATAAAATTTGCATACTCTTTATTCCTTGCTAATATTCCTATAACTTGTGAACACATTTCATAGGGACCCCATGATATCTAAGTAATTGAAATATGAGATATAGTAGGATGAAAATGAACCTTGCTCTTTCATGTGAAGAACTTGGGATTTATTTTACAAAAACAAAGTTCAAATAGCATGCTCCTCAATGATATGAAAATTCCTACCAAAGCCATATCTAGTGTTAGATTTTAAAACCTCCAAATACTTGCAACTTACTACTGCATTGAGTTTTGTCAAGTCTTGTTGATGCCTTGTTGAGAAACTTATCATGCCCCTAAGATCAAGATTCACGTACACCCACATAAAAAAAATGCTAACTCTTGCACTAAGAGTTACGCAAAAACATGCCTTTCCATTCCACCAAAATAAAAACTCCACCACTTGTGTTATGAACCTCTCTTCCCAAAATTCCTTTTTACTTTTGCAAAATATGGGCTATGAAAAAAAATAATCCCATGCCAAAAAGCATGAAGAAAAGAGAAAAGATGCCTTGCCAAAGAAGCATGTGCCAAAAAAATGAGAGAGCAGAAAAAAATGGACAAGTGTCCAAATGAGAAAACAATGGGTACTTGGATGCCCGCCTCTCTCTAAAAAAATAATAATAAAGATAGCCCATATTTTCATAAGTTTCTAAAAAAAGGGGGAGAGAGAAGCATGACAAAGGAGTTCAAAAAAATATATACATATATATTCCCCACACTTGCACTTCTTGATCTAAGGGTATGGCATCTTTCTCCTCGGATCCAAGATTTGAGTTAGCAAAATATGCGGAGTAAGTATGCCTTCATATCTTTACCTACCCAAACTCCACAAAAGCTTTTTAGGAATAGGAAAGAAAGAAGGCAACACTTTGGTATGCCTTGGTGAGGAACCAAACACATAAATGAGCGATTTGAGAGAATCATTTGAGGAGCTAAGCTATGGTTTACATTTTCAAAATTAAATGAAAACCCAAGTTTCTGAATTGATTGATGCAAGGGGATTTGAATCCATGTTGTTCCATCTTTCAATCACCCAAGATATCATGGTAGACACTTCAGAGTTCATAAGTGCAGGTGAAGCTTGGAATAACTTGTATGCAGGTTACATATCAGAGAGATGACCCATCTTAGTCCTAATCTTTACTCGAGGACGAGCAAAGGGCTAAGTGTGGGGGAGCTTGTTGGTGGTCCTTAACTCATATTTTATACCACCAACTTCATTATAAAAATATATAAAAAATATTCCCAAGACTAGTGAATAGGGCTTTACACTAATACATTCCATGAGTTTTGGTGATTATTCGCTTACAGGCATACATCGATGGAAATGCATATAAAGGCAAGGAAAATAATGCATAAAACATCATTATGCAACACAAATACCAAGTGGCCCACCTACCATGCAATCCAGGGAATAAGAAGCATGCATTTTACTCATATATATACATTTATTGCTAACCAAGTTCCACATGTAGTGCAAAGTTATGTTTTGCAGACCATAAACATGCATACAGGTGGATAACAACCAAAAAGGCACAATCCAACACGCTGAAATGCGCAAAATGAACAAGGACACAAAAAGCCCATATAGAAGTGCATCAAACTTCAACCAGATTCAGACCCAGCACAACATTTCAGGCCAAATGGGCTTTGGCCCAGCCCACGGGGGCCCAGCCAGGGGGCGGCCGCTCCCTGGGTCGACCGCCCCCCCAGAACGACGGTTTCAGCCCAATTTTGTTGAGGCGGTGCATTAACTCCTCCCTAAGGCGGTTCCGGGTGATTTTTGCAGCGAAGTCCCTCCTAAACCGACCTAAAGCACCTATATAAGGAGAGGAGGAGGGGAGGCCAAAACAACAACACACAAAGGAATAGAAGAACACCTCTCTCTTGAGTAGATCCCCACTCCTTAGGGCTATGCCCTAGTAGCTTTCTAGAGTTGGAGAGTGAGATGTGTGGGAAGAGGGCGGGGAAGTACCGGGCTTGTCGGTCTCTCCCCGAGCTTGTACCTCGACGAGCCCTTACCTTGTACCCACATCGGGATCCATACATAGTAAGTGTTCGTGGTTTCTACAGTATTATTGTTCTTTTGATTAGATAAGCTTTTTCTCTTCTTGTTTGCGGGTTCGTCGTCCGTTCTCGTAGCGGATACTCTAGTAGAGGAACCTCTGAATCATTTGGAGGGGTTCCTGCGCAATGCTAGAGTAGTGATCAATAGCGTAGACGTGGTGTCTAGGCTAGGGTTCACCTTCGTTTGCCTCATAATCCACGGGTGAGGGATCGGCGGCAGGTGGTGACAGCCCTGTTTGCCCTTAGTTTTCCCCACGTTCGGTTACGGTGTAGAGCTACACAAAGGCCGGAGTTACCTGGCAGACCAGGTATAAGCCGGTGCCCGAAGTGAACAAGTAGAAGTAACGTTTATCTATCTTTAGACAGTAAAGCTTTAGCGATCCGTCTCTATTCCCCTCTCTTTCTCTACCCTTGTGTTGTCCTTGGACGAACTAGATAGAAGAAATACCTCCGTTCCTCGTGGAAATACGATACCCTGAATACCACCGGGTGAAGTGCTACAACGGTAATTCCGTGCGCTTGTGGATTCTTCTGCTTACGCTAAGAAATACCAACAAGCATTTCTGGCGCCGTTGCCGAGGATGGATCGTAAGGTCCATTCTTAGTAACGACGTTAGTAAGTGTCAACAACAGGTCAGGGAGATCAGGAGTAACCTGAAGACAACTCAGTCTAGGCAGAAGAGCTATGCAGATGTTAGACGATGAGAGCTGGAATTCCAGATTAGGGATTATGTATATCTGAAGGTGTCACCCTTCGGAGGTCTCCAGAGATTTAATGTCAAAGGGAAGCTATCTCCGAGATTTATTGGCCCTTTCCTGGTGATTGACAGGAAGGGCACAGTTGCTTATCAGTTAGAGTTGCATGCACGGCTGGCAGGTATCCATGATGTGTTCCATGTATCCCAGCTGAAAAGATGCCTGAGAGTCCCAGAGGAGCAGTTGCCACTTGAGGAGCTTGATCTGAGAGATGATTTGACCTTCTCTGAGCCGATCAAGATCCTGGACACGATGGAGCGAGAGTGGCGAAAAGAGGATCAAAATCTGCAAAGTGCAATGGAAGCACTACTCCGAAGAAGAAGCAACCTGCTAGGAGAAGGAAGATGATCTTCGGGCAGACTTTCCTCATCTCTTCGCCGACACTTCCTAATTTCGAGGATGAGATTCTTCTAAGGGGTAGGTTTGTAACACCCTGATTTTAATTTTTCCCTAATTTAATTAAATTAATTAGAAAATAAATAAGTTGGCTTATTTATTAGAGGAGGAAAATAAAATTTATTTATTATTGTCATGTTGCATTCATGCCATTGCATATTTTATTAAGTGGAAAATTGAGAATACATGTGATCAATTATTGACATTGATGAGGAAGGTTTGAGGCTTTTCCTGGTTAAGTCCATATCTCGCTATGCGCTTAATGTTTATGACTAACCAGTGGCGTTGAGTTGTGGTTTTTCATGTGTTAGTGTGTGTGTGTGTGTGCAACATGTGTCTCTTGGCTGTGTTGATGTGCAGGTGTGGAGCTCGGAGACAGTGGTCGATGGCGAGGTGAAGGTCAAGTAGAGACGTGCTGTGCCAACGGACCGGGAGCGGTGAAGGATGGGCGTGCCGTGCGGCGGACGTGCCATGCCAATGGACCCAGAGCGGTGAAGGGCGGACGTGAGGCTTGGACCAATGGACCGAGAGGCCGGAGGACCACCTGTGGTAGCTGGCACATGGCATCAGCGAGCAGGAGCACATGGGGATGTGCGATGCATCGGCCGAGTCGGGAGGAAGACTATGGCGTCATGGCACTTGGCGGGAGGTCAAACACGGGCTTGCGTGCAGCGCAAGTGCCGTCGGCCGAGTCAAGAAGGAAGGCGAAGGCGTGGTGCCCGGCGTGGAGGCTGGACATGCAGCGGCATCGGTGTCGGTGGTCGGGGTGTGCGAACCTCATCCCGTCTACGGTGCGGGTTCGGTAGTTGAGCCTCAAAAAGCTACCCTCGACAGTTTTTGAGTTTGGGCCTCAAAACTCGGGGTGGACGGTTTCCAGGTTTGGGCATCAAAACCTAGGCTGGCGGGTTTACCGGTTTGGGCCTCAAAACCGGGCAGAGGTTCCTATGCGGAACGGTCGACGCGTGACGGCACCGAGAGGCTTGCGTTGCGGCGAAGCTATCGGTGAGGAAGGCGCGGTGGTCGACGGTGACGGCACGTGGCGACATCCTAGAGCTTGCGTCGAGGCAAAGCGAAGGATGAGAAGGCGCGTCGCCGTCAGATGAAGAATGACCGAGTTGGATGGTTTTACCCCTATGGGGTATTTGGGTCAGTGCTTCATGTCAGGGTGTTTTGGTCTTCGGACGTGCGCCTATATATATGTGAGGGGGCTGGTTAGGGCAGCCCATCCTTGGACAGTGCCATTCTCATTTTGTCATTGTTAGGAGAGGCTAGGGTTAGAGAGAGGAGTGGCTCTTGTTCTTGAGCTTTTTGTCATCCACGCTTTGTTGTTGCGAGGAGTGGCTTGTAACCCGAGATCATGTGCTGCACAATCCATTTTCTAGTTGAAATCCAAGGATCAATTTTGTACTCCTCATTGTAGTCTCGAATTTGGATCGAATTCGCATTTTTGTTCTTCGTGTTTTGGTTTTTCAACTCCTGGAGATTTGCCTTGGTCTCCCTCTCTGAGAGGTGGTTTTCGATTCTGTTCGAATCAGATTGTGCTTTGTCGTGAGCTCCTTCTTTTCACTGAAGGATTTCCCTTCTAACCTCATGAGCACATAGATCGGGTCGAAATCGCGTTCGTTCTTCGTTCTTCGTTCTCCCCACTTTGCCCGTTCTTCTTCGATTTTCTTCTATTCACCGACCTAGTTACGTTCAAGCCATGATCTCTTAGGCTTAGCTTACTAACCTTGTTGTGAACTCCTCTGCAAAATTTCAGATTTTTTGGAGTTGATTTGGTTGAGTTTTGGCTTCAAAATCAGAAGTTTCTAATGCTGCAGCGTGCACACCGGACATGTCCTGTATGCAACCTGGACATGTCCGGTATTGAGGTCTTGGAATTTTGCGCTGCAATTTTGTGGAGACCTTCCCTTAGGTGTCTACTAGCTCTTGTTAAAGTATCATAATTTTTGGACACCGTTTGATAGGGTTTTGGAATTTTCTCCTAAAACTGGTCTGGGCAGTGCATACCAGACATGTCCGGTAGGCAACCCGGACATGTCCGGTATTGATACTTTGGCGTTTTGAGCTGCAATTATTAGGAGACCTTTCTGAGGGTGTCTAGTACCTGTGGTTCAAATTTCACAATTTTGGACGCCGTTTGATACTGTTTTTGGTTTTTCTCCCAAGATTGGTCGGTGCAGTTTTGCAAACGCTCCGAGCCTCATTCGTGCTTCAGTAGTGTCCCGCTGTGCTTCTTGGAAGCATCTGCGGATACATGGGTGTATGTCGAGTCTCTGAGTGATGAGTGATTGTCAACGGGTTTGATCGCAAGGTCTTTGGCTTGTGTTGTGCAGGTGTCGAGCACGGAGACAGTGATCGAGGGCAAGGTGAAGGTCAAGTTGAGACGGGTCGTGCCAACGGACCGGGTGCGGTGAAGGATGGGCGTGCCGTGCGGCGGACGTGCCATGCCGATGAACCGAGCGGTGAAGGGCGGACGTGAGGCTTGGACTGAGGGACCAGAGTGCCTGAGGATCAGCTGTGGTGGCTGGCAGCCTGGGACAGCGACAAGTGAAGACTTGCGGGGCACGGTGTTGCTCGGGTCGAGGACCTGGGGACACGTGTCGGTGGACGGGGTGCACTGGCGGGGCATCCCCTCTACAGCTTCGGTTTGGTGGTAGAGCCAGGGAAAAACCATCGGGTGGACGGTTTCCAGGTTTGGGCCTCAAAACCTGGGCGCTGCGGGTTTCTGAGTTTGGGCCACAAAACTCAGGCGTTGGACTTGGAGGCTGGTTTCCCGGTTTGGGCCTCAAAACCGGGGGTTGCTGGAAAAGGCTGGTTTCCCGGTTTGGGCCACAAAACCAGGGGTGCAGAGCAAGGGCGGCACGTGGCAGCAACCGGAAGGTTGCGTGGAGGCAACGCGGACGAGTTGTGCGGGCGTGGCCGTCGGATACACCTACCACCGAGTTGGTCCAGAATAACCCTAGGGTTTAGCTGGTTCGCTCTGTAATTAGAATAGAGAGGGGTAGAGTAGGAATTGTACTTAGACTAGAATTAGGATAAGTAGTCGGGGAGACACCCTCCTCCCCTCATCTCAGTCATTTGCTCTTTCGCACTTAGGGTTTCCTGCTCTCCCATCCCCTGCTGTAGCTAGCTGAGATCCGCAGAGAGACTTGCCTCTGTGTACTGTTGATTGTGAGGAAGTGAGACCGTAATCTCACCTTTGCAGTGCAGATCGATGACTTGATTCGCGTTTTGATTCATGTTCTTCGCGTTCTTCGTTTCTTCGCGATTTTCCTGTCACTCGGTCGCCCTCTCCGGTGCGTCTTTGCGAAATCCGTTTGAACCAATTTGTTCGTATCATTGAGGAGGTCATTTCGACCAAAGGAATTCATCTAACTCCTCATGATTGAATAGATCGGGACGATTTCGTTTTCGTGGCGCTTTTTCCGTTCATCCACCTTCCCTTTTGATTTCCCGGTGTTTTGGTTGATTTGAGCGGATGATTTCTTGGGGATAGTCTCCTAACTACCCCGTGATCATCTTCTCCAAGTTTGGGAACTTGGGATTTTAAGTTGGATCGGATTTGGAGGGATTTGGGAGAGGGGCGACCAAAATCGCCCTCTCTGTTCATCCGCGGACAGTCCGCCGGTGAACCGCGGACAGTCCGCGCGTCGGGGTCGGCCGGACCAGTGGCCTGACTCCGCGCTGTTGGAGCTGTGTTTTTTGAACGGCGGACAGTCTGCCGGTGTTCCTCGCGGACAGTCCGGGAACGTCCAGTGGACTTCCAGCAGCACTGTGTTTTTGCTCGTTTGGCCGGTGGACAGTCCGCGACCTGAGCCCGGACAGTCCGCCACTGGGCAGACAGTCCGCGACCGTACTGCCGAACAGTCTGGGACTTGCCTGAGTGCTCTGGTTTAGTGCGTTTGCTCTCCCGGCTTCTACGCTTGGTTTCCGGACTTCTCGCTTTGCCCTAGAGTTGACCAAGGAACCTCTCTAGGTATCTTTGCTACTCGTTAGCATCGGTATTTGGGGACTTCTCGACATAGCCGTCTATCTACGTTCGGGACTTGGTTTTTGGGGTTGTGTTCGAGCCGGAACTTTTGGAGTTTTGTTTGCTTCTTCTTGGTGGTGCTCCGCTGTGATCTTAGGGATCATCCACCCTCTTCCAAGGGTCGTGAGCATCACGGTTTCGGTCGTTGCTTCATGGGGTTGATTTTGGGACACTTGGCCAAAGTTTCGGAAGAAATTTGATTGGCTCCCATTCACCCCCCTCTGGTCGCCTTGTTTGTGCTTTCTCAGTCCTTCAATTGGTATCGGAGCGGGTTAAGGATCTTCCACCTTAGCCGGTTCCAGATCCACAGAAGGCGACATGGATCGCGGTGTGGGCAAACCGCCGTTTTTCGATGGGACGAACTATGCGTATTGGAAGATACGCATGTCGGCCTATCTGTAGAGTTTGGGTGCTTCCATTTGGGATATTTGCAACTCTGCCGATTACGTGGTCTTGGCTGCTCGTGTCACTCAGCTTTAGATCGATGAGCACAAAGCCAATAGCCGAGCCCGTAATGCTCTCTTTTCGTGTTTGAGCATGGGAGAGTTTGATCGCGTTTCTCACCTCTCTACGGCTCGGGAGATTTGGGCCACCCTCATGCGTTTTCATGAGGGCACCTCTCAAGTCAAAACCCGACTCTACGAGTCATTCAAGAGAGAGTATGAGAACTTTTGACATCAGCCTGGCGAGAGCATAGAAAGCTTATTCGCTCGCTTTCAGGTGATTGTCAACAGGATGAGGGCTAACAAGGAGCAGTTGCCTTTCGACGATCATGAGAGAGCTTTGAAGCTTTTGCACACTCTCGATCGGTCAGTGTGGGACTCAAAGGTCCAGGCGATCATCGAATCGCCTAACTATGAGACCCTCACTTGCGACGAGCTCTTCAGTAAGCTCAAGTCCAGTGAGATTGACGCCATGTCGAGGGCTTCTTATGCGAATCCTTCTGGCCCGACTATGGCTTTGGTTTCTGGCTCTTCTGCTAACCCCTCTGGTGGCTTTGCTCTTTCATCTCTTTTTTCTGTCACAGAGGACCAGCTAGAGTCTTTGGGAGACGAGGAGTTGGCTTTGCTTGCCAACCGGTTCACGCGGTTCCACAACAACCACATGAACCGTCGCCGCGGTGGAGGACGCTCAGGATGCTATGAGTGCGGCGATCCCGACCACTTCATCGCCAACTGCCCCAAGAAGAACAAGCATTCGGGGAAGGGCGATCATGGGCACAAGTACGACTCCGGCAAACACAAGGAGAAGTACGTCCCCGCAAGGCACAAGCGGAGGGGCGGCTTCGACAAGGAGTACATCAAGAAGAAGTACTTGGAGAAGGCCCAGGCTGAGCAGCGTGCATTCTTCGCCACGCTCAGCGACGTCGACGGCTCGGATGACGACTCCGCTTGCTCAAGCGATGACGAGTCCGAGAAGAAGAAGAGGATCGAGGACAAGCTGAACGGTCTCTTCTTCTTCGCCGCCGACGACGACTTCTGCACCATGGCGCTTGGTGATGAGGTCAACGGCAAGCTGGAGCACTCCCCTCGGAACGACGACGACGACGACGACACCTCCCAGGTATCTCTCACCTACGACGACCTTTCCGCTGAGGTTGAAAAACTTACTGCTGCCCTCCTTAGCCAAGATAAATTGCTTAGGCGTGCTGCTAGAGAGCGCAAGGAGTTTAGGCAGAAGTGGGAGGACACGGTGAAGGAGCTTGAGTTCGCTTGGTCCACCGTGGTTGTGTCGGAGGAGAGTGAGTGTGAGTCGTGCACCAAGCACATGACTGACCTTCTCACTTTGAGGAGCAAGTATGCTGCTTTGGTTGGAGAGGTGGATGAGCTCCGTGCTAGGCCGCAGCTGTTGGGTGCGTGCAAGACTTGTCCTGTCTTGCAATCCGAGTTGGCAGAGAAGAATGCCAAGATTGAGTCTTTAGAGAAGGCCAACTCGGGTAGCACTTGTGTCACGAGGTGTGCTTTGTGTGAGGGCTTGGAGAAGGAGATTGCGAATGTCAAGCATGGCAAGATGCAAACCGAGGAGAAAAACACATACCTTCGGACCATCTTGTCATGGGTCTCTTGTAGTGAGCCGCAGCTCGGGATGATGATCTCCCAATTTAATCGAGCTGCTGGAGGTTCTGGTGTAGGTTTTGCTCCGAGTGTTGATCTTTCTGCTTTTGCGAAGATTGGAGAGTCGAGTGGTCTGAACCCTAGTGAGAAGCCCAACTCCACCACTACTCCCAAACTTGCCAAGCTTCCACCTAAAGAGCCTGCCAAGCCTACCACCAAGGATGGGGTGTTTGAGGAACCTCCACGTGCTCCACCCAAGAACCAAGTCTGGGCACCCAAGCCAAACCACCTCAAGAATAAGCTTGACATAATGCCACCCATCCAAGAGGAGTTGCCACAGAAGGGCAAAGTGATCCACACCCACAGCCATGATTACCAACAACCCCCTTTGCGTGCGGTGAGGTATCATTGTGATTTCTGTGGGAGAGATGGACACTTGAGCGAGTTCTGCTTTAGGCGCAAGAAAGAGGCGCGCCGTGCTCGGGAGATGGACAACCCGGACATGTACCACCCTTTTCATGGTGTGCATGTGCCGAATGTCCAGAGGAGAGCTGCTAGGCCCAGAGGTCCAGAACCTCAAGTCCCCAGGCCTAGACAGCAGAGAGCTCCGAGGAGAGATGCTAGGCCTAGAGGCACAGTGCCTCAAGTTGCTAGGCCTAGGCCTCGTAGAGAGCGTGCCCGACGGGGTCCTGCTTTTGCAGGCTACGGACCCCGTGGCGGAGGCTTTGTTGAGCGCTTTCCCCCACCGCGTTTGGAATATCGCGGTGAGCGCTTCTTCCCCAGCGGACCACATTTTCACATACGTGGTGATCGCTCCTCTCGTAGACATGCTAGGAATGGTTTTTCTGCTAACCGTTCTTTTGAGCAGCCGGCCCAACACTGGTATTCTTCCTACTTCACTAACCCCAGTGTTGGACCGTATGCTCACCCTATGTCTTTTTATTGATGTAGGTAAAACGGTTGGAGGACATTTGGTTGGTGGATTCCGGTTGCTCGAGGCACATGACCGGAAACGCCAAGTGGTTCTCCAGCCTTAGTCCTTTTGCCGGAAAGGAGTACATAACCTTTGGCGACAATAGCAAAGGTAAGGTATTGTCTCGCGGGTCTGTGTGAGTTAATGAGCACTTTGTGTTGCGCGATGTTGCTCTTGTTTCTAACTTGCATTTTAACCTTCTTTCTGTTTCGCAACTTTTTGATGATGACTATGAGTTTCATTTCAAACCGAATCTCAGTCGTATTTTGGATCCTCAGGGCAATCTTGTGTGTTTGATTTCGCCCTTTGGAAAAGTCTTTCGTGCGAATTTCTCGGAGTCTTTTGGTACTTCTCGTTGTCTTGTGGCTGGACCTTCCTCCTCCGATCTTTGGAAGTGGCATAGGAGACTTGGACATTTGAGCTTCGACTTGCTTGCAAGGCTTAGTTCACTTGGCCTAATCCGAGGATTGCCCAAGTTGCATATGGAGAAGGATCTTGTTTGCCACTCTTGTAGACACGGGAAGATGGTTGCCGCTCCCCACCATCCAGTGACTCAGGTCATGACCAAGCGCCCTGGAGAGCTTTTGCACATGGACCTTGTTGGTCCGGCTCGGGTGAGCTCGGTTGGGGGGAAGTGGTATGTGCTTGTTGTTGTTGATGACTTTTCGAGATATTCGTGGGTCTTCTTTTTAGCTGAGAAGACCGAGACTTTCTCCTTTGTTCGCAATCTGATTTTGCGTCTTCAGAACGAGTTCCCTTTGAACTCGATTCGAGCAATTAGGAGTGATAATGGTTCCGAATTCAAGAATTCAGATTTTGAGAAGTTTTGTAATTCTTTGGGTTTGGAGCACCAGTTTTATTCCCCTTACACACCCCCTCAGAATGGTGTTGTAGAGAGGAAGAATCGGACCCTTGTTGAGATGGCCAGGACGATGCTCGATGAGCATAGGACTCCTAGGCATTATTGGGCCGAAGCTATGAACACTGCGTGCTATATTTCCAATCGCATTTTTCTGAGAGCTTTCTTGAAGAAGACTTCTTATGAGTTGCGTTTTGGAAAACAGCCCAAGGTAAGTTATTTTAGAGTCTTCGGTTGCCATTGTTTTATATTGAAGAAAGTCAACCTGGACAAATTTGAGTCTCGTTCTTCTGACGGTGTATTTTTGGGTTATGGCACTCACACTCGCGCATATCGTGTACTTAACCTTGATACTAACCGAGTCATGGAGACATCAGATGTCACCTTCGACGAGACTCTCGTTTGTCCTTCTTCTCGTTTTGAGCGTGCAGGTGATCATGAGGTTGGTGAGCCTCTTTTCGATGATGAGGACGAGGGTGCTGAAGGTATGGATGATCCAGCACCCCCTCCACCTGCCGTGCCACAAAGAGCGTCTTCTACGATGACTCACGGCCCCGACACCTCTTCCTCCTGGGGGCCGTGGGATCCGCCACCCCGAGCGGTACCATTTGTACCCGGGGAGGCACCAGCTGCTGTTGAGGGGGAGGCTACTTTAGCTCGGGAGGCGCCATGACACATTCAGCGCTAGCACCCGCCTCAGCAGATGATCGGCAGCATCGACGAACGGGTTACTCGGTCCAGGTCACAGCACATCTCTCACTTCGCTCATTCTGCTTTTGTTGCTAATTTTGAGCCCCGAGATGTTGGACACGCTTTGACGGATCCGGATTGGGTCAATGCCATGCATGAGGAGTTAGAAAACTTTGAGAGAAATCGGGTTTGGGTTCTAGTTCCTCCTCCTAACTGTAATCCTATTGGGACAAAATGGGTTTTCAAAAATAAACAAGGAGAGGACGGCCACATTGTGAGGAACAAAGCGCGTCTTGTGGCCAAGGGTTATAGTCAGAAGGAGGGGATAGACTTTGAGGAGACTTTTGCTCCTGTAGCTCGTTTGGAGGCTATTAGGATACTCTTGGCATTTGCTGCATCCAAAGGTTTTAAACTTTTTCAAATGGATGTCAAGAGTGCCTTCTTAAACGGCTACATAGAAGAAGAAGTGTATGTTGAGCAACCCCCCGGTTTTGAAAATCCCAAGTTTCCAAACCATGTTTTTAAACTTTATAAAGCTTTATATGGTTTGAAACAAGCCCCTAGAGCCTGGTATGATAGATTGAAAACCTTTTTGCTTGCTAAGGGTTTTAAAATGGGATGTGTAGATAAAACGCTCTTTCTCCTCAAGCAAGGCAAAGACACTCTCTTGGTCCAGATTTATGTGGATGATATCATTTTCGGTGGTTCTTCTCACGCTTTGGTTGCCAAGTTTGCAGATATTATGAGCAGGGAGTTCGAGATGAGCATGATGGGCGAGCTGACTTTCTTTCTCGGGTTGCAAATCAAGCAATCCCGAGAGGGGACGTTTGTGCACCAGGGCAAGTACACCAAGGACTTGCTGAAGCGGTTCGATATGGGTGAGGCCAAGCCTCTTCCAACACCCATGTCGACGATGACTGCCCTGGATGCGGTTGTGGATGGAGAAGCAGTGGACCAGAAGGAGTACCGAAGCATGATCGGGTCGCTCCTCTACCTGACGGCGACACGCCCGGACATCCAGTTCGCGGTGTGTCTGTGTGCGCGCTTTCAGGCGTCGCCGCGCACCTCTCACCGTCAGGCGGTGAAGCGGATTTTCAGGTACCTTCGTTTCTCACCTGAGTTCGGGATTTGGTATTCTGCTTCCTCCACCCTCTCCCTTTGCGGTTATTCGGATGCCGATTTTGCTGGTTGCCGAATTGAGCGCAAGTCCACTTCTGGGACTTGCCAGTTTATTGGTTCTTCTCTTGTTTCGTGGTCTTCTCACAAGCATTCTAGTGTCACTCAGTCCACTACAGAGGCTAAATATGTTGCTGCGGCTAGCTGCTGTTCCCAGTTGCTTTGGATGATGGCTACTTTGCGTGATTTTGGTCTGAGCTTTACTCGTGTTCCTTTGCTTTGTGACAGCACGAGTGCCATTAGCGTTGCTAAGAACCCCGTGCTTCACTCGAAGACCAAACACATTGATGTGCGCTTTCATTTTCTGCGAGACCACCAGGAGAAGGGTGATATCGACCTTCTCCATGTCGATACTCATCATCAACTGGCTGATATTTTCACCAAGCCTTTAGACGAATCAACCTTTAATCGGTTGAGGGGTGAGCTTGGTGTGTGTTTCCCCTTTTAGATGGGGGAAACATTTTTGGATCTTGTATAGTAGACTAACTTTCTTTCGTTTGTCTTTCTTTTCTCTTGCATTTTAGCATACGCATTTACATTCTGAGCTTCATGTCTATAGTCACTAGAATGTAACTATGCTCTATGTAGTATGCTCCGATGCTTATGTTGATGCTTGTAGCTTATGCTCTTTCTGATCACTGGTACATGTTGTGAGCTGAGCTATTTCTGAAATGGTGACTTTGCTTAAATACTTAAAATCTTAAAATGTTCACCATTGAGATATGCAACTAGCATGTGTAGGATGTGTTGAGTTCACTCGTGCTTTTCATATATGCTAGGTTGCTATGTCTCTAGTTCTGAGTCATTCACTTGCTTGGTCTGTTCATATCTTGCTTAAAATTTGAACCAAGTCTTAGTGAATTGAAAAGATCGAGATGGGACTGCTTGTCAACACATCACGGTATCGGGACTGTTTCTCATTGCACTTTGAGTTAAACTTGAGCCGTGTAGTGTATGACCGAAACCGCAGCTTTAAGCTTCTGATTGCTTCGGCATAGGCTTTGCTCGGTTGAAAAGTTAGGCAATGACAAGCTTTCAACCTCTCGCAATCACATGCTAATAATAGAACTTGTGAAATTTTCACCACTGCAACTCCGATATTAATTTGAAATCACAAGTGTATGTTTCATTCCTATGCATGATGATTGAACCTTGCTATGGGTAGTTCACCTTGTATACATGTTTAGCACTCGTTTGGATTCCTGTCCATACATGTGTAGTGCTATTTTGATGGTGACTCCCTTTTTGGCTAAAAACTGCTCACATGCTCATATGTTCATATTTCGTATGTGTGATCAGTTTGAGCCTTTGCTATTTGAGTGCCTAGTTGAGTCATTGGAGTTCTACTGTTTAGAGCATCTTTGCACTCTTGTGAATATATACCTGAAGCTACTAACTTGCATTTCTGACTTCATATGCATGTTGGAAGGGGGAGTTTCTTGCCTTGATGCCTTTCTTGATAAGTGCATTTTCAACTAAGGGGGAGAGTTTTTGCAAATCATATACTCCTGGATGTTCAACTAAGGGGAGTTTTCCTAGTTGCTTGCACTTGTCGAGGGGGAGTTTGCTAGTTGTGTTGAGCCTTTGCCTCTGTCTTGAGGGACTAGCAAACATTTTCAGGGTTTTTCGATCGATTGGTTTTCTTTTGGTTTGGAGTCATTCCAATTGGTTCGGAGCATGTTTGGCCGAAAGGCATTGGTTTTGAGCTTTCTGTGCTAGTTGTGTTGAGCCTCTGTGCCTCTATCTTGAGGGACTAGCATTTTGCTTCAATTTTCATTCGGCTTCAATTGGTTTTGAGCTCTTTTCTCCAGAGTTTCCAATTGGTATCTGCTAGCCGTGTTGAGCCTGTTCTACCTCTTCTTGAGGGCCAGCTTTGCTTTGCTTGGTTGCGTCGAGCCGTTGCCCATGTCTTTGGGGACCAAGTTCTTTTGCTCTTTCCACTTGACCTTCTTCGGCTTTGCTAGGCTTTTTGGTCATTTGGTCGAGTTCTCTCTTCTTCTTCCTTCCTTCTTCTTCTTTCCATTATGATTTGTGTGAGTAGTTGACAATGCACTCATCAAGGGGGAGATTGCGGATACATGGGTGTATGCCGAGTCTCTGAGTGATGAGTGATTGTCAACGGGTTTGATCGCAGGGTCTTTGGCTTGTGTTGTGCAGGTGTCGAGCACGGAGACAGTGATCGAGGGCAAGGTGAAGGTCAAGTTGAGACGGGTCGTGCCGACGGACCCGGTGCGGTGAAGGATGGGCGTGCCGTGCGGCGGACGTGCCATGCCGATGAACCGAGCGGTGAAGGGCGGACGTGAGGCTTGGACTGAGGGACCAGAGTGCCTGAGGATCAGCTGTGGTGGCTGGCAGCCTGGGAGAGCGACAAGTGAGGACTTGCGGGGCACGATGTTGCTCGGGTCGAGGACCTGGGGACACGTGTCGGTGGACGGGGTGCACGGGCGGTGCATCCCCTCTACAGCTTCGGTTTGGTGGTAGAGCCAGGGAAAAACCATCGGGTGGACGGTTTCCAGGTTTGGGCCTCAAAACCTGGGCGCTGCGGGTTTCTGAGTTTGGGCCACAAAACTCAGGCGTTGGACTTGGAGGCTGGTTTCCCGGTTTGGGCCTCAAAACCGGGGGTTGGCTGGAAAAGGCTGGTTTCCCGGTTTGGGCCACAAAACCGGGGGTGCAGAGCGAGGGCGGCACGTGGCGGCAATCGGAAGGTTGCGTGGAGGCAACGCGGACGAGTTGTGCGGGCGTGGCCATCGGATACACCTACCACCGAGTTGGTCCAGAATAACCCTAGGGTTTAGCTGGTTCGCTCTGTAATTAGAATAGAGAGGGGTAGAGTAGGAATTGTACTTAGACTAGAATTAGGATAAGTAGTCGGGGAGACACGCTCCTCCCCTCATCTCAGTCATTTGCTCTTTCGCACTTAGGGTTTCCTACTCTCCCATCCCCTTCTGTAGCTAGCTGAGATCCGCAGAGAGACTTGCCTCTGTGTACTTTTGATTGTGAGGAAGTGAGACCGTAATCTCACCTTTGCAGTGGAGATCGATGACTTGATTCGCGTTTTGATTCGTGTTCTTCGCGTTCTTCGTTTCTTCGCGATTTTCCCGTCACTCGATCTCCCTCTCCGGTGCGTCTTTGCGAAATCCGTTTGAACCAATTTGTTCATATCATTGAGGAGGTCATTTCGACCCAAGGAATTCATCTAACACCTCATGATTGAATAGATCAGGACGATTTCGTTTTCGTGGCGCTTTTTCCGTTCATCCACCTTCCCTTTTGATTTCCCGGTGATTTGGTTGATTTGAGCGGATGATTTCTTGGGGATAGTCTCCTAACTACCCCGTGATCATCTTCTCCAAGTTTGGGAACTTGGGATTTTAAGTTGGATCGGATTTGGAGGGATTTGGGAGAGGGGCGACCAAAATCGCCCTCTCTGTTCATCCGCGGACAGTCCGCCGGTGAACCGCGGACAGTCCGCGCGTTGGGGTCGGCCGGACCAGTGGCCTGACTCCGCGCTGTTGGAGCTGTGTTTTTTGAACGGCGGATAGTCCGCCGGTGTTCCTCGCGGACAGTCCGGGAACGTCCAGTGGACTTCCAGCAGCACTGTGTTTTTGCTCGTTTGGCCGGCGGACAGTCCGCGACCTGAGCCCGGACAGTTCGCCACTGGGCAGACAGTCCGCGACCGTACTGCCGGACAGTCCGGGACTTGCCTGAGTGCTCTGGTTTAGTGCCTTTGCTCTCCCGGCTCCTACGCTTGGTTTCCGGACTTCTCGCTTTGCCCTAGAGTTGACTAAGGAACCTCTCTAGGTATCTTTGCTACTCGTTAGCATCGGTATTTGGGGACTTCTTGACGTAGCCGTCTATCTACGTTCGGGACTTGGTTTTTGGGGTTGTGTTCGAGCCGGAACTTTTGGAGTTTGGTTTGCTTCTTCTTGGTGGTGCTCCGCTGTGATCTTAGGGATCATCCACCCTCTTCCAAGGGTCGTGAGCATCACGGTTTCGGTCGTTGCTTCTTGGGGTTGATTTTGGGACACTTGGCCAAAGTTTCGGAAGAAATTTGATTGGCTCCCATTCACCCCCCCTCTGGTCGCCTTGTTTGTGCTTTCTCGGTCCTTCAGCATCCACCCTACATCTAGGATCGTGGACACTACCAAGTGCTTGCTTTGCTTTTGGGGAGACTCTCTAGGACAAGGTCCATCGTTTCACGAGTTGAAATTTGAGGCTCCCATTCACCCCCTGGTCGCCAATTCGGTCCTTCAATTGGTATCGGAGCCAGTTAAGGATTTCTTTACCTTAATCGGTTCCGGATCCGCGAAGGCGACCTTTTGAGAGCAATTCCAACTTTGTTCGTCGAGGTGTTTAAGCTTTTGTTTGGCTAACACTAACTGTGCTTTTGGAAATGGCACCAAGTTCTTCCTTCAGTGTGTCTTTGTCCTTAGGTTTGATTGATGGACATGCAAACAAGGACGACAGTTTGGGAAGAAGGAGGAGTGCAGTTGATGAGAGGGATCGCGAGGTGAATGAGCTGTTGAATCTTCTACGACATGATGAGCTTTCGCCAGAGGATCTCCTTTGTCAACTTAGCAAGGCCAAGAAAGGTACACTTGCTTGGGGTCTTGTGACCTTGCACAACCTTTATGAGGCTTGCTCTAGTTATGTTGAGCTTTGTAGTACCTTGCGTAGAAAGGTCAAAAAGTTGAAATGCTCAATTGCTAGTTTGAAGTCTAGTGCCTCTTTGCCTTGCACCTCTTGTAGTGACATGGTTAGGAAGAATGATGAGCTATGCTTTTCTCTTGATAGCATAACATCTGAAATTGAATTGTTGAAATCCAATGCTTCTGAACCATGTTTAGCTTGCATTGACTTGCGCAAGGATCTTGATTGTGCTAAAACTGAAATAGCCTTGCTAAAGTCAAATGCTTTGTTACCATGTGTTTCTTGTGAGTCTTTGCATGCTGAAATAAATGAACTAAAATTGACTCACACCACATGTGTAGATGAACTTGAGCATGCTAGGGCTGAAATTGTTGAGATAAATTCTAGGCCTTGTAGCTCATGCTCTTTGAATAATAATGCGTGCCTTACTTCTTGTTTTAATCATGATTCTCTGCTTTATGTGAATGGTGATGTTTCTTCCACCAGTATCATGTGCACATCATGCATTAATTTGGAAAAAGAAGTTTTGGCTTTGAAGGTTTTGCGTGATGATATGAGCGCCAAGTTGGTTGAGCACAATGATATGAGTGCCAACCTTGAGAAAGAGATTGAACTCTTGCGTACCACATATGCTGAGTGCATTGAAAAGGAGATGGAAAACTTGAGAAACACTCCTTGTGGTACTTGTGATCGCCTCATGTTTGAGAATGAGGTTTTAGCCAAAAGATGCAAGAGTCTTTGTGCTAAGTCTTTTGAGTCATGCATTTCTTGCAACTCCGATGTTGATATTTCCAAGTTTGCATCTTTGCAACCGGAGTTGAGTTCTTGTGCTGCGCTTGAGTCTTTTGACGATAGCATTAGTGTCAAGGTTTCGGATAGCTCTTTCATAGCTACTCCCAACCTTGCTGTTTCTTCGAGTGATGTCCAAAGGACTTCTCTTGACAAGGGTGCTTCTCACATTTTTGGAACTCGTGTTCCCAATCTGATTTTCCATTGCACCTTTTGCAAGAAGGATGGACATTCATTTGATTTTTGTTTCCGCCATGTCAAACACGAGCGACGTATTCGAGCTAAGGCTTTTAGGAAGCCGTGTAGCCTTTCCCATGGCACGTGTGCCCCTAGTGTTGGCACCAAGTTGAATGTTGATGCATCTTGTTCTAAGACCCAAGGGACTTCTCTCTTGTTGGAGAATGGTGTGCCTTCCGATAGGCCTTTGTACCATTGCTCTTTTTGTGAGAATGATGGGCATCAAGAAAGCTTTTGCTATCGGCATGCCAAACGTTTGCGCCAAGCTCTCACTTCTAGAAAGATGGTGGTTCATAGCCCTTCTCATGGCATGAATGCTTGTGCTCCTAGTAAGAAGCCCCTCTTTGTTGATGGGTTTTATGACTCCTTTTCTAGTGGGATAGGTCATGGTCGTGGACATGCTTCTAATGCTTCTTCTCTTGGTCCACGTCATGCTTTTCATGGTGCTTCTATTGGTTCTTCTACAAAAACCTTGAAAGATGTTTGCCTCTTTTCCCGTGGTACGACTCGTTCTTTTCCTCGAGTTGTCCTTTTGAGGAATGCTTCCAAGGGTGTTTCAAAATTGCATTTGAACCAACATTTGCATCATGCTAACCCACATGATAAGTTGAGATTTGTGACCAAATCTTGGGTTCCCAAGTACATGCTTGCTAACCCTTTGGGATCCAAGACTCGGGTTATTATGTCCTCTTCTGTGTAGATATGAGGACGCGGGGTGGAGAACATGCGCCTGATGGAACTTGATTTTTTAAGAGATGATCAAGATCTGATGGTTCTCTACAACCCGCTTAGATTTGCCACCAAAAAGGCTCTTTTGCAGCTGGGTGAGCTTTATCATACACTCATTCCTTGTACATCCATGATTTATGTCTTGTGGTATGAGTTGAACTGTCATGTGCTCACTTGTATAGTTCTTGCATGTACTTTTTCTTTTGTATCATGTTTTGTTTTAGTCTAGCATGTGCTATCTTGTATATCATGTCATGCTAGTTTTGTGTATAGTTTTTGTGGAGTAGCCACTTTTCATGCTAGTTGGTGATCCTCATGAACATTATGCCATGCTTTACCATACTTCTCCATGAGCTTTACTTGTAGAGGTATGATGTTCATTAGGTGTCACTTTTCAGGTGCTAGTTTTAGTTAGCTACATGTACCCTGTTGACATGTTTAGTTTGAGCACTAGCCTTTCCACAATTTTTATCATGTTAAATGCTTCTAGATCTATTGCTAACTTTATCTTGCATTGTAGCATGTGTTGAGGTTTAGGCTGTGTTTGGGTTGATCATGTCTCTAGGTTGCATTTTGCTCCATAGTGCTTTATCTTGTTGCTTTGTAGTCATGTCTAGTTTGAGTTCAGATCTCCTTGCGGTATCATTCATAGGTAGGCCTCTTTTGTTGAAGGTTCACCTTATGCTTATTATGTAACTAACCGTTTTGTGGAGACCTTGAGGTCACACTGGACAAGACAATGCCTTGTGTTTTCTTCTGCCTTTGAGCTTGCTGGAGAGCAGGAGCTTGTAGAGGGCATTTCGGCTCACGGACCCGATCCCACTTCTTCCACGGCTTGGGGTTCCATTCGAGTAGCTCTCCAGCGAGCACTAGCTGCACCTGTGGGAGCGACAGCATCAGGCGAGGGGGAGACGACTTCGGCGTGGCAGGCGCCCCGGAGAATTCAGCAAATTCAGGCGTCCCCTCGGGTATCACACAAGCAGGCGGTCATGCGCATAATGAGGTACCTCCAACACACTTCTGAGTTCGGATTTGGTACTCTTCTTCTTTGACCTTTTTCTGCTGTGTGGTCTTTTCGGAGTGGATTTTGCTGGCTGTTCACTTGAGCATTTCTTGGCTCTTCAGTTGAGAGTTTGGTGTGTGTTTCCCTTTTAGTTGGGGAAGCATTTTTCTTGTTGTATCTTAGTTTGACTTCTCCGATACCCCTTTTGTTTTGGGTCTTCCTTCTTAGGTTAGTTTTTGCTTTGTTTATGATAGAATAGTTTTTGCATACATTTCATCATGTATTCTAGTGCATTTTAGAGCTTCATGTTTAGAGCAATGAGAATGAGATTATGCTTTTTTGGTATGCCTTGTTTATTCATGATGATGCTTGTAGCTTAGGCTCTTTTTGATCACTTGATACATGTTATGAGCTAAGCTATTTTTGCAAATGGTGAATTTGACTAATCAAATATGAAACCTTTAATTTGTTCACCATTGAGATTGGCAACTAGCATGGGTAGAATGTGTTGAGATCACTTGTGCTATCTTTTGTATGCTAGGTTGCTATGTCTCTTGCACTGAGTCATTCACTTGCTTGGATTGTTCATGTTTACCTTGTGCTTAAAATTTGATCCAAGTCTAAGTGAAATGAAAAGATCGAGATGGGATTGCATGTGTCAAGCACATCACAGTATCGAGACTGTTTCTCATTGCACTTTTGAGTTAAACTTGAGCCGTGTAGTGTAAGACCGAAACCGGTGCTTTAAGCTTCCGATTGCTTTTCTTGCATAGGCTTAGCCCGGTTGAAAAGTTAAGCAATGACCATGCTTTCAACCTCTCGCAATCACACGCATTAATTTGAACTTGTGTTAATACCGCTGCAATCTTCGATAAAATTTGAAAATAACACAAGTCTATGGTTCATTCTATGGCATGATGATTGAACTTTGCTAGGGGTAGTTCACCTTTTATACTTGAATTAGCACTTGGTAGATTTCCTATCTATTCATGCTAAGTGCTGTTTTAGCGGTGAACTCCTTTTCAAATGGCTTAAAACTGCTCATATGCTCAATTGTTCATATTTCGTATTTATTTGATTAGTTTGAGCCTTTGCTAGCATTTGTATCGGTTGCTAAAGTTTTAGGGCAGCACCCTTTTGAGCATCTTTTCATTCTGATTGCTATACACTTGAAGGTGTTGCATTGTGCATTTCATGCATTGTTAGCTTAGTGTACATACCCCATCTCCTAGTTTCCCCCATATGCTTTTGGTTGATGACTTGTCTTGTGTCTGTGTCAACTTTGTGGAGAAATGTCAAAACCCTCAGCATGTTTCCTTTTGTCAAGGGGGAGAAGTTGTTTGCAAGGGGGAGTTTGTGTGTTGGCACAAAGGGGAGAGTTGTGCATTTTGGGGAAAGCTTTGAGCTAGGGGGAGTTTAGCTCTTTTATGTCCTCTGCATAGCATTTGTGTATAGGCTTGCTTTCAGGGGGAGTTGTTTTGTTTTGTGACTTCTCCGCGTGCTCTGAATGTTTGTGCTCCATTTGGTATTGAGCTTCTCTTTGTGTTTTCTCAGTTGTTATCGAGCCTGCTAGTCGTGTTGAGCCGTTAAGCCTCAGTCTTTAGGGACTAGCAGTTGTTGTTTGGTAT
The DNA here is from genome assembly GCA_009763385.1 of Coix lacryma-jobi var. lacryma-jobi. Taxonomy (NCBI): domain Eukaryota; kingdom Viridiplantae; phylum Streptophyta; class Magnoliopsida; order Poales; family Poaceae; genus Coix; species Coix lacryma-jobi. Next base: position 97,307,133 of record CM019824.1, read on the forward strand.
TTTTCAATTGGTATGGAGCCTTCAGCTAGTTGTGTCGAACCTCTGTGCCTCTGTCTTGAGGAAAAAGCTGTTTTCACCAATTTCTGGCTGTTTGTGATTGGTATCGAGTTTACTGCTAGTTGTGTTGAGCCTTTGTGCCTCTATCTTGAGGGACTAGCGGTTTTGCATTCTTATGCGTTGATTCAGCCTCAATTGGTATCGAGCCTTGAGCTAGTGGTGTGGAGCCCTTTTCTGCCTTTTCTTGAGGGCTAGCTCATTTTTGACTTGGTTGCGTCAAGTCGTTGCCCATGTCTTTGGGAACCAAGTTTTTCGCTCTTTGTCTGAGTTTTTACTCTTTTGTGGAGTTTGGCTCGAATTTTGCTTGGTTGCGTTGAGCCGTTGCCCATGTCTTTGGGGACAAGGTTTTCGGTTTTGGTATCTCAAGCCATCTCTTGTGCCTAGTTTTTTGTCAATTCAATCATCAAGGGGGAGAAATTTCGAAACCCAAGTGGATAAGAACCTTCCAAGTTGATAAGAACCTTGGTTTCTTCTGTGATGATTGTTTGACAATTTATTTGAGATTGGATTTTGAGTGCCTTTTGGGATTTCATGAAACTCTTGTTTTCACTTACTCTTCGGTTATGTGGAGGCTTTGCCCGCTTTTCCCGTTTCTTTCGGGACCGAGAGCTTTTATTTGGAGTTTTCATGATCCTTCCTCATATCAGGTGGCCTTGTGTTTGCTTTTACTTGGCTTTTGGGCACTTGAATGAGGATTGCCTTCATACCCTTCCTTTGTGGTTTTATTGTTAGTCAATGCATTCATCAAGGAGGAGATTGAGAATACATGTGATGAATGATTGACATTGATGAGGAAGGTTTGAGGCTTTTCCCGGTTAAGTCCATATCTCGCTATGCGCTTAATGTTTATGACTAACCGGTGGCGTTGAGTTGTGGTGTTTCATGTGTTGGTGTGTGTGTGCAACATGTGTCTCTTGGTTGTGTTGATGTGCAGGTGTGGAGCTCGGAGACAGTGGTCGATGGCGAGGTGAAGGTCAAGTAGAGACGTGCCATGCCGACGGACCGGGAGCGGTGAAGGATGGGCGTGCCGTGCGGCGGACGTGCCATGCCGATGGACCCAGAGCGGTGAAGGGCGGATGTGAGGCTTGGACCGACGGACCGAGAGGCCGGAGGACCACCTGTGGTAGCTGGCACATGGCATCAGCGATCAGGAGCACATGGGGATGTGCGATGCATCGGCCGAGTCGGGAGGAAGACGATGGCGTCGTGGCACTTGGCGGGACGTCGGACATGGGCTTGCGTGCGGCGCAAGTGCCGTCGGCCGAGTCAAGAAGGAAGGCAAAGGCATTGTGCCCAGCGTGGAGGCTGGACATGCATCGGCATCAGTGCCGGTGGTCGGGGTGTGCGAACCACATCTCGTCTATGGTGCGGGTTCGGTAGTTGAGCCTCAAAAAGCTACCCTCGACGGTTTCCGAGTTTGGGCCTCAAAACTCGGGGTGGCCAGTTTCCGAGTTTGGGCCTCAAAACTCGGGGTGGACGGTTTCCAGGTTTGGGCCTCAAAACCTGGGCTGGCGGGTTTACCGGTTTGGGCCTCAAAACTGGGCAGAGGTTCCTATGCGGAACGGTCGACGCGTGGCAGCACCGAGAGGCTTGCGTTGCGGCAAAGCTATCGGTGAGGAAGGCGCGGTGGTTGACGGTGACGGTATGTGGCGGCATCCTGGAGCTTGCGTTGAGGCAAAGCGAAGGATGAGAAGGCGCCTGGCTGTCGAATGAAGAATGACCGAGTTGGACGGTTTTACCCCTAGGGGGTATTTGGGTCAGTGCTTCATGTGAGGGCGTTTTGGTCTTTGGACATGCGCCTATATATATATGTGAGGGGTCTGGTTAGGGTAGCCCATCCTTGGATGGTGCCATTCTCATTTTGTCATTGTGAGGAGAGGCTAGGGTTAGAGAGAGGAGTGGCTCTTGTTCTTGAGCTTTTTGCCATCCACACTTTGTTGTTGCGAGGAGTGGCTTGTAACCCGACATCGTGTGCTACACAATCCATTTTCTAGTTGAAATCCAAGGATCAATTTCGTACTCCTCTTTGTAGTCTCGAATCTAGATCGAATTCGCGTTTTTGTTCTTCGCGTTTCCCTTTTTCCCTTCCCAGAGATTTGCCTCGTTCTCCCTCTCCAAGAGGTGGTTTTCGATTCCGTTTGAATCAGATTGTACTTTGTCGTGAGCTCCTTCTTTTCATTGAAGGATTTCCCCTCTAACCTCACGAGCACATAGATCGGGTCGAAATCGCGTTCGTTCCTCGTTCTTCCCACTTTGCCCGTTCTTCTTCGATTTTCTTCTATTCACTGATCTATAGTTAGGTTCAAGCCATGATCTCTTAAGAGTAGCTTACTAACCTTGTTGTGAACACCTCTGCAAAATTTCAGATTTTTCGGAGTTGATTTGGTTGAGTTTTGGCTTCAGAATCAGAAGTTTCTGAAGCTACAACGTGTACACCGGACATGTCCGGTATTGATGTCTTGGAATTTTGAGCTGCAATTTTGTGGAGATCTTCCCTTAGGTGTCTACTAGGTCTGGTTAAAGTTTCATAATTTCTGGACACCGTTTGATAGGGTTTTGGAATTTTCTCCTAAAACTGGTCTGGGCAGTGCATACTAAAGGACCGAGAATGCAAAAGCAAGGCGACCAGAGGGGGGCTGAATGGGAGCCTAAAAAATTTCTCTCGAAACTTTGGCCTTTGTCCCAAAAATCAACCCCCAAAAACTTCGACCGAAACGTGGTGCCCACGACCCTTGGAAGAGGGTGGATGATCCCTAGGATCACAGCGAGGTACCACAAGACAAGAGCAAGTCAAACGCCAAAAGCTTCGGCTCAAGCTCAACCCTAAAAACCGACCTTTGAACGCAGATGGATGGCTACATCGAGAAATCTCCAAATACCTATGCTAACAAGTAGCGAAGATACCTAGAGAGGTTTCTTGGTTAACTCTAGGGCCAAATGAGAAGACCGAAAACCAAGCTGAAAAGCCAAGAGAGCAAACGCACTAAAAATCAGCACTCAGCCGAGTCCCGGACTGTCCGCGAGTACGGCTGCGGACTATCTGCCCAACGGCGGACTGTCCGGACTCAGGTGGCGTACTATCCGCCGGCCAAATGACCAAAACAACACCTCTGCTGATACTTCCCAGGACGGTCCCGGACTGTCCGCGCCAGGTAACGGCAGACTGTCCGCAGGTACCGACACGACTCCAACAGCGCAGAGTCTGGCCACTGGTCAGGCCAAGACCCCGACACGCGGACTGTCCACGCCCCAACGGCAGACTGTCCGCGAACGAACAGAAAGGGCGATTTTGTTCGCCCCTTTCCCAAATCCTCCCAAAATCGATCCAAATTAAAATCCCTTGTTCCCAAACTTGGAGAAGATGATCACAAGATAGTTAGGAGACTATCCCCAAGAAATCATCCGCTCTAATCAAATCAATCAACGGGAAATCGAAGGGGAAGGTGTATGAACCGAAAAAGCACCATGAAACTTGAATCGACCCGATCTACTTGTTCGTGAGGGTAGAGATGAATTCCTTCGGTGGAAATGTTCTCCTCACATCAAAGAACAAGTTGATTCAAGTGGATTTCAAAAAGACGCAGTAGAGAGGGAGATCGAGTGACGGGAAAATCGTGGAGAAACGAAGAACGCTAAGAACAAATTCAAAACGCGAATCAAACCACAAATTTGCAACCGTGTGGCTACCACAAGCTACAATAGTGAGATTACGGTCTCACTTCCTCAAAATCTCATGAACACAGAAGTATGGTTCTCTGCGGATCTCAGTAGCTACAGCAGGGATGTGGGAGAGCAGGAAACCCTATGTGGAAAATAGAAAATGACTGAGATAATATGGGAGGTGGGTGTCTTCCCCTACTTACCGTAATTCTAGTTCCCACTCTACCCCTACTTGGAAGTATGAGCAGAGGTGCTGTTTTGGTTATTTGGCCGGCGGACAGTCCGCCACTTGAGTCCGGACAGTCCGCCGTTGGGCAGACAGTCCGCAGCCGTACTCGCGGACAGTCCGGGACTCGGCTGAGTGCTGATTTTTAGTGCGTTTACTCTCCTGGCTTTTTGGCTTGGTTTTTGGACTTCTTGTTTGGCCCTAGAGTTAACCAAGAAACCTCTCTAGGTATCTTTGCTACTTGTTAGCATAGGTATTTGGAGATTTCTCGACGTAGCCTTCCATCTGCGTTCGAAGGTCGGTTTTTAGGGTTGAGCTTGAGCCGAAGCTTTTGGCGTTTGACTTGCTCTTGTCTTGTGGTACCTCGCTGTGATCCTATGGATCATCCACCCTCTTCCAAGGGTCGTGGGCATCACGTTTCGGTCAAAGTTTTTGGGGGTTGATTTTTGGGACAAAGGCCAAAGTTTTGAGAGAAATTTTATAGGCTCCCATTCACCGCCCCCCCTCTGGTCGCCTTGCTTTTGCATTCTCGGTCCTTCACATACGACATGTCCGGTAGGCAACCCAGACATGTCCGGTATTGAGACTTTGGAGTTTGGAGCTGCAATTTTTGGGAGACCTTTCTGAGGGTGTCTAGTACCTGTGGTTCAAATTTCATAATTTTTTGACACCGTTTGATACTGTTTTTGGTTTCTCTCCCAAGATTGGTCGCTGCAGTTTTGCAAACGCTCTGGGGCTCATTCGTGCTTCAGTAGTGTCCCGTTGCTTTGCTTTTGGGGTGACTCTCTGGGACAAGGGCCATCATTTCACGAGTTGAAATTTGAGGCTCCCATTCACCCCCCCTCTAGTCGCCAATTCAGTCCTTTAAAAAATAAATTTAGTAAACTCGGTTAGGGCGAATCGAATTTATTCTATTTATAAAAGAAAAAAGGTTTTATAAAAGTTTTACAAATTCAAACTCAAACTTCTATTTCAAAACCTAGGGAAAGTATTTTGGAAAGTTTTGCAAACCAGTTTGATTTCAACCTGATTTGAAATTGAGTTCCAAAAGGTTTGCAAAAGATTTGAAAAAAAAAGAAAAGAAGCTAGCTGCTGGACCTCTCCCCTTTTTCTCCTCCTAGCGGCCCATGCTCGCGCTTCTGCCACGGCCCAGGTCACCCCCCACTCCCCGGCCTCCTTTTCCCCGCACGGGCAAAGCCCAGCCAAGTGGCCCGCGCCACCCCACACCGCTCAGCCTCCCCCTCTCACCTCCCCGACCCACACGCCGTCGTGGCCCAATCCCCCTTCCTTTGCAGTGGCCAACCTCCCGACCTCTCCTCACACCCATCCGCTGGCGTCTCCACCCGACCCAGGATAGCCCGCTCCACCACCCGTGCGTGGCAGACGCCGATGCTGCGAACACAAGGTTGATATGTGCCCTTGTGGTTCCCTTCCTGAGTGATGAGTGATCGATCAACGGAAAGCATGTCTCTTGGCTATGTTGATGTGCAGGTTGAGCTCGGAGACAGTGGTCGAAGGTGAGGTGAAGGTCAAGTAGAGACGTGTCGTGCCGATGGACCGGGAGCGGTGAAGGGCGGACTTGAGGCTTGGACCGAAGGACCAGGAGACTTGAGGACCAGCTGTGGTAGCTGGCACGTGGCATTGGCAAGCAAGAGCACATGGGGATGTGCAGTGCATCGGCCAAGTCGAGAGGAAGGTGATGGCGTCGTGACACTTTGCGGGAGGCCAAGAAGGAAGGTGAATGCACTGTGCCCGGCGTGGAGGCTGGACATGCTCCGGCATTGGTGCTGGAACTCGGGGTGTGCGAACCACATCCCGTCATCGGCGCGGGTTTGGTAGTTGAGCCTCAAAAAACTACCCTCGACGGTTTTCGAGTTTGGGCCTCAAAACTAAGGGTGGCCGGTTTTTGAGTTTGGGCCTCAAAACTCGGCGAGGACGGTTTCCATGTTTGGGCCTCAAAACCTGGGCTCGCGGGTTTCTGAGTTTGGGCCACAAAACTCGGCCAGAGGACAGGTTTCCCGGTTTCAGCCTCAAAACCATGGGGAGGTCCAGGTTTCCCGGTTTGGGCCTCAAAATTGGGGGGGAGGGCCGCAAAAAGGACATCGATGCGTGGCGGCGTGGAGAGGCTGGCGCGGCAGCGAAGCCATCCACGAGAAAGGCGCGACGGTCGCCAGGGCGACACGTGGTGGCATCATGAGGCTTGCGTCGAGGCGAAGCTAAGGATGAGAAAGGCGCGTGGCTGTCGGATCAACTACCAGTAGAGTTGGACCGAGATACCCCTAGGGTTGGCCGCTTCGCTCTTGTATCTAGGAGTAGAAGGGGACTATTGTACTTAGGCTATAAATAAGAGAGGCGCCCCTCCTCTCTCCCCATCCTGACAGCCATTTGTTCCTGAGCACTCTCTCTCTAGCCACCGCTTAGGTTCTAATCATACCTCGCTGCTAGCGATCCACAAAGAGACTCCAATCATACCTCTGTCCTTTGGGATTTTGAGGAAGTGAGACCGTAATCTCATGATTGTCTCGTGTGGTAGACATATGGTTGAAATCCCGAATCAATTCGCGTTTTGTTCTAGTGTTCTTCGCGTTTTCGGTTTTGCCTTCCCGGAGATTTGCTTCGTTCTCCCTCTCTGAGGAACGGTTTTTGATTCCACTTGAACACACTTCTTCTAGGTCATGAGGTGCATCTTTTCACCGAAGGAATTCGTCTCAAACCTCACGAGCTAGTAGATCGGGCAGTTTTTGTGTTGGATCGATTTTCTTCCCGTTTCCCCCAAACTTCTTCAATTCATCGATTTGGTGTTAGGTTCGAGCCATGATCTCTTAGGAGTAGCTCACTAACATCCTTGTGACCTCTCAGATCGAGTCTTAGCCCTAGAGCTTTTGAATCGGAGGAGATCAGGTTGAATCGCCGAAGAACTGCGCTGTTTTTGGGGGCATCGGACGCTGAGCACGGGAGCATCGGACGCTGCTGTTCATAGGATCAGACGCTCTATGACACGTGTCACCTTCTGTGATTTTGAGTGAGCATCGGACGCTCCGACGCTGACTCATCGGACGCTGAGTGGTTACTGTAGCAGCGTTTGATGGCTTCGGATTTGGTTTTTGGCTTTTGCATTGGGCTTCTTGGGTTGTGTAGTGTCCCGTTGTGCTTCTAGAAAGCATCCACCCTACATCTAGGTTCGTGGATACTAGCAAGCCTTAGTCTTGCTTTTGGGGTGACTCTCTGGGACAAGGGCCATCTATTTCTCGAGAAGAAATTTGAGGCTCCCATTCACTCCCCCCCTCTGGTCGCCAATTCGGTCCTTCAATTGGTATCGGAGCAGGTTAAGGATCTTCTCTACCTTAATCGGTTTCGGATCCTAAGGGCGACTGTTGACGCTCACTAAGTGTCATATTCTTAGCATCAACAAGGTCATATAACACAACACAAGCGCCTAAAATCAACCAAAAACCTTTTATAAACTAACGATTTCCACTTGTCCTTGAGTTTTATTTGAATGTAGGAAATTGCAGGGTTTTTGAGCAAAATGACCAAGAGGACCCACCAAGAGGCGAGCACACTCACCTGGGCTCACTTTGGGCCAAGGTGGGGTGGCGCCCGCCACCCATAACTGGCGGCCGCCAGGCGAGTGAGGCCCAAACTCCTCCCCTGCCACGTCACTGATCCAAGGGAGGCATGCCACACTCATTTGTAGCCATTGATCACTTAGGTCATTGCATCCAAGGGTCAAGAAGGGATGTCACATGGATCATGACCCAATTGCCCATGTGACGGTTATTTGGACATGCAACCGACCTTGGAACCGCCTCTCTGGAGCTCCTGGATACCGTTGAAGCAAAGGCGGTGGATCCAACGGCCAGGGGGGTGGCGGCCGCCACCACACTCACCCCCCTGACATAACCCTAGGTCCATAAGTACCCCCTAGGTCCCTTAGGCTATAAATAGGACCCCCCGAGCTCATTTGTACTCAGACCTCACCTCATTAGTCTCACTCTCTTGTAAGCGAAGCTCTGGTGAAGGAACACTCTAGTTGAGAGATTAGAGTGAGAGCGAGAGTGAAGAAGAGAAGACTTGTAGTTGTAATAGAGGATCTTCCAAGTCTCTGGTATAATTCTAAGTTTTTCTTCGTTTATCTTAGTGTTCTTCTACTTTCAGCATTTACTTTAAGTTCTTTACATATTGTTCTTGTTGAGTGCTTTCGATCATAGATAACTTAGTATTTAGTTTGCATCTAGTTTGGGTTCTTCGCTGAGTAATCAGTGCTCTAGTTTTGGACGCAAGATTCGAGTAGTATATATTAGTGTAAGCGCGGTGCTTAGACTATTTATACCTTAGTTTGTGGCTAGCCCCCCGGATAGTTGTGGTAGCAAACAGGTGGTGACAGCCCTAGGAGCCTTGAATTCCACCACGTAGTTGGGTTAGTTCTTAAATCATAAACCTTGTTGTGCACGTCTGAGGTAAATAGTACAGAGGGTGTGTACGGTTCGAAGAACTAGATAAACTCTTCATTGTTAAGTTAGTTGTGCTCGTAAGTGTGTAGGAAACATTAATCTGTTCATCGGCCAGACCCCGCCGATTTAGATTAGTAGTAGTTAGTCTTTCTTTCTTTTCTTTTTAGTAGTAGTAGAAACCAACCCCCACTCATACATTTCGATCAACCCTGCTAGAATCACTAGTTGTTCATAGCGGTCCTAGTGTTAGTTCTGCCATAGTAGCTTCCCTGTGGAAATAAATACGATACTCGGTTACTCCCGGGTGAAGTGCTACAATAGACTTATTCTGTGCGCTTGCAGAACCTACCAATAGTCATACGAATAGTTAGTTATACTTCTTACATTAAGGAGTATCAACAAGCATTTCTGGCGCCGTTGCCGGGGATAGATTCCATAGTCTACTCCTAGTGACGACGTTAGCAAGAGTCAACAAGCATTTCTGGCGCCGTTGCCGGGGAAGCAGTTGGCTAGAATTAATTCTTTGTGATTTCTATTGAATTAACCCCCGTAGTTCTAGCGGGTATATATATTGTTCGTTGTTTGTGATCGTTCAAGTAGTCATGGCCGGATTCAATCTTCCAAGCGACTTTCAAGAAGATCCTGAGGCCATTCTTAGGAGAGCGAGAGCTAATCTCACTCCTCCGAGGAAGAACCTGGAGCTTCGCGAGAGGAGTTCATCGAGACAAGAATCCTAGTCAAAAGTGACTGACGAACCAAGCTGCTCCAACGATCAATCAACATCGACGTCGACCAAAACACTCTGTGAGTATTCCATGCCTACTCTTGCTCACATTCCAGTGTTACCTTCTACTAGTAATGTAGATTTTGAGCTTAAACCTCACTTAATACGTATGGCTCAAGCTATTGCATTTAATGACAAACCCTCCGAGGATGCCAATGCTCACCTCCGGAATTTTCTGGAGATATGTAGTACAATTTCTATGCAGGGAGTTTCGCAGGATGCCATCAGACTTCGTCTTTTTCCATTTTCATTAGTGGAAAAAGCGAAGCAGTGGTTCCTCTTCAACTCTGGACACCTGCTGACGTGGGTGAGATGCGCGGATCAATTCCTCAACAAGTTCTGCCCGATAAGTCGGACTATTCTTTTCCGTAGCAAGATTTCCAACTTTGGACAGGGAGACGAAGAAACAATCACTGAAGCTTGGGAGAGACTACAAGAGTATGTTGAATACTGTCCTCACCTTGGTATGCAAGACTGGTACTTGATCCAGAGCTTCTACCATGGACTCCAGCAAGAATCTCGACAACACATTGATGTTGCCGCCGGAGGTGCATACCTCTCTATCACTGTAGAGAAGGCAACCAAACTGATCGAGACAATGGTGGCGAATCAAGGATGGACAGAAAAACGTGCTAGAGGTATGTCTGAAATTAAGCAAGCTGATTCTGTTACCCTGCAAACTTTGGTAAAATTGCTAGAGCAAAGAATAAATGAGAAGAGAGATCGTGCTGCAAAGGAGTACTACGCCAAGCAAAGAGCCGCTTCGTCAAGTGAAGGTCAAGCAGAAATTAAGAAAGAGGATGCCAAATCCCTTCTTAATAATGGTGGCTACGGAGAACCTCCAATTCCAATGATCCAACAATGGAATAATAAAGGTATGCCTCAAACCTCCGTATTTAATTCTCCTATTGGAAAATTAGTTTCTAATCAAGGTAGAATTAATGATAGCATAAATAATAAATTAATTGAACATGATAAAATGTTAGAAGGAATTTATGCTAAACTGAAAGATTTTTCTGAAGCATTTAAGGAATAAATTAATTTTAATAAGAGATTAGAGCAAACAATAGATAACATTAAATCTCAAATTAAATACTATGAGGAGGTAAATGCTGTAACCACGAGAGGTGGTAAATCCACTCGTGATCCACCTCATCCTAATTTAGTTCCTAGTAGTAATACTGCTGCAAAGAAAAATATTGTTAATGTTGAAAAAGACGAAGAAGAGGAGACCCTAGCTGAACGTTCATCCAAGGTACGAACTGCTCCTCATGAATTCTATGATACACATGTATTACCTTTTCCAGATCGAAATAGAAATCCGACGGAAGAAGACCAATTCAAGAAATTCGATGAGGTAATTCAAAAATTATGTATACATGTGCCATTTATTGACGCTATGAAGGTTCCAACCTATGCAAAATATTTGAGAGACATGCTCAATAAGAAGAAACCAATTCCAATTAGGGATGTGGTTAAATTGACCGAAGATTGCAGTGCGGTCATTTTAAACCAACTCCCAGAAAAGAAGAAGGACCCAGGAAACCCAACGATCGCATGTTCAATTGGAGAGCAGCACTTCGAGCATGCACTCTGTGATCTGGGAGCAAGCGTCAGCGTCATGCCTAAGGTAATATATGATAAATTAAATCATCATACCTTGTCCCCTACTTCTATGTGTTTGCAGCTAGCCGATCAATCGCTCCGATATCCTGCGGGAATAGCACAGAATATTCTGGTGAAAATCCGAAATCTCTTTGTCCCGGTGGATTTCGTGGTTCTGAATATTAATCCCGACCACCGGACGCCATTGATCTTAGGACGGCCATTTCTGAGCACTGCAAAAGCCACCATTGATGTAGGAGCTGGAGAAATTCAGCTCCACATCAGTGGAAAGGAGGAGAAATTCGAGTTCACACCGCGACCGGAAAAACACCCGTCATCAAAGTTCGTCGGTGCCGACATTCCACCACAACCACCGTGAAGGCGACACTAATCGGGATTCCAAAGAAGCTAACCAAGGTAAGTTAGGCTAAGGTAAGTCTTTATCCCCCATTTAAATTTTCGTTTTTACTTAAGCAAAATTAATTTTCCTGCATAGTAGATGCTTAGTAGGGTGATTAGGTGGCTCCTAGGGGGCTTAGGGCAGCCATAGGAGTGGCGCCCGCCACCCCATGCTGGCGCCCGCCACCCTAGGGTGCACTAGGGAGCACTAGCCAATCTCTAGACTATTACACCTGCCTCCTAGACCCAAATAACACCAAGGGAGACCCATGGCTTTGCTCATTTCAACGCAATCACTCACTCCCATGTCTCCCCCTCTTCACTCCACCTTTTGGACACATCTCCACCCAAAAAATTCTGGTGCGCATGTGATGGAGAGTGACAAGGAGAGCACTAGGTGAAAGGAGGGGTGAGTGGGAGTGAAATTCAGCCAAGGAGGGTGGCGCCCGCCACTTTTTCCTGGCGCCCGCCACCTCTATTTCCACATTTCGGTACAAAACTGCTCCTGAGTAAGTTTCCCACCATCCTTGGTATAAAGTATGACCAGGATGAAGAAGTGGTCTTTGAAATTTTTAGCCCACTTGCCCCATTTAGGAGGTTACACTCTTTTCACTTTGCACCAACCCAACCACTTTATTCTCCACTTGGAATTTCAGTGGACATTACGAGGCAAACCTCATGTGTCGGTTGCAGGAAGAAATGAGCAAGGTGGGGTGGCGCCCGCCACTTATTGGTGGCGCCTGCCAGGTGGGAGGAGCTCACATCCTTCCCCCTTCCATCCTCAGCCTATAAATACTACCCACACCCCATCCAAGTTCCTACAACTCACTCAAAACACAAAAACACCAGCCATCTTGAGCACTAGCAAGGAAGTCATGGGCCCTCTCAAGAACTTCTTCACCGGCAAGAAGAAGAAGAGTAAGGGTGAGGGAAGTTCATCGAGAGCAAACACCCACATTCGCTTTGCTAGGAGTGATGAGGAGAGCGCCGGGTGGGGTACTCCATCCACCAACGAAATGTTGGTGGATCGGAACTCTCCGTTCACACACCAGGCCGGACCAACCATCCGCATCCCGAACTCTGTCAATAATATCATCTGGCAGAGTGATCGGGAACGGCAGGCCCGGAACATCCTCAGTGAGAGGGAGTTCGTTCACACCCGCCACATCGACGCCGACTTGCTAAGTCGCACTGGTATGAACAGTGAGTTTCTCTATATTTCTCGAACCTTGGATGGGAAGATGCATGGAAGGTTAATGAGGAGGGAATCCTTCCCCTCACAATGGAATTTCTAGCTACCATGCAATTGTCTGCTACTCACATAACATTCCGGCTTCTTAATGAAGAGCACACTCTTTCGTGGGGGCATTTTAGCAAGCATTTAAATTTTGATGATTCATGCTTGCTAAACCTGGAATCTGCTTGTACGGGTTTTAATAGAAATGATTTTTGGAAAAGCATTGCTGGGAACAGAGTGTAACACCCCTGGTGTTAAGCAACCTTAAATGCATAACTTGACATCTCATGAGCATAAGCATCATCATCATCCCATGTTGCATTTTGTTTGTTAAGTGTCATTTCATGTGTTGGCTTGCAATGTTATGCTTGGTGTGATGCTTGTTTGACTTGCTTTTGGAGTGTGTGAGTCTCCTTAGTAGTTGAACCTTGTTGAGGAGTCAGTTTGAAGCTAGGTTTGTGTTGGTCTTCTTGGCTAACCAAGTCACTAACCCTAATTGCCTTAGCAGAGCCCTAGGAGTCCTTTTGTTTGACTAACTGAGACCTCCTTGATAGAAGCTTTGCATGGTTGTGGGCCCTTAACCAAATATGTGTAGAATTTAGAGTAGAACAAAAAGTGTTTAAGGGCCAACTCATGAAAATGAGTTTAACAAGGTGTTTTAGGACCCACAAGGCAGAAATGGGGGAGATTAGACTTGGAAAATTCTTCTAAGTCCTAACTGGCGAAACAGTTTCGCCTCGTGATCTTTGGAGCTTTTTCGAGAGCAATCTAGGCCGAACCAAAGCTTGATCTTGTAACCAAAGTTGTAGTCGGCATGTGGCTCTACTCAATGGAACAAGTGGCTTAGCGTTTCATTGAGTGGATTAGGAGTTAATCGCGTCCAAAGTTTGGCCGTTAGTCGGCCATCGGCAACTAAATCGGCCGATTCAGTTTGAATCGGGCCGTGCCGTGCCGACCGCGCGCAGGACTCGCCTACCGCGTGGCGCGCGCCGGCCGGGGACGCAGCGTCCGCGCGCAGTGTGGCGTGCACAAGGCCGCCTCGCCCCTGCCCGAAGCCACACTCCCTCCATTATGTCCCTCTCGCTCTCTCGCCGTCGCCCAAGCGGAAGAGAGGGGGGAAAACAGAGCGCCGCCGTCGTTTGCCGCCGTCCGGTCGCCTCGCCGCAAGCCCAACCACCCACAAGGCTTCGCCGTGAGCCCCCGCACCTCTTGCTGCCCTTAGCGCCCCATAGGAGACCCTAGGCAAGCCTCGGGATGAGCCGCTGCCATGGCCGCTATGACCGCCGATCTCGGTTCACCGTGGCCGGCCTCCTTCCCGTGGTTTCGTGTCGCCCTAGCTCACGTTCAAGGGTTAGGGTGGTTTCTAGAAGATGTAGAAGGTGACGGTTTGGCCGGTTAGGGTTTGAAGACCGCGGTACGCCGCGCCGGCCATGTCCGCCCTGGCCGGCAGGCTCGGTCCGCCGTGGCCAACCCTTCTTTCGAGCTCGTCCGTTCGCCCTAGCTGGTGTTAGCGAGTCGCCTTGGCCCGTAGAAGGCGTTGGAGGTGTTGGTTGAGCCGATTAGGGTTTGGTAGTGTCAGTACACCGCGTCCGCCGTCCGCCATGGTCGCCGGAGTCGGCATGGCCGTGGTCGCGAGTGCTCGGACCAGGAGCCCTGGCTCCTGAGCCTCGGGTTAGGGTTGTGAAGGTCGCCGGAGTAGAAATCGCGCGTTGGTTTGGCTCGGGATGACCGGAGCCGGCCGACGTAGCATGCCCGCGCCGCCGTGTCCACCATAGTCGCCGGCGAGCTCGTTTTGAGCATGCGCTAGGCCTGTGTGTGGTACCGTCGGGTGCGGAAGAAGGAGAGGAGTAGGGTGAAGGTGTCCGTTTCGCCGGAGAGGTCGCCGCCGGCGAGCTTCGCCGCGGTCAACATCTCCCCTGGTCTGGAGGGGATGACCGGTGGGGTCAGGTTGACCTGGGGCCCCGCGGGTCTGTGGCTTGGGTCCCGGTTGTCAGTGGCCCGGGTGCAAGTAGTTGGGTACGCGTAGCAGTTTAGGTTAAGGAGTTTTTCAGGGTTTTATTTAAATAGTTTTCAGAATGTTTGATTAACTTGTTTAATTCATATCTTCCATTCTGTAAATGTTAAAAAGGTGAAACAAGTTTTGTTAAGTTTGTTGTGATGAGTTCTATGCATGAAAAATATGATATGTCCAGTTTGTGATAAAGTTATGTGTAGCTATATTTAATTCTTGTTTTGGCTAAAATCTTGTTAAATGCTTAGTAAACTGTGTATTGCTCAGAAAAATGTGATTTTTGATTTTTTAGGTTTGTGTTGATGAATAGTTTCAGGGAAAAATAATATATGGTGTTGTTCTGTGGAATGTTTTGCCAGTAGTAATTAAAGTGGTTAAATGTTGTTTTGTTGTTTATTTTGTAGTAATTAAAATATGAGGAGGTTGAGTCTGAGAATTTTTATACACTGCTCTTGTGCTAAGAAGTTCAGTAGAAAAATGAGAAATCTGTTGTTTGACACTTTTTGCTAGGGTGTGTAGTTCAAAGTACCTTTTCATGATAGAATTTGTCTTTTTCATAGGGAATGGAGTTTGTGTCCAAATGGGGTGAATTTTGGACAGGGGACTAGATTAGGTGTTGTTAACTTCCAGTAATTTTTGTAGATTTTTCTGAAGCTGTCTAGGATGGGTTGCTGTTATAAGCTTGATTAATTGGATTTATTTCAGCAAGTAATTAAAGGAAGGTAAAATAATAAAGTGGGTGCTTGCTGTGGTAATTAGAATCCTAAAACAGTGAATTAGGAGAACTAGTTGGTTGATTGGTTAGTTAAGGTCTTTTGTAATCTCTGGGTGATGTTGGCTACCTTGTTAAAGAGAACGCAGTAGATGGCATGTGCTTATCTCCTGAGTGATCTTGTTCTATATTGCATCCCCATGCATTCCATGTGCATTCATATTACTCATGCGTGTTATGCATCATCCAGGATTGGTAGTGGAGACCCAGAACCCGCCACCGGAGGAGCTGTGCCCGGAGGAGACTCAGGACCAGAGGACCGAAGAAGAAGGCGTCGAGGACCTGCCTGAGTGCCTCGACCACCGTCCCTCTGACTTTGAGCGAGGCAAGCCCCGGAGCATTCTAAGCCTCCTACCATTCTTTTATAAATGCAATCGAGTGAATATAATGATTGTTGCATTAAGTTATAGGAGTTGAATGATACCGTTGATGCATTACTTACTTATCCTTGTCCACCCATAATTATTATCTTGATATCCCTGTTAGGTCTAGGCTCGATTATATGCTTAGCTCTGCTTAGACCGGTAAAAGTCGGGTGATTTCCTGTCTCCGGCATATAGGTGGATACTGATCATGACTAGCCTGGTGCTATCATGGAGATAACCATGTGATAATTAATTTGAGACCGGGCGGGATGTAGGAGCAGCAGGACATGGGTTTTGTGTGCTAGTAGTCTCCCGTCTGTGTCGATTAGGACCCGACGAAGGCACACCTCAGTCATTTTGAACGCGTCAATCACTTAACGGAGTAGGTCAGAGTACCTCCCGTGAAGCCGAGTAGGGCTATTCGAGCCGGTGATGGAGATGTTGACGCCTAACACCCAGGGCCTTATATGTACCATGGGCAACTATTCTGAGCAACCTGGCAGGGTCCGTGGACAGGTGGGGCCTGACTGACCTGGCATGACCGTGGGCAGTTATAGCTTGAGCGACCTGGCATTGAGATAACCCCCGGTGTAGAAGGGCCCATGACCGTCCCGCGCGTTGTGTTCTCGAATTTCCTGAAGTGGTCGCCGACAGCTGCCTGGCAAGGTGTGATCGGGCGAGTGTGCGACATTTTTATCCCCAGCTGGTAGGAATCGATTATAATCGCCATCGCTCCTGGTTAGTGAGTAACTTGACTGGGCATGTGTTACCGTAGTAACTTATGGAACTAAAGATGGTTATGGTATTGAATCTGAAAGGCTATTGATGAGATAGTCACTCTTGCTTGATTAATTAGCCAAGTGATTGCTCTAGATCAGGTGCAAATCTAGTTAATCAGGTTGACTATAAAATGGACTGCTAATACTCTAATGATGATTATTAATAATGAAAATGCTTTTATGCAAAAGGTAAGTACAGCCAACCCCAGATACAGCCTTGCATACTCCTTGGTGTCATTTATTTCTGGTTTATGACGGGTAAGTCTAGCTGAGTACCTTCTCGTACTTAGGGTTCTATTCCCTTGTTGTTGCAGATGGGCAATGCTTCTTCGGCTATTGCGAGAACAGTCTGTACCCCGTCGAGGGTGGTGACTAGACCATGGGCATGGTCAACTCTTATCCTTCCCTGATGCTCTTGTGGACTGATCAGGCATTGACACCGTATTGTGAACAGAGAACTTATGTTTAAAACCATGTTGCTTCCGCTTTCGAAATTTGAACTTTGGTTTGTAATAACTGTTGAACTCCGATGTATTTGATTTATGTGTGAACTGAATGTACCTCGTGGACATGTACGCTAATCTATTACGATCTTGGCTAAAGTTGAATGATTTGAAATCCTTCGAGGTTTCTGGACTACCGGGTTTGTACGAGCTTAAGTATCTGAAATCTCTGTGAAAGCAGGGATTCGATGCTTAATCTGGTATAAATTGGTCGGTTCTGTCACAGCTGGCATCGGAGCAAGGTTGGCGTTACTGTTCATGAGTGTATTTGAAAATCATATTTTCAAATCAAAAACTTTCTTTGCAAAAACTTATAAGCTATAATAGGGTTTGAAAAATCTTATAAATGAAGTTTAAGGTGTGCCAATGATCAAGTCCTTATGCCTAGTAGGTTTCTAGGTGGCTATTTAAGTACTAACTTGGGGGTTGTGCATCATATTTAAATTCTGTTGTTTCTGTCGTCCATACGGCAAGGGTGAAATTGTATGGGTGCTATTCTTTGGAATAGTAATGTATGGATCAATTGCCTCTACGCCAAGGTAACAAGTGAGTTGTGAGAGCATGATTGGACAACCGCCAATCTAGGGGAGTGCTTGAATGGTACCGACATGTATACCTGTTACACACAAGTATATGTGAAAGTATTGATTGTGGGAGTAATACTATTCTGATGGGTGCATATACTGCTTACGTGCATACTGGGTGTGCACCTGAGTTAGTATTAGATTTAATTTCAGCAATGCATGATATTCATACTGTGGGCAGGGCTGAAGTGATTTTCTGCAGGTATGCTAACTTGCGATCGTGTAGTACGTTAGTTAACGCTATGAGAGAACGTTGTATGCCACCGTCTAGCCGTTAGATTGATAGACAGTGAGGACGTATGTTACGCGCATGCATCATGATCAAAGAATCTTGCATTAATCTTACTTCCTTCCTTATGATTATCCGTCCCGTTTCTTTAAAATAAAAGTTGTTCTCAACCAATTAAAAACTATGTGGATGAACTTCTTTCAGATGGCCCGCACCAAGCGTACCGCCCGTAAGTCGACTGGAGGCAAGAGGCCTAACTATATGCTGGGACCCTGGACTGCTGAGGGGTCAGAGGACTTTCTGGAGGAGTTCGGCATGCCTACCATTTTGTGGAGGGTGCTGCACTTGGTTGGATACCAGGAAGGCCAGGAACCGCAATATGATTGGCATCGTGTTCAGCTTTCCGAGGATCGCTATGTATACATAGTTGAGGTGGACGTGCCCAGCCGTGATCCGCAGGATGATGTATGGTGCCGCCAGGTCTTCGCACTACAAGGTAGGACCCCGTCGGACGGAGCTAACAGGGTTGCCTATACTGTTCTTCGGGACATTATGGAGGATCACCCGGAGGTGGTCGCGCAAGCCACTGCTAGCATCTTTCCTACGGCGGACCCTTACCAGTCGGTGTGGCGACAGCCAGGTGCCACTGTGCTTGAGGCCAGTTCTTTGGAGCGAGAGCACTGCGCAGGACCAGCTGGGAGTGCTATGGCTGCACTCATGGCTACCTATGGGTGCTTGTCACATAGCTACGACCACCTGGACCATGTTCTTAGTGAGGAGATGGTTGCACAGCATCGCAGGCAGGAGGAGCATGCCACAGAGGTAGACCTCCTCACCACACAGCTAGCTCACCTGACGGTGGAGAGAGACCAAGCGCTTCAGAGAGAGCAGGAGACCGCTCATCAGCTCAGTGTTCAGCAGGAGGCGGCTACCTTCCTGGCCTTGATCATGAGGGAGACCGGGGAGTCGCTTCGGGGTGTGTGTATTGAGGGCATATGTGCTTCAGAGGAGAACAGGCTATTGAGGCTGCGAGTAGGAGACTTAGAGCTGCAACTTCACCACCTGCAGGACTACAATGACCGTCTGCACGAGGAGATCCAACGCAGGGAGAATGAGAGGAACCCCATCTTTCCACAGGAGGACCCGGATCCGAGTAGCTCTTCTAGCAGTTCTTCAGATATGTCTAGTGAGGATGGTGACGTTGGTGACATCGCTAGAGAGTAGCCTAGATCGTATGCTTAGAGCTAGTGATCTTTTGGGTGTGTTGGCAAGCCGATCTTTTGCTTTTGTATGGTTGGATGTAAGCATGGGTAGTAAGACTTATGTGCACGTGGTGTAAGACCTTGGAAAGTCCCATATGTATGGGCAAAACTATGGATGTTTATGTTGGTTTTGCATGTTATGTATTAAGCAATCTTATTATGTGATGTGCGATGTGGATTGAAATTTATTAAGCTCTGTGATTGTTTGGCAAATTCATTTCCGAATAAATTCAGTTGGCATGATCTATTGTTCTCTACAATAATTGCAACTCCACTAATATACTTGCTGTGAATACATGCAGATGATGACAACTCATAGTGGAGTGGCGGTAGTGGTGGAAATGAGGATCCCAGGGATAACCGTAATACCACCTTCTCCACTAGCCACACCGAGCAGCTTTTCGCTCAGTTCCTGGGAAGCCAGCGCAACATTGAAGCTTTTGCGTGAGAATTTGGCGCACGGTCAACCGTGTCCCGAGCCAAATCAGTATAGTTCATTCAGGGATTTCTTGGATACCAAGCCACCCATTTTCAAGGAAGCTACTGAACCCTTAAAGGCAGAAGAATGGTTGCATACCATGGAACAAAAGTTTCGTTTGCTAAGGCTGACAGAGGAGCTCAAGGCAGAGTATGCTGCGCACAAGCTGCAGGGGCCGGCCGAGATTTGGTGGGGGCATCACTGCACCACCTATCCTGCCAACGTTCCTGTCACTTGGAGGGTATTCACCGAAGCTGTACGAGGGCACTATATTCCGCCAGGCTGACTCAGATGAAAGTGGTAGAATTCATGAGTTTGACACAAGGACTCGATCTGTTACCGAGTACCATCATTGTTTAAACTCCTTGTCACGTTATGCTCCAGACTTCGTGAATACAGATGCTAAAAAGATTGCTAGTTTCAATAGAGGTTTGAACACCAAAATGGGAAAATCAGTGGGGACATTTCTCGTACAGTCTTCAATGACTTTATCAGTGATTGCCTGATTCAAGAGAATCACAATAACAAGCATGCTGCAAGTAAGGCCCAGAAGAGGACCTTTGATTCCGGACCATCTCAACCTAGGGGACCACGGCTCAACGAACCAGTATCGACCACCAGCGCCGGGGCACGTTTCAGGCTGCGCAGAAGAAGAATCAGCCGCAAGCTCAGCGCAATCAAAGGCCATACAAAGTAGCTGCTAACAAAGCTCATGGAGGTCAGGGCAGCTCGACCGGAGGAAAACCTTCAGTTCGTGGGCCATGTTACAACTGCAACCAAGAGGGGCACTTCGCAAGATATTGCCCTCACCAAAGAAGCAGCAAGCTAACTACCCCGCATGTCTGCACAACATGACCGCTGAAGAAGCTCGTTCTGGAGAGCCCGTGACTGCCGGTATGTGTCTTGTTAACCATCATCCTGCAGTTGTTTTATTTGATACGGGATCATCACATTCATTCATGAGCAAAGCATTTGCACAAAAACATAGTCAAGAGGTGTCTGAAATGGATTATGGGTTTCACGTAAGCTCCGTGGGGAGTAGCGTGTTGTCTAGGCAGATGGTTAGTAATGCAACCATCGACATCGGAGGGCACAAATTTGGAGCAAATCTCGTAGTTCTACCAGGACTCAATATGGATGTAGTCCTAGGTATGAGTTGGATGAGTATGTGGAATGCGGTGTTAGACACTGCAAATAGGATTCTTACCTTATCTGATGGGAGGACGAATACGAAGCTACGCATCTCTCTTCCTCGAGGTGCTGACTTTGTTGATTTATCATGTACTTTATCTATAGATGACCTGTCCAAAATCCCAGTCGTCCGAGACTTCCCGGATGTTTTCCCGGATGAATTACTAGGGTTACCGCCCAAGCGGGCAGTGGAATTTGCAATGGAGTTGTTACCTAGAACTGCACCAATCTCTAGAAGATCCTACCGTATGCCGCCCAACGAGTTAGCTGAACTCAAGACTCAGATTAAGGAGCTTCTGGACAAGGGATTCATTCAACCTAGTATATCCGAGTGGGGTTGCCCAGCATTTTGTTTAAGAAGAAGGATAAGTCACTACGGATGTGTGTGGATTATCGGCCGCTCAATGTCGTGACCGTCAAGAACAAGTATCCGTTGCCAAGGATAGATATTCTGTTTGACCAGTTATCCAGAGCCAAGGTGTTTTCCAAGATCGACTTGAGGTTAGGTTATCACCAGATTAGAATTCGACCACAAGATATCCCAAAGACTGCTTTCTCGACCAGATATGGATTATATGAGTATCTTGTCATGTCTTTTGGATTGACAAATGCCCCAGCGTATTTCATGAGTTTGATGAACTCGGTATTCATGCCAGAATTGGATAAGTTTGTAGTGGTATTCATTGATGACATTCTAGTATACTCTGAAAACCCGGACGATCATGCAGAACATTTGAGGGTTGTTTTGACGAGGCTCCGGGAACATAAACTTTATGCGAAGTTTAGCAAATGTGAGTTTGGTTGAAGCAAGTACAATTCTTGGTCACATCCTATCAGAAGAAGGAATTTCTGTGGACCCCAGTAAGGTACAAGAAGTGATGGAGTGGAAATCCTACTTCAGTTGGTGAAATTCAGAGTTTTCTTGTTTAGCAGGATATTATCGCCGATTCATTCCCGACTTCTCTAAGATTGCCAAACCAATGACAAGTTTGCTCCAGAAGGATCAGAAGTTTGAATGGACACAGAAGTGTGAATTAGCTTTCCGTACCTTGCGGAAACTATTGACCACTGCTCCTGTCTTAGCTCAACCAGATATCGAGAAACTTTTGATGTCTTTTGTGATGCATTGAAGGTTGGATTAGGTTGTGTTCTTATGCAAGAAGGCAGGGTGATTGCTTATGCATCCCGACAATTGAGGAAACATGAGATTAACTATCCTACGCATGATTTAGAGTTAGCCGCTGTGGTGCACGCTCTAAAAATCTGGAGACATTATCTGCTTGGTAATGTCTGTATATGTACACCGATCACAAAAGTCTCAAGTATATCTTCACTCAACCTGAACTGAATATGAGGCAGAGAAGATGGCTTGAATTAATAAGGATTACAATCTACAGATACATTATCATCCAGGGAAAGCCAATGTGGTTGCCGACGCTTTGAGTCGGAAATCACACTGCAATAATTTGAGGTTACAACCAAGACGAGTTTAGTCTCGTATACCTGTGATTTTACACAATATCAAGCTGCAAGGCACCTTAGTTGATCAGATTCTTGAAGGGCAGAAAACAGACAAGGGAATTTATCATATCAAGGAAAGGCTGAAGGCCGCAACTGAACCAGTAAAACATTTTCGGATTGATGATAAGGGAGTGTTGTGGTTTGACCAACGCCTAGTAGTGCCTAAGAATTGGGAACTCAAAAACCAGATTATGGATGAAGCCATTTATCTAAGTTATCCATTCATCCTGGAAGCACTAAGATGTATCAAGATTTGCGTCCAAGGTTCTGGTGGACAAGATGAAGAAAGAGATTGCCGCGTATGTAGCCAGATGCGACACGTGTTGTCGAGTAAAAGCTATTCACCTGAAGCCAGCCAGAACACTTCAACCGTTACCAATACCTGAGTGGAAATGGGAAGAAATAGGTATGGATTTCATCACCGGTTTGCCAACCACTCAGAAGGGAAATGACTCAATTTGGGTGATAATCGATCGTCTTACCAAGACCGCTCATTTTATTCCGGTCAAAACCTGTTATCGAGCACCGAACTATGCGGAGATTTATATCAATCAAATCGTTCGACTGCATGGTATACCCAAGGTTATAGTTTCGGATCGTGGAACACAGTTTACTACACCGTTTTGGGAGAAACTGCAAAAGGAATTAGGCACGAAGCTAATCCATAGCTCTGCCTATCATCCCCAAACCTCAGGACAAACCAAAAGGGTGAATCAAGTCTTAGAGGACATGTTGAGAGCCTGTGTGATTTCAGCAAAGGGATCTTGGGAGAAATGGTTACCGTTAGCAGAATTTGCTTACAACAATGGCTATCAAGAAAGCATACAGATGGCACAGTTTGAAGCTCTTTATGGTAGAAGGTGCAGGACACCTGTGAACTGGGTGGAACCGGGAAACGTCGATACTATGGAATTGATTTTGTTAACGAAGCAGAAGAACAGTTAGAATAATCCAACAACATATGGCAGTTGCGCAGTCTCGACAAAAGAGCTATGCCGACAAGAGAAGGAAACCGCTTAAATTTAGCGAAGGCGATTATGTATCTGAAAGTGTCACCCATGAAAGGTGTTAGACGCTTCGGCGTGAAAAGGAAATTAGCTCCAAGATTTGTGGGGCCTTACAGGATCGTGGAAAGGAGGGGAGAAGTAGCTTATCAGCTACAGCTACCTGAACATTTGAAGGCTATATTCCCTGTATTCCATGTGTCACAATTAAAGAAATGTCTTCGAGTTCCCGAAGAGGAGGTACAACCAGCCAATATCAAGTTGCAATCCGATCTCACCTAATCAGTGGAACTGTATCGGGTGCTTGATGAAAAAGAAAGAATAACTCGCGGAGAATAGTAAAGCAATACAAAGTATCTTGGAGTGAGCAAGATGAACGAGATGCCACTTGGGAAACGGAAGACTATCTGAAAGAGGTGTACCCGCACTTTTATAAGAAATGGTTAGTAACTTAAATCTCTGGATGAGATTCTTTTAAGGAGGGGAGGGCTGTAACACCCCTGGTGTTAAGCAACCTTAAATGCATAACTTGACATCTCATGAGCATAAGCATCATCATCATCCCATGTTGCATTTTGTTTGTTAAGTGTCATTTCATGTGTTGGCTAGCAATGTTATGCTTGTTTGACTTGCTTTTGGAGTGTGTGAGTCTCCTTAGTAGTTGAACCTTGTTGAGGAGTCAGTTTGAAGCTAGGTTTGTGTTGGTCTTCTTGGCTAACCAAGTCACTAACCCTAATTGCCTTAGTAGAGCCCTAGGAGTCCTTTTGTTTGACTAACTGAGACCTCCTTGATAGAAGCTTTGCATGGCTGTGGGCTCTTAACCAAAAATGCGCAGAATTTAGAGTAGAACAAAAAGTGTTTAAGGGCTAACTCATGAAAATGAGTTTAACAAGGTGTTTTAGGACCCACAAGGCAGAAATGGGGGAGATTAGACTTGGAAAATTCTTCTAAGTCCTAACTGGCGAAACAGTTTCGCCTGGTGATCTTTGGAGCTTTTTCGAGAGCAATCTAGGCCGAACCAAAGCTTGATCTTGTAACCAAAGTTGTAGTCGGCATGTAGCTCTACTAAATGGAACAAGTGGCTTAGCGTTTCATCGAGTGGATTAGGAGTTAATCGCGTCCAAAGTTTGGCCGTCAGTCGGCCATCGGCAATTGAATCGGCCGATTTAGTATGAATCGGGCCGTGCCGTGCCGACCGCGCGCAGGACTCGCCCGCCGCGTGGCGCGCGCCGGCCGGGGACGCAGCGTCCACGCGTGGTGGCGTGCACAAGGCCGCCTCGCCCCTGCCCGAAGCCGCACTCCCTCCATTCTGTCCCTCTCGCTCTCTCGCCGTTGCCCAAGCGGAAGAGAGGGGGGAAAACAGAGCGCCGCACGTCGTTTGCCGCCGTCCGCCCGCCTCGCCGAAGCCCCAACCACCCCGCAGTCTTCCGCCGTGAGCCCCCGCCGCACCTCTTTTTTTTTGCTGCCCTTAGCGCCCCATTGGAGACCCTAGGCAAGCCTCGGGATGAGCCGCCGCCATGGCCGCCATGACCGCCGAGCTCGGTTCGCCGTGGCCGGCCTCCTTCCCGTGGTTTCGTGTCGCCCTAGCTCACGTTCAAGGGTTAGGGAGGTTCGTAGAAGATGTAGAAGGTGACGGTTTGGCCGGTTAGGGTTTGAAGACCGCGGTACGCCATGCCCGCCATGTCCGCCATGGCCAGAAGGCTCGGTCCGCCGTGGCCAACCCTTCTTTCGAGCTCGTCCGTTCGCCCTAGCTGGTTTTCGCGAGTCGCCTTGGCCCGTAGAAGGCGTTGGAGGTGTTGGTTGAGCCGATTAGGGTTTGGTAGTGTCAGTACGCCGCGTCCGCCATCCGCCATGGTCGTCGGAGTCGGCATGGCCGTGGTCGCTAGTGCTCGGAGCAGGAGCCCTGGCTCCTGAGCCTCGGGTTAGGGTTGTGAAGGTCGCCGGAGTAGAAATCGCGCGTTGGTTTGGCTCGGGATGACCGGAGCCGGCCGGCGTAGCATGCCCACGCCGCCGTGTCCGCCATAGTCACCGGCGAGCTAGTTTTGAGCATGCGCTAGGCCTGTGTGTGGTACCGACGGGTGCGGAAGAAGGAGAGGAGTTGGGTGAAGGTGTCCGTTTCGCCGGCGAGCTTCGCCGCGGTCAACCTCTCCCCTGCTCTGGAGGGGATGACCGGTGGGGTCAGGTTGACCCGGGCCCCCGCGGGTCTGTGGCTTGGGTCCCGGTTGTCAGTGGCCCGGGGGCAAGTAGTTGGGTACACGTAGCAGTTTAGGTTAAGGAGTTTTTCAGGGTTTTGTTTAAATAGTTTTCAGAATGTTTGATTAACTTGTTTAATTCATATCTTGCATTCTGTAAATGCTAAAAAGGTGAAACAAGTTTTGTTAAGTTTGTTGTGATGAGTTCTATGCATGAAAAATATGATATGTCTAGTTTGTGATAAAGTTATGTGTAGCTATATTTAATTCTTGTTTTGGCTGAAATCTTGTTAAATGCTTAGTAAACTGTGTATTGCTCAGAAAAATGTGATTTTTGTTTTGTTAGGTTTGTGTTGATGAATAGTTTCAGGGAAAAATAATATATGGTGTTATTCTGTCGAATATTTTGCCAGTAGTAATTAAAGTGGTTAAATGTTGTTTTCTTGTTTATTTTGTAGTAATTGAAATATGAGGAGTTTGAGCCTGAGAATTTTTATACACTACTCTTGTGCTAAGAAGTTCAGTAGAAAAATGAGAAATCTATTGTTTAACACTTTTTGCTAGGGTGTGTAGTTCAAAGCACCTTTTCATGATAGAATTTGTCTTTTCATAGAGAATGGAGTTTGAGTCCAAATGGGGTGAATTTTGGACAGGGGACTAAATTAGGTGTTGTTAACTTCCAGTAATTGTTGTAGATGTTTCTGAGGCTATCTAGAATGGGTTGCTGTTATAAGCTTGATTAATTGGATTTATTTCAGCAAGTAATGAAAGGAAGGTAAAATAATAAAGTGGGTGCTTGCTGTGGTAATTAGAAACCTAAAACAGTGAATTAGGAGAACTAGTTGGTTGATTGGTTAGTTAAGGTCTTTTGTAATCTCTGGTGATGTTGACTACCTTGTTAAAGAGAACGCAGTAGATGACATGTGCTTATCTCATGAGTGATCTTGTTCTATATTGCATCCCCATGCATTCCATGTGCATTCATATTACTCATGCGTGTTATGCATCATCCAGGATCGGTAGTGGAGACCCAGAACCCGCCACTGGAGGAGCTGTGCCCGGAGGAGACTCAGGACCAGAGGACCGAAGAAGAAGGCGTCGAGGACCTGCCTGACTGCCTCGACCACCGTCCCTCCGACTTTGAGCGAGGCAAGCCCCGGAGCATTCTAAGCCTCCTACCATTCTTTTATAAATGCAATCGAGTCAATATAATAATTGTTGCATTAAGTTATAGGAGTTGAATGATACCGTTGATGCATTACTTACTTATCCTTGTCCACCCATAATTATTATCTTGATATTCCTGTTAGGTCTAGGCTCGATTACATGCTTAGCTCTGCTTAGACCGGTAAAAGTCGGGTGATTTCCTGTCTCCCGCATATAGGTGGATATTGATCATGACTAGCCTGGTGCTATCATGGAGATAACCATGTGATAATTAATCTGAGACCGGGCGGGATATAGGAGCAGTAGGACATGGGTTCTGTGTGCTAGTAGTCTCCCGTCTGTGTCGATTAGGACCCGACGAAGGCACACCTCAGTCATTTTGAACGCGTCAATCACTTAACGGAGTAGGTCAGAGTACCTCCCGTGAAGCCGAGTAGGGCTATTCGAGCCGGTGATGGAGATGTTGACGCCTAACACCCAGGGCCTTATATGTACCGTGGGCAACTATTCTTAGCAACCTGGCATGGTCCGTGGACAGGCGGGGCCTAACTGACCTGGCATGACCGTGGGCAGTTATAGCTTGAGCGACCTGGCATTGAGATAACCCCCGGTGTAGAAGGGCCCATGACCGTCCCGCGCGTTGTGTTCTCGAATTTTCTGAAGTGGTCGCCGACGGCTGCCTGGCAAGGTGTGATCGGGCGAGTGTGCGACATTTTTATCCCCATCTGGTAGGAATCGATTATAATCAACATCGCTCCTAGTTAGTGAGTAACTTGACTGGGCATGTGTTACCTTAGTAACTTATGGAACTAAAGATGGTTATGGTATTGAATCTGAAAGACTATTGGTGAGATAGTCACTCTAGCTTGATTAATTAGCCAAGTGATTGCTCTAGATCAGGTGCAAATCTAGTTAATCAGGTTGCCTATAAAATGGACTGCTAATACTCTAATGATGATTATTAATAATGAAAATGCTTTTATGCAAAGGTAAGTACAGCCAACCCGAGATACAGCCTTGCATACTCTTTGGTGTCATTTATTTCTGGTTTATGATGGGTAAGTCTAGCTGAGTACCTTCTCGTACTCAGGGTTCTATTCCCTTGTTGTTGCAGATGGGCAATGCTTCTTCGGCTATTGCGAGAACTGTCTGTACCCCGTCGAGGGTGGTGACTAGACCATGGGCATGGTCAACTCTTATCCTTCCCTGATGCTTTTGTGGACTGATCAGGCATTGGCACCGTATTGTGAACTGAGAACTTATATTTAAAACCATGCTGCTTCCGCTTTCAAAATTCAAACTTTGGTTTGTAATAACTGTCGAACTCCGATGTATTTGATTTATGTGTGAACTGAATGTACCTCGTGGACATGTACGCTAATCTATTACGATCTTGGCTAAAGTTGAATGATTTGAAATCCTTCGAGGTTTCCGGACTACCGGTTTGTACGAGCTTAAGTATCTGAAATCTCTGTGAAAGCGGGATTCGATGCTTAATCTGGTATAAATTGGTCGGTTCTGTCACACACAGACCCAGGCTTGCCCCGTACAAGTAATATCCATAAACCCCACGCTCAGGTTTTTCCACAAATATATTAGTATCACACTCTTTCCAAGACCTGACTTGAGACCCATTAAAAAAGCCCGAAATGCTGCTGTTTTATGCTCTAGTAAACCACATAAAAGTATCACCGCCAAGGCCATGCGGACTACTGGTCTAAATTTAATCAACGCACTGGAAATATTGAAATGACATCATGGATAACCAGACTGGCTTTTAACATGGGTCTACTGAACACCGCTATATACTCCTACATTCCTAGTGACCGAGACCTCTTGACCATGGAGCATTTCTCGCAAGGACACCTCTTGCGTGAGAACCAGGAGACCGGTGAGATTCACATGATCTACCAAGATTATGTGAATAAAATCACTCTTCCTGACATGTCACTTTGGTTGGTGAATGCACCAACTTTACTTTTGGCCCTGGAAACTGAGGCAGAGCAAAACTGCAGGTTGGCCCGAGAGAACATCATGATGAAGTTCCCAGGAGGAGGACACGAGCGCAGACCCGTGCAGCAGAAGAGGCCGCAAGAGCCGCAGCAGCGACACAGGAGTTTGACCCTTTCCATGCAGGGCAGTATGAAGGAGCAGCACACTATGGTCATTTGACACCCCCTGGCTCGCACCAAGCAGGAGGATCGAATTGGCAACAACCGCAACATCCGCGGTGGGAATACGGCCAGGAGGCATCCTTTCACTCATCCCAGTTGGGGAGTTCATCCCATTCCTTGGGAGGATCCACCCGGTACACTGGTCGTGGTGATGAGTTCTTCCATAGGGGAATCTCACCACAGGCCGCTCGTCATTCGTCCTTTCATTAGGACGAGTGGATGCACGATATGGGATATCTTCAGCCCAATGAATGGACTCACCATGGATACTGCCGAAATCCGCAGGACTTGAACAACTTGAACCAAAATTTCCAGGAATTCCGCCAGGAAACTGGTGGAGAACTGGGTAATATTTCTCCTCTCCTGCAGCAGAACCAGCAGAACTGGGACGATATGTACCGTCGTCAGGGATGGATGTACCCCAACCACGCCAAAAGCTAGCTTGAGGGAGGACCCCCGTCAACGAGGTAAGTATCACTGCCATCTTTATTTCTGTCAGTTTTATTTCAGTAATTTAAATTTGAGTTTTATCTTAGTTAATTTGCAGTTAAAAAAATAAAAAAAAAATATAGTAATAAATGAAATGCTCTCATCATAACTCTTTCTAAATAAAAATGTATGTCATGCATTAGAGTTATCATGGGAAAACGTATGCTAGAACTAAACTTGAGACATGAGCATTAGACTAAGTAAAGAGGAAGTAAGTTTCTACTTTGACTTGAGCAAGTCAAGTTTGTGGAGTATTCATTTTCAAAAAAATTAAAAACTTGCTCTAAGTACTTCTGTGGCAAAGAAAGTCCTACCAAAGCCAAATAATTTTTACTCTTAGAGTAGGAGCTTCCACTTGCTGCATGTTAGTGTTGAGCTAGTTAGACTTTTGTTGATAGTCATGGTAGAGAAACTTGTCATATTTTTAGACTAAGGAATTCACTTGCACCCACCTATATAGTGCTTTTCTTACACTGAGAATACGCACACAACATGCCTTTATTTCCATTCATTGTTAGGAATACTCCATGGCAAAATATCATGCTCCATAATGAAATCTCAGGGACATGGCTATAGTAGTAAAAAAAAGAGCAAGTGCTCTAGAAAGAAAAGAATATTCAAAAGAGCAAGTGCTCTAGAAAGAAGTTCAAAGAGCAAGTGCTCTAGAAAGAAGAGAATATCCAAAAGAGCAAATGCTTTCATTCATAGCCATGATCCCACAAATGAGATAAAAAGGAGAAGTGCCATGAAAGTAGTAGCCACAATAAATACCACACACTTGCACATTCCTGGTCTGAACCTGACTTGTTGCTCCTTTGCTTTGTTTGCTCCTTTGGCTCCATTTGTCTAACGGCAAATTATGCTAGCATTGCATGCTCACTTTATCCTACCCTTTAAACCCCACATAAAGTCTTAGTGAGAGGATAATTCTTCCATTTCCACATACAAATATGAGTGATTGAGTGAGCCACAGAAGTTACTAAGCATGCTTTCTTTTGAACAAAACTTGCAAAAACTCCACATGTCTTGATTAGCAAAATAGGCAAGGGAAAGACAAACCTTCTTTCTTGCTGGTCTTTTGTTCTAATCTTGAGTGCAGGGAAGGCTACCAATTTCATGATGATGAAAATAATATGGGCACACACACAACAACACAGAGTTTCCAAGATTATTTCAAGTCCATGCTTGCTCGAGGATGAGCAAGAGGTAAGCTTGTGGGAGCTTGTTGACGCTCACTAAGTGTCATATTCTTAGCATCAACAACAAGTCATATAACACAACACAAGGGCCTAAAATCAACCAAAAACCTTTTATAACTAACGATTTCCACTTGTCCTTGAGTTTTATTTGAATGTAGGAAATTGCAGGGTTTTTGAGCAAAATGACCAAGAGGACCCACCAGGAGGCGAGCACACTCACCTGGGCTCACTTTGGGCCAAAGTGGAGTGGCGCCCGCCACCCATAACTGGCGGCCGCCAGGGGAGTGAGGCCCAAACTCCTCCCCTGCCACGTCACTGATCCAAGGAGGCATGCCACACTCATTTGCAGCCATTGATCACTTAGGTCATTGCATCCAAGGGTCAAGAAGGGATGTCACATGGATCCTGACCCAATTGCCCATGTGACGATTATTTGGACATGCAACCGACCTTGGAACCACCTCTCTGGAGCTCCTGGATACCGTTGAAGCAAAGGCGGTGGATCCAACGACCAGGGGGTGGCGGCCACCTAGGGCTGGCGCCCGCCACCACACTCACCCCCCTGACCTAACCCTAGGTCCATAAGTACCCCCCCTAGGTCCCTTAGGCTATAATAGGTCCCCCCAAGCTCATTTGTACTCAGACCTCACCTCATCAGTCCCACTCTCTTGTAAGCGAAGCTCTGGTGAAGGAACACTCTAGTTGAGAGACTTAGAGTGAGAGCGAGAGTGAAGAAGAGAAGAGCTGGAGTTGTAATAGAGGATCTTCCAAGTCTCTGGTATAATTCCAAGTCTTTCTTCATTTATCTTAGTGTTCTTCTACTTTCAGCATTTACTTTAAGTTCTTTACTTATTGTTCTTGTTGAGTGGTTTCGATCATAGATAACTTAGTATTTGTTTGCATCTAGTTTGGGTTCTTCGCTGAGTAATCAGTGCTCTAGTTTTGGACGCAAGATTAGAGTAGTATATTAGTGTAAGCACGGTGCTTAGACTAGTTATACCTTAGTTTGTGGCTAGCCCCCCGGATAGCTGTGGTAGCAAACAGGTGGTGACAGCCCTGGGAGCCTTGAATTCCACCACGTAGTTGGGTTAGTTCTTAAATCATAAACCTCGTTGTGCACGTCTGAGGTAAATAGTCCAGAGGGTGTGTACGGTTCGAAGAACTAGATAAACTCTTTATTGCTAAGTTAGTTGTGCTCGTAAGTGTGTAGGAAACATTAATCTGTTCATCGGCCAGACCCCGCCGATTTAGTTTAGTAGTAGTTAGTCTTTCTTTCTTTTCTTTTTAGTAGTAGTAGAAACCAACCCCCATTCATACATTTTGATCAACCCTGCTAGAATCACTAGTTGTTCATAGCGGTCCTAGTGTTAGTTCTGCTATAGTAGCTTCCCTGTGGAAATAAATACGATACTCGGTTACTCCCCGGTGAAGTGCTACAATAGACTTATTTTGTGCGCTTGCGGAACCTACCATAGTCATACGAATAGTTAGTTATACTTCTTACATTAAGGAGTATCAACAAGCATTTCTGGCGCCGTTGCCGGGGATAGATTCCATAGTCTACTCCTAGTGACGACGTTAGCAAGAGTCAACAGCGACATGGATCGAGGGAACGGCAAGGCCCCCTACATCGATGGGACGAACTATCCCTATTGGAAGATTCGGATGCGTGCCTATCTTAGCAACATCAGTTCTTCTGTTTGGGAGATATGCGAGAATGCTGAGTACGAGGTCCTTGCGGCTCGTGTAGGTCAGGTCCAGATTGACCAGCACGAGGCCAACTCAAAATCTCGTAATGCGCTTTTGGCCAACATCTCCCTTCCTGAGTTCGAGCATGTTTTCCGAGCTTCACAGCCTGCTCGAGAGATCTGGGTGAAGCTTTAGAGCTATCACGAGGGGACCGTCCAGGTCAAGACCAGACTCTTTGAGACTTACAAGCGGAATACGAGAACTTTGTTCAGTTGGAGGGAGAGACGATTGACGCTATGTCCGCTCATGTCCAAACGATTGTGAACAAGATGCGTGCCAATCGGGCCAACCTACCCTATGACGATCATGAGAGGGCTCTCAAGTTGCTATACGCCGTAGATCGGACGGTATGGGAGGTGAAGGTGTCAACCATCATAGAGTCTCCATCATATGACACCCGCACCGTGGACGAGCTATTCAGCAATCTCAAGTCCACCGAGATCGATCACTTGACTCAGGCCAAGCTGAAGAACCCATCTTCTCATTCCATGGCTTTGGTCTCAGGCAAGGGTGGATCGACTCTTTCCGCTGACGCTTCACCACCCCTTTTTTGCTTTGTCTTCTTTGCTTGCAGTTACAGAGGAGCAGTTGGAGGCGTTGGGAGACGACGAGCTCACCCTCATCATCACCCGCCCTCGTCTCGGGTTTCACAACAACGCTTGAATCACCGTTGTGGTGGCACACGTGAGGGCTGCTATG
This sequence comes from Coix lacryma-jobi var. lacryma-jobi, assembly GCA_009763385.1. Lineage (NCBI taxonomy): Eukaryota > Viridiplantae > Streptophyta > Magnoliopsida > Poales > Poaceae > Coix > Coix lacryma-jobi. The sequence goes on from CM019824.1 coordinate 97,339,923, forward strand.
AGTGCGGTGATCCAGATCACTTCATCGCGAACTGCCCCAAGCGCAACAAAGGCTTCCTCAGCAAGAACCGCAACTCCAGGCACAAGCCCAAGCCGGAGAATAAGACCAGAAGAAGAAGAAGAAGGGCAGCTACTGCCGAGAAGACGTGGAGAACGCTTTCGATGCCGGTCGGCGTGCCTTCCTCGCCACCATCAGCGATGGAGAGAAGACCTCCGATGGCGACTCCAGCGACGACGGGTCTGAGCACAAGATGGAAGAACGCTTCAACGGACTCTGCTTCTTTGGCAACTCCTCCAAGGGCTTCTGCACCATGCCTTGGATGAAGAGGATCGCAAGTGCCAGGCAAAGGACGCCGCCACCGACGACGACGATGACGCTTCCGAGGTATCAACCTCTTCTCTTGTTGATCGTCTTACTGGTGAGCGCGATTCTCTGGTTGATATAGTTTCTCGGTCAGGACAAGCAACTCAAGCGTGTTATTTGTGAGCGCAACATGTTTAAGGCCAAGATGAATGAGGCACTTAAGGAGCTTGAGTTTGCTAAGTCCGAGGTGAGGGTGACCGATGAGGAGGAGTGTGAGGAGTGCACGATGCACATGACCAACTTTGCCACCATACAAACTAAGTATGCCTCTTTGATTGAGGTGTATGACGAGCTGAAGGGTAGGTTAGACTTGGTTGGTGATTGCAAAGAGTGTCCCCTCATGAAGAAGGAGCTGGACGAAGTGAAGGTGAGGCCTTCTTTGTTGGGCGCGTGCAAGCTTTGTCCAGGCTTGCGAACTGAGTTGGCAGAAGTTAATGTCAAGCTTGCTAAAGTTGTGAAGGCCAGCTCCGTTAGCACCTTGTCCGCTCCTTGTGAGCGATGCGTGGGGATGGAGCTTGAGATTGCCAACTGTTGGCATGACACGATTCAAACCGAGTAGGAAAACGCATACCTTCGGTCCATCCTGAGTTGGGTGTCATGCAGCGAGCCGCAGTTGGGCATGATGATCAGTCAGTTCAAGAGGGGAACTGATTGCTCGGGAGTAGGCTTTGCTTCAGGTGGGAAAGGCGCTAGCATCTTTGGCAAGATCGGTGAGTTTAGCCGAGTAAACCCTTGTGAGAAGCCGTCCGCTATCCCTAAGCTTACCAAGATCACCCCGCCTGAGCCTCCCAAGCCTATCACCAAGGATGACATCCTTGATGAACCTCCCAAGGCTCCACCTCGCAAGCAAGTGTGGGTACCTAAACCTAACCATCTTAGGAACACACTTGACACCCTTCCTGACGTCTCTAGTGATCCCCTTCCGAGAGGCAAGCAGCCAGCCAGAGTGAACAACCCTCGCAACCATAGGAACCAACAACCCAAGAGAGTGGTGACGTTCGAGTGCGAGTATTGTCACCGTGAGGGTCACCTAGCTGAGTTTTGCTTTTAGAGGAAGAGAGACGCTAGGAAGGAGTTGGAGCTGAACAACCAGGCCAGGCACCACCCTCTCCATGGTGTGCAAGGTCGGGGAGTTCAGAGGCAGGGCGCTAGGCCTGGAGGTGCACCCCCTTAGGTGACTAGGCCCTAGGCAGCTAGACCACGGGGTGCTGGTCGTGCCCGTCGCGGTTCCGGTTGTCCTCAATATCTATCGTGAGCCGAGTGTAAGAGGCTTTGTTGCACAGTCCCATAGCGGACCATCTTTTCAGCATGGTGGTGATCGCTTTGCTCAAATGAGACATGTAGGTGAGTTTGGAGGTTTTCCGTCCCATAGTGGACCACCCTTTCAGTTTGGTGGTGATCGCTGTCCACCCATGGGACGAGGACAGTTTGGTGTTGCTTCAAACACTTTTTCTGGGCCTATGACACAACACTGGTATCCTTCTGAGTATACTAACCCTAGTGTTGTGCCATATGCTCATTTCCTGCCTTTCTATTGATGTAGGAACTTTGGTTGGAGAACATGTGGCTCATGGATTCCGGGTGTTCGCGCCACATGACCGGAAAGAAGGAATGGTTCTCCAGCCTTTACCCCGTGGTGCACAAGGAGTACATCACTTTCGGGGATAATAGTAGAGGTAAGGTTGTTTTTCATGGAGCTATTCGGCTCAATGAGAACTTTGTTCTCAAGGATGTTGCTTTTGGTTTCTAACATGCATTTCAAATTGTTTCTGTTTCACAACTTCTTTTGGATGATTTTGATGTGCGCTTTAAGAAGGGTTTGAGTCGTGCTTTGGACTCTCGGGAGACCTTGTTTGTTGGGTTGTCCCTTCTGGTCGTGTTTTTAGAGCCGATTTTTCTCGCTCGTTCGGCTCTGCTAGATGTTTGATGGCTGGTCCTTCTTCTGATTTGTCGAAGTGGCATAGGAGGCTTGGTCACTTGAGCTTCGACTTGCTTGCAAGGCTTAGCTCACTTGGCTTAATCCAAGGATTGCCCAAGCTTAAGTTTCAGAAGGACCTTGTTTGCCATCCTTGTCGTCACGGGAAGATGGTTGCTGCTTCTCACCCACCTATTAATCAGGTGATGACAAAGCAACCCGACGAGCTTTTACATATGGACACAGTTGGTCCAGCTCGGGTTTGCTCAGCGAGTGGGAAGTGGTACGTTCTAGTGATCGTTGACGATTTTTCGAGGTATTATTGGGTGTTCTTCATGGAGGCTAAGAACGAAGCTTTTTCTTTTGCTCGTGATTTGATCTTGAGGTTGAAAACTGAGTTTCCCCCTGATACTATTAGAGCTATCGTAGCGATAATGGTATTGAGTTTGTTAACTCCCAGTTTGCCTCTTTCTGTTCTTCTCTTGGAATCGAGCATCAGTTGTCTTCTCCTTATGTTCCCCAGCAGAACGGTGTTGTAGAGCGCAAGAACCGGACCCTTATTGAGATGGCCAGGACGATGCTCGATGAGCATAGGACTCCTAGGAGTTTTTTGGGCCGAGGCGATCAACACCGCTTGCCATGTTTCGAATCGTATATTTCTTCGATCTTTCATGAAAAAGACTTCTTATGAGTTGCAATTTGGGCGGGTACCCAAGGTGTCTCATTTCTGGGTGTTTGGGTGTAAGTGCTTTATCCTGAAGCAAGGCAATTTGGACAAATTTGAATCTCGCTCTACAGATGGTGTGTTTCTTGGTTATGCTTTACATTCGCGTGCTTATCGATTTCTTAACCTTGAGACTAACCGGATAGTGGAGACCTGTGAGGTCACATTCGACGAGTCTATGCCTTGTGTTTCTCTCCTGCTTTTGATGTTGCAGAGAACAGGAGCTGGGAGAGACAATTTTTGTGGTGGAGGAGCAGGAAGATGCCAATTGGGGTGATCCTGAGCCAACTCCACTAGCTGCCCCCGTCGACCCTGCGATGACTACTTCAGCTCGAGGACCCGATCCCACGACTTCTTCTTCCTGGGGTCCACTTGAGCCACCTCTCCAGCGAGCACCCGCTGCAACCTGAGGGAGCGACAACATCTGGCGAGGGGAGGCGACTTCAGCGAGGCAAGCGCCTCGAAGCATTCAGCAGGCTCATCCCCCAGAACAGATGATTGGTGGCATCGACCAGTGAGTCACGCGGTCATGAGCGTATGAGATCTCACACTTTGCTCATTCTGCATTCGTTGTTTCTTTTGAGCCCAAAGATGTTGGACACGCTCTTTCTGATCCTAACTGGGTTAATGCCATGCATGAGGAGTTAGAGAACTTTGAGCAAAACCAAGTTTGGACCCTAGTTCCACCTCCACCAGAATGCCACCCTATAGGTACCAAATGGGTTTTCAAAACAAACAGGGTGAGGATGGGATGGTAGTGAGGAACAAGGCTAGGCTAGTAGCCCAGGGTTTTTTCCAGAAAGAGGGGATAGATTACGAGGAAACCTTTGCCCCTGTAGCCCGTTTAGAAGCCTTTAGGATCCTTCTAGCTTTTGCTGCTTCGAAGGGTTTTAAGCTTTACCAACGGATGTCAAGAGTGCTTTCTTGAACGGGTATATAGAGGAAGAGTTTTATGTTAGGCAACCCCCTGGTTTCGAGGATCCCAAGTTTCCAAACCATGTCTTTAAACTGTCAAAAGCTTTGTATGGTTTCAAACAAGCCCCGAGAGCGTGGTATGAGCGTTTGAAACCTTTTTGCTCTCCAAGGGTTTCAAAATGGGATGGGTAGATAAGACTCTTTGTCTCCTCAAGCAAGGCAATGACACCCTGTTAGTCCAGATTTATGTGGATGATATCATCTTTGTTGGCTCCTCTCATGCACTTGTTGCCAAGTTTGCATATACTATGAGCAGGGAGTTTGAGATGAGTATGATGGGTGAGTTGACCTTCTTCCTTGGGTTGCAAATCAAGCAAACCCGAGATGGGACGTTCGTGCATCAAGGCAAGTACACGAAGGACATCCTGAAGAAGTTCGACATAAGCGAGGCCAAGCCTCTTACGACGCCCATGGCGATGACTGCTGCGATGGATGCGGACCAGGACGGAGAGGCGGTTGACCAGAAGGACTACAGGAGCATGATCGGCTCGCTCTTGTACCTGACATCGACGAGGCCAGACATACAGTTCTCTGTGTGTTTGTGTGCTCGCTTTTAGGCGTCCCCTCAGACTTCCCACAAGCAAGCGGTCAAGCGCATCATGAGGTACCTCCGATACACTCCTGAGTTCGGACTTTTGTACTCTTCTTCTTCGACCCTTTCGCTTTGTGGTTACTCCGATGCCGATTTTATCGGCTGTCGGCTTGAGCGCAAGTCTACTTCTGGGACTTGTCAGTTTCTTGGCTCTTCACTGGTTTTGTGGTCTTCTCGCAAACAGACGAACGTAGCCCAGTCTACTACGGAAGCCGAGTATGTTGCTACTGCTACTGCTTCGTGTGCTTTGCAGCTTTTATGGATGGTTGCTACATTGCGTGATTATGGTCTAGATTTCAGTCGGTCCCTTTGCTTTGCGACAGCACTTCTGCCATAAGTGTAGCAAAGAACCCCGTTCTTCACTCCAAGACCAAACACATCGATGTTCGCTTTCACTTTCTTCGTGATCACTACGAGAAGGAGACATTGATCTTAGGCATGTAGACACCCACAACCAGGTTGCGGATATTTTCACCAATCCTTTGGATCTCTCAACTTTTGCTAGGTTGAGAGGTGAGCTTGGTGTTTGTTTTGCCTTTTAGATGGGGGAAGCATTTTGTTTGATGTATCATAGACTGACTTTCTGATCCTCTTTGTTTTTAGGTCTTGAGTCTGTTTAATTTTGTTTTGCTCTGATTCTGACTTCATCATGTATACATCTTGCATTTTTGAGCTTCATGTCTATATTCCTTAGAATGAACTTATGCTTGATTAGTGTATGCTTCGATGACATATGATGATGCTTGTAGCTTAGGCTCTCCTTGATCATAATACATGTGAGCTAATCTATCCTTCAGAATGATGAACATGCTTAATGAATTTAAAAACTTGATACATGTTCACCATTGAGATTGGCAACTAGCATGTGTAGGATGTGTTGAAGTCACTTGTGCTATACATATATGCTAGGTTGCTATGTCTCTAGTTCTGAGTCATTCACTTGCTTGGTTTGGTCATATTCTGCTTAAAATGAACCAAGTATTAGTGAAATGAAAAGATCGAGATGGGATTGCTTTGTCAGCACAGCACGGTATCGAGACTGTTTTCTCATTGCACATTGAGTTAAACTTGAGCCATGTAGTGTAAGACCGAAACCGATGCTTTAAGCTTTTGATTGCATATGCATAGGCTTAGCTCGGTTGAAAAGTTAGGCAATGACAAGCTTTCAACCTCTCACAATCACATGCTATTTTTTAACTTGTGTAATAACCGCTGCAAATTCTCCGATAAAATCTGAAAACATAAGTCTATGTTTCATTCTATAAAAGGATGATTGAACTTTGCTAGGGGTAGTTCACCTTGTATACATGATTAGCACTTGTTTGACTTCATGTCTATACATGTTCAGTGCAATTTTAATGGTGAAACCTTTCTGAATGGCTTAAAACTGCTCACTTGGCTTATGCGTTCATATTTCATATTCGGTGACCAGTTTGAGCCTTTGCTAGCACTTTTGCTTGTTACTCGGATCAATACTCTTTAGAGCATTCATTCACTCTATCAATTATACACCTGAAGCTGCTAACATGCATTTTTGACTTATATGCATTTGCTTGACTCCGATAGGCACGGCCTAGCTCCATTTCCCTTGTTTGAGCTCTTTTCCCTTCTCTTTTGATCGCAAATTGCCCCCAAGGGGGGAATTTTCCGAGGGGGAGAATTTTAAATTTAATTTTATGTGTGACAATTTGCATGTTATGCTTCAGTTGCTGAGGGGGAGTTCTCTGAGTGAGGGGGAGCTTTTCTGCTTTTGCTCCCAGTCGGTTTCCATTTGGTATCAATTTTTCAGCTAGTTGTGTCGAGCCTCTGTGCCTCTGTCTTGAGGGACTAGCTGTTTTCACCATGTTTTGGTGCTTCTTGATTGGTATCGAGCTTACTGCTAGTTGTGTTCAGCCTTTGTGCCTCTATCTTGAGGGACTAGCAGTGGTTGCTTTTTATGCAGTCTTCATTGGTATCGAGCCTTCAGCTAGTGGTACTGAGCCTTTTCTGTCTCTTCTTGAGGACTAGCTTGATTCTGACTTGTTGCGTCGAGTCGTTGCCCATGTCTTTGGAACCAAGTCTTGTGCTCTGATTTTGATCGAGTTTTGCTCTATGATGAGTTGTTGCTCTGATCTTTTGCTTGGTTGTGTCGAACCATTGCCCATGTCTTTGGGGACCAAGCTCTGCTTATCTCGATTTGTTCTTCTTCGGCCTGTCTATCGGCTTTTGGACATCTCGAGTGAGTTTTCTCCTTCTATCTACTTCTTCCTTCTTTTTATTTTTGATTACGGTTACTATGAGTTGACGATGCACTCATCAAGGGTGAGATTGCGAACACAAGGTTGATATGTGTCCTTGTGGTTCCCTTCCTAAGTGATGAGTGATCGATCAACCGGCAACATGTCTCTTGGCTGTGTTGATGTGCAGGTGTTGAGCTCGGAGACAGTGGTCGAAGGTGAGGTGAAGGTCAGTAGAGACGTGCCATGCCGACGGACCGGGAGCGGTGATGGGCGGACATGAGGCTTGGACCGACGGACTGAGAGACCTGAGGACCAGCTGTGGTAGCTGGCACGTGCATTGGCAAGCAAGAGCACATGGGGATGTGCGGTGCATCGGCCGAGTCAGGTGGAAGGTGATGGCGTCGTGACACTTGGCGGGAGGCCAAGAAGGAAGGCAAATGCACTGTGCCCGGCATGGAGGCTGGACATGCTCCGGCATCGGTGCTGGAACCCGGGTGTACGAACCACATCCCGTCATCGGCGCGGGTTTGGTAGTTGAGCCTCAAAAAACTACCCTCGACGGTTTCCGAGTTTGGGCCTCAAACTCGGGGTGGCCGGTTTCCGAGTTTGGGCCTCAAAACTCGGCGAGGACGGTTTCCAGGTTAGGGCCTCAAAACCTGGGCTCGCGGGGTTTCTGAGTTTGGGCCACAAAACTCGGCCAGGACAGGTTTCTCGGTTTCAGCCTCAAAACTGGGGGGAGGTCCAGGTTTCTCGTTTTGGCCTCAAACCGGGGGGGAGGTCCGCAAAAAGGACGGTCGACGCGTGGCGGCGTGGAGAGGCTGGCGCGGCGGCGAAGCTATCCACGAGGAAGGTGCGGCGGTCGACAGGGCGGCACGTGGCGGCATCCTGAGGCTTACGTCGAGGCGAAGCTAAGGATGAGGAAGGCGCGTGGCCGTTGGATCAACTACCAACAGAGTTGGACCGAGATACCCCTAGGGTTGGCCGCTTCGCTCTTGTATCTAGGAGTAGAAGGGGACTATTGTACTTAGGCTATAAATAAGAGAGGTGCCCCTCCTCTCTCCCCATCCTGCCAGCCATTTTGTCCTGAGCACTCTCTCTCTGGCCCCCGCTTTGGTTCTAATCATACCTTGCTGCTAGCGATCTACAGAGAGACTCCAATCATACCTTTGTCTTGCTTTGGGATTTGAGGAAGTGAGACCGTCGTAATCTAAGATTGTCTCGTGTGGTAGACACACGGTTGAAATCCCGAATCGATTCGCGTTTTGTTCTAGTGTTCTTCGTGTTTTTGGTTTTGCCTTCCCGGAGATTTGCTTCGTTCTCCCTCTGCGAGGAACGGTTTTTGATTCCAGTTGAACACACTTCTTCTAGGTCATGAGGCGCATCTTTTCATTGAAGGAATTCATCTCAAACCTCATGAGCTAGTAGATCGGCAGTTTTTGTGTTGGATCGATTTTCTTCCCGTTCCCCCAAACTTCTTCGATTCACCGTTTTGGAGTTAGGTTCGAGCCATGATCTCTTAGGAGTAGCTCACTAACATCCTTGTGATCTCCCAGATCGAGTCTTAGCCCTAGAGCTTTTGATTCGGAGGAGATCCGGTTGAATCACCGAAGAACTGCGCTATTTTGGAGGCATCGGACGCTGAGCACGGGAGCATCGAACGATGCTGTTCATAGGATCAGACGCTCTGTGACACGTGTCACCTTCTGTGATTTTGAGTGAGCATCGGACGCTCAGCATCGGACGCTCCGGTGGCCATTGGACGCTCCAATGCTGACTCATCGTACGCTGAGTGGTTACTGTAGCGTCCGATGGTCATGCAGTAAGGTTCCAGAAAGGACCTGTTTGCATCGGACGCGTCCGCTAGGATGGCATCAGACGCTGCCAGCGTCCGAAGCAGTGACAGATTCACTGTTTCGTCCGCAGTTCGTTCGTCCGACTTCGGATTTGGTTTCCGGCTTTTGCGTTGGGCTTCTTGGGTTGTGTAGTGTCCCGCTGTGCTTCTAGGAGCATCCACCCTACATCTAGGGTCATGGATACTAGCAAGCCCGAGTCTTGCTTTTGGGGTGACTCTCTGGGACAAGGGCCATCTATTTCTCGAGAAGAAATTTGAGGCTCCCATTCACCCCCCTCTGGTCGCCAATTCGGTCCTTCAGATGCACCGGCCCCACAGCGCACCTCGCCGATAGGTGGACCCAACTCCTCGGATCTATCCCCACCCCCCCCCCCCCCCCCGCCCCCCCCCCCCCCCCCCGCGCGCTCCGCGATCTCCCACTTTCTCCTCGCACGCCCGCTCCACCGACGCCCAGCTTCCTTCTGCCCTTCCTGCACTCGATCAACCTCACGGACGCAGCCGCCACACCTACCTTTCCACTTATAAGCATCGCGCCCAGCTCTTCCCTCTCCTTTCCCTGAGACCCACCGCCACCGCCTCGCCATAGCCGAGCTCGGACCAAGCTTGGGGTTGCACACTGCAAGACCACAACGGGCCTGCACCGTCCTTCCTCTGACCAAGGTTGGACCCGCAGAGCCATGACGCGTCCAGGAGGCCCTTCCTCGTTGAACACCTGCGCCCGGGGACATTTCGCCGACCACCGTCGGATCGACCTTCGCAAGCCGCTGAGCCACTGTCTACCCTTCCTGTCGCCGATCATCCACGAGCCGAGGCAGGCACCACCAACCCCTCTGTTGGCACCGTGGTGAGCTTCCCTTTCTTCCGGCTTGTTTCCCTAGTCGTGATGCCCGGTAGACCCCTCCCGAGCCGCGTCAACGTGTTCCATCTATGGCGCCGTCGTGCCCACTCGAGACGCCACCGTGCCGAAAGCCGCCAGCAGCAACCCTTTTCTTCCCCTTCACTTTTGACCGTCCGATCTAGAGCGGATGGGCTAGATTACATGAGTTTGTCGAAGGGGTATGGACCCTGTCCACCACCCCATGAACCCGGCTCATCTGACCTTGTCAACCGGACCACGTGTTGCTTGGTGCACCAAGCCAATCGTGAAGGACCGAGAAAGCTACCAAAGGCGACCAGAGGGGGGGGTGAATGGGAGCCTAAAAATTTCTTTTGAAACTTCAACCTCTATCCCAACAAATCAACCCAAAAGCTCCGGACACAAATGTGATGTCCACGACCCTCTAGAAGAAGGTGGATGATCCCTAAGATCACAGCGAGGCACCACAAGAACAAGCAACCCAAGACTCACAAAACTCCGAGTCAAGTTCAAGTCCAAAAACCCACTTCCGAACGTAGCTGGAAGGCTACGTCGGAATTCCTCCAAATACCTATGCCAACAAGTATGAAAGATACCGAGAGAGGTTCCTTGGTGAACTCTAGGAGAAAACGAGAAGTCCGGAAACGAAGTGAGGAAGCCGGGAGAGCAAACGCACTAAATAGTGCTTGACTGTGGATTCCCGGACTGTCCAAACTCCCAGTCCCGAACTGTCAGCCCTGTGCCGGAGTGTCCAAGAGTCTGCGGCGGACTGTCCACCGGCCAATAGTGCAAAATAGCAAGTCTGCTTAACACCCCCTGCTCGGGCCCGGACTGTCCACGGTTCCCAACGGCGGATTGTCCGCCGGTCAGCCGAGCCCAAACACGCCGAGACACGGAGCCACTGACCAGGCTCGACCCCGACGCCCGGACAGTCCGCGGGTCAGGTGGTGGACTGTCCACGACCCTGTAGAGAGGGCGATTTTGATCGCTTCTCTCCCAAATCTCACCAAATCTAAACCAAATCAAAATCCCTTGATCCCAAACTTGGAGAAGATGATCCCTAGGTAGTTTGGAGACTAATCCTAAGAAATCATCGACTCAAATCAACTCAAACTCTGGGAAATCGAAAGGGAAGGTGCAAGAATGAAAAAGTTGTCATGAAACTTAAATCGACCCGATCTACTTGTTCGTGAGGATTGAGACGAATTCCTTCAGTGGAAATGTTCTCCTCACTTCAAAGAACAAGTTGGTTCAAGTGGATTCGAAAAGGATGCAGCGAGGAGGGAGATCGAGTGACGTGAAAATTGAGACAAAAAGCAAAATGCGAAGAACAACTCAAGAACGCCAGCGCCCAGGTTATGAGGCCCAAATCTGGAAACCGTCCTCATTCCGAGTTTTGAGGCCCAAACTCAGAAACCGCAGCACCCAGGTTTTGTCGCCCTGTTGGCATTTCTTAACGTTATTACTAAGAATGGACCTTACGATCCATCCCCGGCAACAGCGCCAGAAATGCACGTTGACACTTACTAACGTCGTCACTAAGAATGGACTTTGCAATCCATCCATGGCAACGGCGCCGGATATTGGCATAGAAATGGACCCAGAGATCTATTCCCAGCAACGGCGCTAGAAGTGTCTGTACGATGTCTCTTAACAAGTTGCTTAGAATGGCGCGTTTCCAGCAACAGTGTTAAGCATGCATCTTTACGATAGTTCGTAGGTTTGGAGTTTAGGTCCGCAAGCGCACAGAATTATCGTGTAGCATTTCACCCGGAGATATACCGAGTATCGTGATTTATTGGTTCGCTCGGGGAAGGCTTTGTATGTATCAAGTTCTAGGATAAACATAGTACCAAATACCATGATAGCAATAATGGATCAATTGTCATAACAGGTGATAAACAGTGATGATTTGAATAGTGGAGAAACACAATCTTGAGCATGGCAAGAGGGCAAAGAGTAAAAAGAGACTAAAAGAATAAATGAATAAAAGAATAATTGAATAACCTAATAGAGCAGGCATGGTCTGGATACAGGTCATTCATAGAACAAGTTAATCATGCAATCATATGACATAGAACTAATCTCATGCTTCAGATGGTTCGGGAGATTACGCGAGTACTGGTCTGCCAGCAACCTCTCGTAACAATTTAGACTCCTACACCCTAGCCGAACGTGAGGGAATGCCAAGGACGGACAGGGCTGTCACCCCACCGCCGCCATCCCACTACCGTGGACTAAGACCATGCAATTACCCGGCCTCTACATCCAAGCACCATGCTTGCATGCACAGAACCCACTCAGACTCCCCCGGGTCCCCGACCCTACGGATCGACAGGTAAGAAGCCTGAGCCTACTCAGAAGAGCATGATAAACCGCCACCCTTGACATAAGCTCATTTCTAATCATATATCAAGCATGAAGCAATTAAAATAATGTTCTATGTGAGAATAATACAATACACACTTAGCTCTAATTCATATAATACACTACTAACCCTAGGGTAGCAATATATTATAAGAACTATACGCTAGAATGTATATTATACTAATTCCACAAGAACTATTCATAAGTTCATATACTAGCAACATGATATAAGACCTAAGATCTAAGTCATATACCAAAATACTAGAACAAGAACTATACTCTAGTTCATATGAAGAACTGTATCGAAAGAATGAAGACAGGGCTTTGGAGATCAGATCTATCTTATTCATACCCAATATCTCTCCAAGGAGCCAAGCCCTCCGTGATAGCTTTGCCTAGCTCTCTCTCTAGCACAAGAACAAGGAAAAACTAAGAAGTGGTAGTGCCCAAATGTGTAGCTCAAGAGGTGATTGTGTTCTATTTTGGCCTCCTCTCCCCCTCTCCTTATATAGGTGTTTGAGGTCGGTTTAGGAGGGGTGTCGCTGCAAATTTCACCCGGAACCGCCTTAGGGGCATTGATTGCACCGCCTCTACAAAGGCGGTGGCCACGTGGCGTCTCCAGGGGGGCGGTCGACCCAGGGGGCGGCCGCCCCCTGGCTGGGCCCAACAAGCCTAGGCAAAAGCCTGGGCTGCTCCTTTTGGGCTCCTGAGTTTGTTCCCGGCTGAAATTTGCTGCACTTCTATATGGGCTTTTTGTGTCCTTGTTCATTTTGCGCATTTCGCGTGTTGGATTGCGCCTTTTTGGTGTGTATCCACCTGTATGCATGTTTATGATCTGCAAAACATAACTTTGCACTACATGTGGAACTTGGTTAGCAATAAATGTATATATGAGTAAAATACATGCTTTTCTCCTTTTATGTGGACTATGTTGGCGGGATAAATATGTCGATAAGAACCGCCAACACGCCCAAACCTGGAAACCGTCCACCCGGAGGTTTTTCTGGGGCTCGACCACCAAACCGACTTCGTAGAGGGGGTGCACCCCCCGTGCACCCCGTCACCGACACGTGTCCTCAGGTCCACGACCCGAGCCACACCGTGCCCCACAACTCTCCGCTCATTGCTGTCCCAGGCTGTCAGCACCACAGCTGATCCTCAGGCCACCGGTCAGTCAGTCCAAGCCTCACGTCCGCCCTTCACCGCTCCAGGTCAATCGGCATGACACGTCTCTACTTGACCTTCACCTTGCCTTCGATTACTGTCTCCGTGCTCAACACCTGCATAACACAAACCAAAGAACATGTGCATCAAACCAGTTGACAATCACTCATCATCTCAAGATCCGGAATACACCCATGTATCCGCAAATCAGCAATCGCCACACGGCGCCACGCCATCGCCACGCTTGCAGTCGCAAAGCGCTATGGCATTTTTGCAAAAGAAACCCCAAGTTCGGGTGATTCAACCAGCGCTCTCCCCTCACTATGCGCTGAGTCATGAAAAACCTACAACCAAGCCCCTCTGTTTTCATCAAATTGAGGCGCGATCCTTTGGACAGCGCACTGCCCAGCTGCCTCAGGTGAAACACGGCACGCCACCTGGCGCCACGTTGGCAGCCGCGTGGGCCACCCCGACCAGCACTGGTTGTTTTGTAGAAAAGCCCTCCGAGTTCCGGTTAACCAACCCGCCGTCCAACGGCGGTGTACACTGGGTCAGTGGAATCTTTGCTGCTAGCCCTGAATTCTCTGGATAATTGTCATCCAGTCCATCAGCGGTTGATTTTTAGTTTTGATTTATTTAAATTACAAATTTGAGTTCAAATTAATCTTTGAATTCCCCCAACTTCAAACGCTTATAACTTTTGCGTCGTAACTCCGTTTTGACCCATTCAAGTCACGTTAGATTCATCTTGTCGAGCTCTACGCGATAGATCTGTTTATATACTGTTTTATTACTGTTGGTGTACTATTATTTATTTTCGTTGCATTGTGACTTGTATGTTGCTTGGGCCAGAGAGTGCGGAGTTCAATGATGCTCCAGACTCTGCTTATGATCCCGTTAATTTGACCTAGCCCGCAAGCAAGTGTTCTTGAATATCTTGCACCTTTATCTTATTTTTCTTTGTATTAGAGTAGAGTAGATCCAGTAGTTGCATGCAATGTCTAAAATGAATCCCATGATAGGGTTTACTAGTATTTGTATCATTTTCCTTGTGACCTGGTTTTGGGAATGTTGTTTAGGTGTTTGCTTAGCCCTGTAGTCATATCAGGATTGGGATGGTGGTCAAATATTAATAATCTTGATTAATGATCTATGGAACAAAGGTGGACATGGTAACTTTTGTAGTAACATGGTTATTAGGAAAATCCGGCAGGATGGACCCATACTAGTGGTTTTGTGCCATGGACTTGGTAGCTCTTATTTTGGTTTTTGGTTCTGGGCTCGTGCTAGATTATCCTGCATGGATCCCTAGGACCCGGTGACGGACCAGAATGTCAGAAATACCATCAGAAGATGATTACTCGGATGAAACCTGGACGGCACGGAGATCCTAGGACATGATACGAAGCCTAAGTGGATTAGGACTCTAATTGTAACTTAGTCGAGTTTCTAAAGGAGTCTTGTAATTAGAATAGGACTCCTCTGTTGTAACCGACTAGGACTCGGTATGCGCCAAGCTTCACCTGGTTATATAAGGGGAAGCGGGCGCCAACCCCTATCATTGAATCTTGAATCATAACACAAGGCGCACGCCACCACTGGACGTAAGGTTTTACGCTATTAAGCGGCCTGAACCAGTATAAATCGATGTCCCTGTGTACTCGTCGAGTTCTACAAACGCCGATCCCCACCGAACAAATCGTCTAAGAATCCTCAGGACGAGCTGCCGGTTAACAAACACCAACAGCTCGCGCGCTAGGTAGGGGCTCTCGGCGATTCCACGATCAAGAGCTCGACGAACCACTTCAACAAGTTCTCGGCGGGGTCAATTTTTGTTTTTGGCTCGTGGACTTGCATCGCGGATGATCAAGGGAAACTGCATTGACAACTTCAAACTGAATCAAAAGCACAAGCCATGCCAAAGACGGATCATCTCGCCCAGGACCTAGCAAACCTCACAATCAAAGAACCGCAAGAATCTGGGGACCAGGCAGGATTATCCGACTCCTACTCGGATACGAACTCTCGGTCCGAAAAGGACTCGGATTCCAGACCCCGTATCCTCTTTGGACTGCGCAATTCGGCTGAAAACTTCCAGGAGTTGATCGGATCAAAGTTCACAAAGCTTCAACAGATCCCTTTGACTGGAGCCCAATAAGGACTCATTTTCAGTTCAACTAAGGAGGGTAACATCGTCCATTGGCCAATACAACCAGCCCCAGCTAGGTCGGTTGGCACAATCGACCAGCAACTCCCATACCAATATGGACATCAGCTACCCTTTGGGGAACACGATACCTCAACAGAGCTAAACTCCAGTGCCTCTACCTTGGAGTCGGTTACACCGGGATCAACAAACCAAGGCTACACTCATGAAGTCTTCATGGCAGGACATCAGTCATCTCTACGACCTCCAACTCCTCCAGATGTCCTCCAAGATAATGAAACCTTGAGTATGATATCCGATAACAATCCAGAAGGACCCGGAGAAACCGAGACTATGAAGGCAGAAAGAATAAGGAAGAATCAGGCCAAAGATGCTCGCAGAAGGCGAGCAACTCATCGAAAGGAGGCCATGGAGCGCTACTAAGTACGACTTGAAGAATATAATAGTCAAAGGCGTCTGGAAGAGCAAGCCGAGCGCCAAATTTGTGAAGAGAGGGACCAGGAAATTTAGTCTCATGACGTTCGCAATTGACGATGGGCTAATTGTTCATGCAACCTCGAGCCTGAATTCATGAGGGTTGCTGGTCACAAGGTTTACCAAACACCCTACCAAAACGTTATGGCTTTAGCCACAGAGATGGGAGCCAAGGACAACCGCACCCCTGATGAAGAACGACGTGTTGATCATGTTTCAGACTATCGCGCTACAGCTCAAAGGTCAAAACCTTGAGTCCTTAGCCGATGAACAAGATTCATCTCATCCAAGCCAGAGGCGACCCATTCATGAGAGGCTCGGCCAGGCTCCAGTAAGGAGTCACCTGGGCAACGGGTACCTGATCAAGCTGAAGGAGGAGCTGAATCATCATATCGAGGAGTCGACATCTTAGCATCCGACATAGTCGATCGCTTCCCTTGCTTTTCCTAGAGGCTCCGAGCAGTCCCGTTCCCACGAAAGTTCAAGCCCGGGAACTACTCAAAGTACGACGGGAAGACAGAACCTAAACGGTGGCTCATGTTGTATACTCAAGCAGTCGAGTTAGCAGGAGGAAGCAATGATGTTAAAGCACTATTTCTCCCCATGGCTCTAGAGACAATGCCCCTTGCATGGTTTGACAGACTTAAGCACGAGTCCATTGACTCCTGGGAACAACTTCACCGCATTTTCATAGCGAACTTTGCGGGTGTCCCGGAGCGATCGGACCCTCGAACCAAGCATAGTACCTGCAAGCAGCAGAAAAATGAGACAATGCGGGAGTACTACAGACGCTTCTCCGAAATCTGCTCCACAGTCTCTGACATAATAGACAGAGAAGTAATCGACCTTTTTGGCAATGGAATTTGCGAAAGGTACAATTACAAGGCTTTCATCAAGCATGACCCGACCACCGCTGACGAGTTTCATCGGGCAGTAAACTCCATGATAGCGACAGAAGAACGTACATAGGAGCGCTTTCCCGAAAGAAACACGCAAGGTGATCAAGGGAATAATCAGAGAGGAAACCAGATTGCTTAGCAAAACACCCGCAAGAGAACAGGGGACAACACTGTCGCAGCCATGGAACCTCAAAAGAAGGGGAACAAGCCCTCCAGCTTTGACAACCTCCTCGACGGCCCATGCGCTTTCCATCCAAAAGGAGGACACCAGGCTAGGCATTGTCGACAACTCAAAGAGTGAGGTTTGAACTCCGACTTCAACAAAAACAGAAAAGACAAGGGGAAGAAAATAGCTGAAGACCCTCAGCAGGCAGCCGGCGGTTTCCAACACCCCAAAGGCACTATCAATGTTATATTCGGGGGAGTAACCACCAGTGACAGTAAGCGCCTGCAGAAGCTTTCCCTACGAGAAATTATGTATACCAAACCAGCTACCCCTAGATATCTTGATTGGTCTGAGCATTCGATCAATTTCTCTCGAGTAGACCAATGGACCAACATTTCCAATGCAGGGCACTACCCACTAGTCCTGGATCCTATGGTCGCCGGGTTCAAATTGGGAAGAGTACTCATAGACGGAGGAGCAGGACTCAATGTCCTCTTTGCAAGAACCCTAAGCAAGATGAACCTGGACCTTGCAACTCAGCTCACACCATCAAGTGCCCCTTTTACGGCATAGTACCCGGAAAGGCGACCATACCACTCGAAAAGATCATACTACCCGTCACTTTTGGAACTCAAACCTACTATCGGACTGAGTACATCAGTTTCGAGGTAGCCGACTTCGAATCATCTTACCACGCCATATTTGGACGACCAGCCATCGCCAAATTTATGGCAGTGCCACACTATCCATACCTTCGGTTGAAGATGTCGTGT
The DNA here is from genome assembly GCA_009763385.1 of Coix lacryma-jobi var. lacryma-jobi. Classification (NCBI taxonomy): domain Eukaryota; kingdom Viridiplantae; phylum Streptophyta; class Magnoliopsida; order Poales; family Poaceae; genus Coix; species Coix lacryma-jobi. Next base: position 97,357,429 of record CM019824.1, read on the forward strand.
CCTAAAGGTATTCTAACTTTCAAGGGCGACTTGAAGCGATCCTTCGACTGTGACATAGAAGCTGTCCAAATCACCGAAAAAGCTCAAGTCGCCCTGGAAGTACAGGAACTCGCGTAGATGGTACTTAACGCCAAGCCTGGAGATTCAGAAATCCCAACCAAGAAGGCGGGCGCTATCCAACCATCAGCAGAAGTCTCTATAAAGCTATTGATCGGGAAACTAGCGATCCCTCAAAGACGGCGGTTATCAATGCTCACCTATCTGAAGAATAGGAACTCGCGCTCACCTAGTTCCTTAGAGCAAATAAAGATATATTTGCTTGGAAACCGGCTGATATGCCAGGTGTTCCAAGGAACTTGGCTGAGCACAAGCTAGAATTAAAAGAGGGTTCCAGACCCATCAAGCAAAGGCTACGACGATTGTCACCGGAAAGAAAGAGGCAATCAAGAAGGAAATAGCTAAACTACTCGCAGCCGGGTTCAGAGAAAATTCTCAATCACTCCCACCACCAGTGGTTAGCTAACCCAGTACTAGTAAAAAAGAAGAACTCTGCAGAGTGGCGCATGTGTGTCGACTACACAGATCTCAACAAGAACTGTCCAAAGGATCCTTTTGGATTACCGAGGATAGATCAAATAGTTGATGCCACTGTAGGTTCTGCTCTACTATCCTTTCTAGATTGTTACTCAGGGTACCATCAGATTGCTCTCAAAGAAGAAGACCAACCCAAGACATCGTTTATAACCCCCTTCGGTGCCTACTGTTATAAAACCATGTCTTTTGGGTTGAAGAACGTAGGGGCCACTTATCAGCGAGCTATCCAAGATTGTTTGGGCGACCAAATCGGCCGCAACGCAGAAGCTTATGTTGATGATGTGGTTATAAAGACAAAGGATCCGACTACCCTCATATCAGACCTGGAGGAAACCTTCACTCGGTTACGCCCATACAAAGGGACTAGCTTTCTTCAAATTACTCAAAGCCGGCGATAAATTTCAGTGGACGGAAGAAGCGGACAGGGCCTTTGAACAGCTCAAAGGATACGTCGCCAATTCACCTATACTAACACCGCCAGAACCCAAAGAACCAATGATGCTATACATAGCGGCTACCACACATGTTGTAAGCACAACAATTGTAGTGGAGCGCAAAGATGAGAAGCATATCTACAACACCCAACGACCAGTGTACTACATCAGCGAGGTACTCTCCGACTCCAAGGCCAGGTACCCACAAGTTCAAAAATTTCTCTACGCTTTACTCATATCATTAAGGAAGCTACGGCACTATTTTGAAGCCCACAAAATCACAGTCGTCACGGATTTTCTATTGGAGAAATCCTCCACAACCGTGATGCTACAGGAAGAATTTCCAAATGGCAGAGAGCTAGGGGCACTCAATATCAAGTTCACTCCAAGAAAAGCTATCAAGTCACAAGCTCTAGCTGATTTCGTTGCTGAATGGACAGAATTACAGCAAGTTCAAGACAATGCTATCCCTGAACATTGGAAGATGTACTTCGACGGGTCCCTAAAACTCGTTGGAGCAGGTGCCAGAGTCCTACTTGTATCACCCGCTGGAGAGCAACTCAAGTATGTTCTGCAAATAATGTGGCCTGCTACCAACAATGAAGCAGAATATGAGGCGCTACTACACGGGTTAAGGCTAGCAGTCACATTGGGCATTAAGCGACTCCTAGTCTATGGCGATTCCTCTGTGGTGATTCACCAAGTCAACAAAGATTGGCATTGCACCAAGGAAACAATGAACGCCTATTGCGCTGAAGTCCACAAGCTAGAGAAAAACTTCTCAGGGTTAGAACTCATTTGTATCACCCGAGATCTTAATGTAGCTGCAGACATCCCAGCAAAGTTGGGATCTGACAGGGCCCTAGTCCCTAGCGGAACCTTTGTGCACGAGCGATCCAAGACTTCAATACAAGACAAGGAAGAGATTGATCCCACACCCTCCGTACAGATTTTAACTTTAGCACCCGACTGGACTAAAGTTTTCATCGACTACTTCAAGGAACATAAATTGTCAAGTGATAAAACTGCAGCAGTGCAGGTCACCAGACGTAGCAAAAATTACGTTCTAGTCGGAGACAAGCTATATCGACGTGGTGCCTCATCAGGAGTCCTCCTCAAGTGCATTTCACCAGAAGAGGGTAAAGAAATTCTGAATGAGGTTCATTCGGGGTTGTGTCACGCAGCAATCAGCAGCATCAAGGACATTAGTCGGGAAATCTTTAGATCAGGGTACTATTGGCCCTCCGCCTTGAAAGATGCAGAAGACTCAGTCCGTCGCTGTCAATCATGCCAGTTCTTTGCCAAACAACAGCATGTCCCGGCCCATGAGTTGATTTGTATTCCCCCGTCATGGCCTTTCTCATGTTGGGGACTCGACATGGTGGGTCCACTTAAGCGTGCTCGAGGCGGATTCGAGTATAGTATGTCTACGTCGCAATCGACAAGTTCACCAATTGGATTGAGTACATGCCATTGGTCAAATTCAATGCATCAAAGTCAGTACAATTCATGCAAAGCATTTTTCATAGCTTTGGGATGCCACATAGAATTATCACTGATCTTGGTTCCCCCTTTATGGAATTGAGTTCAAATCATGGGCCAACGACTGTGGGAGTAACGATAGACTACACATCAGTGGCACATCCATAATCAAACGACCAAGTTGAGAGAGCAAACGTGTAACATAACCGACCAATTTATAAGAGCACAAGTACGAAATTCTCCGCCAGAGCAGTAAATTTACACACTTGAGCCCATATAAACCCAGGTGTCCGTGAAATCTCGAAGGATTTCAAACTTTTCCAACATCAACAACATAGGATCATAATCGTTCAGCATCAACCATCACATGATAAATATTACAAAAGTTCATCGGAGTAGCAAACTTAGTTATTACAAACCGAGTTCCAAATTTAAGTAGCGGAAGTTCAACCTTAAAACATAGTTTTGAAATCACACACACATAGTCTGATATAGTGCCATTCAGTAGTCATCTTTGACAAAGCAAAAGGTACGGATAGAGCAGATCATTGTCCGTGACCTAGTTATCTCCCAAAGCAGGGCAGAGGCAGTTGATGCAATAGCCATCGAAAACCTGACCATCTGCAACAACAAGGGAAACAAAGCCCCGAGTATGAGAAGGTACTCAGCTAGACTTACCCGCCATAAACCAGAAATAAATGACACCAAGGAGTATGCAAGGCCAGATTACAGTGGGGCTGGTATGAGGTAACAATTGCGCAAAAGCATAAGTAGTAAGTAACTTGTTCTCCTGTTTACTAGCTGCAAGTTTGAGTAATGCTTAGCCTATTTAACTAGATTAGCTCCTGCACTAACAACAATCATGGTAGTGATCCAATTATCACTATAATATAACAAACAGGACGAATAACAATTGCCAAAAGTATCATGATAGATGTCAAGTGTTCCATCATATTTCAGTATCAAGACAGAGCGGTGTTCAAGTCAAGTGCTCACTATCCAGGAGCGATGGCGATTATAATCGATTCCTAACCAGCTGGTGATTTTATTCCCCACACAAACCACACTCACCCGTTAGTGAGCTACAGATAACCACAACACCGTTCCAGGAAGCCGCGAATTCGACTGCCACCAACATACTCGGAGGCAAGCCCGACTGCCAAGGAGTTGGACTTAACCACCATCACCTGGGTCTTACTTTTCGCACCCCCGCATCCCAATACCCCCTTCGTGGCTTTGGCAGATGCGGGGGGTTCGAAAGCCGGCCTAGAACAATGAGCGGCTTCGCGGTCGGAACGAGTTATCCTTCCAGCTAAATATGGGGGCATGCGTTCAACATGACAAGAGGGTCGTCTTAGCATGATACTATTTTCCCATCCGACACGGCTAGAAATACTGTAGCACAACACTACAAGAATCTGCCGATCTCCATTTTTCACAACACTCAGTTATCCCACTTAATGGCAATATCCTGTTAATGGTCGAGTAACCACCTATTACTCATGGGTAACAAAAAGGTTTCCCGACTTCTACCGGTCTAAGCATGGCTAAGCATATATTCGTACCTACCACTAATTGGGTAATAAGGGGAAATATCTCAAGGTAACAAGGTACGGAATATAATGCATCAACGGTATCAAGCAACTCCTACACTTAATGCAACAAGCATAGTACGGATAAGTTAATTATAAACCATTGGTAGTTAGAAATGCTCCGGGACTTGCCTTTCTCGAAGGTGCTAGGCAGGTGGTTCGGACACTCTGGAAGATCCTCTTCAGGCCCTTCCTCGACGGTCCCTGACTCCTGCTCCTGTGGTTGCTGCTCCTCGGTCTCCTCTGCTGCGGCTGGCTCGTCTACCAAACCTGTAGTGATGCATATGCTAGATGAGCGAATGCCATAGGTGCATGGAAGAGATGCATTAACATTAAACTTGACCGAATACATGCATATATCTTCTCTAGTAGAGTGCAACACTCTATTTAGAGAGTGTTGATGGTCCTTAAACACCTGTTTTTACCATCAACATTTTACCCTAACATTCACCAAAAAGGCATGAAATGTAGTCAAATAGGTGTCAAACTAACCAAATTCCACATGTCCATAGATTTTTATTTGAATGCAGGATTTGGACCAAATTTGGAGAATGGACCCACCAGGAGACGAGCCCACTCACCAGGACCCATTTGGGCCCGAGTGGGGTGGCGCCCGCCAACCAGAGGTGGTGCCCGCCACATGGAGAGGCCCAACTCTCCCCCTTTGCCACGTCACTGATTCGTGTGACCATCCCAAGGCCAAATCTTGGCCCTTGGTCACTAGGTCAGTGGCATCGGACGGCTCAGGAGAGAGTGGCGTGGATGGATCAAGGCCGAATGGCAGTTACTTGGACATGCAACTGACCTACCGACCGCCTCTCTGGAGCTCCTGGATGCCGTTGAAGCAAAGGCGGTGCATCCTATGGTTGTGAGGGTGGCGGCCGCCACCTAGGGCTGGCGCCCGCCACTAGGGTTAGCCCTAGGTCGGCTGGCTGCCCCCTATAAGTACCCCCTCACTCCTCAAGACTATAAATACCCCTCTGGTGGCACCACTTCATTCGTACCATCCCATACCACACCAAGAAGCAACACAAGCAAGTGAGAGTTAGGTTAGAAGCTCAGAGAGCTTAGGCAAGTAGGTAGCTAGTAGAGCAAGGCATCTTGCCCTCGCGGGAGCGCTGCTCAAGGGCTTAGCTCAAGAGTAGAGGCGTGCGAGTGATCGGTCCTGGAGCTGGGAAGAGTCTTCCTTCATCTCCAGTTCAGGTTTTGCTCTTGTTACTCAAGCACTTTACTATATTCTATTTCATTATTTCAAGTATTACTTTATTCTACTTATCAGTATTGAGTGGTATACTTGATTGATTGCTTGAGTGCCTAGCTATCCTACAGATCAATTCACTTAGCCATAGTTGTTAATCTCTAGTGAGCTTAGTGTTTGATCTTTGCCAATAGGTGCTTAGTTAGTTTAGTATTTATCTTATTAAGTCAAGTATTTGCTCTGACGTCCGCAAGGGTGTCTCTATTCAAAGCGTAGGATAGAGATAGTTAGAATATAGTTAAGCGTGGTGCATAGTTATAGACTTACCTTCAGATACGGCTGGACCCCCGGATAGCTGTGGTAGCAAGCAGGTGGTGACAGCCCTGTGCACCTTGAATTCCACCACGTAGTTGGCCCAGTTAACAGTAAGGCTCGTTGTGCTAGCGTTCAACCTAAGTCAGTGGTAAAGGCTAGTACGCCTCGATACTTGATAAGATAGGAATAAAACTTTACTTAACTTAGTTGCTTTATTGACATTTGCCTGTCTTGCTTCATAGTTATCTTGCTCTGTGGTTATCTAGGAGTAGTTAGTAGTTAGTAGTTAGTAGTTAGTAGTTAGTAATTACTTAGTTATCCTTAGTTATCACATTCTATCTATCTATCTAGTTATCCACCTTACCTTACCACCCATTTAATCCTTACCTATCCTTTCTAGCCTTCCATCCCCTCTTTTCCCTTCTCTCCTTTTCCCATTTCTCTTTTCTTCGACTCGCATCCCTCCTTGACTCGACTCATACACCATCCTAGCCTTCCCTTGGGATCAAATAAATCGACACCTGGTACTCCCAGGCGAAGTGCTACTATGATAGTTTTGTGTGCTTGCAGAATCTCCTCTTGGTAGATTGCAATCTCTCTAGCTAGCTCCTACTAGTGTCGGGATTGACAACCCCGCTTGGCATTAGTAGATAGCTGCTTTAGCTTCACTCCTTTAGGTATAGTGACTGGACTTGCTTCAAGCACTTCTGACACCATTGCCTGGAATAGATTCCATAGTATGCTCCTAGTAACGACGTTGGCTAGTGTGCACAAGCATTTCTGGGCCGTTACCGGGGATAGTTGCCTAGCTCTATCTTTAGTGAAGCTAAGAACTACCAACAAGCATTTCTGGCGCCGTTGCCGGGGAAGGCAATCGGTGTATTAGTTGCGTCCGTGTCGAATTTATCTTCGCTTAAGCTCCCGCTTAGCGAATCCCATCTTACCCCATTCTTTCTTTCCTTAGTCCTTCTTATCTTTTTCCTTCATCTTCTTCAACTTCTTTCTTTCTAATTTTGTTCTATCTTCACGATGGCCAATAAGACCATTCGTGAGTTTTCTGCTCCTTCTGCCGCTTGTTGACACCTCGGGTGGCACGCAAAAGAAACCGCAAGCGCATGGCTGTCAGTTGTAGCTTTTCACTTCAGAGTATTCCAGGGTATCGAATCCACGAGGAACGCGAAGTGATTTTGAGAAAACTAGGGGGGTAAGGATATCTAGGATAGATGAAGGGAACGGGCACTATCTACTGGGGTAGATCCTAGTTCTATTAGACTTCTAGTGATTTAAGTTCTTTACTAGTGTAGTGTGGGCGTACTAGCCTTTACCACTGACTTAGGTTGAACACTAGCACAACGAGCCCTACTGTTAAACTAACCACTACGAGGTGGAATTCATGGCGCACAGGGCTATCACCACCTGCTTGCTACCACAGCTATCCGGGGGCCTAGCCGTATTCACTAGCAATATATAGCCTAAGTACCACACTTAATCTATATACTACTACTACTAGCCCTGTACTAGAACTAGAGCACTTGAAACTAATATCAAGCAATGAAACAAACACACAAGTAATGAAAGTAAATACTTGAAGATAAAATAGATACTAAGTTACCAAAGTTGAAGTGCAGAGCAGAGAGAAGCAGAGGTCTCCGACAACTCCGGAACTCTCCAGACTTCTACTCTTCTCCTCTCCAGCTCCTCTTCTAGTGAGGCACTCACACTCTCTCTAATCTCTCTAGCATAGCAAGTGTGCTAATCTAACCAAATGGTGAGGAATGGGTGTGAGGCTCCTGAATGAGAGCTCAAGGGGCCTCTTTATAGTGCTAGGAAGCTAGGGGGGTACTTATAGAGTGAGGGGGGGTCGGTTAGGGTTTAGGGGTGGCGCCCGGCACCAAACCCTGGCGCCCGCCACCTCTCTGCCGTCCAATGCAACCGCCATTCATCCAACGGTCTTCATTTGCTCTCCCAAGTCTGTTTGAGGGCCGGTTAGGGTTTAGACACGTGTCCAAAGCCCACTATCCAGGTGATACTCTTCTTAGCCCTTGGATCAAACCGTCTTAGTGTGCAATGGCCAGGATTTGAGCTTGAGGTGACTCCCACGGATCGATGACGTGGCTTGGGCCACTTTTGGCACGAGTGACCTGGCGGCCGCTAGTAATAGGTGGCGGCCGCCACCTTGCTTAGGCCCAAATGGGCTAGAGTGGCTTGGCCTTGCTCCTAGTACTCTTGTTTGGCCCAAATTCCATCATTTCCTGCATTAAGATAAGAAACTATGCACATGTGGAAATAGGTTAGTTATAAACCAAATCTTCTACCTTTTATGTTGTTTTACCTTGGTTTGGTTGAAATGTTGATGTGAAATGATGCTTTAAGCACCATCAACAAGCTCCCCCACACTAACCTCTTGCTCGTCCCGAGCAAGCATGGACTTTAAGAATTGAAACAATTTTATTGCACTAAGCATTCACACAAGATGTTCAACTACCTATACTCATGTTTAGTAACCTTTCCAAGTGGCTAATAAATCATACCTATGGCGGTTGAGAGATAGAATAGCTTGCAAATAAGAGAAACACACTTTCCTCTTTTACATACCTTGGGGTTTCAGGATATTTTCAAAAAGAAAAAACATGGTTTATTGAATCTCTCTTTAAATCTCAAGGCACTCATGGTGTATATCCTCACTTTATGGCAAAAGAAAATGCCAGAGTCTATCCTATGGTTTATGTGGAGTTTATATTGAAAGGAAGGAATGCAAGGCACTTCTATCTCTCTTTTATTGCTAAGTCAAGTTTAGGATCATGGGAGAGTATAGTCATGCACTAGCCAAGGTATAGGGTGGACTAACTCAACTCCTTTGTTCTTTTTGAAACTCTTCTCTTACCAAGGATCATGGCTATATGCATCTCTCTTTTTTTTTGAATACTTGGACACTTGTCCTTTTGAGAGCATTTGCTCTTTTTTTTGAATACTTGGACACTTGTCCTTCTTAGAGCATTTGCTCTCTCTTTTTTTTAGATACTATATAGCCATGTCCTTTGAAGGAATGAGGAAATTTATTCTATTCTTTTAGAACAAAATTTTGGAGGAGAACTACATGAGTATACTCTCAGTGTGAGAGTTGTCTCAAAAAGGCATGGTTTGCCTTGGCTTTTAGAGCATGACTAAACTCTTCTACCTAGATCAACTATTCTTGACAAAGCTCAAAGATTGATTTAGAAGGCTTTATGGGCTGTTTTCCTATACTCTAATATTTTGGCTTTGGTAGGTGGATAGGAAAGAAAGATCATGAACCATGGTAATTTTGGTTTTCAAAATAAAAACTCCCAAAGTTGTAGCAGAGTACTAATGCAATTTCAATTACTACTTCTATATCTTATCAAACAACAACCTAGGCTGATTTTCCTATCAAAATGAGTAGGCTACTACACATGAATAAAAGGTAGAATAACATGTCGTGTAAACACTCAATTCAAAAGAAATTGTTTCAACATTTTTATTTCCTAGCTGCATTTTTAGTTCAAACCGAGACATCCAGTGATCCAAATTCTACAGAATTTAAAATATAGGTTTAGGGGTTCACCGGGGGTCTTTCGGTGCAGAGTGGCCTGGCGGCCGCCATGGGCTTTGGCCCATGTGGCTTGCAAACAGCGTGGTAACTACCTTGCTAACACTAGTACAGAGACATACTATACAGGCGGTTGAAAACCCATTTTCACAGGCGTTTTCTAGCACCGCCTGCGCTGGGGGCCAGTGAAAATGGAACAACAGCACAGGCGGTTATTTGTGAACCGCCTATGGAAATCGATTTCCACAGGCAGTTCACTTAAGAAACTGCCAGTGTAAATGGTCTATTTACACTAGCGGTTGTTTAAGTGAACCGCCTGTGGAAATCGATTTCCACAGGCGGTTCACAACTAACCGCATGCGCTGTTGTAGACCAGTTTTATATATATTGTGAATTATAATTATTATATTATAAAATTAAATATATACATTAATATAGGAACATGCAATTATATTGTTAAATTAAATATATGCATATACATTAATATAGCAACATGCAATTTACATATTCATACATACACTTATATACATCAAAGTTTCGTGCTCACAAACATAGATTTGCAAGTTTGCACGTTACATATATCCAAGTTTGCACAGGTGGTCTAATAACCATTCCGAGTTAGTTTTAGCCTAGAAATCTCTGTTAGCACTCGATACTCTGGCTTCGATAATTCGCTCTCATGATCATGATACCTCCCTTCCGTTGAAATGACGTGCTTCAATAGAAAAGGCTCAGGTCCTCAACTATATGTTGTACAAAGTACGTTCGGTGATGCGCTTTGCCTTGTCTTCCTTATATTCCTGCAAAAAAAGTTTGTCAATGCCTTATATATTCCTGCATGTACATAGTTTGTCAATACTATGGTGGTCAATACTACATACACGACTATTACTTGTATTACCTTGGAAGGGTTGCTGACGTATCGACCAGTCTCTCTCATGTGCTCACACACGTAGTATCCACAGAGGACAGATCCAGGTGGTTGCTTGTGGCACTATATAATGGGAAAGTGAATATTTATACATGCAACCATGGTCCTATGTATAGTACATATATGCTTTGTATTTATAAGAGTAAATTTTCACCAACTTATCGGCCAGTCATATAAAACTTGCAATGGTTGCCGTTGAATGTTGGACTCGCACTTTCCACCTTTTATCTTATAAAACCTATATGCCCTATGATCTCGAATAGAAGAATCACTATCGTTAATTATACACCAACTCTCAAATACAAAGTAACTGCATATCTCGACTTACAGCTAACATTTTAATGAATTTGTTCATAGCTTGATGGTGGGTAATTTGTGGAGTCTAGTACCAGCACCCTTCTGTCCCTAGGATAATGAAAAGGCAGACCCAGTGGCCCTACACGAATCAAATTCATGATGCATTTGTGTATTGGAATCAAATTATGATGCATCTATGAGAACTCACACTTACCCAAGTGGTACGGGCCACTACCGATTCCCTATGTTGATACTTGAGCAATGACATTCCAATGTAGAAGGCGTACTGGGATTCATACGCCAACTTCAACTTTGCTTTTCTTGTCCCGTCCTCGTCCTCACCTTCTAAGCCAGTAACTCTATGTTGTCATCTCCGATTCTGAAAGTGTGTCGTTCTTCGCATATATCAATTGGGTTCAGATAGCCAATCCTTTCATTGGCACAATAATTGAAATCTTGCCATAATACAACTCCTGCTGATCATATAGCATTCTGCAAGGCACATGTGCAGTCAGATATTCAACATTGACGCAACTATAATGCATTTTAAACTATGTAAACTTACATACAGTGCAAACGTTGTTACGATCTGTACGTCCAGTCTCTCAAGATTCATCATCAACCAAATGTCTTCAAAGTTAATGATGCACATATTATTTTCACTTAGAAATGCCTTTTGGGGGATACACACTTGATGGGGCGATGCCAACAGAAGCGGCTCTCATATACCAGTCATGCAACCTTTTTATATTGCTTGGAATATTTAAGAGTGTCTTCCGCTTGAGTAGAGGCCTTCCCAACACAAACTTTTTAGGGATAGACTTGTAATCTTCTGCAGTTGGGACCTTGATAGTGCAAGGAATTACCTTAGGCACTGGCTTCGCTGACTTCTGAAGCTCAGACACTCAACGACTTCTCAAGTGCGTTTCTGTCCATTCTTTTTAAAATTTGGCTGTCCCAGCTATTTTCTTCTTTGGCTCGTAGGCGAAACCAACTTGGGTACCGGAATTTTCTTTTTTGGCGATGGTGGTGGCTCCTTGCTTTGTGTGCAGAGGATCTTCGGGTTGTGGGGAAGGTGGGGAATTCAATGGTGGTGTCTGTGGCAAAGGCGATGACAGTGGCGGGGATGGTGCTGACTGTGGCGGAGGAGACGACTGTGGCGGAGGTGGTGCTGACTGTGGTGGAGGTGATAACTATGGCAGAGATGGTGCTGACTGTGGCAGAGGTGATGATTGTGGCGGAGATGGTGCTGACTTTGGCGAGGTGATGATTGAGGGTCAGGAATAGACTGGTGAGGTGATGGTGGGTGGTCATGAAGAGGATCGGTACGTCCTGATGACTCCTGAGTGGGTTGCTCCATCAGCTGGACGTCCCGCCTAGGCCAAAGGATGAAATTGTTTATAGCCTGTCCGAGTTTCTCAATGTCCTCGGACCGGGGATGTCTAGAATCTCATCCTCATATCCTTGAACCACGGTCGATACTTCTACCCTGCAGTAGTCTTCAGGAATGTCAGCTCCATGGTATTTGCGTCCTAGGATTGCTTTGCCCTTTGCTATTTCCCTTGTACGATGATTGTTAATGCCATATCTTATGACCAGGGAGCACGACATGGGACCAACAATGTCGTCAACCGGATAGTGAACCTTGTTCGCCGTAGACGCAACACTGCTTGGAATGTTGGTTGCACATTGTGACACCACTGGGACTAGCTGCATCTGGGGTGCCTGAACGCTAATCTATTGATTTGAAACCGCACTCGCTAGTTTTTGCATCAACTCAGGAGGAGGATTTTCTAGCAATTTTGCCATCATCTCCGTGAACTCTTTCTTAGCCTCTTGCTCTAAATAACTTGCCATTTCTTCTTCCTTGTATCGATCACGTTTCTTATACTCACCTTGCCACTGAGGGTCGAATCCATCCTTCCATCCCTCTTTGGATGAGATGCCCCGAACACGGCCAGGATGCTCAGGGTTACCGAGGCCCGCAGTAGGGATGTCCCTCTCCCTTCGTGGCTTGAATTTCCCTTCCTGCGTCTTGGCCGCCACTGCAAAGATGCTCTTTGTTGCTTCTTCAAACATTGGGTGGTCAAAGGACACACCGCTCTCAGTTTCCTTTGGTTTTCCGAGCAAGAATCCAATTTGCCGACCTTTCACCAACTTGCTCGGACAGCGCTGGCAACCCTGCTGCTTTCTTCGTAGCCTCTTCTTGCCTCCATTTGGGAACCTGACGCTGGTAACCACCTGTGCCTAGACGGTGGTGGTACTTGTTCTTCTTAGCGAGAGCAGAGTTGGCTTCGCTGATAGTTAAGAACTCTGGCTCTCTCCTCTGCTCTAAAAAGACCGCCCACTGTCCTTTAGTAATCTTGTATCTGCTTGTAGGGTCCAACCCTCTCTTTGCAAACTTGGTATTCATCTCCGACCTCCAGTTTGGAAACTGATTGCACACTGCTTCATTGTGTATTCCTTTATCAGTGCCTCTGGTGTGTTTTGAGGAAACAGGAACCTCGACTTGATTTTATCCTAAATTTTGTCTTGTCATCATCTGACACACTGGACCACTGTCGAATAGTGATGTCAAGAATGTCCCTAACACAGAAACCAATGGTGTTCCGGTACTTAGGTAGGCCTCCTCAGGAGCTAGGGGTTGTCCGATCGGGCTAACATCTGAGATGGCATATACGTCGTCTGGAAACTTGTTTAATCCTCTCTCGCCTCGTTTCAAATTGCTCCGCTTTCTTTTCCTTGATCTCTTAGTGCTTGTCGTCGTGGTCGGTTCTGGTGCATCTTCGGCTTGTGCCACTTCGTGTTGCCAAATCAGTTCTTGCATTTGAGACATTGCCTCCTGAGTATAGACATTGTGAATCGTATAGATGGGTTTATATATATAGACATTATGGATCGAAATCATGTAATTACATACAAACATTATAGATCCAAATCATGTATAATTGACAAGGATTACCTCATCGGCTTGTGGATTATAATCAGGGTCACGTTGCAATTCACGACGAGCCTTCCTCACTTCGGGAGGCTCCATGTCATCGCTAACACTTTCATATTCCAGAGTTTCGTCCCCTGTGGCTTCACCCATTTCGTGGGTCCCTTCTACCTTCTCCGTGGGGTCGGACGACCCCAGGACTTTGCTTGTTTGGTGGGTCACTTCTTTCGTCATGGGGTCGGACTCTGGGGCTTGTTCCGTATGTTCAGATCCTGGGGCTTGGTCCTTGCGCGGAGAACTCATCGCGACAAACTGACATAAATATATAATAATATCACAAGGAGATTTATAAAAGAAAAAAGAAAAAAACATGGTATTTCTAGAATTATTGTGACACACCCTGAAAATCGCTTTTGAGAAAAATAGAATTTAATATGACTTTGTTTATTTTTTGGAGAATTAATAAATTAAGTTGGGGCTAGAAACACTTTGTTGCATTCATGCTGGAGCATATTATTTTTGTTGAGTGTAGGGCTAGAGTTGTGTGGTTTGAATTCAAACTTGTTTTGAATTTGAACAAAAACCCTTTTGAAATAAAAAGAAAAGGCTTTTCTTTTTCCTAACCCCTCCCCTCACCCTTTCAGCCCAGCCGGTGATGCGGCCCAACCCACTCCCCTTCTCCCGTGCTTCCCCGCTTGGGCCTCGGCCTGCCCCCGGCCCGCTCCGCTCCTGCCTCCTCCTCCCCTTCCCACGCGCGCGCAGTCCCGGCTCGTGGCCCGTTCGCCCCCGCTCTCCTCCCCCTCTCTCCCCGCGCGCCTCGCGCCCCATTCCCCGCGTGGCCCGTCCGCTCAGCTGCGCCCGCTCCCACTGACGAGCCAGCCCCGCTCGTCAGCCCACTCCCCCTTCTCCCTCTCTCCCTCCTCTACTTCACGCGCGCACCGCGCGCGGCCGCCGCGCGCCCGCCACCGTGCACCGTGCCGCGCGCCGCTGTGCACCGTGCAACGCCCGCGGCCGAGCCTCCTCGTCCACCATGTCGCGCGCCCGCGGCCACCGTCCACCGGACGGACGGAGCCGGCGGTGGCGCGCGCGAGCCACGGCATTCCCGCCGCCGCCCGCCGCCGCCGCCACCAAATGCGCGGAGAGAGAGAGAGGCGGGAAGAGGAGGAGGAGGAGGAGAGGACTCACAACAGCGATGACAATGGCGAGCGCAGAGGAGAGGGGACGGTGGCGCGACGATGAGGCGGTGGCGGAAAAATTTTGCAGCCTGACGACGTCTCTTTGAAAAGAACTGGCGCCAGGACTTAGAAAATTTTCGGGGTGACGAGTTGACCTATATAGGGAGCCCATTTCTACAGGCGGTCGTCAATACCAACCGCCTGTAGAAATGGTTTCTACAGGCGGTTGGTCTTGACCACCGCCTGTATAAATAGATTATCTACAGGCGGTGGTCAATACCAACCGCCTGTAGAAATCTATTTCTACAGGCGGTTGGTATTGACCACCGCCTGTATTAACTAATTTCCAATTTTTTTAAAATGAATTTGTAGATGAAATATAGAAGACTTAATGACCTCTAGTGAGGAACTATTGAATACCAAAGTTGTAGGTAACAACATAGTGCACATCTTTTGTATAGGACATCCCTTCATTCATTACCTTCTTGATGTTCGGAGTTTTGAAATTCAAATTTTGAGAGATTTTGTGCGTCTTAGGGATTTAAAAATGGCTCTGATGAGAAAGTTTTGAATACCAAAGTTGAAGGGAACACCATGATCTACAACTTTTGTTTTGGTCGATACTTCATTTGACACTGTTGTACCACACGTTGTCCACATCACTCCTCCAATCTTCCGTAAACTCACTCAAACTCTCTAAGAGATGTGACCACTTTGTGAAGCATCTATGTTGTAACTTTGTTCAAATAATTTCATTCTTTTTCCTGGAGTTTAGTTGGCCAATAGATGCCACCATACCAAAATTGAGGATTTTTTGAAAACCTAGTGAATTACTGAATTTTTTTTAAGTTATACGAATTTAATAGCCCGACAACTCGCAGATGAAATATGGCACACTTAATGACCTCTAGTGAGGAACTGTTGAATACCAAAGTTGTAGGTAACAACATAGTGCACATCTTTTGTATAGGACATCTCTTCATTTATTACATTCTTGATGTTCGGAGTTTTGAAATTCAAATTTTGAGAGAGTTTTGTGCGTCTTAGGGATTTAAAAATGGCTCTGATGAGAAAGTTTTGAATACCAAAGTTGAAGGGAACACCATGATCTACAACTTTTGTTTTGGTCGATACTTCATTTGACATAGTTGTACCACACGTTGTCCACATCTACTCCAATCTTCCGTAAAACTCACTTAAAAGTGGCTCTAATGTGGCATAAAGATTACATAAATGGATTACAAGTCAAATAACAAAAATAATCTAGGCAGCCACTATTCTTCCTTCTCCATCATGTCGCACCCAGGGCAATGATTTCTGTGGGATGCTTCACTCAACATTCCTTATCCTTACTGGATGGTCGTCTACAAAGAGAGACAAATCGCTGAACTCGTTAAATTCATCCGGGTCAGATACACCATCAACTCCTATAGCTTGTTGCTTTCTAGGAAAACTAAATGCCTTGGCTTGTCAGTACTTTTCTTCTCATTACGAGAAAGGATTTGTTCGGCATAGAAGACTTGTGCCGCACGGTTAGCCATTATCCACGGATCATCTTTGTAGCCAACCTTACTTAGATCAAGAACTCTGACCCCATAGTTGTCCACTGTAACATGTTTGTCTTCAACCCATTGACATCGAAACACAAGAATCTGAAATGAACCACAGTCAAGTTCCCATATGTCCTCAACGAAGCCAAAGTATGTAGTCTCATTACCCAGTTTCAGAGTCTAAGGCCTCACATCGAACACCACTATTCTGTGCCATGCTCTTGTTGTCCTTGGACTTCGTACAGAACGTGAAACCACTAATGTCATAAGTTTGCCATGTCGTGACTTGGCGTGATGGTCCAGATGCCAACACCTTGATGGTGCGGTCCTCGGTTGTTTCCCCATCTGGTATGTCATGCTCCCGAAGCCATGAGGTGAACTTTTTTTTGTGTTCCTTCGTTAACCAATCATCCGTGCACCCATGATTATGTTCGTGAAGCTCATTAATGTGTTTCTCGATCCAAGGCTCCATTATCGAGAGCTGATGTAGGATGTTGTGATGTGCCTCGAGAATGTATTGTAATCAAGAGGGACGATTGTTTTCTTTCCCATCCTCCCTCTTCCATTCAGCATGCCCTCATGTCTTGATGGAGGTAAACCTATTGCAACCTGGTCTTTTAGGACCTTGTTGCAGAAAGGACCTCCGGACTCAATTGCCTCTTCGGTTAAGTACCCCTCTACCATGGATGCCTCAGGACGAGCACGAGTTGATACATAGCCATTTAGTATTGACATGAAACGCTCATATGTCCACATCTCATGGAATTACATGGGACCCAGAGCCTCTATTTGTGGAACCAAGTGGACCACAAGGTGAACCATAATATCAAAGACTGCTGGGGGGAAACACATCTCAAACTGTGACACTGTCTCCACTGCGAATTCCTTAAGGGACGCCAACTCATCACGGTGAATCACTTTTTGTGAGATCCTGTTGAAGAAGTAGCACAACCGTGTGACAGCAACCTTGATCCACACTGGATTTATAGCCCTGATGGCAATAGGGAGGAAAGTAGTCAGCATGACATGACAATCATGTGAGTTGTAGTTGGTGAGTGTAAGGTCTTTCATTGACACAATACTTCGTATGCTAGAGCAGAACCTAGATGGGACTTTTAAATGCTTGAACCATGCACACATCGCATGTTTTTCTTCATTGTTGAGGTTGTAGCTTGCTGCCGGGATGTGGTACTTCCCATTTTCTTGAAGCACAGGGTGAAGTTCATTTTTTATGTCTAACTGTACCATGTCCATGCGTGATTTCAGTCCTTCCTTTGTCTTCCCCTTCATGTCTAGTAAGGTTCCAATTAGGCTTTCAAACACATTCTTCTGGACATGCATACCATCGATTGCATGACGAACGTCTAACTCTGGCCAGTATGACAGATACTCAAAGAAAATAGACTTTTTCTTGAATGTAGCCCCTAGAGTTGGTTTGACATCCTTCTTGGTTTTCCGTCTATTGTCTTCTTCCCAAAAACAAAATTGAGTTTGCTGACTAGGTTGAAAACTCTTTTGCCTTTACTGTTACCTGATGGAGCAGTAGAATGTAGTTCAACATTATTGTCGAAATACTTATCCATCTTTTCTGGCGGTACCTTTGTCCTTTTGATAAGAAGCGTCTGTGTCTCATGTACACTATCTTCTTAGATGCATTAAGGGACACATAAGCGGTTTCATCTATCTACGCATACCACACAACCAACTTTTCCCTTGAACTGGCCTGATAATGTGAAGAGAGCAGGGTAATCGTTGATCGTAACAAAGATAATTGCTCTCAGTGTGAATGATTCTTTGTGGTACTCGTCGAACATTTTAACACCTGTTTCCCACAATATCTTCATGTCCTCCATTAAGGGCTCCAAGAAAACATCCATGTCAACTCCAGGCTGTGTAGGTCCAGAGATAAGGATGGTTAGCAAAAGGTACTTTCGCTTCTGCATCAACCATGGAGGAAGGTTGTAGATGGTGAGGATCACCGGCCATGTGTTGTGCTTGCTGCTCCTCTCAGCAAATGGATTCATTCCATCAGTACTCAATGCGAACCTAACATTTCTTGGTTCCTTTGGAAAGTCCATGTGGTTTTCATTGAAATCTTTCCACTGCTGCCCATCGGCTGGGTGCCGAAGCTTCCCATCGTCTTTGTGGTCATCGCAAGCATGCCAGCTCATAAGTTTGGCATCCTCTGGGTTAGCGAACAAACAACTCAATCGATCGACCATAGGTAGGTACCACATCACCAAAGCAGGAATCTTTTTCTGCGCATAATAGTCTACTTCTTGTTTTTCTTTCCTGGTGGATTTTGAACTACTCTTTAGGGTTTTTTGTTGGGTCCTCTTTATCTTGGTTTCTTTACACACGAGGCAGCACACTCTTCCTCTCTGTAGTCTTTATTCGTCTTGTATCTACTTGCACCACATTTGGACAACTATCCAAATCCTTATAATCAGCACCTCGATACAGGATACAATGATTTCTGCACGCATGGATCTTCTCAACACACCATCGTCAGTGGACTGATTAGCTTCTTGGCATAGTATGTGTTAGCAGGCACTTTGTTCTCCTTAGGAAGCATGTCTGCAATAATACTCAAGAACGCATCGAAGCCAACATCAGAAAGACCATACCTAGCTTTGCACACCAACAACTTAAGCACAGACCGCAGCGTCGTGAACTCTTTGGTGCAACCCTTAGACTCATCATACAAAGGCTCTTCTGCTGCCTTCATCAATGTCTTCATACCTTTCATGAAGAACATTGATGGATCGTCCACATGACGACGCAACATTGCCTCTAGAAATTCTGCATCTTCCGCAGCCATATTATTTGGTAGCACATTAGTTCTGACATCTTCATTTCCTCCTGCGAAACCATGATCTCCAACATTTGGCACAACATGTTCGACGTCAGGTTGTTGTGTCTCCTGTACCAACTGAAACCCACCATCAACCATATCTTCACCATCGACGTCGATGTTCGCAGGGTTTCCAGTTGTATAAGGCGCGGAGCTACCCTCTCCATGCTTTGTCCAAATCAAGTAATCATTCATAAATCCTCGGCGGACCAGATGAGAAAGGATTTATTGAGTGTTATCAAATACAACAACATTTCTGCAGTCCATGCACGGACAATGTATGTGCGTCTTCTTTGTTCTCCAAGCATGATTCTTAGCGGCATCAATAAACCTATGGACCTCGGGTATGTATAATAGATCTAGTCTTGATAACTCATACATCCAGAATGACCTCTCCATCATTACATGTAAAAAACAATAAATTGATTGAAATCAATGTAAAAAAGGTAACCATATCTAGAGATTATATATTTGCTAGGTGAAACCCTAGATCTAAAAAGTGAATCATCAAATTGAGCAAGAATGAGCAAATTGAGGCAAGAGGGACACAAACTAACCTTTCTTGTTAATCTCCTTCCAAGAAATGAAGATCAAAACCTCTCCCCTTGTATTTTGTAAAATCTGGACCTCCAAAATCTCCTCCAATGGAAGTTGGCGCCGAGAAACAGTGCTGCTCGGGGAGGAAGAGGGGTTATTTATACCAGAGATAGCATAGGGGGTTAGCTAGGAATTATTATTAGCTAGTGTTTATAGTTTACTGGGGTTTAAATAAAAAAAAACTAAGTACCATAATTTAAAATACCTAAGTAAAAAACATAGTGAAAAAAACAATTGAGAAATAAACAACATAATAAAAAACCTAAATATTATATAAAAAACTACATTTCCCTCTCTACATAAATACTCAAGAACACACCATTATACATGCAAACAAGAAAAGATATCATGCATAAACAAAATTAAAAAGTAAACATGAAGCAGTATAGATGAGAGACATTATTTAAACATCTTAAGCAAGCTCACTCATTAACCTAGGTATTCTTCTCTCTCAGTCATGGGTGAAACCCTAGATCTAAAAAGTGAATCATCAAATTGAGCAAGAATGAGCAAATTGAGGCAAGAGGGACACAAACTAACCAAAAAACAATTGAGAAATAAACAACATAATAAAAAAACATAAATATTATATAAAAACCTACATTTTCCTCTCTACATAAATACTCAAGTAAACACCATTATACATGGAAACAAGGAAAGATATCATGCATAAACAAAATTTAAAAGTAAATACGAAGCAGTATAGATGAGAGACATTATTTAACCATCTTAAGCAAGCTCACTCATTAACCTAGGTATTCTTCTCTCTCACTCATGGGTGAAACCCTAGATCTAAAAACTGAATCATCAAATTGAGCAAGAATGAGCAAATTGAGGCAAGAGGGACACAAACTAACCTTTCTTGTTAATCTCCTTCCAAGAAATGAAGATCAAAACCTCTCCCCTTGTATTTTGAAAAATCTGGACCTCCAAAATCGCCTCCAATGGAAGGTGGCGGCGAGAAACAGTGCTGCTCGGGGAGGAAGAGGGGGTATTTATACCAGAGACACACATGCGGCTGTCTTAACCCAACCGCCAGTGAAAATGGTGGTATTTACACAGGCGGGTTGGCTAAGCCAACCGCCAGTGGAAATGCATTTACACTGGCGGTTGGCTTAGCTAACCGCCTGTATAAATGGTCCATTTACACTGGCGGTTGGGTTAGGCCAACCGCCAGTGTAAATGCATTTCCACTGGCGGTTGTTAACTGTTCACGGCCCCCTTTTATATCACAGGCGCGTGATAACTAGAACCGCCTGTGCTATGATTAGGGGGCGCCAGCTATGAGCAGTATTCTACTAGTGTAAGTTCAGGTTACAGTTTTGAACATTCTATCACGTTTTAAAGAGGTGTTTAGAGAGGGGATTTCCCCCACACTAGGAGTTTTGGTACTTTTTATTTGAACAAACTTGATGAAGGAAAAAAAGGAGGGTGTCTTTTTATTCATTATATAAAAATTGAAAATTAAACACCTAAAATTTAAATCAAGCAAAATTAAATTTAAACTAAATCAAACTAAAAATCTAACTAGACACCCTAAATCTAATCTAATCTAATCTAATCTAGTGAAGGAGCCTCGTAGAGATCTTCGAAGCCCGTCTCTTTGAAGAGACGCTTGATCTTCGAGGTGCAGCCCTTGCGGAGGATGGTGAACCGATCCTTCATATCCATTCGCCAGAGGGCTATCTCTGCGACTTGATCCTCCAAGGCGCTCTTCTCCTTGCACAGCTTCTTCACCTCGGCGGCGAGTTTTTCGAGGGTTAACCCCTCCTCACCGCCACTGTGCTCCATCTCACCGGAGACTCCTACCGGCGATGGGTTGAGACGGCGGCGCACGGATGGCTCGAAGAGCGACCCATTGGAATCATGAGTGCTCGCGTCACTGTCACGCAGCCTCTTCTCATAATGCCCATCGGGCATCCTCACGCCATACACCTCTAGTTTAGCCCTCTTAGGATTGGGGCTGTAGCTCCGGGTGCGGCTATCCGAGCCAAAGCTGACCCGGGATTTCACCCTTGATGGAGTGGGCGTCTCATCGCCCCTGGTTTTGACGGCCGGAGACTTCCCCGTACCCTCCGGTGGTGTCCCCTCGACATAAGTGCCGTCAGGCAGCACCATTGCTAAAGGGGGTACGTCAAGCACCTGCATGTCTGAAGGACCGAGAAAGCACTAGCAAGGCGACCAGAGGGGGGGTGAATGGGAGCTCAAAAATTTCCTTCAGAAACTTTGGCCAAATGTCCCAAAATCAACCCCAAGAAACGGCGACTGAAACCGTGATGCTCACGACCCTTGGAAGAGGGTGGATGATCCCTAGGATCACAGCGGAGCACCACCAAGAAGAAGCAAACCAAACTCCAAAAGTTCCGGCTCGAACACAACCCCAAAAACCAAGTCCCGGACGTAGATAGACGGCTACGTCGAGAATCTCCTAAATACCTATGCTAACAAGTAGCAAAGATACCTAGAGAGGTTCCTTGGTCAACTACAGGGCCAAACGAGATGTCCGGAAACCAAGCGAACAAGCCGGAGAGCAAACGCACTAACCGGAAGACTCAGGCGATTCCCGGACTGTCCGGACCCCCAGTCCCGGACTGTCCGCGGCAGGGGCGGACTGTCCGCCAAGCTGTCCCGGACTGTCCGCAGGCAGAAAAACCAAAACCGCAAGGTTGCTGAACCCTTGCTGGACGAGTCCCGGACTGTCCGCCAATCACAACGGCGGACTGTCCGCCGGTCAATGAACAGTGACCCGGCCGAGGAACTCAGCCACTGAACAGGCTGCTCCCCCGACGCCCGGACTGTCCGTCGATCAAGACCGCGGACTGTCCGCGACCTTGCAGAGAGGGCGATTTTGATCGCCTTCTCTTCAAATCTCTCCAAATCCGATCCAACTAAAATCCCAAGTTCCCAAACTTGGAGAAGATGATCACAGGGTAGTTAGGAGACTATCACCAAGAAATCATCCGCTCAAATCAACCAAATCACCGGGAAATCAAAAGGGAAGGTGGATGAACGGAAAAAGCGCCACGAAAACGAAATCGTCCTGATCTATTCGATCATGAGGTGTTAGATGAATTCCTTTGGTCGAAATGACCTCCTCAATGATACGAACAAAATGATTCAAACGGATTTCGCAAAGACGCACTAGAGAGGGAGATCGAGTGATGGGAAAATCGCGAAGAAACGAAGAACGCGAAGAACACGAATCAAAACGCGAATCAAGTCATCGATTGCGGATACATGGGTGTATGCCGAGTCTCTGAGTGATGAGTGATTGTCAACGGGTTTGATCGCAGGGTCTTTGGCTTGTGTTGTGCAGGTGCCGAGCACGGAGACAGTGATCGAGGGCAAGGTGAAGGTCAAGTTGAGACAGGTCGTGACGGACCGGGTGCGGTGAAGGATGGGCGTGCCGTGTGGCGGACATGCCATGCCGATGAACCGAGCGGTCAAGGGCGGAAGTGAGGCTTGGACTAAGGGACCAGAGTGCCTGAGGATCAGCTGTGGTGGCTGGCAGCCTGGGACAGCGACAAGTGAAGGCTTGCGGGGCACGGTGTTGCTCGGGTCGAGGACCTGGGGACACATGTCGGTGGACGGGGTGCACGGGCGGTGCATCCCCTCTACAGCTCCGGTTTGGTGGTTGAGCCACAGAAAAACCACTGGGTGGACGGTTTCCAGGTTTGGGCCTCAAAACCTGGGTGCTGAGGGTTTCCGAGTTTGGCCACAAACTCGGGCTGAGGACGGTTTCCAGGTTTGGGCCTCAAAACTGGGCGCTGCGGGTTACTGAGTTTGGGCCACAAAACTCAGGTGTTGGACTTGGAGGATGGTTTCCCGGTTTTGGGCCTCAAAACCGGGGGATAGCTGGAAAGGCTGGTTTCCCGGTTTGGGCCACAAAACCGGGGGTGCAGAGCGAGGGCGGCACGTGGCGGCGATCTGGAGGTTGCGTCGAGGCAACGCTTCGAGTCGAGCGAGCGTGGCCGTCGGATACACCTACCACCGAGTTGGTCCAGAATAACCCTAGGTTTAGCTGGTTCGCTCTGTAATTAGAATAGTGAGGGGTAGACTAGGAATTGTACTTAGACTAGAATTAGGATAAGTAGTCGGGGAGACACCCTCCTCCCCTTATCTCAGTTAGTCATCTCAGTCATTTTGCTCTTTCGCACTTACGGTTTCCTGCTTTCCCATCCCCTACTGTAGCTAGCTGAGATCCGCAGAGAGACTTGCCTCTGTGTACTGTTGATTTGAGGAAGTGAGGCCGTATCCTCACCGTTGCAGTGCAGATCGATGACTTGATTCGCGTTTTGATTCGTGTTCTTCGCGTTCTTCGTTTCCTCGCGATTTTCCCGTCACTCGATCTCCCTCTCTATTGCGTCTTTGCGAAATCCGTTTGAATCATTTTGTTTGTATCATTGAGGAGGTCATTTCGACCAAAGGAATTCATCTAACTCCTCATGATCGAATAGATCGGGACGATTTCGTTTTTGTGTGCTTTTTTTTCCGTTCATCCACCTTCCCTTTTGATTTCCCGGTAATTTGGTTGTTTTGGGCGGATGATTTCTTGGGGATAGTCTCCTAACTACCCCGTGATCATCTTCTCCAAGTTTGGGAACTTGGGATTTGGAGTTGGATCGGATTTGAGAGGATTTGGGAGAGAGGCGATCCAAATCGCCCTCCCTGTTCATCCGCGGACAGTCCGCCACTGGACCCGCGGACTGTCCGGGGGTCGGGCTCCGACCGAGCAGTGGTCACGCAGCCTTGACTATTTTTGCCTTGGGTCACCGGCGGACAGTCCGCCGTGCTAAAGCGCGGACAGTCCGGGACCGAGCAGAGGGACTCCAGCAACTGTGCGGTTTTTCACTTTTAACCGGCGGACAGTCCGCCACCAGAGCGTGGACAGTCCGGTCTTGGGCGGACAGTCCGGGACTCCAGGTCCGGACAGTCCGGGATCCTGCTGATTGCTCCGGTTTAGTGCATTTGCTCTCCCGGCTTGTTCGCTTGGTTTCCGGACTTCTCGTTTGGCCCTGTAGTTGACCAAGGAACCTCTCTAGGTATCTTTGCTGCTACTTGTTAGCATAGGTATTTAGGAGTTTTCTCGACGTAGCCATCTATCTACGTCCGGGACTTGGTTTTTGGGGTTGTGTTCGAGCCGGAACTTTTGGAGTTTGGTTTGCTTCTTCTTGGTGGTGCTCCGCTGTGATCTTAGGGATCATCCACCCTCTTCCAAGGGTCGTGAGCATCACGGTTTTCGTTTGCCGTTTCTCGGGGTTGATTTTGGGACATTTGGCCAAAGTTTCTGAAGGAAATTTTTGAGCTCTCATTCACCCCCCCTCTGGTCGCCTTGCTAGTGCTTTCTCGGTCCTTCAATTAGTATCGGAGCAGGTTAAGGATCTTCCACCTTAGCCGGTTCCAGATCCACAGAAGGCAACATGGATCGCGGCGTGGGCAAACCGCCGTTCTTTGATGGGACGAACTATGCGTATTGGAAGATACGCATGTTGGCCTATCTCCAGAGCATGGGCTCTTCTGTTTGGGAGATTTGCAACAGGGACGATTACGTTGTCTTGGCTGCTCGTGTCACTCAGCTCCAGATCGATGAGCACGAGGCCAATAGCCGGGCACGTAACGCCTCGTTCTCCTGTTTGAGCATGGGTGAGTTTGATCGTGTTTCTCACCTCTCTACGGCTCGGGAGATTTGGGCCACCCTCATGCGCTTTCATGAGGGCACCTCTCAAGTCAAAACCCGACTCTACGAGTCGTTCAAGAGAGAGTATGAGAATTTTCGACATCAGCCTGGCAAGAGCATAGAGAGTTTATTCGCTCGCTTTCAGGTGATTGTCAATAGGATGAGGGCTAACAAGGAGCAGTTGCCTTTCGATGATCATGAGAGAGCTTTGAAGCTTTTGCACACTCTTGATCGGTCGGTGTGGGATTCCAAGGTTCAGGCGATCATCGAATCACCTAACTAGGAGACCCTCACGTGCGACGAGCTCTTCAGTAAGCTCAAGTCCAGTGAGATTGATGCCATGGCGAGGGCTTCTTATGAGAATCCTTCCGGCCCCACTATGGCTTTGGTTTCTGGTTCTTCCGCTAACCCCTCTGCTGGCTTTGCGCTTTCTCTCTCTTTTCTGTCAGGATCAGAGTCTTTGGAGACTCTTTGCTTAGGTGGAGTTGGAGAAGGAGAGAGGAGTTTGGCTTTGTTGCCAACAACGGATACGTGTTACAACAAACCGCAGAAACCGTCGCCGCGGAGGAGGACGCTCAGGACCTATGAGTACGGTGATCCCGATCACTTCATCGCCAATTGCCCCAAGAAGAACAAGCATTCGGGGAAGGGCGATCATGGCCACAAGTATGACTCCAAGCGCAAGGAGAAGCACGTCCCCCCAAGGCGCAGAAGAGGGGGCGGCTTCGACAAAGAGTACATCAAGAAGAAGTACTTGGGAAGGCCCAGGCTGAGCAGCGTGCGTTCTTCGCCACGCTCAGCGACGTCGACGGCTCGGATGCGACTCCGCTTGCTCAAGCGATGACGAGTCCGAGAAGAAGAAGAGGATCGAGGACAAGCTGAACGGTCTCTGCTTCTTTGCCGACGATTACGGCTTCTGCACCATGGCGCTTGGTGATGAGGTCGGAGGCGAGCTGGAGCACACCCCTCGGAACGACGACGACGACGACGCACCTCTCAGGTATCTCTCACCTATGACGACCTTTCCGCTGAGGTTGAGAAACTTACTGCTGCCCTCCTTAGCCAAGATAAACTGCTTAGGCGTGCTGCTAGAGAGCGCAAGGAGTTTAGGCAGAAGTGGGAGGACACGGTGAAGGAGCTTGAGTTCGCTCGGTCCACCGTGGTTGTGTCGGAGGAGAGTGATTGTGAGTCGTGCACCAAGCACATGACTGATCTTCTCACTTTGAGGAGCAAGTATGCTGCTTTGGTTGGAGAGGTGGATGAGCTCAGTGCTAGGCCGCAGCTATTGGGTGCATGCAAGACTTGTCCTGTTTTGCAATCCGAGTTGGCAGAGAAGAATGCCAAGATTGAGTCTTTAGAGAAGGCCAACTTGGTTAGCACTTGTGTCACGAGGTGTGCTTTGTGTGAGGGCTTGGAGAAGGAGATTGCGAATGTCAAGCATGGCAAGATGCAAACCGAGGAGGAAACACATACCTTCGGACCATCTTGTCAGGGGTCTCCTGTAGTGAGCCGCAACTCGGGATGATGATCTCCCACAATTCAAGCGGCTGCTGGAGGTCCTGGTGTAGGTTTTGCTCCAGGTGTTGATCTTTCTGCTTTTGGGAAGATTGGAGAGTCGAGTGGTCTGAACCCGAGTGAGAAGCCAATTCCACCACTACTCCCAAACTTACCAAGCTTCCACCCAAGGAGCCACCTAAGCCTACCACCAAGGATGGGGTGTTTGAGGAACCCCCGAGAGCTCCGCCCAAGAACCAAGTGTGGGCACCCAAGCCAAACCCCTCAAGAAGAAGCTTGACACAATGCCACCCATTCAGGAGGAGTGCTTGCCACATAAGGGCAAAGTGATCCACACCCACAGCCATGAGTACCAACAACCCCCTTTGCGTGCGGTGAGGTATCATTGTGATTTCTGTGGGAGAGATGGCCTTGAGCGAGTTCTGTTTTCGGCGCAAGAGAGAGGCGCGTCGTGCTCGGGAGATGGACAACCCGGACATGTACCACCCTTTCCATGGTGTGCATGTGCCGAATGTCCAGAGGAGAGCTGCTAGGCCCGGAGGTCAAGTTCCCAGGCCTAGGGTGGAGAGCTCCGAGGAGAGAGGCTAGGCCTAGAGGTCCTGAACCTCAAGCTCCTAGCGTAGGCCTCGTAGAGAGCGTGCCCGACGGGGTCCTGCTTTTGCAGGCTACGGACCCCGTGGCGGAGGTTTGTTGAGCGCTTTCCCCCCGCGTTTGGAGTATCGCGGTGAGCGCTTCTTCCCCAGCGGACCACGTTTTTCCTGTGCGTGGTGATCGCTATCCTCGTAGACAGTCTAGGAATGGTTTTTACACTGACCGTTCTTTTGAGCAGCCGGCCCAACACTGGTATTCTTCCTACTTCACTAACCCCAGTGTTGGATCGTATGCTCACCCTATGTCTTTTTATTGATGTAGGTAAGACGGTTGGAGGACATTTGGTTGGTGGATTCCGGTTGTTCGAGGCACATGACCGGAAACGCCAAGTGGTTCTCCAGCCTTAGCCCTGTTGCCGGAAAGGAGTACATAACCTTCGGCGATAATAGCAAAGGTAAGGTATTGTCTCGCGGGTCTGTGCGAGTTAATGAGCACTTTGTGTTGCGCGATGTTGCTCTTGTTTCTAACTTGCATTTTAACCTTCTTTCTGTTTCGCAACTTTTTGATGACGACTATGAGATTCGTTTTAAACCGAATCTCAGTCGTATTTTGGATCCTCAGGGCAATCTTGTGTGTTTGATTTCGCCTTTGGAAAAGTCTTTCGTGCGAATTTCTCGGAGTCTTTTGGCACTTCTCGTTGTCTTGTGGCTGGACCTTCCTCCTCCGATCTTTGGAAGTGGCATAGGAGACTTGGACATTTGAGCTTCGACTTGCTTGCAAGGCTTAGTTCACTTGGACTAATCCGAGGATTGCCCAAGTTGCATATGGAGAAGGATCTTGTTTGCCACTCATGTAGACACGGGAAGATGGTTGCTGCTCCCCACCATCCAGTGACTCAGGGCATGACCAAGCGCCCTGGAGAGCTTTTGCACATGGACCTTGTTGGTCCGGCTCAGGTGAGCTCGGTTGGGGGGAAGTGGTATGTGCTTGTTGTTGTTGATGACTTTTCTTGATATTCATGGGTCTTCTTTTTAGCTGAGAAGACTGAGACTTTCTCCTTTGCTCGCAATCTGATTTTGCGTCTTCAGAACGAGTTCCCTTTGAACTCGATGCGAGCTATTAGGAGTGATAATGGCTCCAAATTCAAAAATTCGGATTTTGAGAAGTTTTGTAACTCTTTGGGTTTGGAGCACCAGTTTTCTTCCCCTTACACACCACCTCAAAATGGTGTTGTAGAGAGGAAGAATCGGACCCTTGTTGAGATGGCCAGGACGATGCTCGATGAGCATAGGACTCCTAGGCGTTATTGGGCCGAAGCTATGAACACTGCGTGCTATATTTCCAATCGCATTTTTCTGAGAGCGTTCTTGAAAAAGACTTCTTATGAGTTGCGTTTTGGTAGACAGCCCAAGGTGAGTTATTTTAGAGTCTTCGGTTGCCATTGTTTTATATTGAAGAAAGGCAACCTGGACAAATTTGAGTCTCGTTCTTCTGACGGTGTATTTTTGGGTTATGGCACTCACACTCGCGCATATCGTGTTCTTAACCTTGATACTAACCGAGTCATGGAGACATCAGATGTCACCTTCGACGAGACTCTCGTTTGTCCCTCTTCTCGTTTTGTGCGTGCAGGTGATCATGAGGTTGGTGAGCCTCTTTTTGATGACGAGGACGAGGGTGCTGAAGGTATGGATGATCCAGCACCCCCTCCACCTGCCGTGCCGCAAAGAGCGGCTTCTACGACGACTCACGGCCCCGACACCTCTTCCTCCTAGGGGCCGTGGGATCCGCCACCCCGAGCGGTACCATTTGTACCCGGGGAGGCACCAGCTGCAGTTGAGGGGGAGGCTACTTCAGCTCGAGAGGCGCCACGACACATTCAGCGCCAGCACCCGCCTCAGCAGATGATCGGCAGCATCGACGAACGGGTTACTCGGTCCAGGTCACAGCACATCTCTCACTTCGCTCATTCTGCTTTTGTTGCTAATTTTGAGCCCCGAGATGTTGGACATGCTTTGACGGATCCGGATTGGGTCAATGCCATGCATGAGGAGTTAGAAAACTTTGAGAGAAATCGGGTTTGGGTTCTAGTTCCTCCTCCTCCTAACTGTAATCCTATTGGGACAAAATGGGTTTTCAAAAATAAACAAGGAGAGGACGGCCACATTGTGAGGAACAAAGCGCGTCTTGTGGCCAAGGGTTACAGTCAGAAGGAGGGGATAGATTTTGAGGAGACTTTTGCTCCTGTAGCTCGTTTGGAGGCTATTAGGATACTCTTGGCTTTTGCTGCATCCAAAGGTTTTAAACTTTTTCAGATGGATGTCAAGAGTGCCTTCTTAAACGGCTACATAGAAGAAGAAGTGTATGTTGAGCAACCCCCCGGTTTTGAAAACCCCAAGTTTCCAAGCCATGTTTTTAAACTTCACAAAGCTTTATATGGTTTGAAACAAGCCCCTAGAGCCTGGTATGATAGATTGAAAACTTTTTTGCTTGCTAAGGGTTTTAAAATGGGATGTGTAGATAAAACGCTCTTTCTCCTCAAGCAAGGCAAAGACACTCTCTTGGTCCAGATTTACGTGGATGATATCATTTTCGGTGGTTCTTCTCACGCTTTGGTTGCCAAGTTTGCAGATATTATGAGCAGGGAGTTCGAGATGAGCATGATGGGCAAGCTGACATTCTTTCTCAGGTTGCAAATTAAGCAATCCCGAGAGGGGACGTTTGTGCACCAGGGCAAGTACACCAAGGACCTGTTGAAGCGGTTCGATATGGGTGAGGCCAAGCCTCTTCCAACACCCATGTCGACGATGACTGCCCTGGATGCGGATGTGGATGGAGAAGCAGTGGACCAGAAGGAGTACCGAAGCATGATCGGGTCGCTCCTCTACCTGACGGCGACACGCCCGGACATCCAGTTCGCGGTGTGTCTGTGTGCGCGCTTTCAGGCGTCGCCGCGCACCTCTCACCGTCAGGCGGTGAAGCGGATTTTCAGGTACCTTCGTTTCTCACCTGAGTTCGGGATTTGGTATTCTGCTTCCTCCACCCTCTCCCTTTGCGGTTATTCGGATGCCGATTTTGCTGGTTGCTGTATTGAGCGCAAGTCCACTTCTGGGACTTGCCAGTTTATTGGTTCTTCTCTTGTTTCATGGTCTTCCCGTAAGCAGTCTAGTGTCGCTCAGTCCACTACAGAGGCTGAATATGTTGCTGCGGCTAGCTGGTGTTCCCAGTTGCTTTGGATGATGGCCACTTTGCGTGATTTTGGTCTGAGCTTTACTCGTGTTCCTTTGCTTTGTGACAGCACGAGTGCTATTAGCGTTGCTAAGAACCCCGTGCTTCACTCGAAGACCAAACACATTGATGTGCGCTTTCATTTCTTGCGAGACCACGAGGAGAAGGGTGATATCGACCTTCGCCATGTCGATACTCATCATCAAATGGCTGATATTTTCACCAAGCCTTTAGACGAATCAACCTTTAATCGGTTGAGGGGTGAGCTTGTTGTGTGTTTCCCCTTTTAGATGGGGGAAACATTTTGGATCTTGTATAGTAGACTGACCTTCTTTCGTTTGTCTTTCTTTTCTCTTGCTTTTTAGCATACGCATTTACATTCTGAGCTTCACGTCTATAATCACTAGAATGTAACTATGCTCTATGTAGTATGCTCCGATGCTTATGTTGATGCTTGTAGCTTATGCTCTTTCTGATCACTAGTACATGTTGTGAGCTGAGCTATTTTTGAAATGGTGAATTTGCTTAATAACTTAAAATCTGAAAATGTTCACCATTGAGATATGCAACTAGCATGTGTAGGATGTGTTGAGTTCACTCGTGCTTTTCATATATGCTAGGTTGCTATGTCTCTAGTTCTGAGTCATTCACTTGCTTGGTCTGTTCATATCTTGCTTAAAATTTGAACCAAGTCTTAGTGAATTGAAAAGATCGAGATGGGACTGCTTGTCAACACATCACGGTATCGAGACAGTTTCTCATTGCACTTTGAGTTAAACTTGAGCCGTGTAGTGTATGACCGAAACCGCAACTTTAAGCTTCTGATTGCTTCGGCATAGGCTTCGCTCGGTTGAAAAGTTAGGCAATGACAAGCTTTCAACCTCTTGCAATCACATGCTAATAATTGAACTTGTGAAATTTTCACCGCTGCATCTCCGATATTAATTTGAAATCACAAGTGTATGTTTCATTCCTATGCATGATGATTGAACTTTGCTAGGGGTAGTTCACCTTGTATACATGTTTAGCACTCGTTTGGATTCCTGTCTATACATGTGTAGTGCTATTTTGATGGTGACTCCCTTTTTGGCTAAAAACTGCTCACATGCTCATATGTTCATATTTCGTATGTGTGATCAGTTTGAGCCTTTGCTATTTGAGTGCCTAGTTGAGTCATTGGAGTTCTACTGTTTAGAGCATGTTTGCACTCTTGTGAATATATGCCTGAAGCTACTAACTTGCATTTCTGACTTCATATGCATGTTGGAAGGGGGAGTTTCTTGCCTTGATGCCTTTCTTGATAAGTGCATTTTCAACTAAGGGGGAGAGTTTTTGCAAATCATATACTCCTGGATGTTCAACTAAGGGGAGTTTTCCTAGTTGCTTGCACTTGTCGAGGGGGAGTTTGCTAGTTGTGTTGAGCCTTTGCCTCTATCTTGAGGGACTAGCAAACATTTTCAGGGTTTTTCGATCGATTGGTTCTCTTTTGGTTTGGAGTCATTCCAATTGGTTCGGAGCATGTTTGGCCGAAAGGCATCGGTTTTGAGCTTTCTGTGCTAGTTGTGTTGAGCCTCTGTGCCTCTATCTTGAGGGACTAGCATTTTGCTTCGATTTTCATTCGGCTTCAATTGGTTTTGAGCTCTTTTCTCTGGAGTTTCCAATTGGTATCTGCTAGCGGTGTTGAGCCTGTTCTACCTCTTCTTGAGGGCTAGCTTTGCCTTACTTGGTTGCGTCGAGCCGTTGCCCATGTCTTTGGGGACCAAGTTGTTTTGCTCCTTCCACTTGACCTTCTTCGGCGTTGCTATGCTTTTGGGTCACTTGGTCGAGTTCTCTCTTCTTCTTCCTTCCTTCTCTTCTTTTCATTATGATTTGTGTGAGTAGTTGACAATGCACTCATCAAGGGCGAGATTGCGGATACATGGGTGTATGCCGAGTCTCTGAGTGATGAGTGATTGTCAACGGGTTTGATCGCAGGGTCTTTGGCTTATGTTGTGCAGGTGCCAAGCACGGAGACAGTGATCGAGGGCAACGTGAAGGTCAAGTTGAGACGGGTCGTGCCGACGGACCGGGTGCGGTGAAGGATGGGCGTGCCGTGCGGCGGACGTGCCATGCCGATGAACCGAGCGGTGAAGGGCGGACGTGAGGCTTGGACTGAGGGACCAGAGTGCCTGAGGATCAGCTGTGGTGGCTGGCAGCCTGGGACAGCGACAAGTGAAGGCTTGCGGGGCACGGTGTTGCTCGGGTCGAGGACCTAGGGACACATGTCGGTGGACGGGGTGCACGGGCGGTGCATCCCCTCTACAGCTCCGGTTTGGTGGTTGAGCCACAGAAAAACCACCGGGTGGACGGTTTCCAGGTTTGGGCCTCAAAACCTGGGTGCTGAGGGTTTCCGAGTTTGGCCACAAAACTCGGGCTGAGGACGGTTTCCAGGTTTGGGCCTCAAAACCTGGGCGCTGCGGGTTTCTGAGTTTGGGCCACAAAACTCAGGCGTTGGACTTGGAGGCTGGTTTCCCGGTTTGGGCCTCAAAACCGGGGGATAGCTGGAAAAGGCTGGTTTCCCGGTTTGGGCCACAAAACCGGGGGTGCAGAGCGAGGGCGGCACATGGCGGCGATCTGGAGGTTGCGTCGAGGCAACGCTTCGAGTCGAGCGGGCGTGGCCGTCGGATACACCTACCACCGAGTTGGTCCAGAATAACCCTAGGGTTTAGCTGGTTTGCTATGTAATTAGAATAGTGAGGGGTAGAGTAGGAATTGTACTTAGACTAGAATTAGGATAAGTAGTCGGGGAGACACCCTCCTCCCCTTATCTCAGTTAGTCATCTCAGTCATTTTGCTCTTTCGCACTTAGGGTTTCCTGCTCTCCCATCCCCTTCTGTAGCTAGCTGAGATCCGCAGAGAGACATGCCTTTGTGTACTGTTGATTTGAGGAAGTGAGGCTGTATCCTCACCGTTGCAGTGCAGATCGATGACTTGATTCGCGTTTTGATTCGTGTTCTTCGCGTTCTTTGTTTCCTCGCGATTTTCCCGTCACTCGATCTCCCTCTCTAGTGCGTCTTTGAGAAATTCGTTTGAATCATTTTGTTCGTATCATTGAGGACGTCATTTCGACTAAAGGAATTCATCTAACTCCTCATGATCGAATAGATCGGGACGATTTCATTTTTGTGGCGCTTTTTCCGTTCATCCACCTTCCCTTTTGATTTCCTGGTAATTTGGTTGTTTTGGGCGGATGATTTCTTGGGGATAGTCTCCTAACTACCCCGTGATCATCTTCTCCAAGTTTGGGAACTTGGGATTTGGAGTTGGATCGGATTTGAGAGGATTTGGGAGAGAGGCGATCAAAATCCCTGTTCTTCCGCGGACAGTCCGCCACTGGACCCGCGGACTGTCCGGGGGTCGGGCTCCGACCGAGCAGTGGTCGCGCAGCCTTGACTGTTTTTGCCTCGGGTCACCGGCGGACAATCCGCCGTGCTAAAGCGCGGACAGTCCGGGACCGAGCAGAGGGACTCCAGCAACTGTGCGGTTTTTCACTTTTGACCGGCGGACAGTCCGCCACCAGAGCGCGGACAGTCCGGTCTTGGGCGGACAGTCCAGGACTCCAGGTCCGGACAGTCCGGGATCCTGCTGATTGCTCTGGTTTAGTGCATTTGCTCTCCCGGCTTATTCGCTTGGTTTCTGGACTTCTCGTTTGGCCCTGTAGTTGACCAAGGAACCTCTCTAGGTATCTTTGCTACTTGTTAGCATAGGTATTTAGGAGTTTCTCAACGTAGCCGTCTATCTACGTCCGGGACTTGGTTTTTGGGGTTGTGTTCGAGCCGGAACTTTTGGAGTTTGGTTTGCTTCTTCTTGGTGGTGCTTCGCTGTGATCTTAGGGATCATCCACCCTCTTCCAAGGGTCGTGAGCATCACGGTTTTCGTTCGCCGTTTCTCGGGGTTGATTTTGGGACATTTGGCCAAAGTTTCTGAAGGAAATTTTTGAGCTCCCATTCACCCCCCCTCTGGTCGCCTTGCTAGTGCTTTCTCGGTCCTTCATCGATCTGCACTGCAACGGTGAGGATACGGCCTCACTTCCTCAAATCAATAGTACACAGAGGCAAGTCTCTCTGCGGATCTCAGCTAGCTACAGCAGGGAATGGGAGAGCAGGAAACCCTAAGTGCGAAAGAGCAAATGACTGAGATACATGGGAGGAGGGTGTCTCCCGACTACTTATCCTACTACTAGCCTAAGTCTATTTCCTACTCTACCCCTCTCTATTCTAATTACAGAGCGAACTAGCTAAACCCTAGGGTTATTCTGGACCAACTCGGTGGTAGGTGTATCCGACGGCCACGCCCGCTCGACTCAAAGCGTTGCCTCGACGCAACCTCCAGATCGCCGCCACGTGCCGCCCTCGCTCTGCACCCCCGGTTTTGTGGCCCAAACCGGGAAACCAGCCTTTTCCAGCCAACCCCCAGTTTTGAGGCCCAAACCAGGAAACCAGCCCACCAGCACCTGAGTTTTGAGGCCAAACTCAGCAAACCCTCAGAGCCCAGGTTTTGAGGCCCAAACCTGGAAACCGTCCTCAGCCCGAGTTTTGTGGCCAAACTCGGAAACCCTCAGCCCGAGTTTTGTGGCCAAACTCGGAAACCGTCCACACCCAGGTTTTGAGGCCCAAACCTGGAAACCGTCCATCCGATGGTTTTTCCCTGGCTCTACCACCAAACCGACGTTGTAGAGGGGATGCATTTCCCGTGCACCCCGTCCACCGACACGTGTCCCCGAGTCCACGACTCAGGCAACACATGACCGCACTTCTTCACTTGTCATCGTCACAGGCTGCCAGCCACCAAAGCTGATCCTCGGGCCTCTGGTCCCTTAGTCCAAGTCTCACGTCCGCCCTTCTCCACTCTTGGTCCATCGGCACGGCACGTCTCTACTTGACCTTCACCTCGCCGTCGATCACTGCATCCGTGCTCGACACCTGCACAATACAAGCCAAAGAACATGCGCATCGTACCAGTTGACAATCACTCATCACTCAGAGACCCGGCATACACCCATGTTTCCGCAATGTCGTCATCGATCAGAGACCGGATGATGGCTTTGGTGGAGGACGAGATGGATCCTTGAGGATTATAGGACACAGATTTTAATGGAGACGACATGGTTTTGGAGGAGGCTTGGCTGGACTTCGTGAGTGGATGGAGGGAGAAGAAGGAGTTCTTCTTTTAAGAAGGGGGAGAAGTGGAGGGATAAG
The DNA here is from genome assembly GCA_009763385.1 of Coix lacryma-jobi var. lacryma-jobi. Taxonomy (NCBI): domain Eukaryota; kingdom Viridiplantae; phylum Streptophyta; class Magnoliopsida; order Poales; family Poaceae; genus Coix; species Coix lacryma-jobi. The sequence goes on from CM019824.1 coordinate 97,393,202, forward strand.
CCTTAGATGAACTAACACGTCCTCATCTCCTCCTTCTTTCACTCTCCCGAGCTCGGGATTAGCTGCCACGTGGAGTGGGGCCTCTAAACCACCGCCTAGCGTGGCGGGCGCCAGGGTTTGGTGGCGGCCGCCAGTTGGGAGTGGCGGCCGCCACTCCTCCTTCGCCGGGCATCGAGCGGGAGAAGGTAAACCTCCTAAATTTCAAAGTTCTGAGGTCGAATTGGCTTGGTTGGGCCTAAAGAGGCCTTTCTCGGGGTTTTGGATGGACTAATTGCATGAAATGGACAAGGGGTAAATTGGGTCCATCCATTAATTGTCATGGGCTTGAGCTACTTCAAAGTTAATTATATCAATTTCGTTTAGCTCATTTTTATCAAAGTCATAGAATATTTTTAATCTTTGTCCATTGACTTTGAAGATTTGCCCATCGTCACTTTCTAATGTGACGGCTCCATGGGAAGAGGTTGCAACAACCTTGAAGGGTCCTTCCCATTTGCTTCGAAGTTTACCATGTCCGAAAAGTCGAACACGGGAGTTAAAGAGTAAAACTTTATCTCCTACTTCGAACTCTTTCTTTTTGATCCGTTTATCATGCCATCTCTTAGTCTTCTCTTTATAGAGCTTGGCACTATGATAGGCTTTCTCTCACCATTCTTCTAGTTCGGAAATTTGCATCTTCCTATTTTGGCCAGCTTGGTCAAGGTCCATGTTCCATTTCTTAATGGCCCAATGAGCTTTGAACTTGTTGGCACCGAAAGTGACGCACTGTGCCAATCACACAACAAGCCGGAGAAGCTAGCTTCAAACGTGGCCCGGGTGCTCAGAAGTCCGGTGCGTGCCAGTCAGTTTGTCCTGCAACTAACAAAGGAGATAAACTGTTAAACACAAAGCTGGAACATGCCGGGTATGACCAGACAGTTCCAAGATGTACGGCCCTGAAGCCACTTACGACGACATATAGCTATGAAAGCTATCTGCCAACAGATTTAAAGATCATTCGGCAGTATGAACGAAGTTACGTGAGTAACAAGTTGCCGAATACGTTTGCATGAGAATCGTACTTGCATGGTATATTAACTATGAATTGAAGTTTAACCAATCTCGATTGTACAACCGAGTTGGGGTCCATGGGGATTGAACATGCAAACCGAGCATAATTAAACTAATCTAAACCTGTGCCTGCCGCACGACACTCAACCTTGACATAGATCAAACATACTTAACGTGCATGAACCCTCACCACGTGGCAATCTAGATATGATCAAATCAGCTATTACGGATAATAGATCTGCTGCATGGAAGACTTTACAATAATGAATATGAAAGAACAAGATAGATCTATAAAAGACAGAGCCGAACCGATCAAGATCTAGATTGGGCAATAAAGTGTTACAAGTTACAACGAAATAAACGTAACAAGACATATAACACAAGGTAACTTAATGAATCTATTAGATCTTGCCAAACCTAATAGAGCCGATAATTATCTTGTTTATGCTAAGGTTACCAAGTAAGTGCCTGCCGCACGGTACTTACTCGTAATCTTATCATAAACCAAGACTTCACGATCATCGAGTAATGATCCGCCGCACGATTATTACCAACAAACGAGACTACTTGCATCATGCCTAAATCCACCGCACGATACTAGACATAATAGCAAGGTTGTCGAGACTTACGGAGGTCGACGGGTCGATGGCACCTCTCGAAGAACACGACGACACGACTTGGACTCGAAGATGGCACGGGGCCGGTTTGGTTGTATTGATTGTCTTTCTGTTTACAGTGGTTCAGGGGTTTATATTTATACCCTGGTGCTCTACGAGTCCTAGAAGGATACGATTACAACGATAAAATTAGGAAACTATCTAAAATATGATGCCTTCCGCTCTAAGCCTCCCTTAATAATCGGCACGCGCTAACAATGACGAGATCTCCTGTTGCCAACTCTTCTGACATGCCGTATTTGTCGCAAACCGACTTAGCCCGAGGTAGCCGACCGCAGTGCCATATTGCCGAACCCACTCCTCGTTTAACCAGTCGCCTCCACAACCTTGCCGAATCGATTGGATTAGCCGACCGTGCTTGCTGTCTACCGAACCCCTCAGGTGGTGATTTCTCCCGAACCTGCGCCGTGCTGGCCCACTTGTCATAGTGCGAAAACTCCGTGTTAACACATGCCCCCTCAATTTCCGAACAAAGGTATTTGTTCTGAAATTGTTCGCAAGTCCACCGCGCATTCTAGGTCAGCACCACCTCAAGCTCCGCGTCTTCCCCAAATTGCCAACAGCTCCAACCTCCATCCGAGCTCTGCAATGGCGACCCATGACGAGATTCCAGAGGTGAACTTCACTTTCTCCTTTTAATGCATTCGGTCAATTTACATTGGTATTCGGCTCATTTAGCTTCTCCCGCACACATTCTTCTTCTAGGCCCTACAGGACAAAATCCTGATTCCATGCGATGCGGATCCCGATTCTTATTTCTTGGGCCCAATGGGGAATTCCAATCCAACCAATATCATCGGTATGGAAACCAACAGAATCCCCTTCAAGTACGGAGTCATTTCATCGAACAGGTGGCGGTACACCTTCAAGAACTGGCCCCTGCCTGCTGTCACCGGTTGGAGGAACTGGTATAGAAGAATCCAGGCGAAATTCGGTCCTCACTGGGAAACCCAAGACATTTATCATGCTCTGGAACTGTCTTTGGCTGACATGCCTAAAAATGAACCATTGCTCATAGCGGCTTCTCATTTTTGGTCAGACGCTCTTAATGCTTTTGTGTTTGGCCATGGCATAATGACAATCACTTTAGTTGATGTCTTCATGATGAGTGGTCTGAACATCACTTCGACCATGAATGCTGATGAGCTATTAGAGAAAATCACCCAGAGGTCCATTAATGTCAGCGTGGGGTGGATGAAATATGTGGAAATCCACAACAAAGTATCAGGCCCGATAGTAGAGACAGAGCACAGGGCTTTTCTGAACATGTGGTTGTGCAGATTCATCTTCTGTGGGAGATCCAACGAGCCAACCCTCAATTACATTGCACTGGATGACAAATTATCCAAAGGAAAACAAATCCCTCTAGGCAAATTCCTCCTGGGATCTATATACCACATGTTGCATCAAATCTCCACTCAAATGTATCATGCCACCCATGAAAGCACAGATAGACTGCCACCAATTGATTGTGTCAATGGTCCCTGGTGGTTTGTTCAGATGTGGTTTCAGCTATACATGCATCAAATCATTACTGTGCCATTGGACAACCTCAGCTTTCCCTCCAGCAACTTTGCTGAGGGTGAAGAAGCCACAGAGAAAGCTTGCCAAACTTATGGGGAAGCAGCCACTGCTATAACCATCAACAAGAATATTGGCAATCTCTTCAAATTATTCTTCAAGGGCTTCAATCAGGTGCTCTGGTTACCCTACAGAGAGAATGACAACCTCACTTTCCCTATCAAATTCAGCTTTGATGATGGTTGCATAGATGAAATGGCCACAGGAGTTTTCAACTCATTTATCAAACCCTGCATCCTACCAGCCGAATTCAACAGGGGAAGACAAGTGAAGCACACCTATGAATTCTATCACCCTAATATAGCAGCCAGGCAATTAGGTTGTGGATAGCTCCCACTATGAACAATGCTCCACTCTACCACGTTCGTGCGTACAACCCGTTCTCCCGTTCTGTGCTTGTTGAGTGTTTGATTTATCTAGCCGATTGCACAGCACCGCGTGCACTTGGCCCTGTATTTCTGCGTTTTTTGTGCTAAAGGCGACACATGCCGTGCCGGCTGTTTTTTGCTCTAAGGGCGATAGATTCTATCGGCCATTTTTGTGCTAAGGGCGATACAACTTCGTATCGGCCGTCGGTGCCCGCAAGTTCTTGATTCCACTATGCACCGACCTCCACGCTAGGATGAAATCTCTTTAGATAACGTCCATTAATTGCCCTAGCAAACTCTTCCCCTTGGAGGGTTTTTAGAATGTACGCATTACCCGGAGCACGTTTTAGAACTCGAAAAGGCCCTTCCCAGTTAGGGGACCATTTGCCGAATATCTTATCTTTGGTACCGATCGGCAAGACAATTTTCCAAACCAAGTCTCCTTCTTCGAATCCTTTTTCTTTCACTTTCGAGTTGTAGTACTTGGCAACGCGTATCTTGTTCTTCTCAATATTTTCTAAGGCCTTGAGACGAATCAAATGCAAATCCTCTAGCTCATCCATCATTAAATCTTTATAATTCTCTTTGGCTAGATCGTTCTGCAATGTAACTCGTCTTGACCCCGATTGCAACTCCCATGGTAGCACCGCGTGATGCCCATAGACCAACTCGTATGGTGACGTCTGAGTCGACCCATGAGAAGCCATTTGGTAAGCCCACAAAGCTTCGTTGAGTACCAAGTGCCACCTTTTAGGTTTCTCTTCGATCTTCTTTTGAATGATCTTAATCATGATTTTGTTAGAAGCCTCTGCCTGTCCATTGGCCTGTGCATAATAAGGAGAGGAATTATAGAGCTTAATCCCCATCCCTTCGGCAAAGTCACAAAACTCCGAGGAAGTGAACTGAGTTCCCTGATCGGTAGTGATGGACTGAGGAATGCCGAATCGGTAAATGATATGCTCCCTGACGAAGGACACCATGTTCTCTGACGTCACCTTCTTCAATGGGATGGCTTCAACCCACTTAGTGAAATAATCCATGGCTAACAGAACAAACTTATGTCCCTTGCTAGATGGAGGGTGGACCTGGCCGATCAAATCAATGCCCCATCCTCTGAAAGGCCAAGGCTTAATGATCGGATTCATGGCCGATGACGGGGCCCTTTGCACATTGCCGAACCGCTGGCAATCCTGACAACCTCTGTAGTATTCAAAGCAATCTTCGAGCATAGTCGGCCAAAAATATCCAGTCCTCCTGATTATCCATCTCATACGGTGAGCCGACTGGTGTGCACCACATACGCCTTCGTGCACCTCATACATCGGTTTCCTAGCCCTGTCTTGGTTCAGGCACTTAAGCAAAACCCCATCTATGGATTTGTAGTACAATTGGTTGTCCAAGAGCGTAAACTTAAGAGCCTTGTACCTGAGTTTCCGGGATACTTTTCTGGATGGGTCCCTGAGGTAATCGGCAATGTTGTCTCTCCAGTCTTCAATTGCCTGATTATCACTTGGGATTACTTGATCATCTTCTGGGGTTGTTTGCTCTTCCTCGAGTGCAAAAATGTTTTGAAAAATGTTTTGATTCTCCCTATACCCGGATGCTGCCTGAGCCAACTGGTTTGCTTCTTCGTTTTGCCCCCTAGGAATATGTTTCAAAGTTGCTGATCGAAACTGTTTAAGGAGCTCTTGGCAACCTTCGAGATATTCCTGCAGCGTGTCGTTTTTGCACTCGTACTCACCTGTCAGCTGCCTGATTACCAACTCCGAGTCACCGAAGATCTCCACGGCATCTGCCTTAACGTCCACAAGCAACCGCAATCCTCGAAGCAGTGCCTCATACTCCGCTTGATTATTAGTCACCGGGTACTCGATCGGTATAGAGTATTTGAAAGGTGCCCCCTTGGGAGAAATCAACATGATCCCGACTCCACCACCTTTGCTACATGACGATCCATCAAAAAAAATGCCCAGGGGGCAATGGTTACTATGCTAGCGTTAGGATCACGATGGTGAGTGACGAAGTCAGCCATAATCTGGCCTTTAACAGCCTTTGCCGATTCAAAACGCAAATCAAATTCAGAAAGAGCTAAAACCCATTTACCGATCCTTCGACTTAAAATCGGCATTGATAACATGTGCTTGATTACATCAAACTCTGATACTACCACGCATTCGGCATTCAATAGATAGTGCCGAAACTTGGTACAGGAATAGAAAACGCACAAGCACAACTTTTCCATAGCCGAATACCTCGTTTCGGGGTCCAGTAGCTTTCAGCTAAGATAGGCTATGACTCTCTATTTCCCTTCGAATTCTTGCATGAGGGCCGACCCTATCGTTAGGTTGTCGGCTGCCACGTACAACTTGAAAGGCTTGTCGAGTTGTGGAGGAACCAACACTGGTGGCACCTTCATGTATTCTTTGATTTCATCAAAAGCCTTTTGTTGCACGTCACCCCACACGAACTCCTGATCTTTCTTGAGCTTCAACAGTGGAGAGAATGGTAGCACGCGCTCGGACAAGTTGGATATGAACCTTCTGACAAAGTTGATCTTGCCGAGCAGTGATTGCAGTTCTTTGAGATTGGTCGGCGGCACTACCTTATCAATTGCTTCCATGCTCTTTTTGCCAACCTCGATGCCTCTTTTGTGGACCAAGAATCCCAGAAACTCACCGGCCGACACCCCAAATGCACACTTGGTTGGATTCATCTTTAAACCGTGTTTCCTTGTGCACTCCAAGGTCTTCCTTAAATCGGCTAAGTGTCTTTCTTTGCTTCCCGACTTGACCACCACGTCATCAATGTAGATCTCTACGATTTTGCCGATCAACTCATGAAATATGTAATTCATGGCTCGCTGGTAAGTAGCACCGGCATTTTTCAAACCAAAGGTCATGACAATCCATTCAAACAAACCTATATGGCCAGGGCACCTGAAGGCGGTCTTTGCCACGTCCTCTGCAGCCATGAAGATCTGGTTGTAACCCGCATTGCCGTCCATAAAGCTTATAATTTCAAAACCGGTCGAAGCATCTATTAGCAAATCGGCCACTGGCATCGGATAACCGTCCATAGGAGTGGCTTTGTTGAGGTTTCTGAAGTCGATGCAGACTCTCATCTTCCCGTTCTTCTTGTACACCGGGACAATATTGGAGATCCAGTCCGCATACCGACACGACCGAATGAAATTAGCTTCTAGTAATCTTTCCACTTCCTTTTTCACGTCGGCCAACACCTCCTCCTTGTAGATCCTACGTGGAGGTTGTTTATATGGGCGGTACCCGGGTTTGATCGGCAATTTATGCTCGACGATGGACCGATCCAATCCGGGCATTTAAACATCGGCTTCTTCTTACTTGCGTCACCAACATCCACCTCTCCCAACTTGTCGGCCGACGTGAAGCCACGTCCCAGTTTGCCCTCGCTGTTGTCGGTTGGGTTATCCATCTAAAAGAAGCTTTGAGAGCCGATTGCTTGGATCGGCTGTTGATCCCTGCCGTAGACGTTGACAGGACCTTCTCCCCACACACGATCGGAGAAGCAATCTACTCCGTCGAATTCCCAGTAAGTGGGCTCAATGGTAGCAACACTCACCGAATCGTCAGCTTGGACAATCTCGATGTCGTCTCCAACCCACTGAATGAGTATTTGGTGCATGGTCGAAGGTATGCAGCAGTTGGCATGGATCCAATCCCTGCCCAAAAGCAGGCTATATGCCCCCTTGCCATCAATGACAAAGAAGGTCGTGATGAGCGTCTTGGATCCAATCATCAGTTCTACGTGCACGGCACCCCGAGTGTCAGAGGGATTGCCGGCAAAGTCACGGAGTATCATGTCTGTTTTGAGCAGATCTTCATCGTTCATGCCTAGCTTTCTGAAGGTGGCGTAAGGCATGATGTTGATCGCTGCGTCGCCATCGACAAACATCTTGGTCAGCGGCTTTCCGTTGACGTACCCCTTGACATACAACGGCTTTAAATGCCGATGCTTGGCTGGCTTGTCAAATGCTGCCTTCTGAGACAACACGAGCTGTGCCGCGAGCTCGTCGTGCTCGGCCTCGTCAGAGTCCGAATACACCTCGTCCTGCGCCCCCTGGCCGGTAGGAGCCATGAATTCCAGGGGAAGGAAGAAAGTCATGGCCACGTCAGCGCCTTTGTCAGTGTCGTCTGGTTTTTCCTTCGGGCGCCACTCTTGCTTCTTCCCATCGGCAGCTGCTTCTTCCAACTCCCTATTCTGGAGGCGCTGCACCCTCCTTTTTTGGCTCTTTCTAAGCCCTGGCGGGCACCATTACCCCTTTTGCCACCTATATGGGCGGGGCTGTGCCTCCTCGCTGTCATCCTGGTGGTGCGCCCACTCCTGATCGGCATATATTTTGGCTTGCCGATCCGGGCTTTCCATTTTTAGGCGCCGATCGTCCATTGGGATGCGTGCTCCCAATCTTTCGTGGATGGGACGGCGGTTGACTCGAGCCTGCCTATACCCCTTGTACTGATCGCTGCACTCCGGGCAGTTATTGACGGCAGGCAGCTTCAAGCCTTCGTTCCAGCAGTGGCGGAAGAACGGGCAGCCCCAGTGAGCCTGCTCCTGCTCTTGGCGGCGTTCCTGCTCCCTGCGGTAGGCCTGTTCCCTGCGGTAGGCCCTCTCCTCCAGATGGTACCGGTACTCCTCCGTGTGACCGTCTTCACGCTGATATTCCTCCGCGAATCTCTGTTCCTCGTGTTGGAGAAGCCTCCGCTTTTTCTCACCTTCCTGGCGCCACTTGTTGAGGAGATCCCTGTGGGTAAGCCTGCGCCTGGAAGATGACTCCCCGTGCTCATATCGACTATTCGTGGCCTGGGTACGCTGCCGGAATTCATCGCTGGTGATCTGTCGATCGGGGTCCACTGTGCTAGACTCGCGCGCTTTGTCGGAGGTGAGGACTTTGACTTTGCCCTTGCCCCTGGGGTCCCCTGGAGCTACCATGTTAACTAAGAAGAACACAGCGTTCTGGGCGAAGGGGTTAGCATCGATCTTCATCTTGCCATTGAACTTGATGTGGCCGTCCTGGATGGCCTTCTGGATCCTTGTCCTGAACACACGGCAATCATTAATAGAATGAGTGTTAGTGTTGTGGAAACCGCAGTACTTCTTGTCCTTGACCCCTCCAGGACGCAGCATCGGGTGATCCGGAGGTAGCCTGATTCTCCCTTCGGCGACCAGGAACTCGAAGAGCTTGTCGGCCTTGGTGACGTCGAAGTCGTATGCCCCCTTCTGTTGGCGCAGCCATTGCTTGTTGGCCTGGGTCGGCTCCTTGCCCCAGTTGAGCTCTGCGGCGGCCACCTCATCTTCAGCGTCGGTGTAGTCATCGGCTTCGTCCAAGAAAGCCTGATACATTTGGGCCGCGACATTGTCCTTCTGGAAGCGCCCTTCCCTCCGGAAGCCTTGCGCTTGGATAGTCATCTCATTCAGCCGACGAGAAAGGTGACCCAAGTCTTCAAACTCCTGGCCGAACAGCTTGTCCCTGATGCTCGGGAGCATGCCTGCCACAGCTAATGGTGGAAGCTGGTCGTCTGGCAGGTACATGCCGAAGCACTGGCTCTTGACTTCCCTGAACCTGCGCAGGTAGTCCTGCGGCGTCTCATTTGGCCTCTGGCGCACATACATGATGTCCACCAGCTTCTTCTCCTTGGTGCCCATGTAGAAGTGCGTATGGAACTTCTGTTCCAAGTCTGTCCAAGAGAGAATAGAGCCCGGCGGCAGAGACGTGAACCAAGCGAACGCCGACCCAGTGAGCGATGACGGGAAGTACCGAACCCTGAAGGCATCCTCGGTATTGGCCTCTCCAAGCTGGAGCAGATAACGACTGATGTGCTCCACCGTGCTAGTGTCATCTAGACTGGAGAACTTGGACAGATCTGTCGGTACTTTGACTCTGGGAGGCAGGGCCACACGGTGGAACCATTCAGGGAACGGAGACCTGTACGCATGAGTGCCCTTAGGCTTCAGGCCGAAAGTGCGTTGCATCATATCCGCCATCTTTTCCAGCATGACATCGACATTAGAGTCAGCAGCCTTTTCGGCCGTCGACTTCCCATATCCCAGATGTGGGGCGCCCTCTATGTTGTGAGGCTCAAGCATCTCGTGGTACCCGTCTCCGTAGTAGTCCTTTATGAGCCTGCAGGTTTGCGGGGAGATCCTGCGTGTTGACTCTGGCGGTTGACCCCTGGCGCCGATCGTGAACTGACCCATGGTCGGCAATCGGTCCTCTGGCGTCTGTTTCTCTTGAACGGTCAGCCCGCTTGATTGAGCCCCGGGCGAGGTCTCTTCGCCAGCAGCCCCTGCCCTCCTAAGGTGATTCGGCAGGTTGAATAGATGTGGTCCTGCTATAGGGCCAAACTCCGCCTCCATGAGCTCGTCAGCCTTGGGGCCGAATTGGGCGATCATGATGGTGCAGAAGGTGTTGAGAAACGCCCCATGCATGCGGCCGATGGTGCCAGAGACAGCTTCGTTGACCATGTTAGTCATCTTCAGTACTGCCTCCTCATCCCCGGGACTAGTTGGGTTGAGTTGAACGGGCTTCGGCAAATCATGCAGACGGCGGACCTTTCCACTCTTGTTCTTGGAGAAGGCTTCTAAGCACTTGGCCTGAAATTCGGCGCAAGCGTTAAGCACCTGCTCTTTGTACTCGTCGGGTAGCTCGGCGAACTGCACCCGCACGAGCTCCGCCTTGTTGTTGGTTTCAGTTTCGACGACTTCAACCATTGTTCCAGGAAAAAGGCATCCCACCGGGTGTGCCAAAATGTGTGTTGGCACCGAAAGTGACGCACTATGCCAATCACACAGCAAGCCGGAGAAGCTAGCTTCAAACGTGGCCCGGGTGCTCAGAAGTCCGGTGCGTGCCAGTTAGTTTGTCCTGCAACTAACAAAGGAGATAAACTGTTAAACACAAAGCTGGAACATGTTGGGTATGACCAAACAGTTCCAAGATGTATGGCCCTGAAGCCACTTACGACGACATATAGCTATGAAAGCTATCTGCCAACAGATTTAAAGATCATTCGGCAATATGAACGAAGTTACGTGAGTAACAAGTTGCCGAATACGTTTGCATGAGAATCGTACTTGCATGGTATATTAACTATGAATTGAAGTTTAACCAATCTCGATTGTACAACCGAGTTGGGGTCCATGGGGATTGAACATGCAAATCGAGCATAATTAAACTAATCTAAAGCCTGCGCCTGCCGCACGACACTCAGCCTTGTCATAGATCAAACATACTTAACGTGCATGAACCCTCACCACGTGGCAATCTAGATATGATCAAATCAGCTATTATGGATAATAGATCTGCTGCATGGAAGACTTTACAATAATGAATATGAAAGAACAAGATAGATCTATAAAAGACAGAGCCGAACCGATCAAGATCTAGATTGGGCAATAAAGTGTTACAACGAAATAAACGTAACAAGACATATAACACAAGGTAACTTAATGAATCTATTAGATCTTGCCAAACCTAATAGAGCCGATAATTATCTTGTTTATGCTAAGGTTACCAAGTAAGTGCCTGCCGCACGGTACTTACTCGTAATCTTATCATAAACCAAGACTTCCCGATCATCGAGTAATGATCCGCCGCATGATCATTACCAACAAACGAGACTACTTGCATCATGCCTAAATCCGCCGCACGATACTTGACATAATAGCAAGGTTGTCGAGACTGACGGAGGTCGACGGGTCGATGGCTCCTCTCGAAGAACACGACGACACGACTTGGACTCGAAGATGGCACGGGGCCGGTTTGGTTGTATTGATTGTCTGTCTGTTTACAGTGGTTCAGGGGTTTATATTTATACCCTGGTGCTCTACGAGTCCTAGAAGGATATGATTACAACGATAAAATCAGGAAACTATCTAAAATATGATGCCTTCCGCTCTAAGCCTCCCTTAATAATCGGCACGCGCTAACAATGACGAGATCTCCTGTTGCCAACTCTTCTGACATGCCATATTTGTCGCAAACCGACTTAGCCCGAGGTAGCTGACCGCAGTGCCATATTGCCGAACCCACTCCTCGTTTAACCAGTCGCCTCCAGAACCTTGCCGAATCGATTGGATTAGCCGACCGTGCTTGCTGTCTACCGAACCCCTCAGGTGGTGATTTCTCCCGAACCTGCGCCGTGCTGGCCCACTTGTCATAGTGCGAAAACTCCGTGTTAACAGAACTCAAGCTCAATAGGTAGATGACAAGTTTTCCCATAAACTAGTTGGTATGAGGACATTCCAATCGGGGTCTTATAGGCGGTCCGATAGACCCACAGAGCTTCGGGTAACTTATGTTTCCATCCCTTTCCCATTTCTTCTACCGTCTTTTGCAAGATATTCTTTATTTGTTTATTGGACGTTTTGGCCTGTCCACTTGTCTAGGGGTGGTATGCAGTGGCTACATTATGTTGGACTCCTTGACTAGCTAAGAAATGTCGGAAGCTCTTATCTATGAAATGAGGGCCTCCGTCACTAATGACTAGTCTAGGAACTCCAAAACGAGGAAAGATGTTTTCTTGGAACATTTTCTTCGAATGTTTAGCATCTGCCGCTCGACAGGGTATGGCTTCTACCCATTTCGAGACATAATCCACCGCCACAAGAATGTACTCGGCGTCATAGGATTTAGGAAAGGGGCCCATGAAATCTATACCCCAAACATCGAACAACTCAACTTGGAGATTGTTCACGAGTGGCATAGCATCTCGGGCATTAATGTTACCATGCTTTTGGCAACGAGGACAACGTCTCACATAATTCTTTGTGTCCTCGTACATGGATGGCCAATAAAAACCACTTTGCCAAATTTTAGCATGTGTCCGAAAAGCTCCATAGTGTCCTCCATATTCGGCGGAGTGACATCTATCTATGATTTTTGTTGCTTCTTCTATGGGGACACATTTTCTCAAGAGTCCATCTGCGTAGACCTTATAGAGATATGGTTCATCCCATAGGTGTGTTCTGCTTTGATATAACAGTTTCTTTCTATTCTCCCCCGGCGGGACATAGCCGGTGACTATAAAATTCACGATGTTTGCATACCAAGGGTTGGTATATGTGACTTTTAAAAGGGTATCATCGCGAAGAAAGTCATTTATTGGGAGGTTGTCCGAATTATTGACTTGTAGTCTAGACAAGTGATCAGCTACTGAATTCTCTACTCCTTTCTTGTCTCTTATTTCCAGGTCAAATTCTTGAAGGAGAAGGATCCAGCGGATCAACCTTGGTTTAGCATCTTTCGTAGTGAAGAGATATTTTAGAGCAGAGTGATCGGTATAAACAATCACCTTAGCTCCCACTAAGTAAGATCTAAACTTGGCTATGGCAAAGACTACGGCCAAAAGTTCCTTTTCTATGGTTGCATAGTTTAGCTGGGGGCCAGTCAGGGTCTTACTAGCATAAGAAATAGCATAATGCTTCTTGTATTTAGTTTGACCAAGGACGGCCCCCACAGCATAATCACTAGCATCACACATGATTTCGAACGGCAAATTCCAATCTGGGGGTTGGATGATTGGTGCCGAAGTTAGAGCCTTTTTCAAAATATTGAAAGCTTGTAGACAATCCTCGTCAAATTTGAACGGGACGTCTTTTGCTAACAGGCTCGTTAAGGGAATAGCGACCTGTGAGAAATCCTTAATAAACCTTCTATAAAAGCCGGCATGGCCCAAGAAGCTTGAGATTTCTCTCACATTAGTGGGTGGTGGCAATTGTTCAATTATATTGATTTTGGCTTTATCCACTTCTATCCCACGTTCTGAAATTCGATGGCCTAGGACAATTCCTTCCCGCACCATGAAGTGACACTTTTCCCAGTTAAGAACTAGGTCCTTCTCTTCACAGCGTTGGAGGACTTTGTCTAAATTGGCTAGGCAATCGTCAAAGGTTTTCCCATAGACCGAAAAGTCGTCCATGAATACCTCCATGATTTGTTCAATCATATCGGAAAAGATGGACATCATACACCGTTGGAAAGATGCCGGCGCATTGCAAAGTCCAAAGGACATGCATCTATAGGCATAAGTTCCATACAAGCATGTGAAAGTGGTCTTACTTTGGTCATCTAGATGGATTGGGATTTGGTGATAACCAGAATATCCATCCAGGAAGCAAAAGAAGGAATGGTTTGCCAATCTCTCTAGCATCTCATCTATAAAAGGAAGTGGGAAATGATCTTTCTTTGTGGCTTTATTCAGCTTCCTATAGTCTATACACATCCTCCATCCAGTGACAGTGCGTTGAGGGATTAACTCATTTTTCTCATTCTTAACGACTGTCATGCCTCCTTTCTTTGGAACTACTTGCACGGGACTTACCCATTCACTATAAGGAACTGGATAAATAATTCCCGCGTACAAGAGTTTCAGAACCTCCTTTTTCATGACTTCACGCATAGCGTTATTAAGTCGTCTTTGTAGCTCTCTTGAATAGGGTATCTCAGGATCGAGAGGGATACGATGGGTGCAGAGATTTCGACTAATTCCCTTCAAATCTTGAAGTGAATAGCCAAAGACAGATTGGTGTTTTTCTAAGACAAGGGTCAACCTACGGACTTCCTCTTCAGATAGCTTACTGCTAATGATTACGGGAGTCTCGGGGTCTTTGTTTAGAAAGATGTATCTCAGGCCTTCAGGCAGAGGTTTTAGCTCTATGGAAGGTCGAGATGGCTTTTCCGATACGTCTAAGCGAAACGGTTCATCTGTCTCAGCTTCTTCTTCGACAAAGAACTTAGAATCTTCTTCAAAATCAGGCTGAGCCAACTCATAAAGAGTAGAGGTTCTAGCTTGATCGAGAAGATCTGGTTCTGGTGGTTGTTCGGCAATAGAATTTAATGCGCGAACGAAAGGTACTGAGTACTCTTTTCCACCGATTTGAGCATTAAAGTGCTCTTGACATGGTCCTTGCAAGGCAAGTATGGACCACGATTGTCCTAAGAAGACGTCAAAAAGGACTACATCGAAAATGTAGAAATCTAAGACCATGTCCGCTCCATCTACTTGGATGGGCACCATCTTTAGGATTCCTTCACTTTGTAAGATGTCACCATTTGGGTCTCTTAAACACCGTTTAGTTGGTTGTCGTTGAAGGTCGGGGAATGTTCTGGATACGTAATTACTAGCAAGAACATTAATTCCCACGATAGGGTCATAAAAGGCAAAGGCCCTTTCTCCCCTAATTCGACAATCTATTATGCTAGGTACTTTATCTATGCGAGGGATGTTTTCTGATACTTCGGCTTCCATTGTCCATTCATGACTCATGACAGCTGAAAGTTCCAAAAGACGCTCTCGGCTATAGATTCCATCAGAGGACTCAGGAAGTGGTTTGATGGATGGTAGAGCTTGAACGGAGTAGTTCATAGCATTTCCGTAATCCTCAAACACATCATCCTCTATCTCGCCCAAAAATTCCGGAAGAATTTCTCTCCCAGATGTGGACGGAATAGGTTCCGCTAAGTCCAGCGAGCTAGACTCGAGCTCTTCTTGTTGTTCTACGGTCAAAACTTGAGTTTCTACGACTTCTTCCTCAGGGATTTCATCGGAAACTCCAGTATAAGGAGTGTTCTCGAGAATTCTATCAAGAACCTCCTTTCCACCTCGTGGAGAAAGATGAAGAAACGCTCCACCTGACGAATGATCAAGGTGAAGAGCGCTTTCTTTCTCTAGACCGACATAAAAATGCTGAAGGAGCACTGGATCGGGTATGGCTAAATCGGGTCCTGAATTGATTAAACCAATAAAACGGTCCCAGGCCTCCCCTAATGTCTCCTTATCATTTTGTCTAAAGGTCAACACTTCTACTCGTAGTCGTACCACTCGATGGACAGGGAAATAAGTCAAGATAAACTTGGTCCGTAAAGTTCCCCAGTGTCCTCTGGCACTTCCCACGGTTCGAGCATGCCATGTTTTAGCTGCTCCCGTCAAAGTGAACGGAAACAGCTTCCACTTGACAGTGTCAGGTGAAATGCCCAAAATGTTCAAGCATGCACAGACTTGCTCAAACTCACATAGATGTATGTAGGGATTTTCTGATCCCGTAAACATGTTCTCCTGAACTTTGTTAATAAAGTCAGGGCGCAATTCATAACTATCGGCATATATAGGTTGTGATGATAAATGTGGCTCTAATCGCGAACTCTTAGGAGCTCCGAATTGTAAGATAGATTGATTCTCCATGCGGAGAGGGTAAAGATGATCCTAACTCTAGTCTCAAAAATCAGCTACCGTTCCCCGACAACGGCGCCAGAAAAGCTTGTTGACACCTCGGGTGGCACGCAGAAGAAACCACAAGCGCACGACTGTCAGTTGTAGCTTTTCACTTCAGAGTATTCCGGGGTATCGAATCCACGAGGAACGCGAAGTAATTTTGAGAAAACTAGGGGGATAAGGATATCTAGGATAGATGAAGGGAACGGGCACTATCTACTGGGGTAGATCCTAGTTCTATTAGACTTCTAGTGATTTAAGTTCTTTACTAGTGTAGTGTGGGCGTACTAGCCTTTACCACTGACTTAGGTTGAACGCTAGCACAACGAGCCCTACTGTTAAACTAGACCAACTACGTGGTGGAATTCAAGGCGCACAGGGCTGTCACCACCTGCTTGCTACCACAGCTATCCGGTGGGCTAGCCGTATTCACTGGCAATATATAGCCTAAGTACCACACTTAATCTATATACTACTACTACTAGCCCTGTACTAGAACTAGAGCACTTGAAACTAATATCAAGCAATGAAACAAACACACAAGTAATGAAAGTAAATACTTGAAGATAAAATAGATACTAAGTTACCAAAGTTGAAGCGCAGAGCAGAGAGAAGCAGAGGTCTCCGACAACTCCGGAACTCTAGAGACTTCTACTCTTCTCCTCTCCAGCTCCTCTTCTAGTGAGGCACTCACACTCTCTCTAATCTCTCTAGCATAGCAAGTGTGCTAATCTAACCAAATGGTGAGGAATGGTGTGAGGCTCCCGAATGAGAGCTCAAGGGGCCCCTTTATAGTGCTAGGAAGCTAGGGGGTACTTATAGAGTGAGGGGGGGGGGTCGGTTAGGGTTTAGGGGGTGGCGCCCGCCACCAAACCCTGGCGCCCTCCACCTCTCTGTCGTCCAATGCAACCGCCATTCATCCAACGGTCTTCATTTGCTCTCCCAAGTCGGTTTGAGGGCCGGTTAGGGTTTAGACACGTGTCCAAAGCCCACTATCCAGGTGATACTCTTCTTAGCCCTTGGATCAAACCGTCTTAGTGTGCAATGGCCAGGATTTGAGCTTGAGGTGACTCCCACGGATCAATGACGTGGCTTGGGCCACTTTTGGCACGAGTGACCTAGCGGCCACCAGTAATAGGTGGCGGCCGCCATCTTGCTCAGGCCCAAATGGGCCAGAGTGGCTTGGCCTTGCTCCTAGTACTCTTGTTTGGCCCAAATTCCATCATTTCCTGCATTAAGATAAGAAACTATGCACATGTGGAAATAGGTTAGTTATAAACCAAATCTTCTACCTTTTATGTTGTTTTACCTTGGTTTTGGGTGAAATGTTGATGGTGAAATGATGCTTTAAGCACCATCAACACCGCTAATGTAGCGATAGGACCAGACGTGATCGATGCCAACCTCAATTTTGAATTGAAACCGGCTCTGATCACGATGGTCCAAGCTAGCCCGTTCTGTGGCAAAGCCCGGTCATGAGGATGCCAATGCTCATCTCCAACAATTCTTGGAGATTTGCGGCACCTTCACCATTAAGGGGATAACCCAAGAAGCCATCCATCTTCGTCTCTTTCCTTTCCCTTTGCTAGGAAAAGCGAAGCAATGGTTCTATACCAGTCGCAACGCTGTAGACACATGGGACAAGTGTTCCAATGCTTTTCTCGCCAAATTCTTTCCGTTGGGCAAGACGAATGCTCTTCGCAACAAAATCTCCAGCTTTACGCAACAAGCCGAGGAATCTAATCCCGAGGCTTGGGAGAGGTTGCAAGAGTATGTCGTTGCTTGTCCGCACCATGGTATGGAGGACTGGCTATTGATCCAGAACTTCTACCATGGCTTAACCCCACTCTCTAGAAGCCATTTGGATGCCACCGCCGGTGGTGCATTCTTTTCTCTGAATGTTGCAGATGCTAAGGCTCTCATAGAGAAGATGGTGTCAAACCAAGGATGGAATGACGAGAGACTACAGTCCTGTAAGTGAGGTATACATTCCCTTAAGGAAGCCGACATGATCGTGGCCAAGATGGACCTGCTGGCAAAGAAGCTGGACAGCTGTGAGAAGATGAACCAACAAGAGAGTGTCCAATCTTTGGAATCCTACATGACTTGTGAAGTCTGTGGAGAAACCGGACATTCTGGGAGCCACTGCCCCGAGCTACATGAAGATTTGAACTTCATCAACAACAACAACGGTTTCCGTCAACAGAATCAAGGATGGAATCAGCCTGCAAATTCTCAAGGTAACAATTCATTCTCCCGCTCTAATTTTCATAATTCTGATGATTTCTCATTCTTAAAAAAATTAGTTTACTCACAAGGTAGAACTACTGATTTCTTGAATAAGAAATTAATGTCGAATGATAAAACCCTTGAGAATATAAATGCTAAATTGGAAGATTTCTCATCTGCTCTGAAAAATCAATTAAGTTTTAATAAGATGTTAGAAACCCAATTAGCTCAACTTGCTGCTATCATACCATCTTTTGAAACTGGCAAAATTCCTGTTAAACCTGACATGGAAACTGCAAATATGGTTGAAATAAAATATTTTAACTATTATGAAGATCAAACCATGACTGCTAAAAAGGGTGATCCTGGTAGTCCCATAATTAGATGCTCAATCTTTGGTGAAGTCTTTAAAAATGCCATGTGTGATTTAGGATCGAGTGTGAACATTTTATGTAAAGATTTCTATGAAAACTCATTCTTTCCACCCATGTCATCCACATCTGCCTATGTTGTGCTAGCTGATCAATCCACTTGCTATGTAGAAGGAATAGTTAATGATGTACCTGTTCATATTAGAGGTTCCTCTGTTCCTGTTGATTTCATAATACTAGATATGGGAAATAGGAAAGATGTGCCTCTAATCTTAGGTAGACCCTTCTTGAACACTGTTGATGCTTGCATATATGTGGGAAGTGGTAAAATGCAAATGACATTAGGAGGGAGGAAGGAAATATTCTCCTTTTCCAGTGGTCCCGCATATGCCGCTAACATGCAGGTAGCAAAACCCGTTCGTACCAAGAAGAGGCGCCCAAGAACAAGGTGGAACATAAAGAAAGAACCACCTCCTCCTGAGTTGTGTAATTCACATAACAAGGGAGAGGTGCCAAAAGAAGAAGAACCTGATGAAGTTCTGAGAGAAGAAGTGCCCAAGGAAGAAGAAGACCCACCTGATAAGGATGAAATTCCATGGACCTAAGGTATGGTTTTATTTTCAATTTTTCCCTTCAATTTTCCCTTTTTCGAATAAATAACATATGTCATGCATGAAACTAAAAAAAATCAGTTATCATTAGTTTTATGCATAGGTATATTTTAACTTAGTTAGAATAATAAAATATCATAATAGGATAGTTTCCCTTTTCACAACATTAGATAGTTTCCCTTTTTAATAAAATGAGAACAAGAGCTCCGACTGAGAAGAAGAAGATCCTTCACCAAGCAAGAAGCCAGCTTGGGGGAGACTCCTGCTCCAATAAGGTATGTCTCAAGCCTACACTTTACATTCAGTTCTTAAATTCTATATCTTTTGAATGTCACATGCTTGCCTAAATAACCATTCCATGAATAAAATTGATAAAATCTTCTTAAACAAGTTGAAACCTGAATAAGATTTGAAATATGTCATGCAAATGCTATTGTTATGGTTTGAATAACTGGTCTTATCTAAGTTGTAGCTTTTGTGGGTTGCACATGCTTAAACTGAAATCATGCTTAGTGAGTAAAGTTAGTAAGAAATGGAGTAATTCTTTAAACTTGCTAAGGTGAAATTAGGACCTAATCTGGAGGATTTCTTTTAAAAATTATGAAAACCTTGCTAAAAGTTCCTCCTAGATTTTATCCCATCCCACCACCAGCCAAATATTTGTTAGTCAAAACCACAAAGAGCTTTGTCTGTGTTGAGCTTTGTTAGACCTCATAGATCTTAGTCGAGAAGCTTATCATATCTTTTGAATCAAGATTCACACACCCACCATAAATTGCCTACTTTCCACTTTGGAAGTTTGCAACCACCAAATAAATTGCTCATTCTCTACACTGGAGATATGTAATACCTTGCCAAACGACCCATTGCTAGCCTTATGCTATTCCTACACTGGGAATAAGCATTTCTCTCCCTTTCCCTACTCATTTCAAAAATCCTTTCCTATAGATATCTGGGGAAATCTAGAGCTAAAAAGAGAGAGAGAGAGAGAGATACAAAAAAAAGTGAGCAAAGTAGCTCAAGAGAGGACTATGTCCTAAGAAAAAAAAATGAGCAAAGTAGCTCAAGAGAGGACTATGTCCTAAGAAAATGTGAGGACACATCTTTTGTCTACTCACTATGTATTCAAAAAAAAGAGAGAGAGAGAATTATCATTAGCTCTAGACCCCAGAAATTAACTAGGAAGGATTATGAAATATCCCTCTATACACTTTCACATAACCACACATGCACATCTTGATCAATTTTTATGATTTGCTGCTCCTTATGATCTGAGTGTCCAGCTTAGCAATAAACATCAGGGAATTTGCTCATGATTCTTAGCCTACCTATAACTCCACATATCATTCTTTAGAAGTAGGAAAGGCTACATTTTGGCCTAAGTGAGGATTTAAACACCATTGAGTGATTGAGTGAATCTTGGAGGACTTAAGCAAGTTGTTATCTTTTGAAAACCTTGAAAATCTCTAGACAGAATCCTAGTCAAACCTAAGCAAGATAAAAGTTTCCTATCTACTAATTTATTTCACTCTTGCATGTTTGAAGTGAAAAGCTATAAGCCCCACATTGCTATGATTAATGATATATACTAAGTTATTTCTCACTATACAATATACACTTGTATACATCTTAAGTTGCTATCTATTTCATGCTCAATGCTTAAACCGCATTGTTGCTCGAGGACGAGCAATAGGTTAGCTTGGGGAAGCTTGTTGATGGTCCTTAAACACCTGTTTTATCATCAACATTTTACCCTAACATTCACCAAAAAGGCATGAAATGTAGTCAAATAGGTGTGAAACTAACCAAATTCCACATGTCCATAGATTTTTATTTGAATGCAGGATTTGGACCAAATTTGGAGAATGGACGCACCAGGAGACGAGCCCACTCACCAGGACCCATTTGAGCCTGAGTGGGTGGCGCCCGCCATCCAGAGGTGGCGCCCGCCACCCAAATGTGGCGCCCGCCACATGGAGAGGCCCAACTCTCCCCCTTTGCCACGTCACTGATCCGTGTGACCATCCCAAGGCCAAATCTTGGCCCTTGGTCACTAGGTCAGTGGCATCGAACGGCTCAGGAGAGAGTGGCATGGATCAAGGCCGAATGGCGGTTACTTGGACATGCAACCGACCTACCAACCACCTCTATGGAGCTCCTGGATGCCGTTGAAGCAAAGGCGGTGCATCCTACGGTTGTGAGGGTGGCGGCCGCCACCTAGGGATGGCGCCCGCCACTAGGGTTAGCCCTAGGTCGGCAGGCTGCCCCCTATAAGTACCCCCCTCACTCCTCAAGACTATAAATACCCCCCTGGTGGCACAACTTCATTCGTACCTTCACATACCACACCAAGAAGCAACACAAGCAAGTGAGAGTTAGGTTAGAAGCTCAGAGAGCTTAGGCAAGTAGGTAGCTAGTAGAGCAAGGCATCTTTGCCATCGCGGGAGCGCTGCTCAAGGGCTTAGCTCAAGAGTAGAGGCGTGCGAGTGATCGGTCCTGGAGCTGGGAAGAGTCTTCCTTCATCTCCAGTTCAGGTTTTGCTCTTGTTACTCAAGCACTTTACTATATTCAATTTCATTATTTCAAGTATTACTTTATTCTACTTATCAGTATTGAGTGGTATACATGATTGATTGCTTGAGTGCCTAGCTATCCTACAGATCAATTCACTTAGCCATAGTAGTTAATCTCTAGTGAGCTTAGTGTTTGATCTTTGCCAATAGGTTGCTTAGTTAGTTTAGTGTTTATCTTATTAAGTCAAGTATTTGCTCTGACGTCCGCAAGGGTGTCTCTATTCAAAGCTAGGATAGAGATAGTTAGAATATAGTTAAGCGTGGTGCTTAGTTATAGACTTACCTTCAGATACGGCTGGACCCCCGGATAGCTGTGGTAGCAAGCAGGTGGTGACAGCCCTGTGCGCCTTGAATTCCACCACGTAGTTGGCCCAGTTTAACAATAAGGCTCGTTGTGCCAGTGTTCAACCTAAGTCAGTGGTAAAGGCTAGTACGCCTCGATACTTGATAAGATAGGAATAAAACTTTACTTAACTTAGTTGCTTTATTGACATTTGCCTGTCTTGCTTCGTAGTTATCTTGCTCTGTGGTTATCTAGGAGTAGTTAGTAGTTAGTAGTTAGTAGTTAGTAGTTAGTAGTTAGTAATTAGTTAGTTATCCTTAGTTATCACATTCTATCTATCTATCTAGTTATCCACCTTACCTTACCACCCATTTCATCCTTACCTATCCTTTCTAGCCTTCCATCCCCTCTTTTCGCTTCTCTCATTTTCCCATTTCTCTTTTCTTCGACTCGCATCCCCTCCTTGACTCGACTCATACACCACCCTAGCCTTCCCTTGGGATCAAATAAATCGACACTTGGTACTCCCAGGCAATGTGCTACTACGATAGTTCTGTGCGCTTGCAGAATCTCCTCTTAGTAGATTGCAATCTCTCTAGCTAGCTCCTACTAGTGTCGGGATTGACAACCCCGCTTGGCATTAGTAGATAGCTGCTTTAGCTTCACTCCTTTAGGTATAGTGACCGGACTTGCTTCAAGCACTTCTGACACCGTTGCCTGGAATAGATTCCATAGTCTGCTCCTAGTAACGACGTTGGCTAGTGTCAACAAGCATTTCTGGGTCGTTACCGGCGATAGTTGCCTAGCTCTATCTTTAGTGAAGCTAACAACTACCAACAGAGAGTAGGTATGCGCAACCACAAAGTGCAACTAATATGAATGTGCTGCAATGACCATTTCACCCCTTGCTGGTCCCACACAACAAAAAATGCACACTACCCACTTAATGATGCAAAATAACCAATTAAAACAAGCCTATAACAGCAACCTATAGTTAACAGCTTCAGAAAAATCTACAAAAATTACTGAAGATTGAAATTAGAGAATAGAGCTTGCTGTACAAAATTCATGACATTTGGGCTTAAGCATTGTTCTCTATGAAAAAGACAAATAACAGGGTGAAAAGGTACTTTGAACTACACATCATCCTGAAAAGTGTCAAACAACAGATTTCACATTTTCTTCCAAAACTTCTTAGCACAAGAGCAGTCTCTAAAAATTATCATGCTCATATCACTTATATTCTAATTACTAAAAAGCATACAAGAAAACAACATTTAATCAAAATAAATATTAACCTAACAAAACATTTTTATGAACATCAACTAACAAACCTAACAAAACAAGAATTATATTTTTCTGAGCAGAGCACAATTTATTATGCATTAAATAAGATATCAGGCCATATACAAATTAATTATTACTGCATATAAAGTTATCACAAACTGAATATATTATATTTTTCATGCATAGAACTCATCAAAACAAACTTAACAAAATTTGTTTCACATTAACTGGATTAGCAGAACTCAAGTTATGAATTAAACAAACAATATCAACATTTCTGCAAAACATTTAAACAAAAACACCAAACCCTAACTGCTACACGTACCCGGCCTTCTTCTACTCTAGATGCTGATAGCTGGGCCCCGAGGTCAACTCGGACCCACCTGTCACCCACATTGAAACAGGGGAGGAGTTGACCGCGGCAAAGCTCGTCGTCGGCGAACCCTCCGGCGAAACCAACACCACCGACAGACTCCTCTCCTTCTCCCGCGTCGATTGGTACCACACTCTACCCTAGCATTGCAGCGGATCGAGCTCGCCGTCGGCAATGGCGGCCACGGCGGCGCGGACTCGCCACGCCGGGCACCTCCGGCCATTCTGAGGCAAACCAACCCCCTATCCTCGCTTCTCAGACTTCCACAACCCTAACGCGAAGCAAAGAACTAAGGATTCTATGGCAAAACAGCGGGAACACGAGCATGCCATCGTCGACGCACATGGCGGGCGGCGGACGGCGACGTACTGCAACATCCAGGCCGTAATCAGCCGAGTTAGCGACTGCTACTCCATCTACGAACCCTAGCGACTCACGGACACGGGTTAAAGCGGACGGATGTGCGCGGAAAAGGATCCGCCCATGGCAGACCGAGCTTCGCGATCATGGCGGCCATGGCGGAGACGTGTCCCGCGGCTTACCTAGACTTCTTCGGCGAGCACGGCTACCACAAAGGGGTGGAGGAGGTTGAGGCGAGGCTGGCTAGGCGCTTGGTTGGGCGAAGGCACGGAGGTTGGCGGTGAACGCACGGTTTTCCCCTTTGTTCCGCCCGAACGCCGGCGAGAGCAAAAGGAGGCAAAGGCAGAGGGAGAGAGGGCGTCTGGCGGGGTATGCGTGCGCGGGCGCTTATGCTCGCCAGGCTGCGCGTGCTGGTTGGGCTGGCCGGGCGCCGGGCGCCACGCGGCGGCCAGTTTCTGCGCGCGGTCGGCCACGACGCCGCGCGCGTTTGAACTGAGCCGGCCGGGTTCAGTGGCCATCAAGCCGACTGACAGACCATTTTCAAGCGCGATTTTCTCTTAATCCACTTGGTGAAACGCTAAACCACTTGCTTCTTTGGTTAGAGCTACATACCGTTTACATCCTTGGTTACAAGATCGGTCACAGGTTTGGCCTGGATTTAGCTCGAGAAAGCGATGAACTTGGCCAGGCCGAACTGAGTTTCAGTTTAGGACTTAGGAAATATTTCTAAGTCAAAAACTCACCCATTTCTGCCTTGTGGGCCCTAAAACAACATGTTAAACTCATTTTCATGAGTTGGCCCAAAAACAACTTTTGTTCTACTCCAAATTCTACACACTTGTGGTTAAGGGCACTCAGCCATGCAAAGCTTCTATCAAGGAGGTCTTTGTTAGTCAAACAAAAGGACTCCTAGAGCTCTATTGGGTTGACTAGTTTTAGAGACTTGATTAGTCAAAGTGACCAACACAAACATGGCCTCATTTTGACTCCTCAACAAGATTAAGCTACTAAAAAGTCAAACCACTCCACAAACAAGCCAAACAAACACCTTATCATTGAATGTCTATATGCATCTCAACACATGAAATGACACTTTATATGAAAAAGAAAGCAACATGTGAATGCTTCATGCTCATGAGATGATTATGCATAATGAGATGATAATGTCATGCTAGCTTAACACCAGAGGTGTTACAGCCCTTCCCCCCCTTAAAGAAATCTCGCCCCGAGATTTACTGACCATTATTTATGAAAAACTGGATAAACTTTCTGGAGATAGTCTTCGGTTTCCCAGGTTGCATCTCCATCGTCATGATGACTCCATAACACCTTGTATACTTTCACAACACGACTGCGAGTCACTCTTTCCTTGCTGTCTACCACTCGCACTGGTTGCTCTTGATATGTTAGGTCAGATGTAAGCTTTAACTCTTGTGGTTCTATTCTTTCTTCGGGTACACGGAAATATTTCTTCAGCTGTGAAACATGAAAAACTGGAAAGATCGAGCTCATAGCCTCTGGCAACTGAAGTTGATAGGATACTTCTCCCTTTCTCTTCAGGATGCGATATGGTCCGACATATCTTGGGGCCAACTTTCTCTTTATGCCGAACCTTTGCACTCCTCTCATCGGGGTTACTTTTAGATAAACATGATCCCCCTTTTTAAACACTAACGGTCTTCTTCTTTTATCGGCATAGCTTTTCTGACGAGATTGTGCTGCTTGGAAGTGTTGATGGATAATTTGAACCTTCTCTTCAGCTTCCTTAACAAAGTCAATTCCAAAATACCTTCTTTCTCCTGGTTCGACCCAGTTCAACGGAGTCACACACTTACGTCCATACAAAGCTTCAAAAGGTGCCATCTTTAAGCTTTCTTGATAACTGTTGTTGTATGAGAACTCTGCTAAAGCTAGCCATGATTCCCATGATCCTTTAGAAGATAGCACACAAGCTCTGAGCATATCTTCAAGAACTTGGTTTACTCTTTCGGTCTGACCTGCAGTCTGAGGATGATAAGCTATACTATGAACTAACTTGGTCCCCAACCCTTTATGTAACTGCTACCAGAAGTGTGCGGTAAACTGAGGTCCACGATCTGAGATGATGGTTTTGGGTATCCCATGAAGACGCACTATTTCTCTGATATAGATTTCTTCATACCGAGGTGGTCGATACATTGTTTTAACTGGAAGAAAGTGAGCTGACTTTGTTAGGCGATCCACTATTACCCAAATGGAATCATTTCCATTTTCTGTTGTGGGCAGACCGGTTATAAAATCCATACTGATATCTTCCCACTTCCAAGCAGGCACTAACAACGGTTGCAACAACCCGGTAGGTTTCATATGAACTGCTTTAACTCTGCAACAAGTGTCACACCTTGCAATATATGTTGTTGTCTCTTTCTTCATTTTAGTCCACCAAAAACGAAGTTTTAGGTCATGATACATCTTATTGCTCCCTGGGTGAAGAGATAACTTGGATAAGTGAGCTTCATCCATTATCTTATCCTTAAGATCCTTTTTCTTTGGTACCACGAGACAATCACCGAACCACAACACTCCTTGTTCATCCAACTTGAAAGGGGTTGAGAGATCTTTCAACATTTTCCTTTTAATATGAGAAATCCACTTATCAGACTTCTGAGCTTCAATTATCTGGCTTTCAAGCAAACAACTGAGATGAATGCTGAACAAAACTTCTTGATGTATCAGGTTGAACCTTTCTTCAAACAACGGTTGTACCATAACACAGTGTGACTTGCGACTCCAAGCATCGGCAACCACGTTGGCTTTTCTAGGATGATAGTGAACTTGCAAGTTATAATCCTTTATCAGTTCTAGCCATCTGTGTTGTCTCATGTTTAACTCAGGTTGAGTGAAGATATACTTAAGACTCTTATGATCTGTGTATATATTGCACACATTACTCAAAGCTTTGTCTTTCTTCTTTTTAACAAAGAGAGCTGGGCATCCCCATTCAGACGAACTAGGTTGAATCAGACCCTTGTCCAAAAGATCATTTAACTGAACCTTCAACTCAGCTAACTCATTGGGAGGCATACGGTACGGTCTTCTGGATATAGGTGTTGTTCCCGGTATCAGCTCTATCGCAAACTCCACATCCCTATCCGGAGGTAGACGAGGTAACTCATCTGGAAACACATCAGGAAACTCACATACCACTAGGATTCCCTGAAGGACTGATACTTGGACTGCACAACTTGCCGAACAAAGGTTGAGATTGCTAAGGAGACGCAACTAATGAAACTATGGCATTACCAGATCTCGAAGAGATATCAGCCTTTTTCTCGTATCTATGACCACTTCCCACTTGCTCATCCAGTCCATTCCTAAGATAACATCCAAAGATAGCCCTGGCATAACTACTAGACTTACTTTGTACTGCCTACCTTCCAAACCAAGAGTCTCCCCTTTTACTACCTAGTTAGATAACACACTTGCACTAGCTGAATTGCTACAGAATCCAAAATCCATTGTTACCATTTCCTGATTATGCTTAAGGGCAAATGCTTGACTTATGAAAGAATGCGATGAGCCGGAATCAAACAAAACAACTGCGGAGATATTGTTGATAGAAAACATACCAGCAGTAACAGGTTCTCCCTCAGAGATACCTTCCAGGGATGTATGATGCACACGAGCTTGAACTTGATTGGTCTTCTTTCTGGGACTAGGGCATGTCCTGGACAGATGCCCTTCCTTCCCACAGTTATAACATGGCCCCTTCACATAGTTGCCCACAAAGTTCTGAGTTTCGGGCCCCATCTTGAACTGAGACGACTGGCCTCTGGCAACTTTCTGAGTCTTGGCCTATGGTTGATTCCCGGGGAAACGACCCTGAAGAGGCTTGAAACGTGCCCCTAGCACTGCTGAACGAGGAGGAGGACGATTGGTCATCTGGTTTCTTGCCTGCGGTGCTCCTTCATCAAAAGCCCTCTTGTGTGACTTGGATGCGTTGTAGATGTTGTTATTGTTCTCTTGCGTCAAACAGTCACTGACAAAGTCATTGAACGGCGTCCTGGTAGAGTTTCCCATAGACTTCATCAGTTTGGGACTCAGACCTCTATTTATGCTCACGATCTTTTTCGCTTCTGTGTTGACATATTCAGGTGCATAGTGAGCCAGATTGTTAAAAGCATGAAGGTCCTCTACCACTGTTTTTGTACCCTGGGTCAGACACAAAAACTCTGTCACTTTCATAGCCATCAGACCTGGAGGAATGTAATTTCCTCTGAAAGCTGCCGTAAACTGCGCCTAGACGATAGGTTGATCTGGAGGAAAAGTGGTACGATGATGTGCCCACCATATACCAGCTGGTCCCTGCAACTGGTGAGTGGCATATTCCACCTTCAATGATTCCGTTAGACGGAGCAACCTGAACTTCTGCTCGATGGTGTTAATCCATTCGTCAGCTTCCAACGGTTCAGCTGCTTCTTTGAAGATTGGAGGTCTAGTGTCCAAGAAGTCCTTAAAAGTGTTGTACTGATTCACAGCTTGACCCCCTTGACCTGCAGCCCGACGTGTGTTCTCTGCGATGTTCCTGAGATTTGCTTCCATATTCCTCCACATAGCTTTCATGCTTCGCTGACTTCCCAGAAACTGCGCGAAGAACTGCTCTGCCGTGTATGGTGGAGGAGGAGGAGGATTTGCTTCCTCGCCCTGTCCATCACCACCAACACCGCTAGCACTGCCCGCTCCCCGACGAGTATTCACCATCTGCACAGCCAATCAATAATCAATGAGTGATGCCATATATACAGATCAAAATGCATAATAACTGCAGTACTGTATTTGAACATGGTTCATATAATAAGGCACATACACAAGTCGTTCCACATAAATAACATCACAAACGGATTATCCGAAAAGTGCTTATTACTCGCAAGGATGCAAACGGATAAAACGCAACGAAGGTCTGATACTTAAAATGATCCCAACGGTAGCGACAAAGTTCTTAGAGCTTACAACCCAACATAACTTGTTGGATACACAACGATACAAAAGAAAACAACTAAGCCTAAGCTCTAGTCGCTCCTGACATCTGACACGTGGCTCTCTGCATCGTCGGCTTCTTCCTCTTCTTCATCCTGGTTGGCGAAGGGCACTCCACCATCTTCGGCTCCACCGTCAGCAAGAACGATACCCATCTCCATCTCGGCCGCACCTGGAGGATGATATGGATAGAGCTGGTTGTTGAGGCGGTGTAATTCTTCATGGAGGTTGTCATTGTAGGCTTCTGTCGCCAACAACTGCTGCTCTAAGGTCATGATACGAGCCCTGAGAGCATTCTCACCTTCTCAAGCTTGATCCCGCTGCTGTAGAAGACGCACCATCATACGCTCGGCGCTCTGGTTAGCATGCATTTCGAGCCCCAACTTCTCCTGTAGCCTGATGATCTCCTGAGCTGCTATTACATTCCTTTGGATGGTTTGATCCCTCTCCAAAGTCCGCTGGTTCAGCTCCTCTTGTATCTTCTCCATCTCTTCATCAAACTCCCGTTGTGCTTGCCGTTTCTCTTCCCGAACATTGTGAAAAGATTCCATCATACCTTCCAAGTTGCGCTGCATCACTGCATACCCCTTCATCACTGCAAACATAGCACTCATAGCAGGTCCATCACATGCCTGCAACTCGCTTGGGCCGCCCTCCATAACTTCTCTCTTGGATTGCATCCACCCATCCTTGAACGGATCAACTCTCGGAAACACTCCTGCAATAGCCCGACTAAGGTCCTCTGGAAACCGATCCATGATGTCCCGGAGGATGAGGAAAGCTGCTGCCTGCGCACCTTCCCAAGGGCCTCTTCCCTTACTCTCAAACATCCATCCGGACCAGTCAGAACCTTCTTCCTTGGGCTTTACCACAGCCGTCACATACACCAGAGTGGTGTCTCCCAAAGGCTACTTCATCCAAAAGTAGCGAGGCTCTTTACCTTCGGGGTACCCCACAGAACGCAGCACCCTACAAAGCAACGTCGGCGTCCGGAACACATCCAGGAACTTGCCCTTGCACCTCTCGGATCGAGGCGCTAGCTGGTGCCTGGGAACCCTGCGACCTGTCGACTTACGCACGGTCTCCTTGGTACATCCCATCTGTAGCAAGTTCATCATTTTTAACATAAGCACAGGTATCCAACTCAAGAGATATTCCAATTATCAGGGAGGAAGTAATGCAAAAGGGAAGGAAGCAAGCATGCCATGATGTATATGTATGAAACGTTCTGTATGTCCTTTCTACTTCATACGAACTAAGCGGTGGCATACCACGTCACTCATATAAATGTTAACTACTTCGTTTTAACGATACGCGGTTAGTGTACCTGCAGAAGATCCATTTCAGCCCTGCCCACAGTATGAATATCGTGCATTGCTGAAATTTTAAATCTAGATACTAACCTAGGTGTACACCCCGTATACACGTAAGCAGTATATGCACCCGTCAAAACATTATTACTCCCATTATTAAATACCTTCACCTGCACCCGTGTGCTGACACGTACAGGTTCCAGTACCAAACTAACTCTCCCCTAGACCGACGGTTGTTCGATCATGCTCTCACAACTCACCTTACCTTGGCGTAGAGGCAAATTGATCCATACATTACTATTCCGAAGAATAGCACTCATACAAGCATGATGCAAGACCCTTTCCCAAGTCAGTACTTAAATAAGCCACCTGAGATCCTATGAGCATAAAGGATATGACCACTGGCACACTCTAATTTTTTTTACAAGGCACTTTTTACACCAATTCTGTGAACTTTGTCAAATAATTTTGTACCCAAAAATCTTTTTACTTCTAAAACTTAGTCATGTGAACAGTATCCACTGAACTATGCTCTGATGTCAGCTGTAACAGAACCGACCAATTTATAAGAGCACAAGTATGAAATTCTCCACCGGAGCAGTAAATTTACACACTTGAGACCATAAAAACCCGGTAGTCCGTGAAATCTCGAAGGATTTCAAACTCTTCCAACATCAACAACATAGGATCGTAATCGTTCAGCGTCAACCATCACATGATAGAATATTACAAAAGTTCATTGGAGTAGCAAACTTAGTTATTAGAAACCGAGTTCCAAATTTAAGTAGCGGAAGTTCAACCTTAAAACATAGTTTTGAAATCACACACACATAGTCTGATACAGTGCCATTCAGTAGTCATCCTTGACAAAGTAAAAGGTACGGATAGAGCAGGTCATTGCCCGTGACCTAGTTATCTCCCAAAGCAGGGCAGGGGCAGTTGATGCAATAGCCATAGAAAACCTGACCATCTGCAACAACAAGGGAAACAAAGCCCTGAGTATGAGAAGGTACTCAGCTAGACTTACTCGCCATAAACCAGAAATAAATGACACCAAGGAGTATGCAAGGCCAGATTACAGTGGGGCTGGTATGAGGTAACAATTGCGCAAAAGCATAAGTAGTAAGTAACTTGTTCTCCTGTTTACTAGCTGCAAGTTTGACTAATGCTTAGCCTATTTAACTAGATTAGCTCCTGCACTAACAACAATCATGGTAGTGATCCAATCATCACTATAATATAACAAACAGGCCGAATAACAATTGCCAAAAGTATCATGATAGTTGTCACGTGTTCCATCATATTTCAGTATCAAGACAGAGCGGTGTTCAAGTCAAGTGCTCACTATCCAGGAGCGATGGCGATTATAATCGATTCCTATCCAGCTGGTGATTTTATTCCCCACACAAACCACACTCACCCGTCAGTGAGCTACAGATAACCACAACACCGTTCCAGGAAGCCGCGGATTCGACTGCCACTAACATACCCGGAGGCAAGCCCGACTGCCAAGGAGTTGGACTTAACCACCATCACCCGGGTCTTACTTTTCGCGCCTCCGCGTCCCAATACCCCCTTCGTGGCTTCGGTAGATGCGTGGGGTTCGAAAGCCAGCCTGGAACAATGAGCGGCTTCGCGGTCGGAACGAGTTATCCTTCCAGCTAAATGTGGGGCATGCGTTCAACATGACAAGAGGGTCTTCTTAGCATGATACTGTTTTTGCCATCCGACACGGCTAGAAATACTGTAGCACAACACTACAGGAATCTGTCGATCTCCATTTTTCACAACACTCAGTTATCCCACTTAATGGCAATATCCTGTTAACGGTCGAGTAACCACCTATTACTCAGGGTAACAAAAAGGTTTCCCGACTTCTACCGGTCTAAGCATGGCTAAGCATATATTCGTACCTACCACAAATTGGGTAACAAGGGGAAATATCTCAAGGTAACAAGGTACGGAATATAATGCATCAACGGTATCAAGCAACTCCTACACTTAATGCAACAAGCATAGTACGAATAAGTTAATTATAAACTATAGGTAGTTAGAAATGCTCCGGGGCTTGCCTTTCTCGAAGGTGCTAGGCAGGTGGTTCGGACACTCCGGAAGATCCTCTTCAGGCCCTTCCTCGACGGTCCCTGACTCCAGCTCCTGTGGCTGCTGCTCCTCGGTCCCCTCTGCTACGGCTGGCTCGTCTACCGAACCTGTCGTGATGCATATGCTAGATGAGCGAATGCCAAGGGTGCACGAAAGAGATGCATTAACATTAAACTTGACCGAATACGTGCATATCTCTTCTCCAGTAGAGTGCAACACTCTACTTAGAGAGTAGGTATGCGCAACCACAAAGTGCAACTAATATGAATGTGCTAAAATGACCATTTCACCCCTTGCTGGTCCCACACAACAAAAAATGCACACTACCCACTTAATGATGCAAAATAACCAATTAAAACAAGCCTATAACAACAATAGAGCTTGCTGTACAAAATACATGACATTTTGGCTTAAGCATTGTTCTCTATGAAAAAGACAAATAACAGGGTGAAAAGGTACTTTGAACTACACATTATCTAGAAAAGTGTCAAACAACAGATTTCACATTTTCTTCCAGAACTTCTTAGCACAAGAGCAGTCTCTAAAAATTATCATGATCATATCATTTATATTCTAATTACTAAAAATCATACAAGAAAACAACATTTAATCAAAATAAATATTAACTTCAAATTTATCATAGTCAAACATCAACTATCATTTTTCTGTGATTCTACATCATCTAACAAACCTAACAAAACAAGAACCATATTTTTCTGAGCAAAGCACAATTTATTATGCATTAAACAAGATATCAGCCCATATACAAATTAATTATTAATGCTCATAAAGTTATCACAAACTGAACATATTATATTTTTCATGCATAGAACTCATCAAAACAAACTTAACAAAATTTGTTTCACATTAACTGGATTAGCAGAACTTAAGTTATGAATTAAACAAACAATATCAACATTTCTGCAAAACATTTAAACAAAAACACCAAACCCTAACTGCTACACGTACCCGGCCTTCTTCTACTCTAGAGGCTGACGGCTGGGCCCCGAGGTCAACTCGGACGCACCTGTCACCCACACCGAAATAGGGGAGGAGTTGACCGCGGCAATGCTCGCCGTCGGCGAACCCTCCGGCGAAACCAACACCACCGACGGACTCCTCTCCTTCTCCGGCGTCGATTGGTACCACAGTCTAGCCTAGCATTGCAGCGGATCGAGCTCGGCGTCGGCAATGGTGGCCACGGCCGCGCGGAATCGCCACGCCGGGCACCTCCGGCCATTCCGAGGCAAACCAACCCCCTATCCTCGCTTCTCAGACTTCCACAACCCTAACGCGAAGCAAAGAACTAAGGATTCTACGGCGAAACGGCAGGAACACGAGCATGCCATCGCCGGCGCACATGGCGGGTGGCGGACGGCGACGTACTACAACATCCAGGCCCTAATCAGCCGTGCTAGCGACTGCTACTCCATCTATGAACCCTAGCGACTCACGGACACGGCTTAAAGCGGGCGGATGTGCGCGGAAAAGGATCCGGCCATGGCAGACCGAGCTTCGCGGTCATGGAGGCCATGGCGGAGACATGTCCCGCGGCTTACCTAGACTTCTTCGGCGAGCACGGCTACCGCAAAGGGGTGGAGGAGGTTGAGGCGAGGCTGGCTAGGCGCTTGGTTGGGCGAAGGCACGGCGGTTGGCGGCGAACGCACGGTTTTCCCCTTCGTTCCGCCCAAACGCCGGCGAGAGCGAAAGGAGGCAAAGGTAGAGGGAGAGAGGGCGTCTGGCGGGGTATGCGTGCGCGGGCGCTTATGCTCACCACGTTGCGCGTGCTGGCTGGGCTGGCCGGGCGCCGGGCGCCACGCGGCGGCCAGTTTCCGCGCGCAGTCGGCCACGACGACGCGTGCGTTTGAACTAAGCCGGCCAGGTTCAGTGGCCATCAGGCCGACTGACAGGCCATTTTCAAGGGCGATTTTCTCTTAATCCACTTGGTGAAATGCTAAACCACTTGCTTCTTTGGTTAGAGCTACAGACCATCTACAACGTTGGTTACAAGATCGATCACTGGTTTGTCCTGGATTTAGCTCGAGAAAGCGATGAACATGGCCAGGCTGAACTGAGTTTCAGTTTAGGACTTAGGAAATATTTCTAAGTCAAAAACTCACCCATTTATGCCTTGTGGGCCCTAAAACACCATGCTAAACTCATTTTCATGAATTGGCCCAAAAACAACTTTTGTTCTACACTAAATTCTACACACTTTTGGTTCAGAGCACTCAGCCATGCAAAGCTTCTATCAAGGAGGTCTTTGTTAGTCAAACAAAAGGACTCCTAGAGCTCGATTGGGTTGACTAGGTTTAGAGACTTGATTAGTCAAAGTGACCAACACAAACATGGCCTCATTTTGACTCCTCAACAAGGTTAAGCTACTAAGAAGTCAAACCACTCCACAACAAGCCAAACAAACACCTTATCATTGAATGTCTATATGCATCTTAACACATGAAATGGCACTTTATATGAAAAAAGAAAGCAACATGTGAATTCTTGAAGCTCATGAGATGATTATGCATAATGAGATGATAATGTCATGCTAGCTTAACACCTGAGGTGTTAAAAAAACGCCCTCATCCTCGCCGGGCTAAAGCCAAGATTATTTGATCTTCTAAAAGACCACGGCGGGAAGTAGGTCGAAGAATTGCCTAAGGTAGTCTGTGGGCTACGGACACAGCGAAGCAGGGCAACAGGGCAAACTCCTTTCTACCTAGTCTATGGCACTGAAGCAATCCTCCCGGCAGACTTAATCTGGAATTCTCCATGAATGGAACAGAACAACGAAGGAGAAGCTGATGATACAAGACGATTAGAAGTCGACAGCCTCGAGGAGGCTCGGTTAGCCGCTTTGTTTCAATCAGCAAGATATCTCCAAGGGATGAGGCGCTACTATGACAAGAACGTCCACCACCGCGCTTTCCAAGTAGGCGACATGGTCTTGAAGAAGATTCAGAATACCACAGGACGCCACAAGCTTATGAGTCTGTGGGAAGGACCCTACATAGTATCTAAAGTAACAAGACCCGGGTCATTCGAGTTAGTCACTGAGGATGGTTCTCCATTGCCAAATTCATGGAATATTGAGCATCTGAAGAAATTCCATACCTAAGGACTACGCTACAGATTTGATTCAGGGCAAATGTATCTATTTCCCGAATATTAATAAAGATTGGACTTCATCAGAAACTTTACGAATTTTCCTTTTTCCAGCAATTATAGTTATCACGACTATTTAGTCAGATAAAATCCTTAGAAGCTTATAAGCTCTAACCATCGCGCCCCACCGACTAATATATAATATTACTCGGATGGATCCTTCTTGGTTCAGAGGTAACCATACCTGAGTTACGAGCTCTGAGCTCAATACAACTCAAATGATAGTACGGCTTAAAAACCCGGCTGTCAACCTATAGAGAATATGGTGTCTACAAAGTAGATACTAGTTCCTATAAGGTACAACAAGGGGAGTAGTCCTCACCCTGTTACACAATAACCGGATAGAGGTACAACCCAATTTCGCACTCAATTTGCGACTACCAAGAGGGTATGATTCACCCAACAAGAACCATTGTACTGGTCCTCAAGAGGTGCTTGATCAAATTTATCCCTTGGAACGGGGTACTAAGAGTAGTACTCCGGCAGACCAAGTCCTCTAACAAGTCACTAAAGACTGTAAGAGAAACGAAGTCATACGACCCAAACTCAAGTGCTAGAGAGCACTCGGATAGACTCGTCTAGTAAGACGCCTGGTCATACATCCACTACAAGCAAAACGACTCATTGACAAGACACTTCTTTGCAATGACAAGTCTGCAACATACGGAATCAACAAGGTTCAAAAGTAAATTATACTTCGATTCTTTACCCAAAATAATATTTGTTTACAGGAGGTACAAACGCTGGTCAAGGACCAAGGAAGACATACTACTCTACAAGATCTAATATTTGGGAGTACTCTTCCACGACGGCCTTGACTTTTTCCTGCATGGTTGCAAGATCTTCATCGCTCTTGCCGTCGGGAAGCGTCATAATGGATGACAGATCAAAGGACGGCATATGCAATCGTAGCGTCGCCAGAAGTCTGCACACCACCGAAGTCGCCATGTCCTTGATGTATTGAGTCAGCCGCCCCGGTGCAGCCCTGGGTCGATCAATGAAGGACTCGTCAGCTCCTTCGGGCGTGGAATCATGTCGAGGACAGGCTCTACAACCTGCTCTAATGCTTTCAAAGAATCCTGAGGTCTTTAAAGACTCTCGGGACTCCTTCAGCTGCGCCTGAACCGCTTCCAGAGCTTCCTGCGACTCCTTTGTCGACTTCAAAGCCTGCTGCAGGTCTCGGTCAGCATCCTCACGAATCAATTTGGCTTCTTGAAGAGTACTCTGCGCATTAGCAAATACCTCCTCAAGTTCCGCCTCCTTCTGGTTTAAAGCATTTTGCCATCCAGCGGCCAGCGTCTTCGAATTTGAATAACAAGACATACCAATCAGATGAGTATCACAAATTTACAAAGCAATAAGGACTCTGGAAAGTACTTTTGACTTACCAGCAAGTTGCTTCTTAGATGACTTCATGACCTCCTTAAGCTTTTGCTCTGAGGTAGCATGCTTGGCGAGTAGCTCAATTTCCCACTGATAAGACCTGTCACGCTCATCAACAATAGCCTTAAGATTGTTTTGAAGCTCGTTGATGCAACTATGAAGGAGTTGGGTGGCTACCTTCTGGCTAATCTGATCCTGAGCAATATAATCCTTGAGCTGTTGATTCTCAAGAGACAACTCTTGGCGGATCCGAGTGATCTAATCAGTCACTTTCACATCAAAGCCCTGCACCGAGATAGCAATATAAGTACTCAGATGTGATAACAAAATACAAAGAGGATTTCCAAACCGTTACATCAACAAACTCTCGGAGCGCTACGATAGGCGCCATCACCTGCTCACTCAATTCCTTCAGCCGGACGAGATTCGGGTTGTACCCCACAACTTCAAGTCTTGAGCCCTGGCGCGAGGACTCGGGGACAACATCGGACTCTTCCTACGGAGGATCTGGAGCTTCAATTCCTCCTCCAGCTTTGATCTCAGCTCGGACCATCTCTAGAGTGGGTTCATCAGGCTGTCGGGTGCGAAAAAACCACTCGTTCATCACTCGGTCAAGCTCCAATTGAGCAGGAGAGCGAAAGATTGAATATGGAAAACCAACCTGAGGCAAGGGAAGTACGTCCATTTCAGGTGCTGTGTCGACCTGGGTACCGGATGGAGAGGAGCCTGGCAGGGTGTTCACCTGGCTAAAGATAGGAGGGACGCTTGATCCGCTTTTGTCCTCCGCCTCCGACTCCTCCACCGCCCGGGTTTCAGTAGCACCACTTGAGGATGCTGCGATCGGCTTCACCTTCCTACAAGCATACAAGCTTCAACGCCCGCGCCAGTTTCAAGATTGACTTCTTTGGCTGTGGGGCTGAGGCCGAGACTTCTTCAGGAGCTGCACTACCGGAAGTTCCTCGAGCCATCCCAGCATCTATATCAAACAAAGATATAAGACACGGGGTTATTAAATCTGAAGCGGGAGGGCTATAAAGTACTCGGGTTTTCCCTTACCAGGAGCACCCGTATTACAGTGTTTTTCAGCCAATTCCGTTGATAAAAGAATTTTTTGACAAGCACGGCGATTACCAGTGCGAGCCTTCTTCAGTACTGGATCTTCGGCTTCCTGGAGTGGACACGGAGACCGCTTCTGGCTACTCTTGGCTTCGGGAACTATGAGCATGATATCAGAGTCAGTTGAATCTAAGTCTAACCGGTCAAGATCACCAGGAGAGCTTGACTCATTGCGAAGGTCCTCACTTTGAATGGGACCCTCAAGAGCAATGCCTCCGCCTTCTTGAATCGTCGGGGGCAGGGGTGGACAATCATTGTTATTCCTCCCTTGGTCCTATATAAAAAAAGAGAAGATTATGTCCAGTCAGAAGGATATCTATTAAGAATCTAAAAGGCAGATATCACAACTACTTACCTCTGGAGGAGGGTTGATGGTGGCGAAAGTCGTCATCATCAGAACAAGATGTTCACGACTCTTCAATAGCCGGTTCATCCTCCTCAGAATCTCTTGGTTGGACAATTGCTTGGCATCATGTCGGCCCGGGTCCTTCACGCCAAGGTATTCAAAGCAAAAATTGGCTCGTTGTTGCAGTGGATGAATTTGGCGCGCAATGAAGTCTTGGATGACGGTATATTCAGTTAGTCCACTCAGCTTCAATGCCGCTATCATGTCGATCAATGGTTGGACAGCCTCTACCTCTTCAGCAGAAATTTTGTTCTTCCACTCTCGGGACATCTGGGGTGGCCACCCATCATGACGAAGAAGAGTTGGTGGCGGGTTGGCTATGTAAAACCATCCGCTAGCCCATTCCCGGACAGACTCCGACAACACTACAGAGATGTATTGAGTAGCTACTTCTAGCCTAAGCTGGATACTAGCTCCTCCGACTACTTCTACACATGCATCACTGGGTTGACACTTTACCCAGAAGAAATAACGAAAAAGAGTAAAAGAGGGGCAAATCCCCAGAAAGCCTCACACAGATGGGAGAAAATTGCTATGTGGAAACAAGCATTTGGTGTAATATGATTGAGGGTCAAACCATAGTAGTGCAGCAATCTCCTCAAGAAGTCAGATGTTGGGAGCCCCAATCCACGCTCAACAAAAGACTTGAACATCACGATCTCCGTCGTGTTGGGAGCTGGAGCGCGATGAGCACTGGGTACCCTCCACCCGTATATTGGCTGCGATCGGAGTAACCCTTGCTGCGCCAAGAAAGCTAGCTCCGATTCTCTGGTATCCGGCGCCTTCCAAGCTAGCACATCTGTTGGAGGGCACGGGTGGCGTGGCTTCCCGCCGGTGGTCTTCGCCTTCTTCTTCTCGGCTGCGGATTGTTTCTTTGGGCCCATGTTGATGACAAGGGACTTTCTGCGCATCAACTAATGGATTGGCTATGGGATTTCTTGCTCCAAAGGCTATGGCTTGATGAAAGAATGAAGAGATTGTAAGCTCAATGGCGGCTTATTATAGATCTGTTTCGGCAACCGTTCACCTTTTCTGAACGACGTTATGGAACCATCCGAAACCCTAACGGTTGGGGGACGTTTCAGATGGCGTCAGAGTCAATGAACAGGCTACCCGTACAATAGACAACATTATTCTTTCATAAGACACATTTAGTACTCGGAAGAAAAGACAAAGGACTCGGAAAACATTCCAAGTACCCGGATCTTATTGATTATTTCTCGGAATTACAAATGAGATACACGGATACATCTTGAGATACAGTAGCTTCCAGTACAAGTTCAATCAGGATGTAAAACGCTACTCTAGTGTAATCAAGGTACAGAGTCTTGATGCTTAACGCACCAAGGACTGGGTTCAGTGAGACGCAATAAAGTAGACAGAACCTTGTGTAGACACTATATTTTCAGTGCATCCCAAGGTGGGTTTAAGGCTCTACCCCAGTACATAAGGAACTCGGTAGTCGACCTTAACCCTAACGCCTTTTGACAACCTATGACCCCGAGGTTGCCCACGATGCGGGAGTCACAAGAGTTCTTCTAGGCGCACCTCTGTATCCCTCTACTCGTGACCACTTGGAAACCACCCTGACGGATGGTCCTTTCACAAGAGTTCTTCTGGACACTTCGACTATCTTACATAAGGAAGACACCCGGGGACTCGGACATTTCCGATACAGACACTATAATACTCATCAAAGTAAGAGAAGCCATACACTCAAGAAAGTGTGGCTTCCTTGTTCCCCAGGTAGGGTATTTATTGGCGGCTGCTCATGGTCTATGGACACAGTTCACGGATATAAGTAACCAGAGAGCAATAAACCTTTCTGCGTACTGTTACACATGTGAAGCCTGACACCAGTGATGGGTTTGCTTCACGTGTCTACTTCAAGAGCAAGCCGACAAAAGTGTTGCAGTTGCAGAACATGACAAGAATCATCAATGAGGACAGTTGAAACAGTCACTGGTCAATTATTGTTGTCCTTGCGGTAATTTTTATTCAGTTGGGGGTGAAAAGGGATGTTTGATGAAAACATTACCCACCTAAAACTGAATATTTATTACTCGGATGGATTAAGATATAGATCAGTGTCATGTTCTAACTTATTGCCATCCTTATGGACTACCCGGATGATATATTGGAGACCCCAAGTACCGACTACTCAGGTACTCGAAACTCAGGCTCGGGGGCTACAGGGTATATACCATAAGGGAAATGTTTTTTCTTGACCCAGGATTACTTGGAAAAAGGCTCACAAGATCCTCAAAGTTATTATAAACAACAAGAGGCTCGGGGGCTACACCCTATGGGTGCACTTTTCAGGAAAAAGTGCACACCATGGAAGTTCTTTACCTACGGAGCACTTCAAGATTTCTCAAGACATTACTCAGAGATTCTCAAAGAGAAATCAGAAGATAACGTTTTAGAGAAATGATGAAGAGCTCGGGGGCTTGACGGACCAGAATGTCAGAAATATCATCAGAAGATGATTACTCGGACTAAACCTGGACGACACGGGAGATCCTAGGACATGATACGAAGCCTACGTGGATTAGGACTCTCATTGTAACTTAGTCGAGTTTCTAAAGGAAGTATTGTAATTAGAATAGGACTCCTCTGTTGTAACCGACTAGGACTCGGTATGCGCCAAGCTTCACCTGATTATATAAGGGGAAGCGAGCGCCAACCCCTATCATTGAATCTTGAATCATAACACAAGGCGCACGCCACCACTGGACGTAAGGTATTACGCTATTAAGCGGCCTGAACCAGTATAAATCGTTGTCCCTGTGTACTCGCCGAGTTCTATGAACGCCGATCCTCACCGAACAAATTGTCTGAGAATCCTCAGGACGAGTTGCCAGTTAACAAACACCGACACCTGGTTCTTGGACAAGTAACCCAGCCAAACAGTGAAACCATGAGGTCTCGATGGGTTGGATCTGGCTAAGTAAATAATTGCCTCCAAGTTGAGGGTTTACACAGGATCAGTTTTGTGGCACAAGAGGGGGGCTTCTGCTCTGGTGTGTATATCCACTGTTTGTGGTGAAACCTTAGTGGATGTATAAAACGGACTTGGAGGGAATTTTGTAATGGCCATGTAGTGCGACCCCGCTATGCACCTGGGCAGTGTTTAGCGTGACGGGAAACGCATGACTCATGGGTAACAATGTGCAACCTTTGCAGAGTGTAAAACTGATATATCAATCGTGCTCACGATCACGAGCGAGCTTGGACTTCTTCG
The DNA here is from genome assembly GCA_009763385.1 of Coix lacryma-jobi var. lacryma-jobi. NCBI lineage: Eukaryota > Viridiplantae > Streptophyta > Magnoliopsida > Poales > Poaceae > Coix > Coix lacryma-jobi. Next base: position 97,434,953 of record CM019824.1, read on the forward strand.
AGATTAGTTGGTTACTGGTTGGTGTTGGGTTCAGGTCATCTAGGGCGTGTTTGCGACCCTGTACCTAGCCGGCCTGGCCAGCCCAACTGGGCCAGGGCTGGGCAAGCCTGGCCCAAGTGCTGCAACTGCTTGTGTTTGCGCCTTTGTACCCAGGTAGCCCGGTCAAGGCGAGCCTGTGTTTGTCACCAGAGAGGCAGCCAGGCCCAGAGGTTAATTGTCACCAACTGCCACAACGAGGTGGTGTTTGTGCAGCTGGCTATGGTCGACCAAGCCCAAGAGTTGAACAGATAATAGTATATAAATGAAAGGAGAACATCAGCTACACAATCTTTAATGATGGTAGAACAGGCTTGCTGTTTGATGGTATTACAACAACAAATCAAAGTTTCATCCTCAACTTGGCCTCAAACATTCTAGTTTAACAATTCATGGCACTATTGGGTACTTTGGATAATCTAAATCAGCAAAGAAGAACAGCAGCAGCAGTAGAACAACATCAGCTAATCAAGTTCTGAAGGCAACAAACCAAGAAGGTCACAGAAGCTAATAAGAGGCAGCAAAATGACATGTACCCAGCTAATGCATCTATCTAGTTTGTCATCATTTGCCAAAATACACCAGTTAACAGTTGCTGCAAATATAGAGCCAGCACCAAAGAGCAAGAACCATGATCAATAAGATCAAGATGACCACAATCTTCCAGCACACAGGCTTACCAACAACATTTTGTTTAGTTTCATATTCCCCATTTGTTAACATCTTCTGGTCTGTTGTAACCTTTTCAGGTGATGAAGCAATAGGTAGCAACAATTGCTGTGCAGACACATGATCAGAGTAAGCTCTAAGAGCATCATCATATTTGTTGTAGTTTTTATATATGGCTCCTTCAACCTTTAGCACTTGCTGAGCACACTCAGGCCAACTAAAATAAATCCCAGGTTTCTTGCCTTCGAACACAACATAGCAAGGTGCCATTCTCTGAAAGAAATCATATATAAATCATGTAAGTGCTCCTGATTGCATTAAGAACCTTCCACATGCCTCAGTCGACTATGAACTATGTGGTCCTACACATGAGTGCGGGATTGAAGATCTCCGGTTTGTATATGATACAAATCGGTGATCTCAACACTGCACCTATGGGCAGCATCATCAAGAGCATAAGAGTTGTTCTGACATCATTGGCAAACACAATAGAACCAATATAGGCCTCAGCTTTTGTAAATGGTGGTTTTCTTTCAACTCACTGGTGGCTACCAAATAGAAGAAGCAAATGAACTGGCAAATAAACAAGACTGAAACAACTTAGCTCAGTATGGTAGCCACCTTAGGAAAAAAATGCCTCAGTCGACTGCATATCAATAAAGCAGCAGTTGTTCTAACATCATTGGCTATAAGATCTAATAATTGGCCTTAGCTATTGATTTTGGTGGTTGTAATCAAGTACTCAAGTCATAGGTAGCTGTCAGATAAGAACAAATACAAAAAAACAGCAAGAGCAGAACCAAGTGCAGCATTTCATGGCATCCATGGCATCTGTAGTAACCATGAACTGCTTGTCGTCATCTTCGAGTCATAGACCCAAGTGCTGCATAGCAGTTTATGGTTCCTACAGATGTGATGAATGACAGAAGGTTGTAAAAACATGAGAACACAACAGAAGCATAATGGCAGCTACCTCATTCAGTAATTTGCATCATAGGCCTTGCATAACCCTCATATTCCACCAATAAGAGTACCAGAAATGAGATGAAACACATTACAAATGCAATGAACAAATGCACAGTTTCAAAGAAGCATATATAAGTATGAGCAACCAAATTGGAAGTACCACATATAAGTAGCCAACAGAGGCTACAATAAGTTGTTACATAAACATGTCTGGCCCAACAGACTAGGGCTCAAATGGTGTTTCTTCCCCAAAGTTAGCCACCTTCCTCAAGGCAGTCAAAAGAACAGGCATCAGTCATCAATAGAACAACCATCTCTGCATAAAAGTTCTACAGCTAACCTACCACAGCTGTAGTCAAAAGAAAAGAAGGTGGGTGAGAGGAGTGGAGGAACTATAATTCTCAACAGTCAACCCCCTCCTATGCATCTAGCCCAAGGCAGTACAACTAGATGTAGTAGTTCTTGGCTAGGAAGGTCCTAAGCCAAAGGATTCTGTGGGCATCAGTCATGTTGACAAAGCCCCTGGCTTGTGCCTTGTTGTCCAAGAGGTAGATGTATGCCACAATGAGGGCCTCCTCACTAAAGCCTAGGGTGTCCATCACTGCAGAGTACAAGTTAGCGTCAACATGAGCAGGGCCACTCTCCCTAAGAGCATTGGCAACATTGTTCACAGCATCACTCATGTTGGTCAACATTATGACCTCTTCCCCACTGAAGTTCCCTCTTTTTCTCTTGCCACCAACAGCAGTGGAAGGCACATCAGTGGCTTTGCTACCCTCACCAACATCAAAGTGACACTTGGCAGAAGAGGGGTGGGTGACAGCAGGCACTTCCTGCATAGATGGGCCACTGTCAGCCTGGTTCTGCCCTAGGGCTTCACCAGAACCAAGTGCCCACTTCCCAGTAGCCTGGGAATGGCTAAAGATTGCTTCCATCTCAGTGTAGAACCTAATAGGGCAGTTCAGGAACTCTGCATCTTTGGGATGGTCCTGCAGGTGGGTACATATGTGACAGAACCGACCAATTTATACCAGATTAAGCACTGAATCCCTGCTTTCACAGAGATGGAAAAACCTAACTCGGCTTCACGGGAGGTACCCACACCTGCTCCGTTAAGTGATTGACGCGTTCAAAATGACTGAGGTGTGCCTTCGTCGGGTCCTAATCGACACAGACGGGAGACTACTAGCACACAAAACCCATGTCCTGCTGCTCCTACATCCCGCCCGGTCTCAATTTAATTATCACTTGGTTATCTCCATGATAGCACCAGGCTAAACATGATCAGTATCCACCTATATGCGGGAGACAGGAAATCACCCGACTTTTACCGGTCTAGGCAGGGCTAAGCATAAACGAACCTAGACTTAACAGGGATAACAAGATATAATTGCAGGTAGACAAGGATAAGTAAATAATGCATCAACGGTATCACTCAACTCCTATAACCTAATGCAACAATCATATCAGGTTAATTGTAAAGCATTTGCAAACCGTAGGAGTTAAAAATGCTCCGGGGCTTGCCTCGCTCAAAGTCTGAAGGGCGGTGATCGCGGCACTCCGGCAGCTCTTCAACGTCTCCTCCTGGGATCTTCTCTTCCGGCGTCTCCTCCCGATACTGCTCCTCGAGTGACGGATCCTGAACTTCCACTACCGACCCTGCATGATGCATGGCATGCATAAATAACACGAATGCACGGGGGATGCATGGTGATGCAATATGGAACAAGGCATTTCAGGAGATCAGCATATGTCATCTATTGCTACTCAACTGCTTAACCTCCTATATTCAACTTGTTTAGTTATGTTATCACCACATCAAAGTATACTCAATGAGTTTATTACCCTCTAATTACTTGCCGGAATAAATCTAATTAAACTAGCCCATAACAGCAACCCATTCTAGATAGCTTCAGAAAAATCTACAAAAATTACTAGAAGTTAACAATGGGTAATCTAGTCCCTGGTCCAAATTTCACCCCATTTGGACTTAAACTCCATTCTCTATGAAAAAGACAAATTCTATCATGGAAAGGTGCTTTGAACTACACACCCTAGCAAAAAGTGTCAAACAACAGATTTCTCATTTTTCTACTGAACTTTCTAGCACAAGAGCAGTGTGCATAAATTCTCAGGTTCATATTCCCCATATTTTAATTACTACAAAATAAACAAGGAAACAGCATTTAACCATTTTAAAAGCTACTGCTAAAATAATTCACAGAACAACCTTATATTATATTTTTCCCTAAAACTATATATCCATACAAACCTAACAAAACTGAAATCACATTTTTCTGACTTATACATAATTAGTTATGCATTTTCCAACTTAATAGCAACTTCCCAATTTAAATTAATCTACACATAAAAGTATCACTAAAAATGCATTCAACATTTTTCACAGATAGATCTAAACATGCTTGACATAACAAAATTTGTTTCGCAGGATTTGGACTTAAAATGAGCCTTGTAGGACTTTTTGAAGCCTTTACATAATTCTGCAAAAACAAACTAAAACAAAACTCAATCCTAAAACGCTACGGACACCCAACTTGACTCAGCCGAGGCTCGAGGCAAACGCTCGACACACCCGGCTTGACTCGGCCGAGGCTCGAGGCAACGCTCGGCACACCCGGCTTTCCGAGGCCTACTGTACCCAGATTTCCCTTTTTCTCTCTCACACTCTCATCTTTGCCTCTGTCGGCGAGGCTCACTGGTCAGACGACCAAGTTACTAGGCGAGGCTAGGCTCGGCAGTCAACGGCGGACTTTGGCGCCGTGGTCGTTGACTGGCCCTAGCTCGTCGGCGGCGAGGCTTCCGGTGACGCTGAGACCATCACTGGATGCGGGTTTGCTGGGCGAACACGACTAACTGACTTGCTGAGCCAGAGGGATACCAGAGCAAGCTCGACGGCAGCCATGGCGGAGCGGCGGCTCTGCGACGCGATGGCGAAACTCTTCCCGGCGAGCTTGAGGCTCGGCGAGACTAACACTAGCCTAAGCAAGTCCTAAGCGACCTATTGGGGCGACTTTCGAGCCTCATCATCCTTGGCATTGCTCGGAGCGATGCACGGCGACAGTCCATGGCGGACATGGCCGTGACAAGGCTCGGTTCCGGCTAAAACATGGCGAAAGAGAGGTCTCCATCGAAACCTAAGGAACTTCAGCGGTAGAGAAGACTAGAACATGGCTCGGTTTGGGATAGCTTGGCCGGAGACGGTCAGTTCACGTGAAGGTCACGGTGGCGGCCATGGCGAGAACCCGAGGATAGCACTCGACGTTCTGCCTGCTAGAGAGGGAAAGAGGGGGAACCAACCCTGACAGGTGGAGGAGGAGGTCAAGGTGGAGAGGATGGCGGAAGGAATCGGGCAGCGGTGCGGTGAGTAGCGAGTAATCGCTCGCCGGAGTTCGGCGGGCGGCGGTGGCACTTTGCTCTGGTGAAGATGGAGCGGAGTGGAGCGAGGGAGAGAGTGAGCGATGAATGCTCTTCTGGCTTGCAAGCTCAAGGCGGAGCGAAGGCAAAAGGAACGAAGGGCTGGGTGCATTGCACCTGGCCAGTTCCCGTCGGGGAGGAGCTCCCGACCGGACACGGCGGCGTCAGGCATCGTGCGCCACGCGGCGAGCGAGCACCGAGCACCAGGGCGACGTGGCGAGTTTGGGCGCAAACCACGGGCGGCGATGACGGTGGTTTGGCCGGCCGGCGAGGCGGTCTCGCAGCGGCGGGCGGTTTCGGTCGGCGCGGAGGGAGCGGCGTGCGCACGGGAAGAAGAAGGAGAGGCTGACAGGCCGGGCCCACTAGGGTTAAACTAATGAGGTTTGGTTAAAAACTTTGATGCTCCATAACTTCCAAACTAAGCTGAGTTAGGAAAAGGTCCTAAAAGCAAAGTTGCTTAGAATTTTGTAAGGAACAAATCATCTTTAAGGCTCGAGTCCAAATTCTTCTTAAAAAAAGAAATTTACTTCTAATCCAATTTTCTAATGCAAGAAATCACATTTTAACAACTTTTTCCGAGAAAGTGCTTTTAAACAAAGTTGCTCCTTTCATCAAGGTCTACAACTTTGTTTTAAGGCACTAAGTCAGAAACCGAAAGCAAAACAAGGTTACACTAGAGACTATGCAAGGACTTAAGCACTTATTCAAACATATGCATATGAAATGATGAGATGCTATGCTTATGCCATGACAAATTTTGCAGTTTAAGGAATGCTTAACACCGAGGGTGTTACAGCCCTCCCCTCCTTAAAAGAAATCTCATCCCGAGATTTGGATTACGAACCATTTCTTATAAAATTGTGGATATACTTCCTTTAGATAGTCTTCCGTTTCCCAAGTGGCATCTCGGTCGTCTTGCTCACTCCAAGATACCTTATATTGCTTCATGACTCTTCCGCGAGTTACTCTTTCTTTCTCATCGAGCACTCGATAAGGCTTCACCGAGTAGGTGAGGTCGGATTGCAACTTGATACGGGCTGGTTGTACCTCTTCTTCTGGTACTCGAAGACATTTCTTCAGTTGTGACACATGGAATACAGGGAATATAGCTTTCAAATGTTCGGGTAATTGCAGTCGATAAGCTACTTCTCCTCTCTTTTCCATTATCCTGTATGGTCCCACAAATCTTGGCGCTAGCTTCCTTTTTACGCCAAAACGTTTAACACCTTTCATGGGTGATACCTTTAGATACACATAGTCACCTACATTGAATTCGAGCGGTTTCCTTCTCTTGTCGGCATAGCTCTTCTGTCGAGACTGTGCAGCTGCTATGTGTTGTTGGATTATTCTAACTTGTTCTTCTGCTTCATTAACAAAGTCAATTCCATAGTAACGACGCTTTCCCGGTTCAACCCAATTTACCGGTGTTCTACATCTTCTGCCATACAGAGCTTCGAAAGGTGCCATCTGAATGCTTTCTTGATAACTATTGTTATAAGCAAATTCTGCTAATGGCAACCACTTCTCCCAAGATCCCTTTGCTGAAATCACACAGGCTCTTAACATATCCTCCAATACTTGGTTTACTCTTTGCAGTTTGTCCTGATGTCTGAGGATGGTAAGTTGAGCTATGGATTAGCTTAGTGCCTAACTCTTTTTGCAGTTTCTCCCAGAATGGTGCAGTAAACTGCGTTCCACGATCCGAAACTATGACCTTGGGTATACCATGTAATCGGACAATTTGACTAATATAGATCTCTGCATAGTCCGGTGCTCGATAACAGGTTTTAACTGGTATGAAATGAGCGGTCTTGGTGAGACGATCAATTATCACCCAAATCAAATCATTTCCTTTCTGGGTGGTTGGCAAATCGGTGAAAAAATCCATACCTATTTCTTCCCATTTCCACTCGGGTATTGGTAGCGGTTGAAGTGTTCAGGCTGGCTTCAGATGAATAGCTTTCACTCGGCAACATGTGTCGCATATGGCTACATATGCGGCAATTTCTTGCTTCATTTTGGTCCACCAAAATCTTGGACACAAATCTTGATACATTTTAGTGCTCCCTGGATGAAGAGATAACTTAGAGAGATGGGCCTCATCCATAATCCGGTTTTTGAGTTCTCTGTTCTTGGGTACCACTAAGCGCTGGTCAAACCATAACACTCCTTTATCATCCATTCAGAAATGCTTTACTGGCTTAGTAGCAGTTTTCAGCCTCTCTTTAATATGATAAATTCCCTTATCTGTTTTCTGCTCTTCAAGTATCTGATTAACCAGAGTGCTCTATAGTTCAATGTGATGTAGAATTACAGGGTGTACAAGATTAAACTCGTCTTCCAATCGTAACCTCAAGTTGTTGCAGTGTGATTTCCGACTTAGAGCATCGGCAACCACATTTGCTTTTCCTGGGTGATAATGTATCTACAGATTGTAATCCTTGATTAACTCAAGCCATCTTCTCTGCCTCATATTCAGCTCCGGTTGAGTGAAGATATACTTGAGACTCTTATGATCGGTGTACATGTTGCAGACATTTCCAAGCAAATAGTGCCTCCAAATTTTCAGAGCGTGCACCACGGCAGCTAATTCCAAATCATGTGTAGGATAATTTACCTCATGTTTTCTTAACTGACGTGAAGCATAAGCAATCACCCTGCCTTCTTGCATAAGAACACAGCCTAAGCCAACCTTCGATGCGTCGCAAAAGACATCAAACGGCTTCTCAATATCGGGTTGAGCTAAGACAGGAGCTGTGGTCAACAGTTTCCGCAAGGTACGAAAAGCTGTTTCACACTCCTCTGTCCACTCAAACTTTTGGTCCTTCTGTAACAAGCTTGTCATTGGTTTTGCAATCTTAGAGAAGTCAGGAATGAATCGGCGATAATATCCCGCTAAACCGAGAAAACTCCGGATTTCACCAACTGAAGTTAGAGCTTCCCAATCCATTACTTCTTGGACCTTACTAGGATCTATAGAAATTCCTTCTTCTGACAGAATGTGACCAAGAAATTGTACTTGCTTCAACCAAAACTCACATTTGCTAAACTTGGCATAAAGTTTATGCTCTCGTAGCCTCGTCAAAACAATCCTCAAATGTTCTGCGTGATTATCTGGGTTCTCCGAATATACCAAAATGTCATCAATGAACACCACTACAAACTTATCCAGCTCTGGCATGAACACCGAGTTCATCAAACTCATAAAGTAAGCTGGAGCATTTGTCAATCCAAAAGACATGACCAAATACTCATACAGCCCATATCTGGTGAAAAAAGCAGTCTTCAGAATATCTTGTGGCCTAATCCTGATCTGGTGATAACCTGATCTCAAATCGATCTTGGAAAATACCTTGGCTCTGGATAACTGATCAAACAAAATGTCTATCCGTGGCAACGGATACTTGTTTTTAACGGTCACGGCATTTAGTGGTCGATAATCCACACACATCCGTAGAGACTTGTCCTTCTTCTTGACAAACAATGCGGGACATCCCCATTCCGACACACTAGGTTGGATAAATCCCTTATCCAAAAGCTCCTTAATCTGTGTTTTGAGTTCAGCTAACTCGTTGGGCGGCATACGATAAGGTCTTCTCGAGATCGGTGCAGTTCCAGGTAACAGCTCAATGGCAAACTCCACTGCCCGCTTGGGCGGTAAACCCGGCAATTCATCAGGAAAGACATCTGGAAAATCCCGAACAACTGGAATTTTTGACAGGTCTTCTATAGATAAGGTGCAAGATAGGTCGACAAAATCAGCACCTCGAGGAAGAGAGATGAGTAACTTTGTGTTGGTCCTTTTATCAGATAAGGTAAGAGTTCTATTTGCAGTGTCTAACACCGCATTCCATATACTCATCCAACTCATACCTAGGACTATATCCATACTGAGTCCTGGCAAAACTACTAAATTGGCTCCAAATTTGTGCCCTCCAATGTCGATGGTTGCATTACAAACCATCTGCCTAGATAACACACTACTCCCCACGGAGCTTACTCGAAACCCATAATCCATCTCGGACACCTCTTGATTATGCTTTTGTGCAAATGCTTTGCTCATGAACGAATGTGATGATCCAGTATCAAACAAAACAACTGCAGGATGATGGTTAACAAGACACATACCGGCAGTCACGGGTTCTCCAGCATGAGCTTCTTCAACGGTCATGTTGTGCAGGCATGCGGGGTAACTAGCCTGTTGCTTCTTTGGGTGGGGGCAATATCTTGTGAAGTGCCCCTCTTGGTTGCAATTGTAACACGGCCCACGAACTGAAGGTTTTCCTCCGGTCGAGCTGCCCTGACCTCCATGAGCTTGACTAGTAGCTACTTTGTATGGTCTCTGATTACGCTGAGCTTGCGGCTGATTCTTCTTTTGCGGTGGCCTGAAACGTGCCCCCAGCGCTGGTGGTCGATACTGGTTACGCTGAGCTGGTGGTCCTCTAGGTTGGGACGGTCCTGAATCAAAGGTCCTCTTCCGGGCCTTACTTGCAGCATGCTTGTTGTTGTGACCCTCTTGAATCAGGCAGTCACTTATGAAGTCATTGAAGATGGTACGGGAAGATGTACCCGCTAACTTTCCCATTTTAGTGTTCAAGCCTCTCTTGAAACTAGCAATCTTCTTAGCATCTGTGTCGACGAAGTCTGGAACATATCGAGACAGCGAGTTGAACAAGTGATGGTATTCCATGACTGACCGAGTTCCTTGGGTTAGATTCATGAACTCTGCCACCTTCATCTGGGTCAAGCCTGGCGGAATGTAATGTCCTCAAACAGCATCAGTGAATACCCTCCAGGTGATAGGAACATTGGCAGGATAGGTGGTACAATGATGTCCCCACCAAATCCCGGCTGGTCCCTGCAACTGATGCGCGGCGTATTCTGCTTTAAGCTCCTCTGTAAGCCTAAGCAAACGAAACTTTTGCTCCAGGGTATGCAGCCATTCCTCTGCTTCCAACGGTTCAGTGGCTTCCTTGAAAATAGGTGGTTTAGTATCCAAGAAATCCTTGAAAGAACTATACTGATTCGGCTCAGGGCGTTGATGGATATGCGCCAAATTCTCTCGCAGCAAAGCTTCGATGTTGCGTTGACTTCCAAGAAATTGAGCAAAAAGCTGCTCAGTCGTCGGTGGTGGAGGAGGCGGTGGATTGCGGTTCTCCCTGCTATCATCATTACCCCCACTACCACCTGCTCCACTGCGAGTCATCGTCATCTGCATGCAGTGATAGCAATATTTATTACATGACATTGCCATTATTGCGGAGAATAATAAATCATGCCAACGGAAATTATTCGGAAAACGAATTCGCCAAACAATTGCAGAGGCATAATAAATCTCGATCCACATTGCATCATCACATGATAAAAAGTGCTCAACACATAACACTCAAAAGTCAACATAACATCCATAGGTGCCCATACATACGAGACTTTCAAAGGTTTTGCGCCACCCGCGCACAGGTCCATCACACAACCTTACATCCACATGATAACCCCAAAAGATCAAGCGCTAGGACATGAGACAAGATCACTACGCGCTAACACTAACTAGTCTACTCCCTAATGGCACCATCGTCATCATCGTCGTCGTCATCATCATCACTCGAGATGTCCGAAGAACCACTGGACGAAGCATGAGAATCCGGGTCCTCCTGAGGAAGGATAGGGTTCCTCTCATTCTCACAGCGATGAATCTCCTCATGCAGGCGGTCATTGTAGTCCTGGAGATGATGAAGTTGTAGCTCCAAATCTCCCACCTGTAGCCTGAGAAGCATGTTCTGCTCCGTCGTGCGCATACCCTCGAGACAAACACCACATAGCGACTCCTCGGTCTCGGCCATGATGTTGGATAAGAAGGTCGTCATCCCCTGCTGGTCTCTCAGCTGCTGTGCTGTCTCCTGCTCTCTCTGACGAGCTTGGTCTCTCTCAACGGTCATGTGGGCTAGCTGGGTGGTGAGAAGGTCGATCTCTGTAGCATGCTCTTCCTGCCTGCGATGCTGTGCCTGCGATGCTGTGCGGCCATCTCCTCACTAAGAACATGGTCCAGATGGTCGTAGCTACGTGACAAGCACCCATAGTTAGCCATGAGTGCAGCCATAGCACTCCCAGCTGGTCCTGCGCAGTGCTCTCGCTCCCAGGAGCTGCCCTCAAGCACAGTGGCACCAGGCTGTCGCCACACCGACTGGTAAGGGTCCGCCGTAGGAAAGATGCTAGCAGTGGCTTGTGCAACCACCTCCGGGTGATCCTCCATAATGTCCCGAAGAACAGTATAGGCAACCCTGTTAGCTCCGTCCCACGGGGTCCTACCCTGTAGTGCGAAGACCCGGCGGCACCATACATGATCCTGCGGATCACGGCTGGGCACGTCCACCTCAACTGTGTATACATGGCGATCCTCGGAAAGCTGGACACGATGCCAATCATATTGTGGTTCCTGGCCCTCTGGGTATCCCACCAAGTGCAGAACTCTCCAAAGGATAGTGGGCATGCCAAACTCCTCTAGGAAATCCTCTAACTCCTCATCGGTCCAGGGTCCCAGCATATAATTAGGCCTCTTGCCTCCGGTCGACTTACGAGCGGTGCGCTTGGTACGTGCCATCTGTAAGAAGTTTATCCACACAGTTTTTAATTAGTTGAGAACAACTTTTATTTAAAGAAACAGGACGAATAATCATAAGGAAGGAAGTAAGATTAATGCAAGATTATATGATCATGATGCATGCACGCAACGTACGTCCTCACTGACTATCAATCTAACGACTAGACGGTGGCATACAACGTTCACTCATAGCGTTAATTAGCATACTACACGTTCGCAAGTTAGCGTACCTGCAGAAAATCATTTCAGCTCTGCCCACAGTATGAATATCATGCATTGCTAAAATTAAATCTAATACTGTCTTAGGTGCACACCCAGTATACACGTAAGCAGTATATGCACCCATCAGAAAAGTATTACTCCCACAATCAATACTTTCACATATACTTGTGTGTAACAGGTATACATGTCAGTATCATTCAAGCACTCCCCTAGATCGGCGGTTGTCCAATCACGGTCTCACAACTCACTTGTTACCTTGGCGTAGAGGCAATTGATCCATACATTACTATTCTGAAGAATAGCACCCATACAATTTCACCCTTGCCGTATGGACGACAGAAATAACAGAATTTAAATATGATGCACAACCCCCAAATTAATACTTAAATAGCCACCTAAGTTCCTACTGGGCATAAGGACTTGATCAATGGCACACCTTAATCTTTATCAACAAAGTTTTTCAGATCCTAATATAGCTATAAATTCTGACAAATAGAAATTCTTATTTGAAAATACGGTTTTTCAAATACACCGGTGAACAGTAACGCTAACCACGCTCCGATGCCAGCTGTGACAGAACCGACCAATTTATACCAGATTAAGCACTGAATCCCTGCTTTCACAGAGATTGCAAGTACTTAAGCTCGTACAAACCCGGTAGTCCGGAAACCTCGAAGGATTTCAAGTCATTCAACCTTAACCAAGATCGTAATAGATTAGCGTACATGCCCACCGATTACATTCAGTTCGCACACATTACAAATACATCGGAGTTTAACAGTTATTACAAACCATAGTTCGAAGTTCTAGAGCGGAAGCAACATAGTTTTGAAACACAAGTTTTAAGTTCACAATACAGTGCCGCCTGATCAGTCCGCAAAAGCATTAGGAGAGAATAAGAAGTGACCATGCCCTTGGTCTACTCATCGCCCGGGACGGGGTACAGACAGTTCTCGCAATAGCCATAGAAGCATTGCCCATCTGCAACAACAAAGGGATAGCACCCTGAGTACGAGAAGGTACTCAGCTAGACTTACCCGTCGAAAAACCAGAAATAACTGACACCAAGGAGTATGCAAGGCTGTATCTGGGGTTGGCCATACTTACCTTTGTGCGCAAAAGCATTTTATTATTAGATAATCATCTTTTGAGGGTAAGCAGTCAATTTTATGTAATCAACCTGATTAACTAGATTTGCACCTGATCTAGAGCAAACACTTGACTACTTAATCAAACAAGAGTGACTATTTCATCAATAGCCTTTCAGATTCAACATCATAACCATCATTAATTCCATAAGTTACTACGGTAACACATGCTCAGTCAAGTTACTCACTAACCAGGAGCGATGGCGATTATAATCGATTCCTACCAGCTGGGGATAAAATGTCGCACACTCGCCCGATGACACCTTGCCAGGCGGCCGTTGGCGACCAATTCAGGAGGTTCGAGAACAAACACGCGGGACGGTCATGGGCCCTTCTACACCGGGGGTTATCTCAATGCCACGTCGCTCAAGCTATTAACTGCCCATGGTCATGTCAGGTCGATCAGGCCTTGCCTGCCCTCGGACCATGCCAGGTGAATCAGAATAGTTGCCCATGGTACATATAAGGCCCTGGGTGTTAGGCGTCAACATCTCCATCACCGGCTCGAAAAACCTTACTCGGCTTCACGGGAGGTACCCACACCTACTCCGTTAAGTGATTGACGCGTTCAAAATGACTGAGGTGCGCCTTCGTCGGGTCCTAATCGACACAGACGGGAGACTACTAGCACACAAAACCCATGTCCTGCTGCTCCTACATCCCGCCCGGTCTCAATTTAATTATCACTTGGTTATCTCCATGATAGCACCAGGCTAAACATGATCAGTATCCACCTATATGCGGGAGACAGGAAATCACCCGACTTTTACCGGTCTAGGCAGGGCTAAGCATAAACGAACCTAGACTTCACAGGGATAACAAGATATAATTGCAGGTGGACAAGGATAAGTAAATAATGCATCAACGGTATCACTCAACTTCTATAACCTAATGCAACAATCATATCAGGTTAATTGTAAAGCATTTGCAAACCGTAGGAGTTAAAAATGCTCCGGGGCTTGCCTCGCTCAAAGTCTGAAGGGCGGTGATCGCGGCACTCCGGCAGCTCTTCAACGTCTTCTCCTGGGATCTTCTCTTCCGGCGTCTCCTCCCGATACTGCTCCTCGAGTGACGGATCCTGAACTTCCACTACCGACCCTGCATGCATGCATAAATAACACGAATGCACGGGGGATGCATGGTGATGCAATATGAAACAAGGCATTTCAGGAGATCAGCATATGTCATCTATTGCTACTCAACTGCTTAACCTCCTATATTCAACTTGTTAAGTTATGTTGTCACCACATCAAAGTATACTCAATGAGTTTATTACCCTCTAATTACTTGCCGGAATAAATCTAATTAAACTAGCCTATAACAGCAATCCATTCTAGACAGCTTCAGAAAAATGTACAAAAATTACTGGAAGTTAACAATGGGTAATCTAGTCCCTGGTCCAAATTTCACCTCATTTGGACTTAAACTCCATTCTCTATGAAAAAGACAAATTCTATCATGGAAAGGTGATTTGAACTACACACCCTAGCAAAAAGTGTCAAACAACAGATTTCTCATTTTTTTACTGAACTTTCTAGCACAAGAGCAATGTGCATAAATTCTCAGGTTCATATTCCCCATATTTTAATTACTACAAAATAAACAAGGAAACAGTATTTAACCATTTTAAAAGCTACTGCTAAAATAATTCACAGAACAACCTTATATTATATTTTTCCCTGAAACTATATTTCTATACAAACCTAACAAAACTAAAATCACATTTTTCTGACTTATACATAATTAGTTATGCATTTTCCAACTTAACAGCAACTTCCCAATTTAAATTAATCTACACATAAAAGTATCACTAAAAATGCATTCAACATTTTTCACAGATAGATCTAAACATGCTTGACATAACAAAATTTGTTTCGCAGGATTTGGACTTAAAATGAGCCTTGTAGGACTTTTTGAAGCCTTTACATAATTCTGCAAAAACAAACTAAAACAAAACTCAATCCTAAAACGCTACGGACACCCAACTTGACTCAGCCGAGGCTCGAGGCAAACGCTCGACACACCCGGCTTGACTCGGCCGAGGCTCGAGGCAACGCTCGGCACACCCGGCTTTCCGAGGCCTACTGTACCCAGATTTCCCTTTTTCTCTCTCACACTCTCATCTTTGCCTCTGTCGGCGAGGCTCACTGGTCAGACGACCAAGTTACTAGGCGAGGCTAGGCTCGGCAGTCAACGGCGGACTTTGGCGCCGTGGTCGTTGACTGGCCCTAGCTCGTCGGCGGCGAGGCTTCCGGTGACGCTGAGACCATCACTGGATGCGGGTTTGCTGGGCGAACACGACTAACTGACTTGCTGAGCCAGAGGGATACCGGAGCAAGCTCGACGGCAGCCATGGCGGAGCGGCGGCTCTGCGACGCGATGGCGAAACTCTTCCCGGCGAGCTTGAGGCTCGGCGAGACTAACACTAGCCTAAGCAAGTCCTAAGCGACCTATTGGGGCGACTTTCGAGCCTCATCATCCTTGGCATTGCTCGGAGCGATGCACGGCGATAGTCCATGGCGGACATGGCCGTGACAAGGCTCGGTTCCGACTAAAACATGGCGAAAGAGAGGTCTCCATCGAAACCTAAGGAACTTCAGCGGTAGAGAAGACTAGAACATGGCTCGGTTTGGGATAGCTTGGCCGGAGACGGTCGGTTCACGTGAAGGTCACGGTGGCGGCCATGGCGAGAACCCGAGGATAGCACTCGACGTTCTACCTGCTAGAGAGGGAAAGAGGGGGAACCAACCCTGACAGGTGGAGGAGGAGGTCAAGGTGGAGAGGATGGCGGAAGGAATCGGGCGGCGGTGCGGTGAGTAGCGAGTAATCGCTCGCCGGAGTTCGGCGGGCGGCGGCGGCGCTTTGCTCTGGTGAAGATGGAGCGGAGTGGAGCGAGGGAGAGAGTGAGCGATGAATGCACTTCTGGCTTGCAAGCTCAAGGCGGAGCGAAGGCAAAAGGAACGAAGGGCTGGGTGCATTGCACCTGGCCAGTTCCCGTCGGGGAGGAGCTCCCGACCGGACGCGGCGGCGTCAGGCATCATGCGCCACGCGGCGAGCGAGCACCGAGCACCAGGGCGACATGGCGAGCTTGGGCGCAAACCACGGGCGGCGATGACGGTGGTTTGGCCGGCCGGCGAGGCGGTCTCGCGGCGGCGGGCGGTTTCGGTCGGCGCGGAGGGAGCGGCGTGCGCACGGGAAGAAGAAGGAGAGGCTGACAGGCCGGGCCCACTAGGGTTAAACTAATGATGTTTGGTTAAAAACTTTGATGCTCCATAACTTCCAAACTAAGCCGAGTTAGGAAAAGGTCCTAAAAGCAAAGTTGCTTAGAATTTTGTAAGGAACAAATCATCTTTAAGGCTTCAGTCCAAATTCTGCTTAAAAAAAGAAATTTACTTCTAATCTAATTTTCTAATGCAAGAAATCACATTTTAACAACTTTTTCCGAGAAAGTGCTTTTAAACAAAGTTGCTCCTTTCATCAAGATCTACAACTTTGTTTTAAGGCACTAAGTCAAAAACAGAAAGCAAAACAAGGTTACACTAGAGACTATGCAAGGACTTAAGCACTTATTCAAACATATGCATATGAAATGATGAGATGCTATGCTTATGCCATGACAAATTATGCAGTTTAAGGAATGCTTAACACCGAGGGTGTTACAACATACAATAGGGTTCATAAATAGGCAAGTTTGAAAGAAGGGGTAAGTTTCAATTGGTTGATGCTACCTTGCAGTGGCCAAGAAAGTGCTCATGATCAAGCATGATAGCATTGGTGTCACTATCCCACAGAGCTGCACTAAGCTCCTTGAGCTTGGAAATCTTTGCCCACTTGGTCCTCCATTTCCTTAGATGATTATAGACCTGAGTTGGGCTCACTATCCCCCCCCCCCCACAATACTCTTTTAGAGCTTTGGCAACAGAGTTGACATCCTTATCCTTGAAGACCTTGTCAGGTCTGCTACCATCATTCACTAGAGTAGCCATCCTCCTAAGAACAAAGCCTGAGGTGTTGTTGGTCCACCTCATAGCCCTAGGACCCCCAGCAGCAGGTGCTTTAGGATTTGCAGCAGGAACAGCTACTGCTGGAGCACCACCAGTACCAGCAGTAGCTTCAACAGCAGCAGCTGACCCAGCAGCAATGAGATCATTCATCACATCAGCAGCAGCAACAAACCCACCCTCAACACCAGGTGATGCCATCCTAGCACTGCTATGTATGTTTCATGGGTGACCAACAACCAAGTATAAGCATTACATGTAGTAAACAACCATAGAAGAGACCAGTTTATTACATAAGCAACAAATAAATGAGAAACAACAAATAAATGAGAAGCAACAAATATCAGGTCTCAGCAAATGTCCAACAAATTATTACATCACAATGACATATTCATGAGTTCCAAAGCAGGTAATACAAACTGAAATCAAACCCTTGAGGTTCCCCTCCCTTCCCACATTGCATTGCAGATGGAATCCCTCTTTGCAACCATGTGAATGCTATCTTCAGCCAAGTGTGGGGGCAGTGGGTCTTCTTCCTCAGGTGCAGTGGCAGTGAAACCCTGCTCAGCAGGGACTACTTCATCAATGCCATATCCTAAAATCCAGTTGTGCATGATAGAACAAGCTAGAACAAGCTTGACTTGTGTTTTGTACTTGTGAAATGGCTTGTTGTCCAGGATCCTAAACCTGCCCTTCAGTGCACCTATAGCCCTCTCCACACTCACCCTAAGTGATGAGTGCCCCAAGTTATACAACTCCCTGGCATTGGTTGGCCTATTCCTGCTCCCATATTTAGACAGATGGTACCTTACCCCCCTGTAGGGGGGTAAAAACCCAGGTCTACATGCATAACCAGCATCTACCAAGTAGTATTTACCTACAATGTGATATCTACTGTGAGACTTGGCTATAAATCTACAAATCAGATTGATATGCTCTCTGCATGTGTAATTACCTTGTGGGACAGTGAACCCATCATCCCTCTCAATGGCATCTGTCAGGAAAGTAGCATCATGTGCAGACCCCTCCCAACTAGCTAGAACATATTGGAATTTGAGATCAAATCCCACAACCACCATCACATTCTGAGTGGGCTCCTTTTTCCTACCCCTGAAGGCTCGTTGTATCCTTCTAGGGACCCTCACCATCATATGTGTGCCATTAATGGCACCCACACAGTCCTAAAAACGCATGATGGTAAGACAAATAACCAAGGCTATCTAAAAATGCAATGTACCCAAGGTAAACAATTACCTTTAAATATGGATTCCATTTATGGCTTCCAAGGATCTTAGGATCAGTGGCACCACTGGGTGGCTTCATCATTTCATTCCTAAGCTCACCCACTGCATATAAAACTTGGTGGGACTACTTGTGCATAGTTTGGATGGACCTCCTAAAGGACTGGTGCACTACTCTGAACCTTTGGTTGTGGCCTACAACATGCAAGAACATGGCAACCTGCTCTTCTACTGAAACCCCATCTCTAGCAGTTACAAGGTTCCTCTCACTAAATGTTTGGCATAGGGCAAAAAATGGAGCTCTTTTCATCCTAAGCATGGCAATGCACTCAGAATCAGTGGAGTTGTATATTTTGTTCAAAGTTCTCATCCTGTGCTGCTCATTTTCATCCTTAAGTGCATGGGCTAAAGGATCAGGCTCATCTGATTGTGGCTTAGGGTGTTTTCTTTTCAGCCTAGTGGTAACAACGTAAACCATAACAACAGTCAGAGCAGCTGCCTGCCTACACAGGGCCTCACGACTCATTGAGGGATCCATCTACAAGCATATTGTAACGTAACGGCTCTAATCCCATGGCCCACTGATCACCGTCAACCACTGACAGTCGATCCGTACTGTCAAGAGATTAGGACCGGTTCCGCTACTGGGCTACATCAGTGCCCGACGTCCGCAGGATCATCTCACAATTCAGTTACAATCTCTTGAACATTTTGTCAAATAACATCGGAGTAAATAGCGGAAGACTTAAATAACAATAGTTTTACAAACCAGGGTTCAACATAAAATTAAAGTGAAGTTATTACAGACCATAGTTCAAATAGATAGAGTTGGCAGAGTAGCATATGACAACAACTAAAGGTAAAGATACATCACCCAGCCCGAGGGTGAATAATCACTCATCGGCCTCATCGGCCTCCTCCTGAACAACAGTCACACAGCAGGGTCCAAGGCATACTGAGGAATCTGCCATACCTGCAACATGGGTAATAAAACCCTGAGTACAAAGGTACTCAACAAGACTTAACCGACTAAAGAAAAAGGGAGAAGACTCAGGAATGCAGGCTTAGGGTAGTCAAGGTAAGGCTTAAGCAAGATCAAGTATTTTGCAGAAAAGCATTTTTTTGTAAATCTTATTTTATTTTGAAAGGTTCAGAATTTCCTCAATTCTTCATCATTCATGATTCATTTTACATTTCAAAACATTCCTAGTTGAGAACCACTCTTCGTTGACAGTCAGTGGACCAAGTCTCCATAACCGAGGAGCAACGTTAATCCGGATAAATAATACTCAGCTGAGGATCCCTATTCACACTGCATATGTAGCACCCAAGCTTGCATATGCCAACCCGTCTTCCACGATTCCTCCAAGATTGGGCCCGGTCCTACGCCACCCGGAAGTACAGTACACCACTCCAATCCGGGACTCTAACCCACGTGGGTACATGCTACTTCCGCCATCTCTCCACTCCCAGTGCGCGGTTGTCGGTCCAATAATGGATTTCTCGGAGCCAGAGCTTTCCGTAGTATGTGGATAGTTACAAGTCTTGACCAGCAGGCCCCCATACGGATGGTCCCTACATTTTCCAGCCAGCGACAAGCACCTCGGGACTCTAACCCAAGAGTACAGGTCCTGTCAGTTTTTCAACCCGGTCCCGGTCGGTGTCAACTGTTGAGTCCCGGACTACAACATGACGGCACCGTACGCAAGGACAACCTCTCCTTCCCATTGACTAAGTACGGATCAGATACTTAGCCAATAGTGGGAGTAAAGCCAAATTCCCATAAAAGTTCTTTAAGTGATCACACTTTTGAAATTGGCATTTTTATTGCAAATCTATTTAATAGCATTGCTAAGCATTTTTCAAACACTTTTTGAAAAGCAGGTATCGGGTGTTTCAGTGGTCAAGGTGAATAGTGCATCAATTAGGATAGCACACAACTCCTATAAACCTAATGCAATAATTTAACTCAAAAGCATTTAAGGAAACATTTTATAAAATTCAAGGAAAGGGTTAAATGCACCGGGGCTTGCCTTGGATGGCAAAAAGGACGGACTCGGGGTTGGAGTAGGTGTCGAAGCTCGGGGTCGCCTCGGGGACAGATCCTTCGGTGGCTACCTCGACTTCAGGTCCTTCTTCGTCAACTATACGGATGCAATGATGAATGCTCATGAGAATGATGATATGGACTTAAGGTGCAAGACAATTCCACTGATTCTAGATTACTTTTAAGCAAGGCATGATTGAATTCTAGGTTGAGCATAAAAGGTAATCATTTCTTCCTTAAGCAATATTGATTAACTAGCCCTTAATATAATTATCCTAAGCACCAACCAAACATAGCATCACAAACATCATAGACCAAAGGGTAGGGGTCTATGAACATCAATCAATCCAAAGATCACATCATCAACACTTATTACCAACCCTAATCCATCTTTTCTATTTTCTTAATTTATTTAAAAGGTCATTTTATGAAGTTGCTCCAAAAATTACCAAATTAATCACATAAGTTCATTATGGTGTAGATAGATGGCAAAACAAATTTCATAATTTTTGGAGGTCATTAAGGTGCTCAAATAAAATCAGACATTAATTAGCAAAAGGCACTTTTTAACAATTAAAATAAAAGCTCAAAAATCAACTTGTTCCAAAAGACTTCAAAATTTTACCAGAGACTAAACATGGCATAAGAAGCTCACCAAAAATTTGTCTCATGATTTTTGGAGTTATAAATCACTCTCCAAAAATACCAAAACCTTCATTTTTCAATTAAAAGGGGAATTTTATATTTTCAAATTTTTGCACAAAACTCAAGTTTCATATTTTTATAAAATACTCCAGAGCATAAAGAGTCTACCACAAAAATTTAAGAATTTTTGGATGCACACAGAAAATCATACAAAAAAGAGAAAACAGAACACTATTCACAACTCTCAGAAAAAGAGAAGAGCACTGTGCTCCCTCTAGGCCGGGCTCGGCGAATCGCGGGGCTCGGGCGAAACGGAGAAGTGAGCCTCGGTCCGAGGCCGGACTCGGGCGAGACGGAGAGCATGCGTCGCCGAGGCTTGGGCTCGGTCGAAGCGGAGGGTCATGCGCTCGCCGAGGCTTGGGCTCGGGCGAAGCGGAGAAACAGGCCTCTGCTCGAGGCGTGACTTGGGGGCTCGGGCGAAGCGGAGTTGAAGCAGAGGCCGAAGGCTCGGATGCTTACCACGTGTCGGAGGCAGGGCTCGAGGGTGAGGCTCGACTCGTTCTCGAGGGTGAGGCTCGACTCGAGGGTGAGGCTCGACACGAAGGTGAGGCTCGACACGCTCGAGGGAGAAGATGACCGCGGCGGCGCTCCGGCGGTCCGGCGGTCCTGCGCAGCACATGCGACCGCAAGGGCCGGGTTAGAGTCGCATGGGGCCAAGGAACACAACACGGGGGTCGGTGAGAGATGATCATGGCCGGAGACGGCGAATTCCACGAACCCGAGTTCACCGGTGTTCGGTCGGAGATCGGAACGGCGAGCTTACGCCGGGCAAACGGAGACGGGGAAGGTGAAATTGGAGGGTGGGAAAGCTTCACGAGCTCAAGGCGGAGCTTTAGGGCTAGCTGGTGGAGAGGCGGAGTGTCTGGAGAGGTCCGGCCACGGTGGCGGAGGTGAAGTGCGGAGCTCGGGGCTCCGGCGGCTTATATAGCCGCGGCTATGGGACGGTAGAGAGCTCGAGGTCACGCGGTTAAGGTTTGCGGGGGCGTGCGCACTTGATTGCGCTCTGGCGGATAAGCTGGCGTGCAGCCGGGGCTCGGGCGCAATGCTCGGCCGGCGATGGCCACGCGGCGGCGGCGGCTGGGCACTGTAGGGGCCGAGAGCGATGGTCAGCGCTCGCGTGCGGGCGCGGAGGGAACAGGGGAACAGCGGCGACAGGTTGGTGGCGCGTGGGGAGCAGCCGCCTGCGCTGCAGCCGCAGCGCCGGCGCCATGGCCGGCCCCCCCCCCCTGGCCTCTGGCTCTACGGGAAGAAGAACAGTGCTAGGGTCTAGGGTTTGACTTTTGGCTGGTTTCTGAATTTTGCAAAAATCTCCCAAAATTTGAACTGTGCGACAAAAACTCAAAACACCAAAGTTGTTCAGAAAAGTGAGATCTACAACTTTGTCAATATGAACATTTTCAAATTCTAAATAGTTTTTGAACTACATTCAAAAACAGAAAAGGGGACACTTTTCAAATTTGATTCAAATCAAAATTACTTTGGATTTCAAACTGAAACTTGAACATCTTCCAATATGAAAGTTGTTCTATTTGACAAAACCTATAACTTTGCTAATACACACTTTTTCTGAAACTCAATAGTTTTTGAAAAACTTTTTTAAAACTGAAAAGGGGACAAAAACTGGAATTTGAATGAATTTGAAATTACTTCAATTTTTATATAGAAACATAGAAATCTGTGAACACCAAAGTTGTTCCTATTGATCAGATTCACAACTTTGCTTTCTGAACCAACTCAAAATTTTGAATTTTGAAAAAGTTATTAAAAAGGGAATAAATCCAGGATTTGGGATTTTAGGGTTTTGCAAAAGGAAACTCAATTCAAATCTGATTTTTGAACTTGGATCAAAGCAACAAACATCAGGGCACTAACTTTGAACAAGAATTACATAGAACTAGGCACAGAGGTGAAATTACCATTTTGCCCCTATAGGAAGAAGTGGGTTAATAAGGGTTTTTGCAATAGGGATACATCACATAAAATGATACATTAAGCAAATGCATACACATGAAATCATGATCAAGATGATTAATGATGCTAATGATGATATGTCAAGTTAATTACATGCTTAAACACCAGAGGTGTTACACATATACACATGATAACTGATTTCAGTTGAGAATACCATGCTAGGCATCTACATGATTATATCATAGTGCATAAGGTTGCACGGCTACATCCATAAAAAGATGCCTCCCAGTGCAAAGCAAGGACTACATCATAGACCAATCAAAATCAAACAAAATGAACTGAAGGAAGGGCACTAATAAATTAACAGCAGCAAGTACTACCAGAGAAAAGTATATCAACAACATGTACAAACATAATCTAACGACTCAGATTTAGGGGGGGCGGAGGAGGGGGAAAGGGGATCGATTTCACCTTGCGCTCGAGGTCCTAGCGACGGAGAGGAGGCAGATCTGGGAGTAGAGGAAGCAGATCTGCCGGAAGATGGAGAAGTAGAGGATGCAGATCGGGGACGGAGACGAAGAGGATGCCCACCACCATGGAGTCCCGGCAACGGCCGGAGCAGCACCGTAGCTGACCAAATGCCGCGGCAACCGAGGGATGGGGAAGGCGACCGCCGATAGAGTGCGCCGCCGCCACGAACTATTGCTCGCCGCCGGTTTCTCATGCGGTGGGTGGAAGAGGAAAGGCCAGAGAGTAGAGGGGAGAAGAGGGAGCGGCAGCGTCGGCTTATAAAGGCAACAACTTTCGCCATGGATTGGCCTTCCTGCGCGGCGAGCAAGCGCGCGAGGAAGTTTCCCCTTCCCGCACGAGCCGCCGCGCCGTCCTAGCGGGGGCCGCCGAAATCGCCCCATGGCGCCGCATCGAGCCTAGCTCCCAGGAAACGAACCCTAGCGGCGTTTCCCCGGGGCCAGGCGGAGGGGTGCCTTTTGGCTCCCCGTGGCCGGGCTCGCTCGTGGGCCAAGCCCGCAAACAGCCGCACTGGGCCGCCGGGAGCGCAGCCAGGCCTCTGGGCCAAGGTGACAAACACGCCCCTAATGGACTTCAGGTGCTGTTTTCCTGATGGACTTCAGGTGTGGGTTTGCTTGGTGGACTCCAAGTGTGGAAGCTTGGTGAATTCCAAGTGTTGGTTTTGCTCGGTGGACTCTGAGTGTTCTTACTTTCTACAGTGTCTGTGTTATAACCTAGTTAGGTGCATAGGATTAATAGGAGTAACAGGGTTGTGTCGCTTTAGGCGCTTGAGTTAAACAAAGTCAGCCTACCTTTGATTTTAGCCACATGACATATATTTCCTACACTTATGGAGTACATTTCGATGTACTCACCCTTCCTCTTTTGTCCCCCTGCTACCCCACCCAGACGCTGGAGGCTACGCCGACGAGGAGCAGGAGTACCCCGAGGACGGTGGCTTCGACCCCGACGACCTATACTAGGATGGCGCTACCCCCTGTCGACCTTCCTGTGGACATGGAGTCCAGAGTTCCGCGACTACTTTAGAGTCTCCATTAAAGTTAGTTTTGTGAGAGTCTGTACTTTTCTTTCAGACCGAGGGTCATTTATGTAATAATGATCGAGATATTAATAAAAGCATTGTTTTGATATTTACTATGATGTCGATATATGTATGAATATTGATCCTCGCATACATATATTGTGCCTCAATTTTGTTCTTAAAATTAGGGTGTGACAAACCTCCACCGGGTTTTGAGGCCCAAACTGGCAAACCCGCCACCCTGAGTTTTGAGGCCCAAACTCAAAAACCGGTCACCCCAGGTTTTGCAGCCCAAACCTGGAAACCGTCTCGGTAGTTTTTTGAGGCTCAACTACCAAACCCGCACTGAAGACAGAGCATGGGTCACACACCCAGTTGCCGACATCGATGTCGACACATGTCTAGCCTCGGCCCACAACGACACCTTCACCCTCCTCCCTGACTTGACCGATGGCACATGCATCTCCCATGCAAACCCGTGTCCGGTCTCCGGCAGGTGTCATAGCCTTCCGTCTTGACGCGACCGATGTCATCGACATCTCCATGTACTCTTGCTTGTTGCCGCCAAGTGCCAGCTACTGCAACTGGTCCTCTGGCCTCCTGGTCCCTTAGTCCAAGCCTCACGTCCGCCCTTCGCCACTCCCGATCCATTAGCATGGCACGTCTCTACTTAACCTTCACCTCACCATCGACCATTGCCTCCGAGCTCCACACATGCACACCAACACAACCAAGAGACATGTTGCACACTCACGCCAACCCGTGAGCCTGTTGATCAATCTCATCATAAGGGCGAATCATAAGGGCATATATCAACCTTGTGTTCGCACCTTGTCCAAGTAACCAACCCTTCTACTGTAAGTATCTGATACGAACCTGCCTATTCAAGGAAAACGAGTGGCACCCTAATTTCATAGACCCACCATAGATTGTACAAGACTTATGACAGTACAAGGTTTGGGGAAGCATTTTAACTTAAACATTACTGAGGGATCGTTCTACTTCACTATCGTATGTAGACAAAAACATAATCGTACGTGAAAATAGAACATAGTAAGAATGACATTAACATATATGTGACTTGGTATGGCCCATTATGTCTTTGGGGATCTCCATCTCCATTTAACCGTTCATCATGATGATCTCCATCTTCATGATTCATGTATGCCATCCATCAGTGATGAGTCCACCGAGACTAGTTATCACTAACGCAAGATATCAAAGTAATATTACATAGTCGCGTATAGGATGATCATAGTTTGGCACACAGGCCATTACATTAAATTTACAATATATTTGTGGCTCTAGCCATATTGTCACAATCACGACATGCAAGCCATGAATTAATTACACACATGCATCATATACACAATAGGGTCATACTAGTCATTGAATTTCTGCAAAAAGAGTTAAATATTTCTGACGTCTAATCTTAAATCACAGAAAACATTATCTTCCTAGTCCTTTTTTTGGAAATCTAAATTCATTGAAACTAACAAAGCTAGTGAAATCGGATGTAAAATTTTCTATAGATCAATTTTTGTTTTAAGTTCATCTCAATCTGAGGTCGTATGCAAAAGTTATGGCTGTTTTACCAAACAACACTCTTATTGCAAAATTCCTCACACCGCCGCACATCTCATGCGCCCGGTGCTTGACCTAGATTCGATTCGATCAGTCTAGCTGATGTCCATCTTACCATGATTGGATTTACATGTATCACTTAACTCTGATGGCGGAATTTTGATCGGTAGGAGTAGATCATTACATGACCATCACAACAAGATCATGAACCAAGATCAAAGATTGATCTGCTACCACACATATCTCTATATGCACACAACCGAATCTATAATGAGGTAGTAATGGCTTTGATACCACTATAGGGATATGAGGATGCTACGCTAGCCGAAAAACAAAAATTTTTGACCCCATAAACTAGGAACTATTGCTAGTTATAGACCACGAGATTACCACTAGACACGCAAATGTAGTGGAAGCCATCTCGATGTAGACGTGCGCTTCGCAGCGGTGTCGTGCAGTTGCTCATGTTCATCCTTCTCGTGCAGTTTGTCCTTGTGCTCCTGATGCAGTACCTCCGAGGGATCCACACGTACAGGCACGGGCGTGGGATGGGCGGTGGCTGGCAAAAGTGGCATGTCTACCCTAGCCCTTGAACCCACCCCTCCTTATATATATAGTCATTTGTAATGAGCTGGTGAGTTGGAGACCCATTAGTAACCCCAACCTTGTCTAATTCGAATCGGCTTCCAGCCCCTTGAGGTGCGACCCTATGGATTCACGCACACATAGACATGGCCAAAATACTCTTACTCAGTCAATATTTGACAGCAGCCTCTAACAAGGTGTGTCAAACCCTATGCATACGCAAAGATCATATCAGACAAACCACCACAAAAACCATATACATGTTATTCCTTTTGCCGCACAATATTTGGTCCGACTCATAGATTAACACTTAATCCAAGCACGGCCATGCATTTCTTGATCCAATCATTCGAGTGGTCCAATGATATCTCTCACACTTGGAGAGAGAGAGAGAGAGAGAGGCAAATTCTATCTTGATTGACTGTCTCACAACATGTTTCGCGACATACCCAAAGGCCACCTTTATAACTACCCAGTTACGGAGTAGTGTTTCATAGTCCCTAAGTAGATCGTTTCACATCTCGAATGCATATGACAGATGTAAATAGAGATAATTACAACATCTCATGTTAGGTCAGTCCAGCCTCATGTCATACATGTGCCCACACTATTAGTTTGACATCTCTATGTCCATGACTTGTCAAACATAGTCATCAACCAATATATATGTTAATTTAATATCCATGTGTGTCCTCACACGAAGTCTGATCAGAGACAACTTTAGAATAACAATACAAGTAAAAGAGTTTCACAAACAATTCACATAATTGCCAATCGATACAAGTTGTCTTTAATAGATATTTAATGAACTCATAATATATCAAATCATCTCTATGATTATCTCTAAGCATATTCTCGACATGCATCCCTACATTTATAACCTACAATTATATCTGGCCCCAAGATCCTTCTCCCATGTAATCTCCAGCACATCGTATGTTCAAGCTCTTGTACGTGGAATGGAAAACAATGATCCGCTACTAGAACCGTCACTCAAAAAACTAGATTCCTGGCTGCTGAATGTGCAAGTGGAGAAGGAGCAAGCCGAGGAATTTTGATCTTCTCGCTGTCCTTGAAAACCAACTTCTTGACCAGCAATCCAAGCCTCCCAGCCACCAAGATTTCCCCCTTAAGCAACAACTAACCCAACAACACCATGTCCTCCTTGTCAAGGAGGAAACCTACCACCTTTAGCGTGCTAAAAAGAATTGGGCCATCCTTGGTGACCGTAACACCTCTTTCTTCCACCAAGCCATTGTTAAGCAAAATAGAAAAAATGGAATTGCCCACCTTATAAATCCGGATGGCTCTCATTCCACCACCCCTGATCAACTTGCAGCTACTCTTGTTCATCATTTTCAATCCATCTTCACTTCCTAGCTGCACTCCAATAACCCAACGCTCCACCCTCCTCATGTCAGCCAATACAACCACTCCCTTATGCCACCTCAACACTCTCATGCTCGCTTTCAACCTCTGCAAGATATATCTAGTACTGCTATTTTCCCAGTTGATGACAGGTATACCAATTCCATACCAGATTTAGAAGAGATCCATACCATTGTTAAACAGATGAGAAGCAATGCAATTCCTGGGCCTGATGGTCTTAATGCTTCCTTTTACAAATCCGTGTGGTCATGGATATAACAGGATGTCCATCAATTAGTAACTGAGTTCTATGCCTTTGCTCATCTCCCTCCTGATGTGAATAAAACATATATTGCTCTCATCCCCAAAAAGAATCAACCTATTGTTCCTCAAGATTTTAGACCTATTAGCCTGTGCAATGTTATTTACAAAATAATTTCTAAGTCTCTAGCTAACAGGATCAAGAACCATCTTCCGCATTCCATTGATCATACAGAAGCAGCTTTTATTGTTAATAGACATATCTCCTCTAATATTATCATTACTCAGGAACTCATTCATTCCTTCAATTTAAAAAGTTGGAAACAACATGCTTTCATTCTTAAAATCGATTTGGCTAAAGCTTTTGATAGATTGGAATGGGACTTCATCAGATCAGCTCTGAGATGTCAAGGTTTAAATGAACATTTTATCAGTCTTATTCATGCTTGTATTAACTCTCCCTCCTTTGCAGTTCTTGTCAATGGTGAGCCATCTACCGCTTTTACTTCCCAGCGAGGGCTTTGACAAGGTTGTCCACTATCTCCCCTATTTTTTTGTTATATCTATTAACGAACTTTCTATTCACCTCCAATCTGAACTTCAAAACAGGAACCTTTCTGGAATCACGTTGCGCCCAGGATGTCCACCTATCCACTTCCTCTTGTTTGCAGATGACTTAATCCTTTGCGGGCACGCCACTACTGCTGAGGCGGAATCCATTAAATCCATCCTATACGACTTTTGCCAACTTTCTGGTCAAATTCCTAATTTACAGAAATCATCCATCCTCTTCAGCAAGAATGTCAATGACAATATCAAGACCCAAATCAAGGCTATTTTTCCTGTGCCTAATTTATAGCCTAATACTATGCACCTAGGACACCCTATGATCTTCAACCACAGAGATAGGAACAAGGCTTATGCTTTCATATTAAATAAATTTCTTGACAAGCTTACCACTGTCAAACCTAATAAGATTAATCATGCAGGAAGAGTTACCTACATTAGATCAGTACTTGCCTCTATTCCTATTTATTATATGTCCACTGTCCTCTTTTCAAAAACCTTTGTTGAGAAAATTAATGTCATCATAGAGATAAGGTTTCCTCTCGGGGAGGGAACCTTATCGGAGCAAAGAAACAACCCCCTAGTCAGGGGGGTAGGGGGTGGTATTTCGAACAGGGATTAGGTTTTATATCAAAAGACAGATAAGGGTCCCTCTCGGGGAGGGAACCTTATCGGAGTAAAGCAAGCAAGCTATACTGTACTGATTACCCTAAGAAAGAGGAGATATACTTTCCTCTCGTGGAGGAAAGTATATCGATATTTATAGGGAAGGGGGATATACTTACCTCGGGGAGGTAAGGATATCGGACTGATCCCCCGATAGGGGTATGGGATGACACCAAAAATGGCTCAGGACATGGACAAAACGCGATCTGGCGCGTTTTTATCGTTTAGGGGTGATAAAAAGATTCGATATATCAAATGTTTTAATATATAAACATTGGCTTGATATCTTCTTCGAAGAAATGCCTGCGTGGGGGATTTTGGTGGGCAGGTGTAACACCTCTGGTGTTAAGCTAGCATGACATCATCATCTCATTATGCATAATCATCTCATGAGCATAAAGCATTCACATGTTGCTTTCTTTTCATATAAAGTGTCATTTCATGTGATAATATGCATATAGACATACAATGATAAGGTGTTTGCATGGCCATGTTTATGTTGGTCACTTTGGCTAATTAAGTTTCTAAACCCTAGTCAACCCTATGGAGCTTAGGGTGTCCTTATGTTTGACTAACTAAAACCTCCTTAATAGAAGCTTTGCATGGCTAAGTGCCCTTAACCAAAAGTGTGTAGAATTTAGAGTAGATCAAAAGTTGTTTTGGGGCCAACTCATGAAAATGAGTCTTGCGGATACCTGGGTGTAAGCCAAGTCTCGAGTGATGAGTGATTGTCAACTGGGATAATGCGCATGTTCTTTGGCTTGTGTTGTGCAGGTGTCGAGCACGGATACAGTGATCAAAGGCAAGGTGAAGGTCAAGTAGAGACGTGCCGTGCCGATGGACTGAGAGCTGTTAAGGGCGGACGTGAGGCTTGGACTGAGGGACCGATGGCCTGAGGATCAGCTGTGGTGGCTGACAGCCTGGGACAGCGACGAGCGAAGACTTGCGGGCACGGTGTTGCTCGGGTCGAGGACCTGGGGACACGTGTCGGTGGATGGGGTGCACGGGTGGTGCATCCCCTCTATGGCTCGATTTGGTGGTTGAGCCACAGAAAAACCACCGAGTGGATGGTTTCCAGGTTTGGGCCTCAAAACCTGGGTGCTGATGGTTTCCGAGTTTGGGCCACAAAACTCGGGCTGAGGACGGTTTCCAGGTTTGGGCCTCAAAACCTGGGTGCTGCGGGTTTCTGAGTTTGGGCCACAAAACTCAGGCGATGGACGGCTGGTTTCCCGGTTTGGGCCTCAAAACCGGGGGTTGGTCAAGAAGGCTGGTTTCCCGGTTTGGGCCTCAAAACCGGGGGCGAAGTCCGGGAAAAGAACAAGCAGAGCGGTGGCGGCACGTGGCGGCAATCGGTGAGGTTGCGTCGAGGCAACGCTACCAGTTGTGCGGGCGTGGCCGTCGGATCACCACCTACCACGAGTTGGTCCAGAATAACCCTAGGGTTTAGCTGGTTCGCTCTGTAAGTAGTTAGGGGTAGAGTGGGAATTAGAATTAGGATAAGTAGAGAGAGACACCCACCTCCCATCCTATCTCAGTCATTTGCTATTTTGCCTTCTAGGTTTCCTGCTCTCCCTATCCTCTGCTGTAGCGAACTGAGATCCACATAGAAGACAATCATACCTCTGTGTTCGTGAGATTTTGAGGAAGTGAGACCGTAATATCACTGCTGTAGTGTGTGGTAGCCACACGGTTGCAAATTTGTGGCTGTGATTCGCGTTTTGTTCTTGTTCTTCGTGGGTTGCTTTTCTCCATGATTTTCCCATTGATCGATCTCTTCACTCAGTGCGTCTTTTGTGATTCCGTTTGAACTGAGTTGTTCTAGATCGTGAGGTGCATCTTTCTACCGATGGAATTCTTCCTTAACCTCACAAGCTAGTAGATCGGTCGATTTTCGTTTTGGATCGAGTTTTGCTCCCTTTGCCCCGAATTCTTCCGATTCACCGATTGGGAGTTAGGTTCGAGCTATGATCTCTTTGGGATAGCTCACTAACCTCCTAGGAACTCCTCATACCAAGTCTAAGCCTTAGAGCTTTTGATTCGGAGGAGATCGAGTGAATTTCGCGGAAGAACTGTGCTGAATCGGGACCATCAGACGCTCTGTTCGTGAGCATCGGACGCTGAGTTCATATCATCGGAGCGTCCGTTGCCACGTGTCATCTGACAGTGCTTTTAAGGGAGCATCGGACGCTGACCATCGGAGCATCTGTTGCCATCGGATGCGCCAGGGGTCTAGCATCGGACGCTAGGGTATCACTGTAGCAGCGTCCGATGTGAGAACATATATGATGAATGATTGACTTTGATAAGGAAGGTTTGAGGCTTTTCCCGGTTGAGTCATTATCTCGCTATGTGCTTAATGCTTATGACTAACCGGTGGCGTTGAGTTGTGGTGTGTTTCTGTGTTGGTGTGCGTGTGCAACATGTGTCTCTTGGCTGTGTTGATATGCCGGTGTTGAGCTCGGATACAGTGGTCGATGGCGAGGTGAAGGTCAAGTAGAGATGTGCCATGCTGACGGACCAGGATCGGTGAAGGATGGGCGTGCCATGCGGCGGACGTGTCATGCTGATGTACCTAGAGCGGTGAAGGGCGGACGTGAGGCTTGGACCGACGGACCAAGAGGCCAGAGGACCAGCTGTGGTAGCTGGCACGTGGCATCGGTGAGCGAGAGCACATGGTGATGTGCGGTGCATCGGCCGAGTTGGGACGAAGACGATGGCGTCGTGGCACTTGGCGGGAAGTCGGACACGGGCTTGCGTGCGGCGCAAGTGCCATCGGCCAAGTCAAGAAGGAAGGTGAAGGCATTGTGCCCGGCGTGGAGGCTGGACATGCATCGGCATCGGTGCCGGTGGTCGGGGTGTGCGAACCACATCCCGTCTACGGTGCGGGTTCGGTAGCTGAGCCTCAAAAAGCAATCATCGCCAGTTTCCGAGTTTGGGCCTCAAAACTCGGGATGGCCGGTTTCCGAGTTTGGGCCTCAAAACTTGGGTTGCCGGTTTCTGAGTTTGGGCCTCAAAACTCGGGGTGGACGGTTTCCAGGTTTGGGCCTCAAAACCTGGGCTGGCGGGTTTACTAGTTTGGGCCTCAAAACCGGGCTGAGGTTCCTATGCAGAACGGTCGATGCGTGGCGGCACCGAGAGGATTGCGTTGCGGCGAAGCTATCGGTGAGAAGGCACGGCGGTCGACGGTGACGGCACGTGGCGGCATCCTGGAGCTTGCGTCGAGGCGAAGCGAAGGATGAGAAGGCGCGTGGCCATCGGATGGAAACTGCCAGAGTTGAACGGTTTTACCCCTAGGGGGTATTTGGGCTAGTACTTCATGTTAGGGCATTTGTGTCATTTGGACGTGCGCCTATATATAGATGAAGGGACTGTGTTGGACAGCCATCCTTGGAGGTGTCACTCTCATTTTGTTTAGGTGAGAGGAGAGACCGGCTCTTGTTCTTGAGCTTTTCGCCATCCGCGTTTTGTGTTGCGAGGAGTGGCTTGTAACCCGACAGAGAGTGCTACACAATTCTTCATCTAGTAGCAATCCAAGGATCAATTTCGCTCCTTCTCTTTGTTGGCTGCAATTTGGATCGAATCGTGTTTTTGTTCTTCGTGTTTTCGTTTTTCCCTTCTCGGAGATTTGCCTCGTTCTCCCTCTCTGAGCGATGATTTGCAATTCCATTTGAATCAAATTGTTCTATGTCGTGAGCTCCTTCTTTCCACCAAAGGATTTCCCCTCTAACCTCACGAGCACATAGATCGGGTCGAAATCGCGTTCGTTCTTCGTTCTTCCCCCTTTTATAGTGTTCCACCAATTTCTCATGGATTAGTTGGTTTGGAGCAATGATATCCTAGGATTAGCTTCCCAACACGTAGAAGAACATTTGGGAGAAGTTTGGTTGCAGCCCCGTTCGATTTGGTGAAGATCCAATCAATTTTGGTTTTGTCCCGAGCTGTTTTTGGGCTTTCTGGACAGTGGCGGACTGTCCGGGACTCATCCCCGGACTGTCCGGGGGTCGGGGCTGTTCACGGGCAGCGAGGTCGCTATTTTTATTTTTGAAAGGCGGACTGTCCGGGACTCATTCCCGGACTGTCCGGGGTTCAATAGCGGACAGTCCGTGGTTCACTAGCGGACAGTCCGCGACTGCACAGTTTTGCTGATTTCGTCCGTATCTTTTGCGTACGAGCTTCGATTTGTGATCCGTTTGTTGCGTTGGTTTTCTAACTTCTTAAGGATCATTCCAAAGTACTTTTGACACCATTTGTCAAAGTATTTTTGGTCAGACACTTTCTTTTTCTCCATAGGAGTTAAGTGTTCCTCTTTCGGACTTTCGACGGTTCTAGCATCCCTGTCTTTTGCGTTCGAGCTCCGATTTGAGATCCGTTTGTTGTGTTAGTTTCCTAACTTCATAAGTATATTTCCAAGGTACTTTTGCCACCAGTTGGCCTCAGTATTTTTGGTCGAACACTTTCCTCTTCTCCATAGGACTGGGGTGTTCCGTTATCGGAGGTTCGATTGTTCGGAGCTTGCTTGTGCAGTTTTTGCCCCGTTGCTTTGGCGCTTGGTTTTGGGGGTTCTTTGGTAGTTCCGCTGTACCTCTAGGACATATTTTAGGGTATCCACCTATTCGTAGGTCGTGAACTCACTGGTTGTTTGAGTCTTCGCTTTTGGGATGATTTTCTGGGACAAGGGCCATCATTTCTCGAGAAGAAATTTGAGGCTCCCATTCACCCCCCCTCTGGTCGCCAATTCGGTCCTTCAATTGGTATCGGAGCCAGTTAAGGATCTCTCTACCTTAACCGGTTCCAGATCCATGAAGGCGACCTTTTGAGAGCGGTTGTGTTTCCGACTTTGCTTGTCGAGGTGTTGGGCTTGTGTTTTCGCTAACACTAATGGTGCTTTTAGAAGTGGCACCAAGTTATTCTTCTAGTATGTCTTTGTCTTTAGGTTTGAATGTTTCCAAGGACGACATCTTGGGAAGAAGGAGGAGTGCAGTTGATGAGAGGGATCGCGAGGTGAATGAGCTATTGAATCTTCTGCGTAATGATGAGCTTTCACCAGAGGATCTTCTACATCAACTTGGAAAGGCCAAGAGAGGTACACTTGCTTGTGGTCTTGTGACCTTGCACAACCTATATGAGGCTTGCTCTAGGAATGATGAGCTTTGTGATATCTTGCGTAGAATGGTTGAAAAATTGAAATGCTCCATTGCTAGGTTGAAGTCTAGTGCCTCTTTGCCTTGCACCTCTTGTAGTGACATGGTTAGGAAGAATGATGGGCTATGCTTTTCTCTTGCTAGCTTAAAATCTGAGATTGAATTGTTGAAATCTAATGCTTCCGAACCATGTTTAGTTTGCATTGACTTGCGCAAGGACCTTGATTGTGCTAAAACTGAAATAGCCTTGCTAAAGTCAAATGCTTTGTCACCATGTGATTCTTGTGAATCTTTTGTTGCTAGACTTAGAGAATTAAGTTTGATTCACAGGACATGTGTAGATGAACTTGAACATGCTAGGGCTAAAATTGCTAAATTAAATTCTAAGCCTTGTAGCTCATGCTCTTTGAATAAAAATGCTTGCCTTAATTCTTGTGATACTTATGATTCTTTGCTTGATGTGAATGGTGATGTTACTTCCACCGATTTCATGTGCACATCATGCATTGATTTGGAAAAAAAAGTTTTGGCTTTGAAAGTTTTGTGCGATGATATGAGCGCCAAGTTGGTTGAGCACAATGATATGAGTGCCAATCTTGAAAAAGAAAATGAACTCTTGCGTACCACATATGCCGAGTGCATTAGAGAGGAGATGGAAAATTTGAAAAACACTCCTTGTGGTACTTGTGATCGCCTCATGTTTGAAAATGAGGTTTTAGTCAAAATATGCAAGAGTCTTTGTGCTAAGTCTTTTGATTCACGCACTTCTTGCAACTCTGATGTTGATAGTTCTAAGTTTGCATCTTTGCAACTGGAGTTGAGTTCTTGTGTTGCGCGTGAGTTTTTTCACTGTAGCATTAGTGTCAAGGTTTCGGATAGCTCTTTCATAGCTACTCCTAACCTTGCTGTTTCTTCGAGTGATGTCCAAGGGACTTCTCTTGACAAGGGTGCTTCTCATATTTTTGGGACACGTGCTCCCAATTGAAGGACGGAGAATGCACTAGCAAGGCGACCAGAGGGGGCTGAATGGGAGCCAACAAAAATTCTTTCGAATCTTTGGACTTTTGTCCCCAAAATCAACCCCCGAAAGCTTCGATCGAAACCGTGATGCCCACGACCCTTGGAAGAGGGTGGATGATCCCTAGGATCACAGCGAGGCACCACAAAGTGATAGCAAGCCAATCGACAAAAACACCGGAACAAGTTCGACCCTCAAAAACCAAGTCTCGAACGTAGATAGACGGCTACGTCGAGAAATTCCTAAATACCGATGCTAACAAGTAGCAAAGATACCTAGAGAGGTTCCTTGGTCAACTACAAGGCCAAACGAGAAGTCCAAAAACCAAGCGAGGAAACTGAGAGATCAAACGCACAAGACTAGAAGCTTCAGGCGATTCCCGAACTGTCTGGACCTGGAGTCCCGGACTGTCCGCCCCTACTACGGACTGTCCGCGAGGGGATGGCGGACTGTCCGCCGGTCAAAACACTGAAACAGCAAATCTCCTGCAAGTCCCTTGGTCAGCCCCGGACTGTCCGCGGTTTATACCGGCGG
Source organism: Coix lacryma-jobi var. lacryma-jobi (assembly GCA_009763385.1). Lineage (NCBI taxonomy): Eukaryota > Viridiplantae > Streptophyta > Magnoliopsida > Poales > Poaceae > Coix > Coix lacryma-jobi. Next base: position 97,471,205 of record CM019824.1, read on the forward strand.
ACTGTCCGCCGGTCAACCGAGACACAAACAGCAGAGACTCACGGCCACTGGTCTGGCCATGTCCCCGACACGCGGACTGTCCGCGCCCTGAGTGGCGGACTGTCCGCGGTCACTCAGGGAGGGCGATTTCAAACGCCCTTGTCTCAAAACTTCCCAAATCCGATCCAAATCTCAATCCCACGTTCCCAAACATGGAGAGGATGATCACGAGGTAGTTACGAGACTATCCCCAAGAAATCATCCGCTCAAATCGATTCAATCACCAGAAAATCGAAAGGGGAGGAGTATGAACGAAAAAGCGCCATGAAAACGAAATCAGCCCGATCTACTTGTTCGTGAGGAGTTACATGAATTCCTTCAGTGGAAATGATCTCCTCACTATAAAGAACAAGTTGATTCAAACGGATTTCGCAAAGTCGTAGTAGAGAGGAAGATCGAGTGACGGGAAAATCGCTGAGAAACGAAGAACGCGAAGAACACGAACAAAACGCGAATCAAGACATCGATCTGCAACCGTGTGGCTACCACACGCTACAACAGTGAGGTTACGGCCTCACTTCCTCAAAATCTCCAGTACACAGAGGTATGGTTCTCTGCGGATCTCAGCTAGCTACAGCAGGGGATTGGGAGAGCAGGAAACCCTAGAAGCAAAGAGCAAATGACTGAGATAGGAAGGGAGGACGGTGTCTCCCTCTACTTATCCTAATTCTATTTCCTACTCTACCCCTCTCTAATTACAGAGCGAACCAGCTAAACCCTAAGGTTATTCTGGACCAACTCGATGGTAGGTGGATCCGACGGCCACGCCCGCTCAACTGGTAGCGTTGCCTCGACGCAACCTCACCGATTGCCGCCACGTGCCGCCACCGCTCTTCTTGTCCTTTTCCCGGACGTCGCACCCCCGGTTTTGTGTCCCAAACTGGGAAACCAGCCTTCACAGCCAACCCCCGGTTTTGAGGCCCAAACCGGGAAACCAGCCATCCATGGCCTGAGTTTTGAGGCCCAAACTCAGCAAACCCGCAGCACCCAGGTTTTGAGGCCCAAACCTGGAAACCGTCCGCAGCCCGAGTTTTGTGGCCCAAACTCGGAAACCATCAGCGCCCAGGTTTTGAGGCCCAAACCTGGAAACCATCCACTCGGTGGTTTTTCTGTGGCTCAACCACCAAACCGAGCCGTAGAAGGGATGCACCGCCCGTGCACCCCGTCCACCGACACGTGTCCCCAGGTCCTCGACCTGAGCAACACATGACCGCAAGTCTACGCTCGTCGCTGTCCCAAACTGTCAGCCACCACAACTGATCCTCGGGCCACCGATCCCTCAGTCCAAGCCTCACGTCCGCCCTTCGCCACTCTCGGTCCCTCGGCATGACACGTCTCTACTTGACCTTCACCTTGCCTTTGATCACTGCATCTGTGCTCGACACCTGCACAACACAAGCCAAAGAACATGCACATCATCCCAGTTGACAATCACTCATCACTCAGAGACTTGGCATAAACCCATGTATCCACAATCTCCCCCTTGATGAGTGCATTGTCAACTACCAACACAAATCATAATGGAAACAGAAGAAGGAAGGAAGAAAGAGAGAGAACTCAACCAAATGACCCAAAAGCATAGCAAATCCAAAGAAGGTCAAGTGGAAAGAGCAAGACAACTTGGTTCCCAAAGACATGGGCAACGGCTCGACGCAACCAAGCAAAGCAAAGCTAGCCCTCAAGAAGAGGTAGAACAGGCTCAACACCGCTAGCGAGAAAACTTGATACAGATCGAAAGATCAACTAAAAATCAAGCAAAACAGAGCTAGCCCTCAAGAAGAGGCAGAACGGGCTCAACACCGCTAGCGAAGCAACTCAATACCAACTGTTACCAACTCAAAACCAAAAGAGTTCGATACCAATTGAAGAGCTGAAAATGAGCTGAAAACGTTTGCTAGTTCCTCAAGAAAGAGGCAAAGGCTCAACACAACTAGCAAACTCCCCCTCAATTAGTGCACACAACCAGGGAACACATGATTTGTCAATATTTTCTCCCCCTTAGTTGAAAATGCACCAGCAAGCAAATGTGCACACGCACTGAAATTTCTCCCCCTTGACCGAAAATCTCCCTCCAAAAATGATATGAGTTAAAATGCAAGTTAGCAGCTTCAGGAGTATAATCAAGAGAGTGCAAAGATGCTCTATAGAGTTCTGATCCGATGACTCAACAACATCCATAAGAAGCTAGCAAAGGCTCAAACTGATCACTAAGTACGAAATGAGAGCAAAATGAGCAGTTTTTAGCCGAAAAGGTATTCACCATCAAAATAGCACAGACCATGTATAGACAGGAAGTCAAACAAGTGCTAAACATGTATACAAGGTGAACTACCCCTAGCAAAGTTCAATCATCATGCTAAAGAATGAAACATAACTTGTGTATGCAAAATTTTATCGGAGTTGCAGCGGTTAAATTACACAAGTTTAAATTTCACCATGTGATTGCGAGAGGTTGAGAGCTTGTCATCGCCTAACTTTTCAACTGTGCGAAGCCTATGCAGAAGCAATCAGAAGCTTAAAGCAACAGTTTTGGTCATACACTACACAGCTCAAGTTTAAATCAAAGTGCAATGAGAAACAATCTCGATACTGTGATGTGCAGACAAGCAATCCCATCTCGATCTTTCCAATTTACTTAACTTGGTTCAAATTTAAAACAGAATATGAACATACCAAGCAAGTGAATGACTCAGAACTAGATACATAGCAACCTAGCATATATGAAAAGCACAGGTGATTTCAACACATTCTACACATGCTAGTTGCATATCTCAATGGTGAACAATTTCAAGTTTTATGTTCATTAAGCAAGTTCACCATTCATAAAATAGCTCAGCTCACAACATGTATTAGTGATCAGAAAGAGCATAAGCTACAAGTATCATCATATAGCATCAGAGCATACTAGATATAGCATAATCACATTCTAAAGATTATATACATGAAGCTCAGAAAGTAAAGATGCATGATGAAATGCAAAGACTAACCTTATCAAAGATGAAAACAAAACAAAGGAAAAGAAGTCAATCTATAATACAATACCCAAAATGTTTCCCCCATCTAAAAGGGGAAACACACACCAAGCTCACCTCTCAACCTAGCAAAAGTTGATTGGTCCAAAGGCTTGGTGAAAATATCTGCCAACTGATGATGAGTATCAACATGGCGAAGGTCGATATCACCCTTCTCATAGTGGTCTCGCAGAAAACGAAAGCGCACATCAATATGTTTGGTCTTAGAATGCAGCACGGGGTTCTTAGCAACGCTAATAGCACTCGTGCTGTCACAAAGCAAAGGAACGCGAGAAAAGCTCAAACTGATCACCAAATATGAATTCTGAACATTGGAGCAAAAAGAGCAGTTTTCAGCCAAAAGGTATTCACCATCAAAATAGCACTAAGTATGTGAAGATAGGAAATCAGACAAGTGCTAAACATGTATACAAGGTGAACTGCCCCTAGCACAGTCCAATCATCATGCTATAGAATGAAACATAGACTTGTGTGTTTAGATTTTATCGGAGTTGCAGCGGTTAAATTACACAAGTTAAAATTTCAGCATGTGATTGCGAGAGGTTGAAAACTTGTCATTGCCTAACTATTCAACTGTGCGAAGCCTGTGCAAAAGCAATCAGAAGCTTAAAGCAACAGTTTCGGTCATACACTACACAGCTCAAGTTTAACTCAAAGTGCAATGAGAAACAGTCTCGAAACTGTGATGTGCTGACAAGCAGTCCCATCTCGATCTTTCCAATTCACTTAACTTGGTTCAAGATTAAAATAGCATATGAACATACCAAGCAAGTGAATGACTCAGAACTAGAGACATAGCAACCTAGCATATATGAAAAGCACAAGTGACTTCAACACATGCTAATTGCATATCTCAATGGTGAACATTTTCAAGTTTTAAGTTCATTAAGCAAATTCACCATAAAATAACTCTGCTCACAACATGTATCAGTGATCAGAAAGAGCATAAGCTACAGCACCATCATAAAGCATCAGAACAAAGACTTCACAGAGCATAGTTACATTCTAAAGATTATACACATGAAGCTCTGATTGCAAAAGATGAAGTGCAAAGATGCATGATGAAATCAAAGAAAAAAGGTGATACCAACTGAAAAACAGAAAGTCAGTGTATCATATAAGAACCAAAATGTTTCCCCTATCTAAAAGGGGAAACACACACCAAGCTCACCTCTCAACCGATTAAAAGTTGATTGGTCCAAAGGCTTGGTGAAAATATCAGCCAACTGATGATGAGTATCGACATGGCGAAGGTCGATATCACCCATCTCATAGTGGTCTCGCAGAAAATGAAAGCGCACATCAATGTGTTTGGTCTTTTAGTGCGGCACGGGGTTCTTAGCAACGCTAATCGCACTTGTGCTGTCACAAAGCAAAGGAACACGAGAAAAGCTCAGACCAAAATCACGCAAAATGGCCATCATCCAGAGTAACTGGGAACAACAGCTAGCCGCAACAACATACTCAGCCTCCGTGGTAGACTGGGCGACACTAGACTGCTTGCGAGAAGACCATGAAACAAGAGAAGAACCAATAAACTGGCAAGTCCCAGAAGTGGACTTGCGCTCAATCCGGCAACCAGCAAAATCGGCATCGGAATAACCACAAAGGGAGAGGGTGGAGGAAGCAGAATACCAAATCCCAAATTCTGGAGTGAAGGATAAATACCTCATAATGCGCTTGACCGCCTGACGGTGAGAGGTGCGTGGCGACGACTGAAATCGCGCGCAAAGACACACCGCGAACTGAATGTCCGGGCGTGTCGTCGTCAGGTACAGCAGCGACCCGATCATACTCCGGTACTCCTTCTGATCCACTGCTTCTCCATCCTTGTCCGCATCCGGGGCCATCATGGTCGACATGGGTGTTGGAAGAGGCTTGGCCTCACCCATATCGAATTTCTTCAGAATGTCTCTGGTATACTTACCCTGGTGCACGAACGTCCCTTCCCGGGATTGCTTGATTTGCAACCCGAGGAAAAACGTTAACTCGCCCATCATGCTCATCCCAAATTCCCTGCTCATAGTATCTGCAAACTTGGCAACCAAAGCGTGAGAAGAACCACCGAAAATGATATCATCCACATAAATCTGGACCAAGAGAGTATCAGTGCCTTGATTGAGGAGAAAGAGTGTTTTATCCACACATCCCATTTTAAAACCCTTAGCAAGCAAAAAGGTTTTCAACCTATCATACCAGGCTCTAGGGGCTTGTTTCAAACCATACAACGCTTTGTGAAGTTTAAAAACGTGGTTTGGGAACTTGGGATTTTCGAAACTGGGGGGTTGTCTAACATACACCTCCACTTCTATGTAGCCGTTTAAGAAGGCACTCTTGACATCCATTTGAAAAAGTTTGAAACCTTTGGATGCAGCAAAAGCCAAGAGTATCCTAATTGCCTCCAAACGAGCTACAGGAGCAAAAGTCTCCTCATAGTCTATTCCCTCCTTCTGACTATACCCCTGGGCTACTAGTCTGGCCTTGTTTCTCACAACATGGCCATCCTCTCCTTGTTTGTTTTTGAAAACCCATTTTGTCCCAATAGGGTGACACTCAGAGGGAGGAGAAACTAGAACCCAAACCCGATTTCTTTCAAAATTTTCTAACTCCTCATGCATGGCATTGACCCAATCCGGATCCATCAAAGCGTGTCCAACATCTCGGGGTTCAAAATCAGCAACAAATGCAGAATGAGCAAAGTGAGAGATATGTTGTGACCTTGACAGAGTGACACGTTTGCCGATGCTGCCGATCATCGGTTGAGGCGGGTGTTGGCACTGGATGTGTCGTGGCGCCTCCCGAGCAGAGGTGATCTCCCCCTCAACAGCAGCTGGTGTCTCCCCGGGTACAAAACGTACCGCTCGGGGTGGCGGATCCCACGACCCCCAAGAAGAAGTGTCAGGGCTGTGAGTCATAGTAGAAGCCGCTCCTTGCGGCATAGCAAGTGGAGGAGGTGTTGGGTCATCCATCCCTTCAGCACCTTCTTCTTCATCATCGAAAAGAGGCTCGCCAACCTCATGATCACCTGCACGCTCAAAACGAGAAGAAGGACAAACCATGGTCTCGTCGAAGGTGACATCTGATGTCTCCATGATTCGGTTAGTGTCAAGGTTAAGTACACGATATGCACGAGTATGAGTGCCATAACCCAAAAACACACCGTCAGAAGAACAAGACTCAAACTTGTCCAAGTTGCCCTTTTTGAGTATAAAACAGTGGCAACCAAAGACTCGAAAATAACTCACCTTGGGCAGTTTTCCAAAACGCAACACATAAGATGTCTTTTTCAAGAAGGCTCGGAGAAAAATGCGATTAGAAATGTAGCATGCAGTGCTCATCGCTTCGGCCCAATACCGCCTAGGAGTCCTATGCTCATCGAGCATTGTCCTGGCCATCTCTACAAGGGTCCGATTCTTCCTCTCTACAACACCATTCTGTGGCGGTGTGTAGGGAGAAGAAAACTGATGCTCTAAACCCAAAGAGTTACAAAACTTCTCAAAATCCAAATTCTTGAATTCGGAACCATTATCACTCCTAATAGCTCGCATCGAGTTCAAAGGGAACTCATTCTGAAGATGGAAAATCAGATTGCGAGCAAAGGAGAAAGTCTCGGTCTTCTCAGCTAAAAAGAAGACCCACGAATATCTCAAAAAGTCATCAACAACAACAAGCACGTACCACTTCCCCCCAACCGAGCTCACCCGAGCCGGACCAACAAGGTCCATGTGCAAAAGCTCTCCAGGGTGCTTTGTCATGACCTAAGTCACTGGATGGTGGGGAGCGGCAACCATCTTCCCGTGTCTACAAGAGTGGCAAACAAGATCCTTCTCCATAGATAACTTGGGCAATCCTCGGATTAGGCCAAGTGAACTAAGCCTTGCAAGCAAGTCGAAGCTCAAATGTCCAAGTCTCCTATGCCACTTCCAAAGATCAGAAGAGGAAGGTCCAGCCACAAGACAACGAGAAGTACCAAAAGACTCCGAGAAATTCGCACGAAAGACTTTTCCAAAGGGCGAAATCAAACACACAAGATTGCCCTGAGGATCCAAAATACGACTGAGATTCGGTTTAAAACGAATCTCATAGTCATCGTTAAAGAGTTGCGAAACAGAAAGAAGATTAAAATGCAAGTTAGAAACAAGAGCAACATCGCGCAACACAAAATGCTCATTAACCTGCACCGACCCGTGAGACAACACCTTACCTTTACTATTGTCGCCGAAGGTGATAAACTCCTTTCCGGCGACCGGACTAAGACTGGAGAACCATTTGGCGTTTCCGGTCATGTGCCTCGAACACCCGGAATCCACCAACCAAACGTTCTCCAATCATTTTACCTATATCAATAAAAAGACATAGGGTGAGCATACGGTCCAACACTGGGGTTAGTGAAGTAGGGAGAATACCAGTGTTGAGCCGGCTGCTCAAAAGAACGGTTAGCAGAAAAACCATTCCTAGCACGCCTATGAGAAGAGCGATCACCACGTAGAGGAAAACGTGGTCCGCTAAGGGAGGAGCGTCCATCGCAATACTCAAAACGCGGTGGTGGAAAACGCTCAACTACAAAGCCTCTGCCACTGGGTCCATAGCCTACAACTGCAGGCTCCCGCCGGGCACGTCCTCTCCGTTGCCTAGGCCTAGGAACTTGAGGTTCTGGACCTCTAGGCCTAGTAGCATGCCTCTGAACGTTCGGCACATGTACATCATGGAAAGGATGGTACATGTCCGTGTTGTTCATCTCCTTTGCGCGACGCGCATCTCTCTTGCGCCGAAAGCAAAACTCACTCAAGTGTCCATCTCTCCCACAATGCTCACAATGGTACCTCACCGCTCTCATAGGGGGCTGTTGGTACTCTCGGTAGTGGGTATGGATCACTTTGCCCTTCTGTGGCATAAGCTCCTCTTGGATGGGTGGCATGGTGTCAAGCTTGTTCTTGAGGTGGTTTGGTTTTGGAGCCCATGATTGTTTCTTTGGTGGAGCTCTCGGAGGTTCAACAAAGACCCCGTTCTTGGTGTTAGGCTTGAGGGGCTCTTTGGGTGGAATCTTTGTAAGCTTGGGAGTAGTGGTGGAGTTAGGCTTCTCACATGGGTTAAGACCACTCGACTCTCCAATCTTGCCAAAGGATGACATATCAACACCCGGAGCAAAGCCTACACCTGGACCTCCTGCAGCTCGCTTGAATTGGGAGATAATCATCCCGAGCTGCGGCTCACCACTCGACACCCATGACAAGATGGTCCGAAGGTATGTGTTTTCCTCCTCGGTTTGCATCTTGTCATGCTTCACATTGGCTATCTCCATCTCCAAACCCTCACAAAGAACACACCTAGCCACACATGTGCTACTTGAGTTGGCCTTCTCAAGAGACACAATCTTGGCATTCTTCTCTGCCAACTCAGATTGCAAGCCCGCACAGGACTTGCACGCACCCAACAGCGAGGATCTAGCCTTCAGCTCATCCACCTCTCCTACCAATGCAACATACTTACCTCTCAAAGTGAGAAGGTCAGTCATGTGCGTGGTGCACATCTCACACTCCTCCTCATCGGTAACAACTACGGTGGACTTGACAGATTCAAGTTCCTTCACCGTATCCTCCCACTTCTGCCTAAACTCCTTGCGCTCTCTAGCAGCGCGCCTAAGCAACTTATCCTGAGTAAGGAGCGCGGCAGTAAGCTTCTCGACCTCAGCAGAAAGCTCGTCGGGGGTCTGGGATACCTGGGAGGTGTCGTCGTCGTCGTCATTCCGAGGAGTGTCCTCCAGCTCGCCGTCGACCTCCTTGCCGAGGGCCATGGTGCAGAAGCCGTCGGCGGCGGCGAAGAAGCAGAGGCCGTTGAGCTTGTCCTCGATACTCTTCTTCTTCTCAGACTCGTCGTCGCTTGAGGACGCGGAGTCATCATCCGAGTCGTTGACGTCCCTGAGCGTGGCGAAGAACGCACGCTGCTCAGCCTGGGCCTTCTCCAAGTACTTCGTCTTGATGTACTCCTTGTTGAAGCCGCCCTTCCACTTGTGCTTCGCGGGGACGTACTTCTCCTTGCGCTTGCCGGAGTCATACTTGTGCCCATGATCTGCCTTGCCGAAGACTTGCTTGTTCTTCTTCGGGCAATTGGCGAAGTGGTTGGGGTCGCCGCACTCAAAGCATCCTGAGCGTCCTCCTCCACGGCGACGGTTCATGCGGTTGTTGTGGAACCGCGAGAACTGGTTGGCGAGCAACGCCAACTCGTCATCCCCCAAAGACTCCAGTTGCTCCTCTGTAACAGAAAAGAGAGAAGAGAGTGCAAAACATCCAGAGGGGTTAGCAGAAGAGCCAGAAACCAAAGCCATCGACGGGCCAGAAGGATTTTCATAAGAAGCCCTCGTCATGGCATCAATCTCACTGGACTTGAGCTTACTAAAGAGCTCGTCGCACGTGAGGGTCTCATAGTTAGGTGATTCGAGGATCACCTAAACTTTGGAATCCCACACCGACCGATCAAGGGTATGCAAAAGCTTCAAAGCCCTCTCATGATCATCAAAAGGCAACAGCTCCTTGTTAGCCCTCATCCTGTTGACAATCACCTGAAAGCGAGCGAATAAACTCTCTATGCTCTCGCCAGGCATATGTCGAAAATTCTCGTACTCTCGCTTGTGCGACTCATAGAGACGGGTTTTGACTTGAGAGGTTCCCTCATGGAAATGCATGAGGGATGCCCAAATCTCCCGAGCCGTAGCGAGGTGAGAAACACGATCAAACTCCGTCATGCTCAAGCATGAGAAAAGAGCATTACGGGCTCGGCTATTGGCATCGTGATCATCGATCTGACGCTGAGTCACACGTGCAGCCAAGACCACGTAATCAGCAGAGTTGCAAATATCCCAGATGGAAGCACCCATACTCTGCAGATAGGCCAACATGCGTATCTTCCAATACGCATAGTTCGTCCCATCGAAAAACGGCGATTTGCCCACGCCGCGATCCATGTCGCCTTCGGTGGATCTGGAACCGGCTAAGGTGGAAGATCCTTAACCCGCTCTGATACCAATTGAAGGACCAAGAATGCACTAGCAAGGTGACCAGAGGGGGGTGAATGGAAGCCAACAAAAATTCTTTCGAATCTTTGGACTTTTGTCCCCAAAATCAACCCTCAAAAGCTTCGATCAAAACCGTGATGCCCACGACCCTTGGAAGAGGGTGGATGATCCCTAGGATCACAGCGATGCACCACAAAGCGATAGCAAGCCAATCGACAAAAACACCGGAACAAGTTCGACCCTCAAAAACCAAGTCTCAAACGTAGATAGACGGCTACGTCGAGAAATTCCCAAATACTGATGCTAACAAGTAGCAAAGATGCCTAGAAAGGTTCCTTGGTCAACTACAAGGCCAAATGAGAAGTCCGAAAACCAAGCGAGGAAACTGAGAGAGCAAACGCACAAGACTGGAAGCTTCAGGCGATTCCCGGACTGTCCGGACCTAGAGTCCCGGACTGTCTGCCCCTACTGGAGACTGTCCACGAGGGGATGGCGGACTGTCCGCCGGTCAAAACACCGAAACAGCAAAGCTCCTGCAAGTCCCCTGGTCAGTCCCGGACTGTCCGCGGTTACCGGCGGACTGTCCGCCGGTCAACCGAGACACAAACAGCAGAGACTCACGGCCACTGGTCCGGCCAAGTCCCCGACACGCGGACTGTCCGCGCCCTGAGTGGCAGACTGTCCGCGGTCACTCAAGGAGGGCGATTTCAAACGCCCTTGTCTCAAAATTTCCCAAATCCGATCCAAATCTCAATCCCACGTTCCCAAACATGGAGAGGATGATCACGAGGTAGTTAGGAGACTATCCCCAAGAAATCATCCGCTCAAATCGATTCAATCACCGGGAAATCGAAAGGGGAGGAGTATGAACGAAAAAGCGCCATGAAAATGAAATCAACCCGATCTACTTGTTCGTGAGGAGTTAGATGAATTCCTTCGGTGAAAATGATCTCCTCACTATAAAGAACAAGTTGATTCAAATGGATTTCGCAAAGACGCAGTAGAGAGGAAGATCGAGTGACGGGAAAATTGATAAGAAACGAAGAACGTGAAGAACACGAACAAAATGCGAATCAAGACATTGATCTGCAACCGTGTGGCTACCACACGCTACAACAGTGAAGTTACGGCCTCACTTCCTCAAAATCTCCAGTACACAGAGGTATGGTTCTCTGCGGATCTCAGCTAGCTACAGCAGGGGATTGGGAGAGCAGGAAACCCTAGAAGCAAAGAGCAAATGACTAAGATAGGAAGGGAGGAGGGTGTCTCCCTCTACTTATCCTAATTCTATTTCCTACTCTACCCCTCTCTAATTACAGAGTGAACCAGCTAAACACTAAGGTTATTCTGGACCAAATCGATGGTAGGTGGATCCGATGGCCACGCCCGCTCAACTGGTAGCGTTGCCTTGACGCAACCTCACCGATTGCCGCCACGTGCCGCCACCGCTCTGCTTGTCCTTTTCCCGGACGTCGCACCCCTGGTTTTGTGGCCCAAACCGGGAAACCAGCCTTCACAGCCAACCCCCGGTTTTGAGCCCCAAACCGGGAAACCAGCCATCCATGGCCTGAGTTTTGAGGCCCAAACTCAGCAAACCCGCAGCACCCAGGTTTTGAGGCCCAAACCTGGAAACCGTCCTCAGCCCGAGTTTTGTGGCCCAAACTCAGAAACCATCAGCGCCCAGGTTTTGAGGCCCAAACCTGGAAACCATCCACTCGGTGGTTTTTCTGTGGCTCAACAACCAAACCGAGCCATAGAAGGGATGCATCGCCCGTGCACCCTGTCCACCGACACATGTCCCCAGGTCCTCGACCTGAGCAACACATGACCGCAAGTCTTCGCTCATCGCTGTCCTAGACTGTCAGCCACCACAACTGATCCTCGGGCCACCGGTCCCTCTGTCCAAGCCTCACGTCCACCCTTCGCCACTCTCGGTCCCTCGGCACGGCACGTCTCTACTTGACCTTCACCTTGCCTTTGATCACTGCATCGGTGCTCGACACCTGCACAACACAAGCCAAAGAACATGCGCAGCATCCCAGTTGACAATCACTCATCACTCGGAGACTCGGCATACACCCATGTATCCGCACCAATCCGGTTTACCATTGCACCTTTTGCAAGAAGGATGGACACTCATTCAATTTTTGTTTTCGCTGTGTCAAGCACGAGCTGTGTATACGAGCTAAGGCTTTTAGGAAGCTGTCAAGCCTTTCCCATGGCACGTGTGCTCCTAGTGTTGGCACCAAGTTGAACGTTGATGCTTCTTGTTCTAAGCCCCAAGGGACTTCTCACTTGTCGGAGAATGGTGTGCCTTCCGATAGGCCTTTGTACCATTGCTCTTTTTGTGAGAAAGATGGGCATCAAGAAAGCTTTTGCTATCGGCGTGCCAAACGCTTGCGCCAAGCTCGCTCTTCTAGGAAGTTGGTGGTTCATAGCCCTTCTCATGGCATGAACGCTTGTGTTCCTAGTAAGAAGCCCCTTTTTGTTGATGGGTTTTATGACTCCTTTTCTAGTGGGTTAGGTCATGGTTGTGGACATGCTTCTAGTGCTACTTCTCTTGATCCACGTCATGCTTCTCATGGTGCATCTATTGGTTCTTCTACAAAAACCTTGGAAGATGTTTGCCTCTTTTCCCGTGGTATGACTCATTCTTCTCCTCGAGTTTTCCTTTTGAGGAATGCTTCCAAGGGTGTTTCAAAATTGCATTTGAACCAACATTTGCATCATGCTAACCCACAAGATAAGTTGAGTTTTGTGACCAAGTCTTGGGTTCCCAAGTACATGCTTGCTAACCCTTCGGGATCCAAGACTCGGGTTACTTTGTCCTCTTGTGTGTAGATATGAGGACGCGGGGTGGAGAACATGCGCCTGATGGAGCTTGATCTTTTAGATGTGATCAAGATTTGATGGTTCTCTACACCCCGCCTAGTTTTGCCTCCAAAGAGGCTTTTGCTACTCGGTGAACTTTCTTATACACTCATACCTTGTACATCCATGATCTATTTCTTATGGTATGAGATGGTCCTTTATGTGCTCACTTGTATAGTTCTTGCATGTACATTTTCTTTTGTATCATGTTTTGTGTTAGTCTAGCATGTGCTATTTTGTATATCATGTCATGCTAGTCTTGTGTATAGTTTTGGTGGCTATTCCACTTTTCATGCTAGTTGGTGATCCTCATGAACATTATGCCATGCTTTACCATACTTCTCCATGAACTTTACATGTAAAGGTATGATGTTCATTAGGTGTCACTTTTTAGGTGCTAGTTTTGGTTAGCAACATGTATCCTGTTGATATGATTAGTTTGAGCACTAGCCTTTCTACAATTTTATCATGTTACATGCTTTTGGATCTATTGCTATCATTATCTTGCATTGTAGCATGTGTTGAGGCTTAGGCTATGTTTGGGTTGATCATGTCTTTAGGCTGCTTTTTGCTATACAGTGCTTTATCCTGTTGCATGGTAGTTTTGACTAGTTTGAGTTCAGATCTCCTTGCGGTATCATTCATAGGTACATCTCTTTTTGTTGTGAGTTCACCTTATGCTTATTATGTGACTAACCATTTTCGTGGAGACCTTGAGGTCACACTACACGAGACAATGCCTTGTGTTTTCTTCTGCTTTTGAGTGTGCAGGAGAACAGGAGCCAGGAGAGAGCATTTCGGCTCACGAACCCGATCCCACTTCTTCCATGACTTGGGGTTCCGTTCGAACAGCTCTCCAGCAAGCACTAGCTGCACCTGTGGGAGCGACAGCATCAGGCGAGGGAGAGACGACTTCGGCTACGCAGGTGCCCCGGAGTTCAGCAGATTCAGGCGTCCCTTTGAGTATCACACCAGCAGGTGGTCATGCGCTTCATGAGGTACCTCCGACACACTTCTGAGTTTGGGTTTTGGTACTCTTCTTCTTCGACCTTTTTCTGCTGTGTGGTCTTTCTGATGAAGATTTTGCTGGCTGTTCGCTTGAGCTTTTCTTGGCTCTTCTCTTGTGAGTTTGGTGTGTGTTTCCCTTTTAGTTGGGGAAGCATTTTGCTTGTTGTATCTTAGTTGGACTTCTCCGATACCCTTTTTGTTTTGGGTTTTCCTTGTTAGGCTAGTTTTGCTTGGTCTTTGATAGACTAGCTTTTGCATGCATTTCATCATGTATTTTAGTGCACTTTAGAGCTTCACGTATATAGTAATGAGAATGAGATTATGCTCTTTTTGGTATGCCCTGTTTATTCATGATGGTGCTTGTAGCTTAGGCTCTTTTTGACCACTTGATACATGCTATGAGCTAAGCTATTTTTGCAAATGGTGAACTTGATTAATCAACTATGAAACCTTTAATTTGTTCACCATTGAGATTGGCAACTAGCATGGGTAGGATGTGTTGAGATCACTTGTGCTATCTTTTGTATGCTAGGTTGCTATGTCTCTTGCACTGAGTCATTCACTTGCTTAGATTGTTCATATTTACCTTGAGCTTAAAATTTGATCCAAGTCTAAGTGAAATGAAAAGATCGAGATGGGATTGCATGTGTCAGCACCTCATGGTATCGAGACTATTTCTCATTGCACAATTGAGTTAAACTTGAGCCGTGTAGCGTAAGACCGAAACCGGTGCTTTAAGCTTCCGATTGCTTTTCTTGCATAGGCTTAGCCCGGTTGAAAAGTTAGGCAATGACCATGCTTTTAACCTCTCGCAATCACATGCTTTTAATATGAACTTGTGTTAATACCGCTGTAATCTCCGATAAAAATTTGAAAATAACACAAGCTTATGCTTCATTCTATTGCATGATGATTGAACTTTGCTAGGGGTAGTTCACCTCTTATACTTGAGTTAGCACTTGTTTGATTTCCTATCTATTCATGCTAAGTGCTATTTTATTGGTGAACTCCTTTTTCAAATGGCTTAAAACTACTCATATGCTTAATTGTTCATATTTCGTATTCACTTGATCAGTTTGAGCCTTTGCTAGCATTTGTATTGGCTGCTACACTTTCAGGGCAGCACCCTTTTGAGCATCTTTTCATTCTGATTGCTATACACTTAAAGCTGTTGCATTGCACATATCATGCATTTTAGCTTAGTGTACATACCCCCAGCTCCGATACACTTTGTGGTCACTTTCAATGCTTTTCGTTGCCCCCATATGCTTTTGGTTGATGACTTGTCTTGTGTTTGTGTCAACCTTGTGGAAAAATGTCAAAACCCCTCAGCATGTTCCCTTTTGTCAAGGGGGAGAAGCTGTTTGCAAGGGGGAGCTTGAGTGTTGGCACAAAGGGGAGAGTCATGGATTTTGGGGAGAGCTTTGAGCTAGGGGGAGTTTAGCTCTTTTATGTTCTTCTTCAATTGGTATAGCTCTTTTATGTGTTTCAATTGGTATCCTTCATAGTGAGCATTGGTGCATAGCCCTTGTGTGTAGGCTTGCTTTCAGGGGGAGTCACTTTTGACTTGCTACTTCTCCGCGTGCTCCGAGTGTTTGTGCTCCATTTAGTTTTGAGCTTCTCTTTGTATTTTTCTCAATCGGTATCGAGCCTGCTAGTCATGTTGAGCTGCTTTTGCCTCTCTTTTGAGAGACTAGCAGATTTTGCTTGGTATTTTCGATTGGTATGGAGCCTTCAGCTAGTTGTGTCGAGCCGTTTTGCCTCTGTCTTGAAGAACTAGTTGTTTTCACCAATTTTTGGTTGCTTGTGATTGGTATCGAGTCTTCTGCTAGTTGTGTTGAGCCTTTGTGCCGCTATCTTTGAGGGACTAGCAGTTTTCCATTCAAATGAGTTGTTTCAGCCTAAATTGGTATCGAGCCTTGAGCTAGTGGTGTTGAGCCTTTTTCTGCCTTTTCTTGAGGCCTAGCTCATTTTTGACTTGGTTGCGTCGAGCCGTTGCCCATGTCTTTGGGAACCAAGTCTTTCGCTCTGTGTGATCGAGTTTTGCTCTTTTATGAGTTGTTGCTCCAATCCCTTGCTTGGTTGCGTTGAGCCGTTGCCCATATCTTTGGGAACCAAGTCTTCTGTTTTGGTATCTCAAACCATCTCTTTGTGTTTATGTCTTTGTCAATTCAATCATCAAGGGGGAGAAATTTGGAAACAACTGGATAAGTACCTTGATTTTGTTTGTGATGATTGTTTGACAATTTATTTGAGAATGGTTTTCGAGTGCCTTTTGGGATTTCATGAAACTCTTGTCTTCTCTTGACTCTTCGGTTGTGTGGAGGCTTTGCCCACTTTTCCCGTTTCTTTCGGAACTGAGAGCTTTTATTTGGAGTTTTCATGACCCTTCCTCATCTCAAGTGGCCTTGTGTTTGCTTTTGCTTGGCTTTTGGGCACTTGGATGAGGCTTGCCTTCAAACCCTTCCTTTGTGGTTTTATTTTTAGTCAATGCATTCATCAAGGGGGAGATTGAGAACATATATGATGAATGATTGACTTTGATAAGGAAGGTTTGAGGCTTTTCCCGGTTGAGTCATTATCTCGCTATGTGCTTAATGCTTATGACTAACCGGTGGCATTGAGTTGTGGTGTGTTTCTGTGTTGGTGTGCGTGTGCAACATGTGTCTCTTGGCTGTGTTGATGTGCAGGTGTTGAGCTCGGATACAGTGGTCGATGGTGAGGTGAAGGTCAAGTAGAGACGTGTCGTGCTGACGGACCGGGATCGGTGAAGGATGGGCGTGCCGTGCGGCGGACGTGTCATGCCGATGTACCTAGAGCGGTGAAGGGCGGACGTGAGGCTTGGACCGACGAACCAAGAGGCTAGAGGACCAGCTGTGGTAGCTGGCACGTGGCATCGGCGAGCGAGAGCACATGGTGATGTGCGGTGCATCGGCCGAGTCGGGACGAAGACGATGGCGTCGTGGCACTTGGCGGGAAGTCGAACACGGGCTTGCGTGCAGCGCAAGTGCCATCGGCCAAGTCAAGAAGGAAGGCGAAGGCATTGTGCCCGGCATGGAGGCTGGACATGCATCGGCATCGGTGCCGGTGGTCGGGGTGTGCGAACCACATCCCGTCTATGGTGCGGGATCGGTAGCTGAGCCTCAAAAAGCAATCATCGCCGGTTTCTGAGTTTGGGCCTCAAAACTCGGGATGGACGGTTTCTAGGTTTGGGCCTCAAAACCTGGGTTGCCGGTTTCCGAGTATGGGCCTCAAAACTCGGGGTGGACGGTTTTCAGGTTTGGGCCTCAAAACCTGGGCTGGCGGGTTTACCGGTTTGGGCCTCAAAACCGGGCTGAGGTTCCTATGCGGAACGGTCGACGCGTGGCGACACCGAGAGGATTGCGTTGCGGTGAAGCTATCGGTGAGAAGGCGCGGCGGTCGACGGTGACGGCACGTGGCGGCATCCTAGAGCTTGCGTCGAGGCGAACCGAAGGATGAGAAGGCGTGTGGCCGTCGGATGGAAACTGCCAGAGTTGGACGGTTTTACCCCTAGGGGGTATTTGGGCTAGTACTTCATGTTAGGGCGTTTGTGTCATTTGGACGTGCACCCATATATATATGAAGGGGCTGTGTTGGACAGCCATCCTTGAAGGTGTCACTCTCATTTTGTTTAGGTGAGAGGAGGCTAGGATGAGAGGAGAGATCGGCTCTTGTTCTTGAGCGTTTTGCCATCCGCGTTTTGTGTTGCGATGAGTGGCTGGTAACTCGACACAGAGTGCTACACAATTCTTCATCTAGTAGCAATCCAAGGATCAATTTCGCCCCTTCTCTTTGTTGGCTGCAATTTGGATCGAATCGCGTTTTTGTTCTTCGCGTTTTTGTTTTTCCTTCTCGGAGATTTGCCTCGTTCTCCCTCTCTGAGCGATGATTTGCAATTCCGTTTGAATCAAATTGTTCTATGTCGTGAACTCCTTCTTTCCACCGAAGGATTTCCCCTCTAACCTCACGAGCACATAGATCGGGTCAAAATCGCATTCCTTCTTCGTTCTACCCCCTTTTCTAGTGTTCCACCGATTTCTCATGGATTAGTTGGTTTGGAGCGATGATATCCTAGGATTAGCTTCCCAACACGTAGAAGAATACTTGGGAGAAGTTTGGTTGCAGCCCCGTTCGATTTGGTGAAGATCCAATCAATTTTGGTTTTGTCCCGAGCTGTTTTTGGGCTTTCTGGAGAGTGGCGGACTGTCCGGGACTCATCCCCGGACTGTCAGGGGGTCGGGGCTGTTCACGTGCAATGAGGTTGCTGTTTTTATTTTTGAACGATGGACTGTCCGGGACTCATTCCCGGACTGTCCGGGGTTCAATAGCGGACAGTCCGCGGTTCACTAGCGGACATTCCGCGACTGCACAGTTTTGCTGATTTCGTCCGTATCTTTTGCGTACGAGCTCCGATTTGTGATCCGTTTGTTGTGTTGGTTTTCTAACTTATTAAGGATCATTCCAAAGTACTTTTGACACCATTTGTCAAAGTATTTTTGGTCGGACACTTTCTTTTTCTCCATAGGAGTTAAGTGTTCCTCTTTCGGAGTTTCGACAGTTCTAGCGTCCGTATCTTTTGCGTTCGAGCTCCGATTTGAGATCCGTTTATTGTGTTAGTTTCCTAACTTCATAAGGATATTTCCAAGGTACTTTTGCCACCAGTTGGCCTAAGTATTTTTGGTCGAACACTTTCCTCTTCTCCATAGGAGTGGGGTGTTCCGTTATCGGAGGTTCGATTGTTCTAGGAGCTTGCTTATGTAGTTTTTGCCCCGTTGCTTTGGCGCTTGGTTTTGGGGGTTCTTCGGTAGTTCCGCTATACCTCTAGGACATCTCCTAGGGTATCTAACTATTCGTAGGTCATGAACTCACCGGTTGTTTGAGTCTTTGCTTTTGGGGTGATTTTCTGGGACAAGGGCCATCATTTCTCGAGAAGAAATTTGAGGCTCTCATTCACCCCCCCCCCCTCTGGTCGCCAATTCGGTCCTTCATGATGCCAGTCCAGTAAGGTTCATTTTACATCGGACGCTTTCGGTGCCTGACCATCGGACGCTGCCAGCGTCTGATGTTGTGTCTTCAGCACTGTTTCGTCTGCAGTTCGTTCGTGCGTTATCGGTTTTGATTTTCGGCTTTTGCGTTGGGTTTCTAGAGTTGTGTAGTGTCTCGCTGTGCTTCTTGGAAGCATCCACCCTACCTCTAGGGTCGTGGACACTTGCAAGTTCTAGAGTTTGCTCTTGGGGTTGATTCTAGGGACAGTGGCGATAAGTTTCTGAAAAGAAATTTGAAGCTCCCATTCACCCCCCCCCCCCCTCTGGTCGCTTCTGGTAGCACTTCCGGTCCTTCAATTGGTACCCGAGCAGGTTAAGGATCTTCCACCTTAGCCGGTTCCAGATCCACAGAAGGCGGCATGGATCGCGGCGTGGGCAAACCGCCGTTTTTTTATGGGACGAACTATGCGTATTGGAAGATACGCATGTCGGCCTATTTGCAGAGTTTGGGTGCTTCCATTTGGGATATTTGCAACTCTGTCGATTATGTGGTCTTGGCTGCTCGTGCTACTCAGCATCAGAGTGATGAGCACGATGCCAATAGCCGAGCCCGTAATGCTCTTTTCTCATGCTTGAGCATGACGGAGTTTGATCGTGTTTCTCACCTCGCTACGGCTCGGGAGATTTGGGCTACCCTCATGCGTTTCCATGAGGGAACCACTCAAGTCAAAACCCGTCTCTACAAGTCGTTCAAGCGAGAGTATGAGAACTTTCGACATATGCCTGGTGAGAGCATAGAGAGTTTATTCGCTCGCTGTTGGTAGTTCTTAGCTTCACTAAAGATAGTGCTAGGCAACTATCCCTGGTAACGGCCCAGGAATGCTTGTTGGCACTTGCTAACATTGTTACTAGGAGTAGACTATAGAGTCTATCCCTGGCAACGGCGTCAGAAATGCTTGAAGCAAGACCGGTCACTATACCTAAAGGAGTGGAGCTAAAGCAGCTATCTACTAATGCCAAGCGGGGTTGTCAATCCCGACACTAGTAGGAGCTAGCTAGAGAGAATGCAATCTACCAGGAAGAGATTCTGCAAGCGCACAGAACTATCGTAGTAGCACTTCGCCTGGGAGTACCAGGTGTCAATTTATTTGATCCCAAGGGAAGGCTAGGGTGGTGAATGAGTTGAGTCAAGGAGGGGATGAGAGTCGAAGAAAAGAGAAAAGGGAAAAGGGGAGAAGAGAGGAGATGAAAGGCTAGAAAGAATATATGGGTGGATAGGTGTTGACACTTACTAACGTCGTTACTAAGAATGGACATTACGATCCATCCCCGGCAACGGCGCCAGAAATGCTTGTTGGTATTTCTTAGCGTAAGCAGAAGAATCCGCAAGCGCACGGAATTACCGTTGTAGCACTTCACCCGGTGGTATTCAGGGTATCGTATTTCCACGAGGAATGGAGGTATTTCTTCTATCTAGTTCGTCCAAGGACAACACAAGGGTAGAGAAAGAGAGGGGAATAGAGACGGATCGCTAAAGCTTTACTGTCTAAAGATAGATAAACGTTACTTCTACTTGTTCACTTCGGGCACCAGCTTATACCTGGTCTGCCAGGTAACTCCGGCCTTTGTGTAGCTCTACGCCGTAACCGAACGTGGGGAAAACTAAGGGCAAACAGGGCTATCACCACCTGCCGCCGATCCCTCACTCGTGGATTACGAGGCAAACGAAGGTGAACCCTAGCCTAGACACCACGTCTACGCTATTGATCACTACTCTAGCGTTGCGCAGGAACCCCACCAAATGATTCAGAGGTTCCTCTACTAGAGTATCCGCTACGAGAACGGACGACGAACCCGCAAACAAGAAGAGATAAAGCTTATCTAATCAAAAGAACAATAATACTGTAGAAACCACGAACACTTACTATGTATGGATCCCGATGTGGGTACAAGGCAAGGGCTCGTCGAGGTACAAGCTCGGGGAGAGACCGACAAGCCCGGTACTTCCCCGCTCTCTTCCCTCACATCTCACTCTCCAACTCTAGAAAGCTACTAGGGCATGGCCCTAAGGAGTGGGGATCTACTCAAGAGAGAGGTGCTCTTCTATTCCTTTTGTGTGTTGTTGGATGGATGGATGATATTGAGAGGGGGGCTCTAGGCCTTCTTAAATAGGCTAGGAGGGGGTGGAACCACTCCTAGACTAACGATGTGGCACTATTCTGCATGCGGAAATGCCTTGGGGAGGAGTCAACACACCGCCTCACCAAAGTTGGGCCGAAACCGTTGTTCTGGGGGGGCAGTCGCCCCCTGGGGAGGTCACCCCATGGTGGGCCCAAAACGGGCTGGGCTTTCACGAGCACGTGCGTCTCGTCGTTAGCTTTCCGTGGACGGGTGGTGATCCAAAATCGGAGTTCGGATGAGCCCGTGGCGCCCATTTTACTAAAGCAAGGTCCTGCAGCCCGCGTAGGGTTTGGAGTTGGTTTGGGCCTTCACCACTTGGGTTCTTTGTTGGGCATTTTGTCCTATGTCTGAGGCCTGGATTGCATGGTAAGTGGGCCACTTGGTATTTGTGTTGTACAATGATGTTTTATGTATTATTTTCCATCCCTTTATATGCATTTCCACCGATGTATGCCTGCAAGCGAATAGTCACCAAAACTCATGGAATGTATTAGTATAAAGCCCTATTCACTAGTCTTGGGAATATTTTCATATATTTTTATAATGAAGTTGGTGGTATAAAATATGAGTTAAGGACCACCAACAATAGGTAAGGATGAAATGGATGGCTAAGGTAAGGTGGATAACTAGATAGATAGATAGTTAAGGGGTAACTATGATAACTAAGGATAACTAACTACTACTAACTACTCCTAGATAACTACAAAGCAAGATAACTACGAAGCGAGACAGTTACGAAGCAGGGCAGGCAAAAGTCAATAAAGTAACTAAGTTGAGTATAGTTTTATTCCTATCTTGTCAAGTATCGAGGCGTACTAGCCTTTACCACTTACTTAGGTTGAACGCTAGCACAACGAGCCTTACAGTTAAACTGGGCCAACTACGGGGTGGAATTCAAGGCGCACAGGGCTGTCACCACCTGCTTGCTACCACAGCTATCCGGGGGTCCAGCCGTATCTGAAGGTAAGTCTATAACTAAGCACCACGCTTAACTATATTATAACTATCTCTATCCTAGCTTTGAATAGAGACACCCTTGCGGACGTCAGAGCAAATACTTGACTTAATAAGATAAACACTAAACTAACTAAGCAACCTATTGGCAAAGATCAAACACTAAGCTCACTAGAGATTAACTACTATGGCTAAGTGAATTGAACTGTAGGATAGCTAGGCACTCAAGCAATGAATCAAGTATACCACTCAATACTGATAAGTAGAATAAAGTAATACTTGAAATGATGAACTAGAATATAGTAAATGCTTGAGTAACAAGAGCAAAACCTCAACTGGAGATGAAGGAAGACTCTTCCCAGCTCCAGAACCGATCACTCGCACGCCTCTACTCTTGAGCTAAGCCTTGAGCAGCGCTACCGCGAGGGCGAAGATGCCTTGCTCTACTAGCTACCTACTTGCCTAAGCTCTCTAAGCTTCTAACCTAACTCTCACTTGCTTCTCTTGCTTTGCTTCTCTTGGAAGTGATGGTACTCTTGGGTGTGAATGAAGAGGTGCCTTAGGGGGGTATTTATAGCCCAAATGAGTGAGGGGGGTTCTTATAGTGGGAAGCCAACCGACCTAGGGTTAGGTCAGGTGGCGGGCGCCACCCCCTACTAGCGGTCGCCAGCTCCCTGGCCATTGGATGAACCGCCTCTGCTTCAACGGCATCCAGGTGGTTGTCCAAGGCGGTTTGGAGGTCGGTTGCATGTCCTAGCAACCAACATTCAGCCTTGATCCATGCCACTCCTCCCTGAGCCGTCCGATGCCACTGACCTAGTGACCAAGGGCCAGGATTTGGCCTTGGGGAGGTCACACGGATCGGTGACGTGGCAGGGGGTGACACTTGGGCCAACCCAAGTGGCGGGCGCCACTTAGAGGTGGCGGGAGCCACCTAGGGGTGGCGGGCGCCACCCCCCTTAGGCCCATTTGGGCCCTGCTGAGTGGGCTTGGCCTCTGGTGGGTCCATATGTCCAAATTTGGTTCAAATCCTGCATTCAAATAAAATTCTATGGACATGTGGAATTTGGTTAGTTTGAAACCTATTTGACTACATCTCATGCCTTTTTGGTGGACTTTAGGGTCAAATGTTGATGGTAAAATAGGTGTTTAAGGACCGTCAACACTCGCTTTCAGGTGATTGTCAACAGGATGAGGGCTAACAAGGAGCTGTTGCCTTTCGACGATCATGAGAGGGCTTTGAAGCTTTTACACACTCTCGATCGGTCAGTGTGGGACTCGAAGGTTCAGGCGATCATCGAATCACCTAACTATGAGACCCTCACATGCGACGAGCTCTTCAGTAAGCTCAAGTCCAGTGAGATTGACGCCATGGCGAGGGCTTCTTATGAAAATCCTTCTGGCCCGTCGATGGCTTTGCTTTCTGGCTCTTCTACTAACCCCTCTGGAGGATTTGCACTCTCTTCTCTTCTTTCTGTCACAGAGGAGCAGCTGGAGTTCATGGGGGATGACGAGTTGGCTTTGCTCATCAACCGGTTCTCACGGTTTCACAACAACCGCATGAACCATCGCCGTGGAGGAGGACGCTCGGGTTGTTTTGAGTGCGGCGACCCCAACCACTTCATCGACAATTGCCCAAAGAAGAACAAGCAAGTCTTCGGCAAGGCAGATCATGGGCACAAGAACGACTCCGGCAAGAGCAAGGAGAAGTACGTCCCCGCAAAGCACAAGCGGAAGGGCGGCTTCAACATGGAGTACATCAAGACGAAGTACTTGGAGAAGGCCCAGGCTGAGCAGCATGCTTTCTTCGCCTCGCTCAGTGACGTCGACGACTCGGATGACGACTCCGCTTCCTCAAGCGACGATGAGTCTGAGAAGAAGAAGAGGATCGAGGACAAGCTGAACGGCCTCTGCTTCTTCGCCGACAACGAGGGTTTCTGCACCATGGCCCTCGACATGGAGGTCGACGGCGAGCTGGAGGAGATCCCTCGGAACGACGATGATGACACCTCCCAGGTATCTCAGACCCCCGATGAGCTTTCTGCTGAGGTCGAGAAACTTACTGCCGCCCTTCTTAGTCAAGACAAGTTGCTTAGGCGTGCTGCTAGAGAGCGGAAGGAGTTTAGGCAGAAATGGGAGGATACGGTGAAGGAACTTGAATCTGTCAAGTCCACCGTTGTTGTCACCGAGGAGGATGAGTGTGAGATGTGCACCACACACATGACTGACCTTCTCACTTTGAGAGGTAAGTATGTTGTGTTGGTAGGAGAGGTGGATGAGCTTAAGGCTAGATCCTCGCTGTTGGGTGCGTGCAAGTCTTCTGCAGACTTGCAATCCGAGTTGACAGAGACGAATGCCAAGATCGTGTCTCTTGAGAAGGTCAGCTCGGGTAGCACTTGTGTGACTAGGTGCGCTTTGTGTGAGGGTTTGGAGATGGATATTGCAAATGTGAAGCATGACAAGATGCAAACCGAGGAGGAAAACACATACCTTCGGACCATCTTATCATGGGTGTCTTGTGGTGAGCCGCAGCTTGGGATGATGATCTCCCAGTTCAAGCGTGTTGTTGGAGGTCCTGGTGTAGGTTTTGCTCAGGGCGTTGATGTTTCATCTTTTGGCAAGATTGGAGAGTCGAGTGGTCTTACCCTGAGTGAGAAGCCAACTCCACCACTGCTCCCAAGCTTACCAAGATTCCTCCCAAAGAGCCTCTCAAGCCTAACACCAAGGATGGAGTGTATGAGGAACCTCTGAGAGCTCCACCCAAGAAACAAATGTGGCCTCCCAAACCCAACCACCTGAAAAACAAACTTGACACAATGCCACCTACCCAAGGGGAGCTTATGCCACAGAAGGGCAAAGTGATCCACACCCACTACCGTGAGTACCAACAACCCCCTATGAGAGCGGTGAGATACCATTGTGAGCACTGTGGGAGAGATGGACACTTGAGGGAGTTTTGCTTTCGGCGCAAGAGAGATGAGCGTCGTGCAAAGGAGATGAACAACACGGACATGTACCATCCTTTCCATGATGTACATGTGCTGAAGGTTCAGAGGCGTGCTGCTAGGCCTAGAGGTCTAAAACCTCAAGTTCCTAGGCCTAGGCCGTGAGGAGGTCATGCCCGGCAGGAGCCTACAGTTGTGGGCTATGGACCCCATGGCGGTACCTTTGTAGTTGAGCATTTTCCCCCATCACGTTTTGAGTATCGCGATGGACGCTTCTTCCCTAGCGGACCACGTTTTCCTCTACGTGGTGATCGCTTTCCCCGTAGGCGTGCTAGGAATGGTTTTTCTGCTAACCGTTCTTTTGAGCAGCCGGCCCAACACTAGTATTCTTCCTACTTCGCTAACCCCAGTGTTGGACTGTATGCTCACCCTGGAGAACGTTTGGTTGGTGGATTCCGGGTGTTCGAGGCACATGACCGGAAATGCCAAGTGGTTCTCCAGTCTTAGTCCGGTCGCCAGAAAGGAGTTTATCACCTTCGGTGACAATAGCAAAGGTAAAGTGTTGTCTCGTGGGTCGGTGCGAGTTAATGAGCACTTTGTGTTGCGCGATGTTGCTCTTATTTCTAACTTGCATTTTAACCTTCTTTCTGTTTCGCAACTTTTCGATGGTGACTATGAGATTCATTTTAAACCGAATCTCAGTCGCATTTTGGATCCTCAGGGCAATCTTGTATGTTTGATTTCGCCCTTTGGAAAAGTCTTTTGTGCGAATTTCTCAGAATCGTTTGGAATTTCTCGTTGTCTTTTGGCTGGACCTCCCTCCTCTGTTCTTTGGAAGTGGCATAGAAGACTCGGTCACTTGAGCTTCAACTTGCTTACAAGACTTAGCTCACTTGGCTTAATCCGAGGATTGCCCAAGTTATCCATGGAGAAGGATCTTGTTGGCCATTCTTGTAGACATGGGAAGATGGTTGCCGCTCCCCACCATCCAGTGACTCAGGTCATGACTAAGCGCCCTGGAGAGCTTTTACACATGGACCTTGTTGGTCTGGCTCGGGTGAGTTCTGTTGGGGGGAAAGTGGTATGTGCTTGTTGTTGACGATTTTTCGAGATATTCATGGGTCTTCTTTTTAGCTGAGAAGACCGAGACCTTCTCCTCTGCTTGCAATCTGATTTTGCGTCTTCAGAATGAGTTCCCGATGAACTCAATGCGAGCAATTCGGAGTGATAATGGTTCCAAATTCAAGAATTCAGATTTTGAGAAGTTTTGTAACTCCTTGGGTTTGGAGCATCAGTTTTCTTCCCCCGTACACACCGCCATAGAATGGTGTTGTAGAGAGGAAGAATCGGACCCTTGTAGAGATGGCCAGGACGATGCTCGATGAGCATAGGACTCCTAGGCGATATTGGGCTGAAGCTATGAACACTGCATGCTATATTTCCAATCGCATTTCCTCCGAGCCTTCTTGAAAAAGACTTCTTATGAGTTGCGCTTTGGAAAACAACCCAAAGTGAGTTATTTTAGAGTTTTTGGTTGCCACTGTTTTATACTCAAGAAAGGCAACCTGGACAAATTTGAGTCTCGTTCTTCTGACGGTGTATTTTTGGGTTATGGCACTCACACTCGAGCATATCGTGTATTTAACCTTGATACTAACCGAGTCATGGAGACATCCGATGTCACCTTCGACGAGACCATGGTTTGTCCTTCTTCTCGTTTTGAGCGTGCAGGTGATCATGAGGTTGGTGAGCCTCTTTTTGATGATGAGGACGAGGGTGCTGAAGGGATGGATGACCCAGCACCACCTCCACCTGCTGTGTCGCAAAAGTGGCCTCTACTACCACTCACAGCCCCGACCCTTCGTCTTCGACTACTTGGGGGCCGTGGGATCCGCCACCTCGGGTTGTACCTTTCATATCCGAGGAGGCACCAGCTGCTGTTGAGGGGGAGATCTCTTCAGCTCGGGAGGCGCCACGACACATGCAGCGCCAACACCCGCCTCAACAGATGATCAGCAGCATCGGTGAACGTGTCACTCGGTCAAGGTCACAACAAATCTCTCACTTTGCTCATTCTGCATTTGTTGCTGATTTTGAACCCCGAGATGTTGGACATGCTTTATCTGATCCTGATTGTGTCAATGTCATGCATGAGGAGTTAGAAAATTTTGAAAGAAATCGGGTTTGGGTTTTGGTTCCACCTCCTCCTGAGTGTCACCCTATTGGTACAAAATGGGTTTTCAAAAACAAACAAGGAGAGGATGGCCATGTTGTGAGAAACAAGGCCAGACTTGTAGCCCAGGGGTATAGTCAGAAGGAGGGGATAGACTATAAGGAGACGTTTGCTCCTGTAGCTCGTTTGGAGGCAATTAGGATACTCTTGGTTTTTACTGCATCCAGAGGGTTTAAACTTTTTCAAATGGATGTCAAGAGTGCCTTCTTAAACGGCTACATAGAAGAAGAGGTGTATGTGAAACAACCTCCCGGTTTTGAAAATCCCAAGTTTCCAAACCATCTTTTTAAACTTCACAAAGCTTTGTATGGTTTGATACAAGCCCCTAGAGCCTGGTATGATAGGTTGAAAACCTTTTTGCTTGCTAAGGGTTTTAAAATGGGATGTGTGAATAAAACGTTTTTTATCCTCAAGCAAGGCAATGACACTCTCTTGGTCCAGATTTACGTGGATGATATCATTTTCGGTGGTTCTTCTCACGCTTTGGTTGCCAAGTTTGCAGACACTATGAGCAGGGAGTTTGAGATGAGCATGATGGGCGAGTTGACGTTTTTCCTTGGGTTGCAAATCAAGCAATCTCGAGAGGGAACGTTTGTGCACCAGGGTAAGTATACTAAGGATATCCTGAAGAAATTTGATATGGGTGAGGCCAAGCCTCTTCCAACACCCATGTCGACCATGACGGCCCTGGATGCGGACAAGGAAGGAGAAGCTGTGGACCAGAAGGAGTATGATCGGGTCGCTACTGTACCTGACGGCGACACGCCCGGACATTCAGTTCGCGGTGTGTCTTTGCGCGCGATTTCAGTCGTCGCCACGCACCTCTCACCGTCAGGCAGTCAAGCGCATTATGAGGTACTTATGCTTCACTCCAGAGTTTGGGATTTGGTATTCTGTTTCCTCCACCCTCTCCCTTTGTGGTTATTCTGATGCCGATTTTGCTGGTTGCCGACTTGAGCGCAAGTCCACATCTGGGACTTGTCAGTTTATTGGTTCTTCTCTTGTATCGTGGTCTTCTCGCAAGCAGTCTAATGTCGCCCAGTCTACCACGGAGGCTGAGTATGTTGCTGCGGCTAGCTGTTGTTCCCAGTTGCTTTGGATGATGGCCACTTTGAGTGATTTTGGTCTGAGCTTTTCTCGTGTTCCTTTGCTTTGTGACAGCACGAGTGCTATTAGCGTTGCTAAGAACCCCGTGCTGCATTCTAAGACCAAACACATTGATGTGCGCTTTCATTTTCTGCGAGACCATTATGAGAAGGGTGATATCGACCTTTGCCATGTCGATACTCATCATTAGTTGGCTGATATTTTCACCAAGCCTTTGGACCAAACAACTTTTGCTAGGTTGAGAGGTGAGCTTGGTGTGTGTTTTCCCTTTTAGATGGGGGAAACATTTTGGTTTATGTATTATAGACTGACTCCTTTTTCTTTCAATTGGTAGTTAGTCTTTGCATCTTATCATGCTTCTTTGCATTTTTCAAGCTTCATGTATATAATCCTTAGAATGTGATTATGCTCTATCAAGTTTTGCTCCGATGCTATATGATGATACTTGTAGCCTATGCTCTTTCTGATCACTGATATATGTTGTGAGCTGAGCTATTTTGTAAATGGTGAACTTGCTTAACGAACATAAAACTTGAAATTATTCACCATTGAGATATGCAACTAGCATGTGTAGGATGTGTTGAAATCACCTGTGCTTTTCATATATGCTAGGTTGCTATGTATCTAGTTCTGAGTCATTCACTTGCTTGGTATGTTCATATTCTGTTTTAAATTTGAACCAAGTTAAGTAAATTGGAAAGATCGAGATGGGATTGCTTGTCTGCACATCACAGTATCGAGATTGTTTCTCATTGCACTTTGAGTTAAACTTGAGTTGTGTAGTGTATGACCGAAACAGTTGCTTTAAGCTTCTGATTGCTACTGCATAGGCTTCGCACAGTTGAAAAGTTAGGCAATGACAAGCTTTCAACCTCTCGCAATCACATGCTGAAATTTGAACTTGTGTAATTTAACCGCTGCAACTCCGAGAAAATTTGAATACACAAGTCTATGTTTCATTCTATAGCATGATGTTTGAACGTTGCTAGGGGTAGTTCACCCTATATACATGCTTAGCACTTGTTTGACTTCCTGTCTATACATGCTTAGTGCTATTTTGACGGTGAATACCTTTTTGGCTGAAAACTGCTCATTTTGCTCCAATGTTCAGATTTTGTATTTGGTGATCAGTTTGAGCCTCTGCTAGCATTCTGTGCATCTTATGAGTCATCGGATCAACATTTTGTCTAGCATCTTCATATTCTATCGACTATATTCCTGAAGCTGCTAACTTGCATTTTAACTCATGCATTTTGGAGGGGAGACACTTGATAGTGCATTTTCAACTAAGGGGGAGAAATTTGCCAAATCATAAGGGGCAGAAATTCTCTCAAATCATAAGATCAACTAAGGGGGAGATTTCCTGGTTGTGTGCACTATTGGAGGGGGAGTTTGAGTTGGCTCGGCTCGGAGTTTTCGGATTTTGGATTTTCCAATTGATTCGGAGCCTTTCTGAAGTCTCTAATTGGTTCGGAGCATTTTTGGTAGCTAGTTGTGTTGAGCCTTTGCCTCTTTCTTGAGGAATTAGCGCCTTTGCCTTTGTGCTCTTCAGTTGGTATCGAGCTTTCTCGCTAGCGGTGTTGAGCCCGTTCTGCCTCTTCTTGAGGGCTAGCTCTATTCTGCTTGATTTTCAATTGGTATTTCAATTGGTGTCGAGTTTTCTCGCTAGTGGTGTTGAGCCTGTTCTACCTCTTCTTGAGGGATACCTTTGGTTTGCTTGGTTGCGTCGAGCCATTGCCCATGTCTTTGGGGACCAAGTTCTCTTGCTCTTTCCACTTGACCTTCTTTGTCTTTGTTATGCTTTTGGGTCATTTGGTCAAGTTCTCTCTCTTTCTTCCTCCCTTCCTCTATTCCATTATGATTTGTGTTGGTAGTTGACAATGCACTCATCAAGGGGGAGATTGTGGATACATGGGTGTATGCCGAGTCTCGAGTGATGAGTGATTGTCAACTGGGATAATGCGCATGTTCTTTGGCTTGTGTTGTGCAGGTGTTGAGCACGGATACAGTGATCAAAGGCAAGGTGAAGGTCAAGTAGAGACGTGCCATGCCGATGGACTGAGAGCTGTGAAGGGCGGACGTGAGGCTTGGACTGAGGGACCGGTGGCCTGAGGATCAGCTGTGGTGGCTGACAGCCTGGGACAGCGACGAGCGAAGACTTGCGGGCATGGTGTTGCTCGGGTCGAGGACCTGGGGACACGTGTCGGTGGATGGGGTGCACGGACGGTGCATCCCCTCGACGGCTCGGTTTGGTGGTTGAGCCACAGAAAAACCACCGAGTGGATTGTTTCCAGGTTTGGGCCTCAAACCAGGGTGCTAATGGTTTCCGAGTTTGGGCCACAAAACTCGGGCTGAGGATGGTTTCCAGGTTTGGGCCTCAAAACCTGGGTGCTGCGGGTTTCTGAGTTTGGACCACAAAACTCAGGCGATGGACGGCTGGTTTCCCGGTTTGGGCCTCAAAACTGGGGGTTAGTCGAGAAGGCTGGTTTCCCGGTTTGGGCCTCAAAATTGGGGGCGAAGTCCGGGAAAAGGACAAGCAGAGTGGTGGTGGCACGTGGCAGCAATCGGTGAGGTTGCGTCGAGGTAACGCTACCAGTTGTGCGGGCGTGGGCGTCGGATCACCACCTACCATGAGTTGGTTCAGAATAACCCTAGGGTTTAGCTGGTTCCCTCTGTAAGTAGTTAGGGGTAGAGTGGGAATTAGAATTAGGATAAGTAGAGGGAGACACCCACCTCCCATCCTATCTCAGTCATTTGCTATTTTGCCTTCTAGGTTTCCTGCTCTCCCTATCCTCTGCTGTAGCGAACTGAGATCCACAGAGAAGACAATCATACCTCTGTGTTCGTGAGATTTTGAGGAAGTGAGACCGTAATCTCACTGTTGTAGCGTGTGGTAGCCACACGGTTGCAAATTCGTGGCTGTGATTCGCGTTTTGTTCTTGTTCTTCGCGGGTTTTTTTTCTCCACGATTTTCCCATTGATCGATCTCTTCACTCAGTGCGTCTTTTGCGATTTCATTTGAACTGAGTTGTTCTAGATCGTGAGGTGCATCTTTCTACCGATGGAATTCTTCCTTAACCTCATGAGCTAGTAGATCGGTCGATTTTCGTTTTGGATCGAGTTTTGCTCCCTTTGCCCCGAATTCTTCCGATTCACTAATTGGGAGTTAGGTTCGAGCCATGATCTCTTTGGGATAGCTCACTAACCTCCTAGGAACTCCTCATACCAAGTCTAAGCCTTAGAGCTTTTGATTCAGAGGAGATCGAGTGAATTTCGCGGAAGAAATGTGCTGAATCGGGACCATCGGACGCTCTGTTCGTGAGCATCGGACGCTGAGTTCATATCATCGAAGCGTCTGTTGCCACGTGTCATCTGACAGTGCTTTTAAGGGAGCATCGGACGCTGACCATCGGAGCATCCGTTGCCATCGGATGCGCCGGGGGTCTAGCATCGGACGCTAGGGTATCACTGTAGCAGCGTCCGATGCCAGTCCAGTAACGTTCCAGTAAGGGTCATTTTACATCGGACGCTTCCGGTGCCTGACCATCGGACGCTGCCAGCGTCCGATGCTGTGTCTTCAGCACTGTTTCATCCGCGGTTTGTTCGTCCGTTGTCGGTTTTGATTTCTGGCTTTTGCGTTGGGTTTCTAGAGTTGTGTAGTGTCTCGCTGTGCTTCTTGGAAGCATCCACCCTACCTCTAGGGTCGTGGACACTTGCAAGTTCTAGAGTTTGCTCTTGGGGTTGATTCTAGGGACAGTGGCGATAAGTTTCTGAAAAGAAATTTGAAGCTCCCATTCACCCCCCCCCCCCCCCCCCTCTGGTCGCTTTCTGGTAGCACTTCCGGTCCTTCAAGTCTAACAGGTGTTTTAGGTCCCACAAGGCAGAAATCAATGTTGTTTTCAGACTTAGAAATTTTCTAAGTCCTAGAAGCAATAACAGTTCGACCTAGCTATGTTTAGCGCTTTCCCGAGAAGAATTCGAGCCAAACCAGTGACCAAGCCTATAACCAAAGTTGTAGTTGAAAGGACCGTGACGCCTAAGAGGGGGGTGAATTAGGCAACTAAAAACTTTACTCTAACTATGGCCTCTAATTACCACCTAGTCAAAACCTATGCAAGAAAGTAAACTATATAAAAGTGCAACTATGGTTTTGCTAGGTGTGTTGCTATCTCTACCGCAAAAGAGTTATGCGACCTAATTTCCAATCCTATCAACTAGCCTATCAACTAAGCTAGGAAAGGTAAAGCACATAATTAAGGTAGCAAAGTAAATGCGGAAGCTAAAGAGCAAGGTAGAGATGCAAACTCCCGTCGACGACTCCGGTATTTTTACCGAGGTATCGAGAAGCACGCAAGCTTCCCCTTAGTCCTCGTTGGAGCCCCTCGCAAGGAATCCCTCGCAAAGGCCAAGCTCTTGGTCAGGTAACTCCGTGGATAGCTCCGGTCCTTCCCCACGTGCAAGTGGGACTCCGGTTAAGCCACTCGTGGCAAAGCCTCTCTCGAATGCTCCCCGCCGTCTCCACTATCAAGCTTTCGGCCGAACCGCCGCGGGCCTTGTTCCCTTCGGTACACGGTGGCGGCCACACCACAAACGCGGTTGGTGTGGTCTCTCAAGACTACAAGCCCCTCCGATGTACAACAATGGTGCGTGCAAGCACCGAGTAGCAAGAGGTATGCAAACCTCACCAAACGCTAGGCCTAAACCTAGAGCAAGCGCATGAGCGGTGGTCTAACTAGCCTAAGCACTTCGCAAAACACCTACACTAATCACCATGTGAATCACTAAGCACTATGCATATGGAGGCACTAATATGGTGTAGCAACACCCTTCTATGTTTCCTCACTCCTCCACACCTCATTTGGCCGGTTAGAGGTGGTATATATAGGCCCCCAATCAAATAGAGCCATTGGGGGGGCTGAAATCAGCTTTCTGTAGAGCATCGGACGCTACAGTGATGGCATCGGACGCGTCCTATGCTCATGTGATGAGTAGCCGTTGGAAAACTAGTCGTTAGACCTGTTTTTCGGGGGCATCAGACGCTACAGTAATGCATCGGATGCTGGCATCGGTCTCTACCATCACATTGTTCATTCTGGGCTGATTTCGGAGGTCATCGGACGCGCGTCTGTTGCTCCATTTTCAGAGAGACAGGCTTTCGTATTTGGGGCATAACTCTTAGCTCTGAACTCCGATTTCGATGATCTTGGACTTTTTGGAAAACTAATGAAATGCTCTACAACTTTATGCTAGTGCCATGTCAGTTTGAGCAAATCCAAAAACATGAGATAGTTCCAATTCAATCAGCTCTTGTCTCGGCTTGAGCGGCTCAACATTGTTTGCGTCCGGGCCTCTATTTCTTGTGCCTTGGACTTTGCTTGATCTTTGTAATCCTTCAATACATCTTGTAGGATCTTTGCTTGAGGTGTTGCTGATTTGATCACCATATTGCCTTTGTCCAAGTCACATGTGCATCCTATTGGAATACAAAACAAACTTGCAAACACATTAGTCCAATTTGGTTATGTTGATCATCAAGCACCAAAATCCAAAGTTAAATGGGCCGAGGTTCATTTTCCTTGCAATCTTCCCCTCTTTGGTGATTGATGACAACACAACCAAAGCAAGCAAATAATAGATACATAAATTTAAAATTCAATCTACTTGCTAGGATGCATGCAAAGACAAGATCATATGATGTTAAAAGATACCAAAAAGAAAAGACTTTTATAACTTATCTTGCCCTTGCCATAGAGTCCATTTGTGGCATTATGGATTTAAGCCTCCCCCTAACTCCATAATCCACTTCCTCCCTTTCTTGGACCATTCCCAAAATAGGAAGCTTCTCAAATTAATAACCACAAAAATTTTGAATTTTGGTTTGGGTTATTTATTTTGAGTTGGGCTTGCTTTTGGTCCTTCAAATTCTCCCCCTTTGGAATCAAACACCGAAAAGGAAGACATTAGTGGCACAAGGGAGGGTCAAATTTTGTGATCCTTATTATGTGGAGTTAAATTGATC
Source organism: Coix lacryma-jobi var. lacryma-jobi (assembly GCA_009763385.1). Classification (NCBI taxonomy): domain Eukaryota; kingdom Viridiplantae; phylum Streptophyta; class Magnoliopsida; order Poales; family Poaceae; genus Coix; species Coix lacryma-jobi. The sequence goes on from CM019824.1 coordinate 97,505,612, forward strand.
ACAAAACTTGACTCTCACACTATATAAACTAAACTCCCCCTAAGTGTATGCATACATATGGTGTATGGCAAAGCATATGCATGGAGAAAGCATATAATAGTATCAAATTGAAATCAACATAATGATATCGGTTAGGAATACCACATGTAGATACCAATTAGATTATCGCCACACACGATGCTTGTCTCCGGGACTCCATTTTCCTTGCAATGAGACTACTACACACATGATAATTTGAAAGTAGTGTTAGTCTCAAAGCTTCCAAATTGTAGAGTAAACTCCCCCTAAAAGTGTGCATACAAGTTTGAAATACTTGTAGGAGACATGCACATTGACTTGTAAGGTCAAACTACCATTTTGCAAGTTGACATCACTAGAAATGTGACACCAATTGAAGATGGTAATCGGGGTAGTTTATCTACTATTTGGACTTTGGCACATATAAGATAAATACAAGTAAGAGAAGCTATGTGCCATGCTCCTAAGCAAATTAAACCATGTAGGTTTGCTCCAAAGATTAGAGTGATACCGAGCAAAACTACCATATGATAAGCCTAGTGTATGGATGACAAAGGATTTAAATATGCAAATGCAAACCTAGGCAATGGAAGAAACTAGATTCTAAAAGAAATTGCAAGAATTTAAATCTAGTTACCTAACATGGGAAGGGGAATTTGGGTCCATAGTGGCCACTAACATACTTGGCAATGACATGATCAAATGTGATGCATCCCATGATATGCACCCAACCTTTGCCAAGTCTCCAAATTCCCCGTAGTCCACTTGACTACTTACTTCCCTTTCGGGATCCAAACCTTTTTGGTGCTCTTCATGGTTGATATAATGTCCTTAGGCACCCAAATGCGTTTGGCCCCATTGTTGACTTGCTTGTTCACCTTGATGGCCACCACCTTGTCATTCTTCTTCTTCTTCAAAAGGTAAGATGTGGATGCCTTCTTGTTCACCTTGTTGGTGTAGGTGTTGGAGAGCTTGCTTGTTTGCCTTTTCTTCTCTTTCTTCTTTTTCTCTCCCCCATGCTTCACTTTGCACTCATAGGACTTGTGGCCTTCCTTGTGGCAAACATAACAAACCATGGTTTGCTCCTCATCAAGCTTCTTCACTCCCTTGACGGTGTTATCTTGATGAGTTTGGGTTTGCTTTGTCTTGCCTTTTGCTTGAGTCAAGTCCTTAGTGAGGTGAGCCACTTCTTGCCTTAGTAGCTCATTCTCCATTGCAACTTCTTGTGTACATGTTTCTACAATCACATCCTCAACACAAGCTTGTTTGCACATGGGTGAGTCTAAATCAAGTAAATCAATGCAAGAAGTAGAGGCATCCTTTTTAGGCATATCAAAGATTGATTTCTCAATTTTAGGTGCCTCAGTGGAGTTTGCTCCGATGGTTTCAAGATTAGCAACTTTGTTAGTTAGCTCATCACAATGTTTGCACATGATTTCCATTTTAGCAAGCAAACTTTTGTAGGCATCTTGTGTGCTAGCTAACTTTGCTTTTAGTTTTTCATTTTTCTTAACAAGTTGCTCATCATTACTTGTGCTCTTACTTGTGCTTGCACTAGCCTCAAGTTTCTCAATTTTATTAGATAGCTCAACATTTAGATTTGAAAAAGTCTCATATTGATCAAGCATAGCGTTATAAGCTTGTTGAGAACTATCTAATTTTTATTTTAAAACATTGATTTTCCTTTGTTGACTAGTGCATGCTTTAGCATAATTGAGATTATCTTGCACAAGTTGATTATAAGAAGCTAGCTCATCATCACTATCACTATCACTATCACTAGAGATAGATTTCGAGTTACCTCGTTGTTGACGTTCGTTAGTGCAAATAGAATATGAAAGATTCTGCAAGCGCACAGAACACCATTGTAGTATTTTACCGGGAGTATTCCAGGATCGTTATTTATATTTTACCATAGGGAAGCAAGGGTTAAGAATCTGATAATTCACTAGCATGCATCTACTAACTCGGAGTACTAAATAGACTAAAGCAGGAGGGAATGATATATGATATGATAATGAATGAAAGCACATAAAAGATAATTCAATGATAACTATAGTGGGAGGACAACGGGAGAGATCAAGGTTCCTATGTACTTCTCTATTACTTGAGTTCTAAGGTAACAAAGATGAAAAGATATAGCAGTAATAATCATTGGCACTTTGGAGCAGCAGGTCCTTTCCAACTCTCGAAGAAGACTGGGAAAAAGGTAGTTGGGAGAAGGCTGCCAAAAGCTCTACGAAACATCAATCTGAACATAGTGGACTACGAAGGCCTAACAGAGTTGTCACCCCTGGGGCTACCACAACTATTTCGTGGGATTGAGCGCAACCTCAGGTAACCTATAGACTAAACACCATGTCTAATCTATCGATTACTACTCTAATTACCTAGGATAACTAGAGCACTCAATACGAACAAAGATCCCATACCAAGATATAACAACTATACTAATCATATAATAAAGCATAAAGTAATTAGAGAAGATAAACATATTAAAGCATAAGTCTTATTATAAGCAAAGATACAAAGGCATACCAAATCTCTGAAGATTCCTCTGGAATTAGAGTGCAATTCCTCTCAAATCTCTCCTTCTCTTTCTAAATGGATCATTAATTACAACTAGATGAACTAGACAACTAGAACTAGAACTAGACGAACTAGATCTAAATCTAGATGAACTAGAAGAGATTCATCTAGAGGGACCTCTACTTCTACATTGAAACCCTAGATTTTGATGTGGAGATGAATAATGAAGATGGAGATGGCCTTCTGGAGGCACCTCCTGGCCTGCTTATATAGCCCGAGGTGGAGTAGGGGGCAAGGAATCTCCATGTCATCGATCCGCGTCACGTTTACAACTCTCCGTTGGATCCTTTCATCGAATTTCGGAGAGCGAGAGGATCAAACCGACTTCGGGGACAGTGGAGATGCATCCTAGGAGGCGGTGGAAGAAGGTTCCAGAAGGCGGAGGCAAAACGGCCTCCGTGGCCGACCGGCCGGTCGGTGGACCCACCAGTCGGTCTGGCCCAGTGGGCCCCCGTGGCGGGCCGCCTCGTGGTGTCTTCTCGTGTCTTTTAGATCCTTCTTTTGCAAATTTTGTTGCAAAATTAATATCTTTTCATCCGGGACTCTGAATATAGCAAATGATATGTCCGTTTCGATCATCTTGACGAGCTCTTCGCAATGGTGCACTCCAATTCATCACTTGAGATACTTTTATATGGTAAAAACATGGATGTCCTACAAAACAAGTGAGAGCACCAAAACTCGTGGAACTTGTTAGTTTCAAACCCTACAACTATGCTTTGTGATTCATTTAGTGTCATTTCATGCAATAGTTGATGGTTAATTATGAGCATTAGTGAGCGTCAACAAGTTCTCTCAAGTTTAACCTTTGCTAGTCCCTTAGCAGAGTCAAACTCAACAATGGATCAGGAGTTGCTGCAATATCTGCACTTCTAATAAGTACCCATGTATTCAAACAAAAGTTCTCATTTGGATTAGAAAAAGATATCATATTATTTATCACGGGGGCTTAGTACTTTACCTTGAATCTTGAGTAGTTGAAAGATAGAATGATCAAATCAAGTACCATGTCTCTAGCTCTTTTACTTCACCATTATCCCGGAGTTTTTATGAATTTTTTAAAAATCTTAAAAACATATGTTGTCAAATTAAACAATGGATCCAAAGAGAAAGTCAACCACACCATTGAATAGAGAAGTACATGTGTATGGAAAATGGAGGCGGATGCTCTTTTGAATATATCACTCTCTTCTGTCTATTAGAGACACATGACTATTGGGCTAATTCTACTGTCGGGCATGTGCCCATTTTTTCTAATATTCATTTTTTTCTTTTCTTTTTTCGAGGTTCCGGACACTTGTCCCTTTTTATTTCCTCGGGATCTATCTTTTTGAGGTTTTAGACACTTGTCCCTTTTTATTTCCTCGGTTTTTTTTCTTTTTTTTCAATAGCCACATCCTTCCAACAAAATTTTGAGAGGATAGCAACAAATAATCATGAGCATTTATGCCGAAGATGGATGGAATGTGTAAGTGATCACAATTCAATAGCATGATACCTTCTCATAGGGTCAACAAAGCTTAATTTAACTCGATGCAATTATTTTCCGTATTAATATTGGAAACTCTCCGGAACATTAGTGTTGTTTTAGAACAAGATAACAGTAGCTCAGACCATCACATATCTTATCTGTTAATTACCTAGACTCTAGATCAAGCATTTGCTACCCATATATTTAATTTTATTTTAAGGCATCATTAATTTTTAAACTTAGGAGAACACATGCTTGAAGGCTAGGTACTAGAAAGAAATTACAATAGAGCAACTATTCATCATTTCCATTTTAAGAAAATAGAGAGAGTTCTTCAGATTTGACATGCTTTATTTATTTAATCTAACACACACTATAAAATATTAAGATAGTAGTAAGACATACCTGAATCACGAAGATAACGGGGGTGCGTCTCCCCCAAGCTAATCCCTTCGATCGCATCAAGCCTTCATGTGCCCAAATATTTTTGTTCTTTTTCTTTTTAAGGGTGAGCCTTCATGTGCTCACATTTTTTTATTTTAAATTTATTTATATAAAGAAAAACTTAAAGGATAAAGATACTTACCTGGATACATGGCTGAATGTTGATGTAGTCGTTCGATCTTGCAATGTAGCGGACTTGCAGTGGAAATGTTCTTCCTTTATCAGAGCATTAATTGATGTTGATGGTTGTTGAAATAGTGCTCCAACAGTGGATGAAATATCCACTTGCTCGTCAGCTTTTCTTGGTCCTTCAATCCTGTGAAACTCAAATAGACAACAAAACTTGTGGAATAGATTAAGTGTTGGTGGTTGGCCACTCAAGCCTTAGTTGTCTAGAGTTCAGTAAGATCCCTTTCTCAATATTTTTGTATTTCAATATTTTCTATGATGCAATGATAGTTTAACAAAATGAATTTTTATTTTTATTTTTATGCCACCACGGTGAATATTTCATGTGGGTTTTTACACACCACAGAATTATTCACATGGGGCTTTAGGTTTTATGATGCAGTGCAATAAGTAAAAAAATTTATTTATTTGTTTTTTTATGCAATGCTAATGCAGAAAAGTAAATATGCTATGGAGGGATAATATGGGAAGTAAACATGTAAAAATAGAAACTAATGTAGAAAATATAAATATGGATAACTACCGATTTTACCTTTCGGCGAGGGTTCAATGTTTTAAGTCCTCTGAACAGGACTTCTCACCATGTTCATTCCTGAGGTGCATCATTTCATCGCAATATGTAGACCTTGATAACTACACCTCTTGATATGGTGTCACTCATGTTCTTCATTCGCCCAGCAATTTGATGTGAAACATTAATTATGGAAGCTGGCAGCATCTTGCTCAGTGTGCATATTCTTGTAGATCCAGGACCTTCACTCTGTAGAATTTAGGAGTTGACAAACTCCTCTATGTTTTGCTCAAAAGTGTATCCTACTCATAAAGACAAGGTAGAGATCAAGTGCATAGGCTCTGTTGGTGGAAAAACACCAATAAAACCAAAAGTTTTGTTCATTCCTCTTTAACCTTAGGCACATTGAACAAGATGAACTTGTTGTTTATGTGTTCTATTCAATCTTAACATGAGTGATAGGATCAAAAGATGAGCATGAAAGTAGCATCGTAAAATATTTAATAGATCAGATTGCTTAACCCAAGGAAGGATAATCTATGCATAAAGTGTTGATCTTTTCATAATTGCGATATATCATCTTCCAAAGGTTGAATGCATAACATTTTAGCTCATTTGGTTAAGATAGTGAGATTCAAGAGAGTAAAGCTAAGAACAAAGAATAAAGAACTGAATATGTTGAGTTGATTAGGTTAGATCAAGTGAGGTGCAACTTAAACATGTTTGGTTCTTTATGTATGCACATACCAGAATCAAGGAGAAGCTTTTAAAGTGATGGTCACTTACCTTGAAATGATAATTTATCATTGAAGAGTGATTGCGTCGAACCACCTTGTGGAAGCTTCTCTTGTCTAGCTGGTTGTTGTTCATGAATGGCTTATCTTCTCTTGTCTATCTCACAGTGGGCCACCTCAGTCTAACAGGTCCAGACGATGCAGACTTTGTTAGCTATTCTTTGATTTGTGGACTCAGGTACTATCTCTCCATCTTTGAATACTTGTAGTGCAGTGACTTCATCCTTCATGATGTCTCTCTCAATTCCTGACAGTTGGTTCTTCGTTTGTCGGTTGAGTCAACGTCTTCTCTTGGTTTTCTTCGGCTACTCATAAATGGTGTAGTTGTTGAAGAAGCAGCAATCCTTTTGATCAAAGATCCAAAAGTGGACGTCTCCATGTCCGACATAGATGACACATTGGTGGTGTTCAAGAACAATCTTCCAAAAATGAGTCATGGATCATATTCTTCTCCTTAATTGGGATAGTGTCCAGTGGCTTGTACTGATCAAAGTGTTGAAGCTGGATTTCTCCTTCCTCTCCTTGATCATGAAGCAAATCTAGACAACGGAATTGTGTCTCCCCCAAGCTAGCTTGTGAAGTAGGTGGATGTCCAAATTTCTTCAACAACATGTTCATGAGTTGAAATTGTAGACCTTGTTGTTGTTGAAGTTGTTCCACCTCATCCCTAAAACTAGCTCTTGTGTTGAAATGATTAGAAGTGAGGAGAACTTTCACTACTTGTCTTCATAGTGAACCACCAACAGACTTCCTTCGGACGACACATAGATGTTATAATGTAGTGGCATATCGTCACCGGGGTGAGTTGCATCCTGCTCATCATAAGTGTCCTGGCTTAGGCCTTGGAATGGCTCAAAGCTTGGCTACCTTCGACATCACTAGCAACTTGTCTGATGATGAGTTTTGTCTATTCACGGGTTGGGTTTTGGATCTTTAAGTTCACACCATGAACAAGCAAATCTCATCTCCTACAAAACGTTAGTGGACATATACCCAAAGGATTGCACTGAATTTGAAATGTGGGATGTTGTCCACTATATTATTATTATTATATTTTTTATTTTTTTTATTTATCCATGCTAATGAAAAGATGATTTTAGGATTACTTTAGCATAGACTAGCAATTATATGTTGGCTGCATTTTAACATGGTTCAAGGCAAAAGATATTTACAGTAGAAGATAAATTGAAATAAACTTTAATACTCACAGTTCTTTCATCCATGATGAATGAGCTGAGTCTTCATTATGCAGTTCACCATATGCCTTGCTTCATCTCTAATGTGAATTCATCTCAGGACTTTCCCAAAGTGTATTTAGAGTTCTCTGCAGGTGTTAGTCCAACAAAATATCCAATGTCTATACTAGCAATTTTCAGTTCAATAATCAAACTAGACTCCATGTCTAATTGGATTAAAGAAGGCATTTTAACCTAAGCACCACGCTTAATTTAAAATCCTTTGAAAGTACTCTCGAAAAGCACAACCAAACCAAAGCATACTATAGAAAACACAGGTAGAATGAGAGCATAAAAGAGATTTATTCAAAAAGAGATGACAGAGTATGATCACAGTGAGGAATATATTTTTTTCTCTTTTTTTAGTTGCGGATGACATGAATGCATATAAGGAACTAAACATGATGTGGATTTGATAAAAGAAAACCTAAACTAAATGGAATGGACGCAAGGATGATTCGAAGTAAACATGCAGTGGAATGCAAGAAATTAAAAAGATAACTACTCATAAAGTTTAAAATCCATGAGCAAGACTGTCTCACCTTGATCATACTTACCATGACTCACAACGGGGATCTGTGAGTGGCGCAGCATATCCGTCACATGGGATGGGAGTTGAATTCTTGTGACAACGACCTTTTCTCCAATGTACACATGGTTAGAATAATATATATGTATACACAAACCTGTGAGATGGCAGGGCTCCAGAATTAATGATAGATCTTTGAATGTTTAGGCACCCTGGGTTCTTCAATCTTGTGGAAGCTTGTCATAAGGTCGAAACGGCATCTGATGTCCTGTCTATTCCACACTCAACAGGACAAGGGGTAATCCTACTAAAGCTAGTGATACACTCAATTAGCAGACATCAAGATCATTATCAAAATCTTTACACCAATTGCTTCCCCGGCAACGGCGCGAAAAATGCTTGTTGACATTTGTTAGTGCAAATAGAATATGAAAGATTCCGCAAGCGCACAGAACACCATTGTAGCATTCTACCGGGAGTATTCCAGGATCGTTATTTATATTTTACCACAGGGAAGCAAGGGTTAAGAATCTAATAATTCACTATAATGCATCTACTAACTCAGAGTACTCAATAGACTAAAGCAGGAGTGAATGATATATGATATGATAATGAATGAAAGCACATAAAAGATAATTCAATGATAACTATAGTGGGAGGACAACGGGATAGATCAAGGTTCCTATGTACTTCTCTATTACTTGGTTTCTAAGGTAACAAAGATGAAAAGATATAGCAGTCATAATCATTGGCACTTTGGAGCAGCAGGTCCTTTCCAACTCTCGAAGAAGACTGGGAAAAAGGTAGTTGGGAGAAGGCTGCCAAAAGCTCTACGAAACATCAATCCGAACATGGTGGACTACGAAGGCCTAACAGAGCTGTCACCCCTGGGGCTACCACAACTATTCTGTGGGATTGAGCGCAACCTCAGATAACCTATAGACTAAACACCATGTCTAATCTATCGATTACTACTCTAATTACCTAGAATAACTAGAGCACTCAATATGAACAAAGATCCCATGCCAAGATATAACAACTATACTAATCATATAATAAAGCATAAAGTAATTAGAGAAGATAAATATATTAAAGCATAAGTCTTATTATAAGCAAAGATACAAAGGCATACCAAATCTCTGAAGACTCCTCCGGAATTAGAGCGCAACTCCTCTCAAATCTCTCCTTCTCCTCTTTCTAATTGGATCTCTAATTACAACTAGATGAACTAGACAACTAGAACTAGAACTAGACAAACTAGATCTAAATCTAGATGAACTACAAGAGATTCATCTAGAGGGACCTCTACTTCTATATTGAAACCATAGTTTCTGATGTGGAGATGAATAATGAAGATGAAGATGGACTTCTGGGGGCACCTCCTGGCCTGCTTATATAGCCCGAGGTAGAGTAGGGGGCAAGGAATCGCCATGTCATCGATCCGCGTCACGTTTACAACTCTTCGTTGGATCCTATCATCGAATTTCGGAGAGCCGGAGGATCAAACCGACTTCAGGGACGGTGGAGATGCATCCTAGGAGGCGGTGGAAGAAGGTTCCAGAAGGTGGAGGCAAAACGGCCTCCGTGGCCAACCGGCCGGTCGGTAGGCCCCACCGGTCGGTCTGGTCCAGTGGGCCCTCGTGGCGGGCCGCCTCGTGGTGTCTTCTGGTGTCTTTTAGATCCTTCTTTTGCAAATTTCGTTGCGAAATTAATATCTTTTCATCCGGGACTCCGAATGTAGCAAATGATATGTCCGTTTCGATCATCTCGATGAGCTCTTCGCAATGGTGCACTCCAATTCATCATTTGAGATACTTTTATATGGTAAAAACATGGATGTCCTACAAAACAAGTGAGAGCACCAAAACTCGTGGAATTTGTTAGTTTCAAACCCTACAACTATGCTTTGTGATCCATTGTGTCATTTCATGCAATAGTTGATGGTTAATTATGAGCATTAGTGAGCATCAACACTCGTGCCATAAGGCACATTCGTGAGGAGCTTGATGATGAGTGCTTGTGGCCGCGCCTCTTGTGTTCGGCTTCATCATCACTTGATGAATCATCCCACGTTTTGATAGTAGTGAGGGCTTTGACCTTGCATCCCTTCTTTTTCTTGTCCTTGGGTGTGGGCTTTTGTTTTGGACAATCTTCCATATAATGCCCTCTCTTGCCGCATCTATAGCAACCATTCTTTCTTTGCTCTCTTCTTTGATTGGTGAAGAGGCAATCCTCAATAGTGATGGGCACACCCTTGACATTGAGCTTGCTGATCATCCTCTCCACTCCTCGAACTAGCTTGATTGTTTCTTCTTCATCTAGGGAGGAGTTGGATGAGGTGGAGGCTCAATCATCATCACTTGATTCATCATCATCATCCTCTTCTTCTTCCTCATCTTCACTTGAGGAGCTTGAGCTTGAACATGTCTCAATTTGCTTCTTGCCCTTCATCTTTTTGTGCTCATCACATGTGAGAGCTATGCCTTTGCTTGATGAAGTGGCTTCTTCTTGACCCATCTTGCGTGACATCTCAAATGCCACCAATTTGCCAATGACAGTGGTTGGGGTCATGGTGCTCAAGTCCTCCATGTTGTGGAGGATGGTGATGATGGTTGCATACTTGTTCTTTGGAAGCACGGAGATGATCTTCCTCACAATATCCGCATCACCTAGCTTTGTGATTCCTATAGAATTGAGCTCATTGATAATTAGATTCAAACGAGAATACATATCACGAACAAGCTCATTATCATTCATTTTAAAGGAATCATAACTTGTTTTAGTTAGGTGATGTTTTTGCTCACGTACATTACTTGTACCATCATGGAGCTCATGTAGCTTTAACCAAATTTCATGAGATGTTTGTAAAGTAAAAACATGGTTAAAGATATCCATGCTAAGAGATTCAAACAAGCAATTTTTGGCTCTAGCATTAAGATGAATTTCTTTTTCATCACCCGCGGTAGGCTTATCGGGATTCTTAAGGGGTTTCATCCCGTCGCGGGTGACTCTCCAAACACCTAGATCAACTGCTTCTAGGTAGCAAGCCATTCTAGCACTATAGTAGGGAAAGTTTGTGTCGTCAAAGTGCGGAGGCCTAGAGGTATCCATCCCAACCACTCTCAATAGAGTCGGCTCAACGACGGTGAAGCCAAGGGTCCAAAAATGAGCTAACCCGCTCCGATACCAAGTGAAAGTACCATGACGCCTAAGAGGGGGGTGAATTAGGCAACTAAAAACTTTACTCTAACTATGGCCTCTAATTACTACCTAGTCAAAACCTATGCAAGAAAGTAAACTATATAAAAGTGCAACTATGGTTTTGCTAGGTGTGTCACTATCTCTACCGCAAAAGAGTTATGCGACCTAATTTCCAATCCTATCAACTAGCCTATCAACTAAGCTAGGAAATGTAAAGCACATAATTAAGGTAGCAAAGTAAATAAATGCGGAAGCTAAAGAGCAAGGTAGAGATGCAAACTCCCATCGACGACTCTGGTATTTTTACCGAGGTATCGAGAAGCACGCAAGCTTCCCCCTAGTCATCGTTGGAGCCCCTCGCAAGGAATCCCTCGGAAGGGCCAAGCTCCCGGTCGGGTAACTCCGTGGATAGCTCTGGTCCTTCCTCACGTGCAAGTGGGTCTCCGGTTAAGCCACTCGTGGCAAAGCCTCTCTCGGATGCTCCCTGCTGTCTCCATTATCAAGCTTCCGGCCGAACCACCGCGGGCCTTGTTCCCTTCCGTACACGGTGGCGGCCACACCAGAAACGCGGTTGGTGTGGTATCACAAGACTACAAGCGCCTCCGATGTACAACAATGGTGCGCGCAAGCACCGAGTAGCAAGAGGTATGCAAACCTCACTAAACACTAGGCCTAAACCTAGAGCAAGTGCATGAGCGGTGGTCTAACTAGCCTAAGCACTTCGCAAAGCACCTACACTAATCACCATGTGAATCACTAAGAACTATGCATATGGAGGCACTAATATGGTGTAGCAACACCCTTCTATGTTTCCTCACTCCTCCACACCTCATTTGGCCGATTAGAGGTGGTATATATAGGCCCCTAATCAAATAGAGCCGTTGGGGGGCTGAAATTAGCTTTCCATAGAGCATCGGACACTACAGTGATGGCATCGGACGCGTCCTATGCTCATGTGATGAGTAGCCGTTGGAAAACTAGTCGTTAGACCTGTTTTTCGGGGGCATCGGACGCTACAGTAATGCATCAGACGCTGGCATCGGACTCTACCATCACACTGTTCATTCTGGGATGATTTCGGAGGTCATCGGACGCGCGTCCGTTGCTCTGCATCGGAGCGTCTGTTGCTCCATTTTCAGAGAGACAAGCTTTCGTATTTTGGGCATAACTCTTAGCTCCGAACTCCAATTTTGATGATCTTGGACTTTTCGGAAAGCTAATGAAATGCTCTACCATTTTATGCCAGTGCCATGTCAGTTTGAGCAAATCCAAAAACATGAGACAGTTCCAATTCAATTAGCTCTTGTCTCGGCTTGAGCGGCTCAACATTGTTTGCGTTCGGGCCTCTGTTTCTTGTATCTTGGACTTTGCTTGATCTTTGTAATCCTTCAATACATCTTGTAGGGTATTTTCTTGAGGTGTTGATCATTTGATCACCATATTGCCTTTGTCCAAGTCACATGCGCATCCTATTGGACTACAAAACAAACTTGCAAACACATTAGTCCAATTTGGTTATGTTGATCATCAAGCACCAAAATCCAATGTTAAATGGGCCGAGGTCCATTTTCCTTACAGTAGTTTTCATGTAGCTCTACCCAAAGAAGCAAGTGGTTTAGTGTTTCACCAAGTGGTTAAGGAGATAATCACGCTCAAAGTTCAGTTCAAACTGAGTCGGGCAGTGGCCGACCGCGCGCAGGGCTTGCCCGCCGCGTGGCGAGCGGTGGCCGGCCAAGCCAGCAATCACGCGCAGTGTGGCCAGCTTAAGCGTCCGCGCACGCACACACCTGCCAGACGCTCCCTCCCCTTTGCCTCTTCCTCCTTTTCGCTCTCGCCGACGCTCGGGTGGAAGAAAGACGGAGCCGTGTGTTCGCCGTGGTTTCGTTGTGCCCTTGCCCAGCCAAGCACCCAGCTGACCTTTTGTCGTAGCCAGCGCTCGCCGAAGAAGCCTCGGTAAGCCGCGGAACGTGTTTCCGCCATGGCCGCCATGACCGCCGAGCTCGGTCCGCCATGGCCAAACCCCTTCCCATGGAAATCCATCTGTTCTAACTCGTGTCCGTGAGTCGCTAGAGCTCGTAGATGGAGTAGCGGGTGGTAGTTTGGCCGGTTAGGGTTTGGATGTCGCGGTACGTCGTCGTTCGCCGTCCGCCGTCCGCCGTGCTCGCCGGAGATGGTGTGCCCGCGGTTCCGACTGTCCGCTTGTAGAAGCCCTAGTGTCTCTGCTTCGCTTAGGGTTCGGGAAGGTCTGGAGAGTGAGAAACGGGTGTTGGTTCGCCTCGGTTTGGCCGGAGATGGCCGGCGTGGTGAGGCCTTGCCGCCGTGGCCGCCATTTCCGACGGTGAGCTCCATTCGCTGCCGCGCTAGGCTAGATTGGGGTACCAATCAACGCGGGAGAAGGAGAGGAGTCCAGTGGGGGAGATGGTTTCGCCGGAGGAGCCACCGGCGGCGAGCTACGGTGGGGGTCAACGGCTCCCCTATTTCGGGAGTATGGCAGGTGGGTTCGGGTTGACCCAGGGGCCCACTGGTCAGTCGCAGAGGTGGAATAGAGCCGGGTGCTGGTAGCAGTTAGGGTTTGGTGGTTTTGTTTTAATGTTTTCCAGAAATGTTGATATTGTTTGTTTAATTCATATCTAAAGTTTTGTTAATCCAAATGAGATGAAATAAATTTTGTTAGGTTTGTTTTGATGAGTTCTATGCATGAAAAATATAATATGTTTAGTTTGGGATAATTTTATATACAGTTATAACTAATTTGTGTATGGGCTGATATCTTGTTAAATGCCTAATAAATTGTACTTTGTTCAGAAAAATATGGTTCTTGTTTTGTTAGGTTTGTTAGATGATGTAGAATCGCAGAAAAATGATAGTGGGTGTCTGACTGTGATAAAATTTGAAGTTAATATTTATTTTGATTAAATGTTATTTTCTTGTATGATTTTTAGTAATTAGAATATAAGTGATATGAGCTTGGTAATTTTTATAGACTGCTCTTGTCTTAAGAAATTCTGAAGAAAAATATGAAATTTGTTGTTTGACACTTTTCAAGATGATGTGTAGTTCTAAGTATCTTTTCACCCTGTTATTTGTCTTTTTCATAGAGGGCAGTGCTTAAGCCCAAATGACATGAAATTTACACAACAAGCTTAATTCTCTAATGTTAACCTGCAGTAATTTTTGTAGATTTTTCTAAAGCTGTTAGCTATAGGTTGCTGTTATAAGCTTGTTTTAATTGGTTAATTTGCTTAGGTAAGTTGATGATGTTCATTTCTTTTATGTGGGACCAGGAAGGGTGAAATGGTCTATCCAGTGCATTCATATTAGCTGCACTTTGTATGTTGAGTATAGCTACTCTCTAGATAGAGTGTTACACTCTACTGGAGAGGAGATATGCACTTATTCGGTCAAATTTAATGATAATGCATCTCTTCGGTATACATATGACATTCACTCATTTAGCATATGCATCATGACAGGTTCGGTAGAGGAGCCAGTCGCAGCGGAGGAAATCGAGGAGCAGCAGCCATAGGAGCAGGAACCGAGGACCGTCGGGGAAGAGCCTGAAGAGGATCTCCCAGAGTGTCCGAACCACATGCCCAGTACCTTTGAGAAAGGCAAACCCCGAAGCATTTCTAGCTACCTATGGTTTATATTTAACTTACTCATATTACGTTTGTTGCATTAAGTATAGGAGTTGCTTGATATCGTTGGTGCATTATATTCCTTACCTTGCTATCGTTGATATATTACCCTTGTTACCCAATTGAGATAGGCTCGAGTTTATGCTTAGCCATGCTTAGACCGGTACAAGTCGGGCAACCTTTACGTTACCCGCAAGTAATAGGTAATTACTTGACCTTTAACGGGATATTGCCAATAAGTGAGATAACTGAATGTTGTGGATAATGGAGATCGGCAGATTCCTATAGCGTTGTGCTACAGTATTTCTAGCCGTGTCGTATGGGAAAACAGTATCATGCTAAGACGGCCCTCTTGTCATATTGAACGCATGCCCCACATTTAGCTGGAAGGATAACTCGTTCCGACCGCGGAGCCGCTCATTGTTCCAGGCCGGCTTTCAAACCCCATGCATCTGTCGAAGCCACGAAGGGGGTATTGGGACGCGGGGGCGCGAAAGTAAGACCCGGGTGATGGTGGTTAAGTCCAACTCCTTGGCAGTCGGGCTTGCCCCCGGGTATGTTGGTGGCAGTCGAATCCGCGGCTTCCTGGAACGGTGCTGTGGTTACATGTAGCTCACTGACGGGTGAGTGTGGTTTGTGTGGGGAATAAAATCACCAGCTGGTTAGGATTCGATTATAATCGTCATCGCTCCTGGATAGTGAGCAATTGACTTCTGTGATCTCATTGCTTTTCGTTCTTGGGAGGACATGTGTCAACCGAAAGAAAATGGTGGTCTAGGCATCTGTGATCTCTATACTGTTAATAAAAGTTTAATTATACATGCAGCTTGGAACATTGCATCCCACAAAAATCATTTCCTTACTGCTATCCTAAAGGCTAAATACTATCATAATAGCTCTTTTTGGACTGCCACTAATGATGGCCCAAAGTCCATTTTTTGGTCTTCCATCTTGTAGGTAAGAAAGGATCTTTGCAACAACTCAGTCCTTCAAATACATGCAGGTAACAGTTCGGTTTGGTCCACTCCTTGGTGCTCTATATGGAAACAACATACATGACCATATGTTGTTGTCGGTTACCCAACAACCTCTACCCACTACGGTCTCTGATCTTTGGAATCCTAACTCCCAAATTTGGAATGCATCTCTTTTATCTAACATATTTGATGCTCAAGCTATGCAGGCAATCACACATGTTCAAATTGTACCTAATGAACACCAAGACATCCTGAGGTGGACCCCTGCCAGAGATGGTCAATGTACTACTAAAGGTGTCTACAAGCATCTTAGCGGACAACAAAATTTTCATTTACCACAGTAGGGATCCAGGAGTATTACCAACCAAGCCAACAATATTCTACATAAAACATGGAAAAGCAAGCAACTTTCTCCTCTAATCAAAGCTTTCAGATGGAGGCTCATTAGACGAGCTCTTGCCACCGCCGAAAGAGTATCAAGGTATACTATTCATATTGAAAAACACTGTGCAGCTTGTGGTGCAGTGGAGGATGACGCCCGTCTCTTCTTCCATTGTCATCTCCCTAGGGTTGTCTGGCTCTCCACTAATCCCCCTCTTCGCACCGACAACCTTCCTTACGACGACGATGGAGTGCAACTAATTCTACATGCTTTCATCTCCAACTCCACCCCAAATATTTTATTTAATAAAATTCTAATCACTATGTGGTATTTGTGGAAGGCTAGGAATGACGTCAGATTCTAGAGGAAAAATTGGACTCCTTGGCAGGTACATCATGCGGTCGCGGCGCATATCAACATCCAACAGGCCTTCGTCCAGCCTGAGATGCAAAGCACAGAACCAACTCCTTTACACTCACCAGAAAGTAGCAGGGATGATATACCTGCAGCCACCACTCCACATCAGATGCCCATGGCCAACAGACAGCAAGGCACATCCTGCCATCAGTAGCAGCTGCATATCACCAACGAGCAACCAGAACAGGCTGTCATCATGACTAGCCACACAGGTACGTTGGGTTTTACTACAGGAACTACGCAATCGATGCTTCAACAAGTCCGAGCTCTTTTATGTGGCTCTCGATGCTATACAGATGCATCGACCTTGCCTGACCAGATAATGTCACTATCACCCAAGAATGTCGGGCTTGGCATCTTTATCATTAACATGCAGGTGCATCCGCCACAAAAAATTTATATCAAGGCAGCCATTACTGATGAACGCATCTTGGCCCCTAGTGGTTTCGGTGATTGGATGAAACACAAGATTACTGTGACTAACGTGTGTTTTGCAGAAACAGGATTGAGTTAGGTCACGGTAATGGCGACGATACGGGCATATGGAGTTCATGTCCCCTGGCAATGGATATCGTTTCGGTTTTCAAAGGACGGACGACGAAGACGGTGGTAGACTAGGCTAGGTGTCATATGGTGTTGGAGGACACTTAGGTAGTCTTAGGTCTTTGTTTTTCCTTTGGTCGTACTATAAAGGGGAGCGTGAATCAGTAGCTTGACCTAGATGAGTCTGTTGAGGTAGGTGTGGTGCACACTTGTTATTTCATAGCCCCAGGTAGCTCAGAAAGATGCCTTAAGTCGAGAGGATCAAAAGTTGTTTTGGCCGCGTCGCGATCCGAGTTGAGTCTGCCCTTGTAATGGGCATCGGACGCTGGCCAGGTGGGCATCGGACGCGTCCGATGCTCACCCCGACTAGGGTTTAGTCTGGTGCGTGGCATCGGACGCGGTGATGTGTTCACATCGGACGCGCCCGTGCCACTATTCACGTGCGCGTGAACTGGAGGCTGCATCGGACGCAGGCATCGGACGCTGAGGGCCAGGGTCCGATGGCCATGCAGAGAGGTTCCAGAGAGGGTAAAACCACATCGGACGTGTCCGATGTGGTGGCATCGGACGCTGCCCAACGTCCGATGTCCCTTTAACAGGTCTGACAAGAGGGTACAGTCGACCGTTGGTCGAGGTCATCGGAGCGTCCGATGCCAGGCATCGGAGCGTCCGATGCCCCCGCAGAAACCCTGTCTTGTGCTGTTTTTGGATGGCCCGTTGGGGGAGTATATATACTCCTTCCCTCCATCCATTTGAGTGTTCTTGCCACTTCCATCTACTGAGAGACACCTTGTGAGTGTGAGATAGTGCAAGAGCCCTAGTGAGGTTGAGTGATTTGCTAATTGTGAGAATTAGACACCTCCTAGTGAGAATTGAGTAGCAAGTGTGCATCCATCCATCTCTTTGGCCTTGTGTTGGTCAAGTGAGAGTTCTAGCTTGTTACTCTTGGTGATCGGCATCACCTAGATGGCTTGGTGGCGATCGGAGAGCTTGGTGATCATCCGGAAGCATTGTGGATGACCCGAGCCGAGTTGTGACCGGTAGCGAGCGATTCACCGGGCCGGAGAGGCGAAGAATCAGCTCATAGTGAGCACTTCATCCTTGCACGGATCAAGGGGGAGCGATACCCTTGCGCAGGTGCTCCAACGAGGACTAGGGGGGTGCTGACACCTCGATACCTCGGCAAAAAGATCGTCGTGTCATCTCTACTCCTTGACTTACGCATTTACTTTCAAGCAATTCAATTCTGCATTACTCTTGTTGTTCATTCTTTATTGAATTGCTTTGCTAGAGTAGGAGTGGCATAGACTTGGTCTTTTGTGCGATAGAATAAAGAGAAACACACTTCTAGGCACTAGGGGGTTAATTGGGGCTTGATAGGTTTTATTCTTGCAAGAAGTTTTAGAAAAGCCCAATTCACCCCCCCCCCCTCTTAGGCATCTTGATCCTTTCAATTGGTATCGGAGCCTCGTGCTCTCGATTTAGGCTTAACCGCCTAGAGTTAAGATGTCCGGAGGTGATGGACCACCTCCCATGTTTGAGGGAGACGACTTTCCATATTGGAAAATCCGTATGGAGTCGTACCTAGAAGCGGTTGATGTTAAATACCGCAATGCCGCGATCACCGGGTTCCCCAAACCCAAGGAGGGCACTAGCCTCACGCCACATGAGGAAGAAAATGAGAAGTGGAATGCAGAGGCCAAAAACATTCTTTTTAGAGGCATTTGCAAGGATGTGTTTAACCGCGTCCGAAACCACAAGGATGCCCATGATCTATGGGATAACATTTGTGCTCTCCATGAGGGGACCAAGAGTGAGCGTGAGGAGAGATATCATTTAGTTATGCAAAAGGACATGCATGCTAATGAAAGTGCAAATGAAATTTACTCACGCTTGAATGTTCTTGTAGAAGAACTTAATGGACTTGGCCTCACACAAATGCAACCATCCGATGTTGTGAGGAAGATTCTTTGTGTCCTTCCAATTGAGAAGTATGGACACATTATGATAGTGCTACATCAAGGTGATCTTTCCACCGCTACACCAACTCAAATCTTGCGAAAGATCAATGCGCATGAGATGTACATGCACATCACACCAAGTGGTGGCTCTTCCACCGACAAGAAGAAGGACTTGGCCTTCAAAGCAAGCCATCACAAGAAGGGCAAGTCAAAGGCTATTGAGGTGCAACATGAGAGCTCAAGTGATGAAGAGGATGATTCCAACATCGCTCTCATGGTGAGAAGAACCACCAAGATGTTGAAGAAGCTTCACAAGAATGGAGTCAACTTTGACTCAAGAAAGGAGAAATTCTTCACAAGTAGCAAGAGGAGACCAATCTCCGAAATGGATTGCTACAATTGCGGTGAGCTTGGCCATCTTGCCCACCAATGCACCAAGCCCAAGAAGGACAACTACAAGAACAAGAACATGGGCAAGAAGTATGACTCATCAAGTGAAGATGAGAAGAAGAATGACAAGCCCTACAAGAAGAAAGATGGCAAGAAGAAGCAATACCACAAGAAAGGTGGTAAAGCATACATTATTGGTGATTGGCTCACCGACATTGACTCCTTCAGTGGCTCATCCGATGAGGATAGTGATGATGAGAAGGAGAAGGTGGCCGCTCTAGTCATTGGCTCCTCTACACCACCACCACCACCGTCACCATCATCATCTACACACATATGCCTCATGGCAAAAGGTGATCGAAAGGTGAACTACAAGACCGGTGGATCTCATTGGGTAATTGATAGTGGTTGCACACAACATATGACCGGTGATCCCCGGATGTTCACCTCACTAGAAGAGAATGTCGATGACCAAGAAAAGATAACATTTGGTGACAACTCAAAAGGCAATGTCAAGGGATTGGGCAAAATGGCTATATCAAATGATCATACCATCTCCAATGTGCTTCTAGTTGCATCATTGAACTTCAACTTGCTATCCGTTGGGCAACTATGTGATCTTGGCTTTCAATGTTTGTTCACCGACAAAGAAGTGGTTGTGACCAAGAAAGATGATACACAAGTGATATTCAAAGGCTTTAGATACAACAATCTCTATCTAGTAGATTTCTCCTCCGAAGATGCCAACTTGAAGACATGTTTGTTCACTAAGCAATCACTTGGTTGGCTATGGCATAGAAGATTGGCACATGTTGGAATGAACACTCTCAACAAGCTATTGAAGAAGGATTTGGTTAGGGGCTTGAAGGATGTCAAATTTGAGAAGGACAAATTGTGTAGTGCATGTCAAGCCGGCAAGCAAGTTGCAAACACTCATCCAACCAAAGCCTTTGTGTCAACATCAAGAGAGTTGGAGCTACTTCACATGGACCTATTTGGGCCAACAACATATGCTAGCTTGGGTGGAAATCTCTATTGCCTAGTGATTGTTGATGATTATTCAAGATACACTTGGGTATTCTTTCTTCATGACAAATCCGAAGCAACCCCTTCATTCAAGAAGTTTGCCAAGAGAGCCCAAAATGAGTTTGACTTGAAGATCAAGAAAATAAGAAGTGATAATGGAAGAGAATTCGACAACACCCACATTGAAGAATATTGTGATGAAGTTGGGATCAAGCATGAAGTCTCCGCAACCTACACACTACAACAAAATGGGGTAGTTGAGAGAAAGAACCGGACACTAATCACCCTAGCAAGGACAATGCTAGATGAGTACACTATGCCGGAAAGATTTTGGGCGGAAGCAATCAACACCGCTTGCTATGCATCAAACCGGCTGCTCCCCCATCGTCTCCTTGGCAAGACCCCCTATGAGCTACTCAACAACAAGAAGCCAGATATATCTTTCTTTAGAGTGTTTGGGTGCAAATGATATATCTACAAGAAGCGCCAACACCTAGGGAAGTTTCAACGCCGATGTGATATTGGTTTTCTTATTGGTTACTCATTGAAGTCCAAAGCATATCGAGTATTCAACCATGCCACCGGGATGGTAGAAGAAACATATGATGTGGAATTCGATGAATCTAATGGCTCTCAAGGAGAGCATGAAAATCTTGATGATGTAGGTGATGAACCATTGAGGGAAGCAATGAAGAACATGCCGGTTGGAGCCATCAAGCCTAAAGATGATGATGATGATGTGCAAGTCATTGACAAGCCATCCTCATCCAATGTACCACATGTTGATGACAAAGATGGGAGGGATCCATTTGAAGATACTCATGTCTCCCATGATCAAATGGTGGTACAAGCTCAAGATGTTGATGCTCCACAAGCGGCCCCTCAAGTGGTTGATCAAAGGACTACTCCTCTACTACAAGCTCATCCTCAAGAACTCATCATAGGGAGTCCAACAAGGGGTGTAATGACTCGATCTCAAAAACTTGCTTTATTTATTGAACATCACTCCTTTGTGTCTCTTGTTGAGCCTACCATTGTAGATGAAGCTCTAGGTGATCCGGATTGGGTGAATGCTATGCATGAAGAATTAAACAACTTCACCCGCAACCAAGTTTGGACACTTGAAGAGCGACCCAAAGGCGCAAGAGTCATTGGAACAAAATGGGTGTTTAGGAACAAGCAAGATGATCAAGGCAAGGTTGTTAGAAACAAGGCAAGGCTAGTGGCAAAGGGGTTCTCTCAAGTTGAAGGTTTGGATTTTGGAGAGACCTTTGCACCGGTTGCAAGACTCGAAGCCATTCGTATCCTCCTTGCATATGCATCACATCATGACATTAAATTATATCAAATGGATGTGAAAAGTGCATTTTTAAATGGCTTCATAAATGAACTAGTCTATGTTGATCAACCTCCCGGGTTTGAAGACCCTAGATATCCTAATCATGTTTATAGGTTGTCCAAGGCGCTATATGGGCTCAAGCAAGCCCCAAGAGCATGGTACGAGCGCCTCCGGGACTTCCTCATTGAGAAGGGCTTCACCATTGGGAAGGTCGACACCACACTATTCACCAAGAAGCTTGATGGAGAGATCTTCATTTGTCAAGTCTACGTTGATGATATCATCTTCGGGTCAACAAATGAAGCTTATTGCAAGGAATTTGGTGACTTGATGTCGAAGGAGTTCGAAATGTCCATGATTGGAGAGCTCACATTCTTCCTAGGCTTCCAAGTCAAGCAATTGAAGGAGGGGACATTCATATCTCAAGAGAAGTATACAAAAGACCTCCTCAAGCGCTTCAACATGGATGATTGCAAGCCTATCAAGACTCCAATGCCAACAAATGGACATCTCGACCTAGATGTGGGAGGTAACCCGGTTGACCAAACTCTCTACCGTTCTATGATTGGTAGTTTGTTATATTTGACCGCATCTAGGCCCGACATCATGTTTAGTGTGTGCATGTGTGCTCGCTTTCAAGCCGATCCTAGGGAATCACATCTCATAGCGGTGAAGAGAATCCTTAGGTACCTAAAGCACACCCCAAGCATTGGCCTTTGGTATCCCAAAGGAGCTAACTTCCAACTCGTTGGGTATTCCGATTCGGATTACGCGGGTTGCAAAGTAGATAGAAAAAGCACATCCGGAGGGTGCCATTTGCTTGGGAGATCACTAGTTTCATGGAGTTCAAAGAAGCAAAATAGTGTGGCCTTGTCAACCGCCGAGGCGGAATACATAGCCGCGGGTGCTTGTTGTGCACAAATCCTTTACATGAAACAAACCGTTTTAGACTATGGTGTAGTTCTAGAAAGGGTACCTTTGTTGTGTGACAATGAGAGCGCGGTTAAGCTTGCTAACAACCCGGTTCAACACTCTTGCACAAAGCACATAGATATCCGCCATCACTTTCTTAGAGACCATGTTTCAAAGAAAGACATATCCTTAGAGGGAGTTAGAACCGAAGAACAATTGGCTGATATCTTCACAAAACCCCTAGATGAAAACACACTTTGTAGATTGCGAAGTGAGCTTAATGTGCTTGATCTAAGTAACTTTGTCAAAAGGTGAAAGGGGGTTGTCTTTGCATTGCATTGTATCATATGCCATGTCTAAATTATGCTATGCACATAGGCTTGTCAGACGTGGTTAAGATAACCGCCCTAAAAAGCGTGTGAAGAAGCTTACCCATGAGCAAACTTGACAAGCAACCTAGATTCAAATTCCGTAATGCATTGCATATGCATGTTTGTTGCTTTGTCGTTTCTTTTCGGTTAGGTTTTGAGCAACCGTTGTGTTCGTCCACCGCTAGGGGGAGCATTTGAGGCTCCTAATGGTTGAGTCCCCTAGTTTTGGTGGCCACATGTTGTCTCCTCGAGTTTTATTGCCTATTTTACCTTAAAAATGATATGTAGCCTATGGCAAAATATTTATAAAATTGAGGGCTTATGCGAGGATGCTCATACTAGGTTCCAACTGGTGTTTATTTGCCTCTTATTTGAGTTGGAACTTGGTTGGGAGAGGGAGTCGCAACAGAATTCTTCAAAACTGCTCAAAATGCGGCATCGGACGCTGCATCGGACGCTCCCCCAGCGTCCGATGCACTGCACTATAGACAGCTCCGGCTGAAACAGTGTCAAGGTAGCGTCCGATGTGTTCCCATCGGAGCATCTGATGCTCCATCGGACGCTGCCCAGCGTCCGATGCCGAGGCATAGGACGCGTCCGATGCAAAATGGGCGTTTCTGGAGCCCTCTGGATGAGCATCGGAGCGTCCGTTGTGATCACAATGGCGCATCCGATGCTCCTTTAAGCGGCGCATTGAGTTCTTCCTTTGACACCCTGGCCCCACTCGTCATCGTCGTCTTCCTCGCATCGCTCGCGTCCTCACCCGAGCCGACGCCCCCGCAAACCCTAGCTCCCCGCAACCGGCCGCCACACCCCCGCCTGAGCTCCCCGCCGCCGGCTTCCGCGCCATCACCCCTGGCCGAGTGCACCTCCTCGCCGGCCGCCGCAGCTTCCTCGCACCCGCACCCACGCACTCGCGCTCGCCGGAGCTCTCGTCGGAGCTCGCTCTTGCCTGCCGGAGGCTCGCCGGAGGTTGTCTTCCCCGTCCTCGAGCCCGTCCTCGTCCTCGACAACCTTCCTCTCCGGCCTGTCATCCCCACAGTGAACACCACCTCCCTCCTCCATCATCCATGTCCTCAAGGTGCTCGATGAATTGCCCCAATGACCGTTCCACCATGATTTCACCCCGTTTTCACTCAAATCTTTTGCAGTCCCTCTTGGTGTGACGTGTGGATGCCCGAACGTCAGTCTTATCTCCTGCTTGGTCCGTTTTCGTCATTCGTCAGGTAGCAAAGCCATATTCACCTCTTATCTCCATTTGCTTTGCTTCCATAGGACTTGCTCATCTCTAGCCTATATATTTCTTATATATATCCCCTCTTCTCTTGCAGCGAGTCACTGGTTTGCTTAGTTGACAGCTTGGCAGTGTCAGTTCACCCGGGGCCAAGCCCGCGATTAAGGATCGAGGCCAAGCCTCGCGAGTGACAGCGCAGTGGTCTCTCAGCGTCAGTGGATCTTTCCCGGCAGTTCAGAGCTTTCATAGTATTTCTGTTCTTGTCAACCATGCCGCGTTGCAAGAACGTCGGTGGTGGCCCAGGGGACTCTCCTCCTCGTCCCCCCCCCCTTCCGGTCAGAGGCCCGGGAAGGGGAAGCTTATTACGTGCCGGAAGCGCACCAGAGAGCAGAGGGAGGCCGACCAGGCTAGAGAGGTTGCAGCCGCCGCAGAGCGTGCTGAGCGTGGTGGCAGTGCTGGCGGACTCAGGATCGAGGATCAGTTGTCCCCAGAGCAGCGCAGAGCCATAGAGCAGGTCGAGTAGTTCCACCACTCACCGACTGGCACGCTTATGGTTGTCGGTCGCCGGACGACGTTCACGTTTTCAGGAGTAGAGCCCGAGAGCTCAGGGCAGGGCCAGGCAGAGGCTGAGGTAGCTGAGGCAGAGGCACCAGAGGCAAAGGCACCAGAGACCGAGGCAGAGGAGGAGGTCCCTGAGGAGGTTCCCCGGCGTAGGTCCACGCGTCGCAGGACAGCGGTGCCACCCCGGCCCGATGTCCCTCTGCAGGGAGCACGTGCTCCGTCGAGGCGTGCGCCCCCACTGATCCCGCGACTGGACCTCCGGGCGGCCACCTGCTCCCAGATTCAGACTCTACGCCTGGTGCCAGTTGAGCAGTGGTTTCCCCGAGAGAGGCAGCAGCAGGCTAGCGCAGACTTCTATACCGTGCTGCAGGAGAACTTTTACCAGGGCTATAGGAACGCCGGTATCTATCTTCGCTCTCAGAGAGTGTGTCCGCTAGAGGTCGTGGTTACAGCAGCGGGAGAGCAGATTTGCCCCATACTCACCTACCTACCTGGTCTGGCAGACCTTCTGGGGCGGTCTAGCTCGTACATTGAGGATTGGGTCTTCCAGTTCTACGTCTCACTTTGGGTGCACCCGGACCGAGAGACGATTGAGTTCGCATTCGAGGGGGAGCACTACAGGCTGTTCTCGTCAGAGATCCGGAGTTGGTTTGGCTTGAGACACTCACAGACCCGGATCCATGACCTGTGCTACGACAGGACAGAGCCACCCCGCCGCCCTCACGGTGGTGCCCAGCCGTCGACAGACCTGGTCCGCCCCTACTTCACTGAGCCCTTCGGTGATGGTTCGAGTCGCGTGCCTAGGGATCTCACCCCTACGACTCGGATCCTCAACGAGGTTCTTAGGCGGACCTTGCTTCCCAGGGTTGGCTTCCGCAAGGGCCTTTCCAGACTGCAGCTATGGTTACTCGCCTACATGGTCAGATAGCAGGAGTTCGACGTCTGGGACGTCATTCTTTGTGAGATGGAGGATACAGTAGCAGAGGGCATCAAGGCCCGCAGGCAGCTCCCATATGCTCATTAGATATCATATATTCTGTGGAAGGTCGCTGCTACTACAGGCTCTCACCCCAGTCAGTTCCTCACTGGGTCCACGACCATGTTCCCCGAGTACAACATGAGTCAGCTATTAGGACACGGCCGGGATCGCAGGAAGCAGCAGCAGCAGGATGCTCCGTTCAGTTCACGACAGAGGCGTGAGGTTCCTGAGTCCGCTCAGGAGCAGGACGAGGCTGTTCAGGCCCTCGCAGAGCAGGAGCTAGCAGAGCTCGAGGGTGGTGACACATACGCTGTAGAGGACCCCACCGACAGCTCGGACGAGGACTACCAGCTCCCGCCCCGCTACCAGCCTAGAGCTCACGACACTGAGGCCGGGACGTCCAGCTCCTCCGATCCCGCACTCCTTGCTATACTAGCACGGATGGAGGAGCAACAGAGGACCATCACCTAGAACGTTCAGCGGTTAGCCCAGGAGCAGCAGCGTCTGGCACAGCAGCAGGCTCAGGAGCGTTCTGACGCCCTGCAGCGACAGATGATGGTGCTACAGCAGCAGACCTTGAGCTTCATGGAGCGACTTGCCAGCGGTCCTCCTCAGTGGTAGTGGCAGCAGCCCCTCCTCAGCAGCAGCTTCAGTGGCAGCCACCAGTCCCTCCACAGTAGTTTGGGCAGCCGCCGCAGTTTCCGCAGAGCTCCTCCCAGTTCACCACCTTCACCACGCCGCCTAGAGGAGCCCCAATTTTCAGTCCTTTGCGCACTGGTTTCACGCCACGTCTGATAGAGTCTCTGTTCGCGACGACCACCACAGTGATGCGGGACTTGTCCGCTAGTTTCAGTGAGCTCACTGGGTTTCCTACGCCCGATCTTCAGAACCCAGTTCAGACACCGATAGCTCCAGTGACCTCCACTACTGAGACTCTTCTGAGTTCTGTGGCGTCTTCTGAGCAGACAGAGCCAGTCTAGTCTGAGACTACCACGACAGCGCAGCCTGAGCTATCCATGATTCCCGAGCTTCCGCACTCCGAGGCTCAGGCAGCTACAGCTACACAGACTATGACTGATATAGTGACAGAGTCAGAGCAGCCCGAGCAGGCAGAGCAGTCAGTGCCGGAGCCGACCCAGACCGCTTCTCAGCAGGTTCCAACTTCAGAGGGTCAGTAGGCTACCGGCGTGTCTTCGTCTGACTCCGAGGAGTACCTCCAGCAGTTCGAGTTTACTCAGCGCACTCCGGAGGCGGCACCTGACTCGTCTGCACCACCTCCGCCCTCTGACGCTTAGTTTGGCGCTTGATGCCAAAGGGGGAGAGTGGATGAGTATAGCGATAGGGGGAGTGATGTGAGAGGGTTTCGACTTCTTATGTTGTGTTACATTCACATACGCTCTCTACTTATTGCATCTTTTGGCTCTATGTTTGTTATTTACTTGTGCTATGGACCGTGTGACATGTTTGTGCTCACTATGTTATATTATATGACATGTCATTTCGTTTCGCTCATTACTTGCGCTTAATTCTCACTTGGTTATGTATATGAGCTCTTTTACTTCTGCACTTGTTATTCACTCTAACTTGTTGAGTGCAGGATGATGGCATGATATGTTTGAGCTTGCCCCTAATCTTTTTCTCTTATTCATTGTGAGCTCATACATGTCATGATTTAAAAACCTCTTCTCTCTATACTCGATCTCGTGTTGTCATTAATCAACAAAAAGGGGGAGATTGAACGCATCTTGGCCCCTAGTGGTTTCGGTGATTGGATGAAACACAAGATTAGTGTGACTAACGTGTGTTTTGCAGAAACAGGATTGAGTTAGGTCACGGTAATGGCGACGATATGGGCATATGGAGTTCATGTCCCCTGGCGATGGATATCATTTCGGTTTTCAAAGGACGGACGACGAAGACGGTGGTAGACTAGGCTAGGTGTCATATGGTGTTGGAGGACACTTAGGTAGTCCTAGGTCTTTGTTTTTCCTTTGGCTGTACTATAAAGGCGAGCGTGAATTAGTAGCTTGACCTAGATGAGTCTATTGAGGTAGGTGTGGTGCACACTTGTTATTTCATAGCCCTAGGTAGCTCAGAAAGATGCCTTAAGTCGAGAGGATCAAAAGTCATTTTGGCCGCGTCGCGATCCGAGTTGAGTCTGCCCTTGTAATGGGCATCGGACGCGTCCGATGCTCACCCCGACTAGGGTTTAGTCTCGTGCGTGGCATCAGACGCGCCCGTGCCACTGTTCACGTGCGCGTGAACTGGAGGCTGCATCGGACGCAGGCATCGGACGCTGAGGGCCAGCGTCCGATGGCCATGCAGAGAGGTTCCAGAGAGGGTAAAACCACATCGGACGCGTCCGATGTGGTGGCATCGGACGCTGCCCAGCGTCCAATGTCCCTTTAACAGGTCTGACAAGAGGGTACAGTCGACCGTTGGTCGAGGTCATCGGAGCGTCCGATGCCAGGCATCGGAACGTCCGATGCCACCGCAGAAACCCTGTCTTGTGCTGTTTTTGGATGGTCGGTTGGGGGAGTATATATACTCCTTCCCTCCATCCATTTGAGTGTTCTTGCCACTTCCATCTGCTGAGAGACACCTTATGAGTGTGAGATAGTGCAAGAGCCCTAGTGAGGTTGAGTGATTTGCTAATTGTGAGAATTAGACACCTCCTAGTGAGAATTGAGCAGCAAGTGTGCATCCATCCATCTCTTTGGCCTTGTGTTGGTCAAGTGAGAGTTCTAGCTTGTTACTCTTGGTGATCGGCATCACCTAGATGGCTTGGTGGCGATCGGAGAGCTTGGTGATCATCCGGAAGCATTGTGGATGACCCGAGCCGAGTTGTGACCAGTAGCGAGCGATTCACCGGGCCGGAGAGGCGAAGAATCAGCTCATAGTGAGCACTTGATCCTTGCGCAGATCAAGGGGGAGCGATACCCTTGCACGGGTGCTCCAACGAGGACTAGGGGGGTGTGCCGACACCTCGATACCTCGGCAAAAAGATCGTCGTGTCATCTCTACTCCTTTACTTACGCATTTATTTTCAAGCAATTCAATTCCGCATTACTCTTGTTGTTCATTTTCTATTGAATTGCTTTGCCAGAGTAGGAGTGGCATAGACTTGGTCTTTTGTGCGATAGAATAAAGAGAAACACACTTCTAGGCACTAGGGGGTTAATTGGGGCTTGATAGGTTTTATTCTTGCAAGAAGTTTTAGAAAAGCCCAATTCACCCCCTCTTGGGCATCTTGATCCTTTCAACTGAATCCACCTCAGTCATCATGGCTGAAGCTGCATCAATGGCTCTCATAGAACAACTGCAACTTTGACACACTAACTTTCTCACTGATAATCTGGAACTAGTAAACTTCTTCAATTTTGCAGATCAATTGCACCCTCTGGATTGGAGGATCAAGCACCTTACTTAGTTGTTCATCAATCACACCCAAAACCAAAGTACAAGAATTTTCAAGGTTAATAAGGATCAGAATCAAAGAGCAGACACATTGGCAAGACTGGCGCTCCAACTTATATATGTCCCTGCTACTGATTCTGCATTTACTTGTTCTCATTCAGCTCACTCCAACCAATGCTCACTTCTTGATGCATTGCAACATGTTCAGATAAACTTTGTAAAGGTGTTAGCAGCTTCATGCTGCTGAAATAAAGCTATGTTTGTTGTAAAAAAAGAACAAAAAGTACCCACCCTCTCACAACAAGCACGCGTGCGTGACGCGTCCGGTGAAAGCACGCCTAGTGCAAAAGCAGCCAAGCGTGTTTGGTTTGCGTTTTAGTCCTAGCTCCACCAATACAAAAGACTGTTGTTTGGTTTACTCGTGTTAGCTAAGCCTGTCTTAGCCCGATCATGTTTGGTTGCTTGGCTAGCTCCAATGCAGTCACCTCATCCTCATTCAGGTAAGATTACCTCGTTGAGGCATTTTGTCAAACAGTTGGTGAGCACTGAACCGTGAGAACTCCAAATGCATGGTGAGTTCGTGCTCTGCTCCGAGGTTGAGATCGTTTCGTCCTCTAGAATCTTCAATCGATGAGCATGGACACAGATGAGGTCCTTGGCCTATAGGTCAAGCTGGCTAGAGGATGAGGTCCTTGGCTTGGTGCACGCGGCGCAACACCAAGGTGAGCACGCGGGGCAGAGGCGGTCGCATCCGAGGCTTGCTTCTGGATCTGCTCCGCCCTCTAGCCCGATGCTCCTCTATTGGTGCTGGCATGGTCGGGGCTCCCGTGATGTCCCTCTGCCCCTGCCATGCCCCGTGGTGCTCCTCCTCCACCCCTCGCCACGGCCGGGGTTGTGGTGCCTCTGCTGGCATCACGCGAGCCCTTGCCGGTGATGGAAGGGAGCCTACGTCGACAACGGCGGAGGGCAAGCCAGTGCTGACGTTGGTAGGGAGTCCGCACCATTGACGGCAAGGAGCGGTTCCCGCGAGTCGATGTGTGCGGTGAAGGGGAGGTGACACGATTTGTCTAGATGTTTCGACTAAGTCTGGCTACAGGAGAACGAGCACCCTCTGCGTTTCCAATAAGCCTGGCTAAAGGGCTCTCCCTGCACTAGCTAAATCTGGCTACAGGTACTAAACATGCAACCAAACATCAACTCGATGCATCTAGCAAACATCAACTCGATGCATCTAGCAAGCCTGGCTGAGGCGTAAGCTATCTAACCAAACACACCCATATGACCACGCTTCTGTTCGCCTTGACTGTAGCTGTCACAGACCAGACAGGACTGAGGACCCCCAGTCCCCCACCCAACTCCATCTAAGAAAAAGAGAGTGGCATGCCACGACCTGGCCTCAGGGTGGCCACGGTAGCAAAATTATTTTGGATCGTTTGATTCTGAGATCGACGGTCCGAATACCACGTGTAGGGTCGAGATGGTGGACTAGAGGGGGGGTGAATAGTCCTTTCTAAAAATAATCGCGTCGGCTAACCGAAACAAATGCGGAAATAAAACTATCGGTCTAGCCAAGACAACACCCCTCTACTTATACTTTATGACACCTTACAAAAGATCCTAAATAAAACAAATAAGGTGTTGGGCTACCTAAAGCTCACCTAAACAATTCTAGCTTGCAAGGTTACACAAACCTAAGCAACTAGTACTCAATCAATCGGGGAGCTCCTACACATGCCACTAAGCAAAAACACAAAGCCTAAGCTCACTAGCAATGCTCAATAACAAGGCCACACAAGCCAAATTAGAGAGCTCAACTTAGCTACACAAACTAAGCAATGTGACTAGCAAGACTACAAGTCAACTAGTCACTCACGGGATCAACTTCTATGCTACACAAGCAAGGAAGGTAACTAGCAAGCTACACAAGCTAACTAGAAGCACAAGAGCAATCTACACTAGCACAAGTATATGAACAAATAAATACAAGCTAGAGAATGGAGTTTGCAAACCACCGAGAAGATGAACACGAAGTTGACACGATGATTTTTCTCCCGAGGTTCACTTGGTTGCCACCAAGCTAGTCCCCGTTGTGTCGACCACACACTTTGGTAGTTCGGCGGTTAATAGGCACCACACCTAGCTCGACACTCGAGCACCGCAAGAACTCACCCACAAGTGAGGGTAACTCAATGACACGCGCAATCCACTAGAGTTGCTCTTCGCGATCCCCGCGGGGCGAGCACAACACCCCTCACAAATCCTTCTCCGGAGCCACGCACAATCACCACGCGGGCTTCACAACGGAGACCACAATCCACCAAGCCGTCTAGGTGATGGCAATCACCAAGAGTAATAAGAAATCCCCAAATCACAAAGATTTCCTAGTGCCACCAAATGCAATCCTCAAATGCACACACACTAGGCTCTCAATCCCTCACTCAAATTAGCACCAAGCATGAGAGGGAGAGGAAGGGGAAATGGTGGATCTTCAACCTCTCCACATCACCCACACAGGGCACTCAATCTCTCCCAGAAATTTCAGCTCAAATCATGGGGAACAGAGATGAGAGGAAGAACCCTAGCTCTTGAGCTCCAAAGCGTAAGAATGGGGAATAGGAGTCTCAGCCGAAGAAGGAAGAGGAAGACACTACCTTATCCCTTCAGTCAGTCCCCAACGGTAACAAGCAACTAGCTTCTCTCACACGCTCCCGCAACGGCTAGATCTGAGCTCAACAAGAAATTCTTGTGAGGGATGCAAATAATTGCCGGTGGAGAGCTTTCTCTCTCTCACTGACACACACATGCAACCTTGTCCCCCCTCAACAAGAAATTCTTGTGAGGGAGTGAAAAATTGCTTGTTGAGGCTCTTTTTCTCACGCGACACTCTCTCTCCGTATGGCCGAAACAGACCAGAGTCCAAAACGGACCAGAGTCAAAAACGGACCACACCACACTCTTTCTATATGGCTGGAACGGACTAGTCCAAAACGAACCAGTCCAAAACGGACCAGACCACACTCTCAACAAGAATTTCTTGTTAACCCAACGAAAAATGCTTGTTGAAATTAGCTCAAGACAGAGCACCTCTTGTCGGCAATTTCAACTTTGTTAACAAGAAATTCTTGCTGGGCAGCAGCAACTCCTCTTTCCTTCTCTAATTTTACCCTTTTTAAGTGCTAACTTTACCAAGGTATTCCAAATAAAATTGGACACTTAAGTTAGCATTTTCACAAGGAATTTTCAGGGTTACTCTCACCAAGTCACTAAGCGCAATGCATATGCAAATGAGACTCACACTTAGTGGCACTAGATAACCATTGCAACTAAAGATTTCTCCTCTTTATAGTACGGCTATCTATCCTAAACCTGGTCAAGCACTTCTCTACTCAACTTAGACCGGTGAAATGAAATGCCCTACAAATATACCTTTGCCTTGCGCATTCCATTTCAACTCCTCCAAAGTTGATGCAACACATGCACCAATCTTGATCAAATGATATGATCCACTTCATATCATCACATGGCCTCCAAGGTTCATCGATCTTGACCTCACTTGCTCTTCACCATTGCTTTGGTCCATCAGCGCCAAGTCTTTGCTCAAGCCTCCCAACACTCGGTACCAACGGCTTCAAAGCCTCCAACTTGCCCTTCACCTTCACAACCGGTCCATCAAGCCAAGACTTGCCTTAATCTT
Source organism: Coix lacryma-jobi var. lacryma-jobi (assembly GCA_009763385.1). Taxonomy (NCBI): domain Eukaryota; kingdom Viridiplantae; phylum Streptophyta; class Magnoliopsida; order Poales; family Poaceae; genus Coix; species Coix lacryma-jobi. Next base: position 97,538,434 of record CM019824.1, read on the forward strand.
TACCACCTTAGCCATATGACTCTATGTCATGTCTCATATGTAATAAGCTCCTTCATTGCTCATTCACCTGTGAACTAATTTCCTGTGTATTTCACTTAAACACATATTAGTTCACCTAGGTTGTCACTCAATTACCAAAACCAAACAAGGACCTTTCATCTTGCCTGTGCCAAATATATACCGGCGCCAACCCTAAATCTCTCTCACACATTCGTAGCTGCCTCTCCTCACTCTCTCGGCGGCGGCGGCGGCGGCTATGGGCGCGCATGTCCGGTCAAGGGCGGGCAACCCATCGACGACGGAGGCCCCCGAGCGCGGCGGCGACTGCGCTCCCCCGGCGGCGGCGCAGCGGCCACCCGACCCGGCCCCCTCGTTCCCCGGCGCTGGCACGCTTCGGCGACGGACGGACACCTAGCCCAGCCCCCGCTCCTCGTTGCTAGCACGCTCCGGCGGCGGCCGCTGCAGGCACGGAGCAAGCACATCCACCTCTCCTAGCTCCTTTCCCGAAGGCCTTCGTGACTGGATCCAAGGCCTCCATGGCCGGATCCGTTCGTTCCCCCACCGGATCTGTCCGGTGGCGTCCTCCTGCAGCGTCCTGATGCTCAGCTCGACGTCCTCGTGTGAGTAATCATATGCCTCCTTCCCTTTCGTGTCTCTCGTGTAGTTGTTACTTGATTCGAAGTGCGGCTTCCCGGTATGACCATGACAGATATAGACGAAAGCAGGGACAACGACGACCTAAAGCAGGTACGCCTCTGATTTTTCTTTTTTGCTAAACGAGCTTGGTCAGCGCCTTTGCACTTTTTTAGTTATTAGCTAATGATAAACATTCCATTACTGCAAGTTTTACAGTAATTTTCTCAACTATTATGCTTCTGTTGTCTAGCAAAATTCTTAATTTTATTTATAAAATCTTTGGAGTAATCTATCCTTCATATTGAACTATATCAGTGCACCCTTCTTTTTCTCAGATGTTGTATGGTGATTTCCAGATTCTTCTTTTGACTGCTGAACCAAGGTAATTTGGGTTTCTTTGATTTTTTTTGTTCCCTTTCAGTTTCAGTAGTTGTGTATGCAGGTCCTAATGCTCTTCATGTATATTTGATTTTTTGTTCCCTTTCAGTAGTTGTGTATGCAGATCCTAATGCTCTTCATGTATATGAGCAAGGTCTGTCGAACTTGATTGTCTCATCTTGAATTTATGTTGCCAATTTTCTGGTTTTCAAATTGAAACATAACTAATACTGTTGGACCTTCCCTTGAACCATGTTGCAGACGCTCCAGAGAAATAGACCCTAGGAGGAGAAGATAGCCGAGTGTTTTTCCTGAACCTGTCTTCGCTACAGCTACTATATCACAACCTTTTATACCAATTGGCCATGACTGAGCTTGGATAATTCAAGGAGAAACCATAGATACTACAAAGGGTAGACTCCTTCAGGTATAAGTAATATCTGAATACTATATTTGTAAGGATAAAAGCCATAATCTATAGTAAAGAGAAAAGGCTTCTTATAATGTACAGTTTTTAGTTACACAAATTTTAATTAGATAATTGTGCAGCCTTTCTATCTATCCTGCATTTAGTAAATTTACACAATATTTATACATATGGCTCTAATTCTAAACTTATACAGTAGGTTGTAAGTTTTTAATTGATTGTAATTGCGTGTCTGTGCAATAAAGTCAAATTTTGCGTGTCAGTTCACCAAATAATCTCTACTTTTCTAGCTTGATTTGACAGATTATAAGAAAGAAAGCATCTATAAATAAATTTTTTTGATCAAAGCAAGTTAGTTCATAAAAAAATTGCTCTCACAGGTATAAGTAGAATAAAGCAGTTTTGTCGATGGATGTGCTCTCTCAATTTTGGCTTCAATTTTGGCTTCCTTCACGGTGCATTGGTTGGTTCCGAGGTTGCATCTTCATTCCTCGCAATTCCTATGGTGTTTATTCCTGGCAGTTCATATGGTTCCGAGCAGCAATGGTGTTTTACAATTGGCGTCCTGTGCTTCATGTGCTCTTTAAGTGAAGGTAAACCCACACTCACTTAGACTGGTCACAATTTCTTTTCCATCTCTTTTTTGCTCATACCACAGTATTAGTTATGTTTCAATTTGCAAATAAAAAAATATCAACATTGGGTGTACTAAAACGAACTAGGTCTGATGGAAGTGCCAACCAAGTAGGCATTGGGTATATATTAAATTGTAGGCATTGGGTATATATGAAATTGTGTTCTGCATGGTTCTGCTTTTGTCGTTAGTATAATTAGACTCAAATGATAATTCTGCGGGCTCTTTCATGTCTGTATTTCCAGCTGGTTCACTGTTATTGAGTTTGAGTCCCACAAGTTTGCCTCTATGTTCCAGCATAAATTAATATGGTGTATCTAACTGTTTGCTGTAATTGTCTTTTGCACTATTTTGTATGTGACCTCAGGTTGTGGTAAACCTTCTTTCTTACCTTGCTAGAAGGACCCGATGAATTCGTTGTGCCAGAGCTGGTAAGAAGAACTGAAAAACTTCTAATTCTAGATTAAAAAACAATTGTTGCTACCTTTTTGTATTTTGGGCTAAAGCAAAATCAGGTTCCAGCTTTTAAAAACAAGATGGTAGCGGAGGGTTTCTCAGCAGCAAAGTAAAATCTCTATAATTGCAAGGTGTATTTTTCTCTCCATTAATTGCATTTAGTTACTGCTTCTAAAATTAATTCGGACCTACTTATTTGAAGACTTTGGATCATTTTACGTAAAACCTGTTTGAAAAGTTGCTTATAAGCAAATGACAACCTGTATTTTTATGCAAAGCTAGATAAGAATGAATTAATAGGCGTTTCAGTGTTTATATGCTCTTGTCTGTACACTCATAGTGCTATGATCCCTTTTTACTATGCATGCTAGCCTTGTTAGCTCATTTTTTATCTACCAGATTGGTTTAGTTAAATGTTCACCACACGAGAATCTAAATTTTGATGCTTGATTTCTCTCTACGTTGAAGATAGTTATTCTGTATGATTTTGTGGTTGTAACAGTGAAGGGTGCCATAGCTGTGAACCTCCAAGTACAGCTTGAACTACTGCTTATTGCCTAATTCTGTTGATTACTATCATTTCTGTGACATTTATTTCAAGATAATAGTTGTGTTGTCTGATTCGTGGAGAAAAGCTAATTGGTTTTGAAACTCAATCCAGTTGCATTTTGTTCCCAGCCTTTCAGTCTAATGGTTAATTATAACAACTATACAGATATGAAGTTGGAAGACCACTATGGTAGAGATGGAACCACACCTGTGGCAATAACAGATAAACTTCCGCAACTGAAAAGATAGAAGAAATGAGGGTAATAAAAACTCGGATGTTAAGTCAGTTTCAAAATAGGTGTCATCCAGTTCTGTCACTGAAGCGAGTTTGTGTACCCATTCTGTTGTGGAGGGTTAACAGGTTGGAATATTTGTGGTGCTCTACAACATACGCAGTTGGCATTGCTAATTCTTCCTCCACCGCTAACTAGCCAAAGAAAGTGAAGCATCTTGTCTTAACTGATCCCGTGCTACACTGTATCGTACCATTTTTGCTATAGGGTAGTGCAGAGTTACCAAATAGTATTATAGTCAATGTATTTTTTGTAAGCTGAACAAATTTGTCAACGACATGAACAAATTATCATGCACTGCTTAACCATCAAGTTTTCGATGGATACATGTAATCCTCTCAACTTACATGAAAGTTTATAAATTGAGACAAATTTTATGTATGTGCTTATATTATGTCATTCATGGCTCTATGCGCGCGTGGGCGCGCGCAAATCACTAGTATATACTAGTAGTCCAAACCTGCCAATCATTTCCACCGTCACCGCCGACCCCGAGCGCGGTGGCACCGACACGGTCTGGCTGGGCTGGCGCTGTTGCCCGGCTCCGACATCATTTGGAGCGGGGCGTGTCGAGACGGATGGGGATGGAGTGGCCGCCGACGCCTGCGCAGCAGAGGAAGGCGGTGGTGGGCGCCGGGTCGGCGCTGAAGCTGGTACTGTTCGTGATCCTCGCGGGCCTCGCACTGCGGCTGCTGGCCGGCCCCGCGGCCTACCTCCTGCCGCCCACCGCCGCGCCAGAGGGGGGCGATCGTCTTTTCGCGGCGCCGGGGAGGGAAAGAACCGGCGGCGGCGGGATTCCTTCCGTCGGTGAGCGGTTTTCTACTAATGTCTTTTTTTCATGGTACTTTACCCTTTTTTTTGTCGTTTCTTGAAACAAGAGATTTCTCACGGCCATACGCTTTGCCGTGGGGTTTGGTTGGGATTTGCAGCACGGAAAGATGATCGTTTTGTGTTACCAGAATCTGGAGTATTCATGATTGTAGCCGGAAGGAAAAGAGCAGCAGCGAATATCTCAAATGCGGACTACGATGGAATGGAAATGCTTATAGAACGAGTTGTTGGTTAAACACCAAAAAGGATATTAAATGTGCATGCTAAACTATTGAAAGATCCCAGGATTCTCAGAATTGCTCCAAAGATCTGCTAGTGCTCCCTATTAATTTAACATGCTCTGCTGACGGAGTATCTTGAATTGTTTAATCCTCAGGGTGGGAATGCGAAGATCCCCTGGCTTTACTTGTGTTTAATTTATTTGTTATATAATTGTTCTGTTTGACTCTAGATGAATGTTCTTCTACATTCCACTTCTGTGGCATTTCTTATTTGCATGTATTTGATCAAGAGATGAGCAGACTGCAGAGAGAGGATGGAGGTGTTCGTTTGATCACTTCCATTAGTTTTAGTGATATGGGCAAGCTTTTCTACATCTTGTATGGAAAGGTGGGGGGCCTTTTTGCTTTGGGGTTCCATATATCGATCTGATTAAGCCTTGTTTGGCTGCTCTCCAATCCACCCCAATCCACATGAGCCGATTGAGGTGGGATTGGAGTGCAGCCAAACAAGCCCTTTTAAGTAGATCCTCAAATGGGATTAGACTAATGCGCTGTTTCGTGTCTTCGAGTGTGACTCACCTTTTTATTCTTCTCTTTTTATTTCCAACAGATATATTAACAAATAATAACTACTCCAGCTTGTTTGTATCTTGTCTTGTTCTAATATATTGCTTGTGCTTAACAGAAACGGATGATGCGGTTTTTACTTTGACCCCTTCAGAACCTCTAACAGCTTTAGACAAGAAGGAAGGTTCCCCAAAACTAGAAGGTATTGTCCCCGAGATTCTGAGATGCAATCATTGATTAGCCAATGTTTTACGTGAGAAGGATTTTTATTTTGACCTCTTCAGAACCTGTAACAGCTTTAGACAAGAAGGAAGGTTCCCCAAAACCAGAACATATGCCCCTGAGATGCTGAAATGCAATCATTGATTAGCCTATGTTTTACTTGAGAAGGATTTTTACTTTGACCTCTTAACAGCTTTAGACATGAAGGAAGGTTCCCCCAGAACCAGAAGATATGCCCCTGAGACGCTGAAATGCAATCATTGATTAGCCTATGTTTTACTTGAAAAGGACTATTTGGTATTTCAGGCAGTAAATCATTGCATTGGGGGAAATCAGTTAAGGTTGGAAAATATTATCAAACATAGTAAAGTGTTAAATATTAAATGTCTTTGCTTGGGCCTAAATCCCTAGGATTTATTTAGAATTAAAATCCATAATATTCATGTGCCCAAATTCCCTGAGCAACCCCTATCATCCAAAGTTTGAACAAAGGTAAAGGTATGTGGGTTTTTGCTTCTTCTTCTGAGAACACACTTCAGAAGGAACCCTACACTAGATTTCGGTAATCTATCCAGTTTCTTGGCTTCATATGTTATCACCAGCCCATGCTCTCTCCATGCAAAACTACAGTAACTTGTAAAGTATTTTTGATCTTAAGGAATGAAATTGTGTGGTCCAGTTTCATTTTCATGTGTTTGTCCAAAAAGATTATCTTTAGTTCTTTCTTCAGTAGTTAGCTACTTAGTTTAATGCATGCAGATAGTTGTGATCTTTTCCATGGCGAGTGGGTTCCCAATTCATCAGGGCCAGCTTACACTAATGCAAGCTGCCGCTTCATTGAGTCTCCTCAGAACTGTATGACAAATGGAAGGCCTGACACATATTATCTCAATTGGAGATGGAAACCATATGGTTGTGAGGTACCACCATTTGATGGCAAGAAGTTTCTGGATGTCATGAAGGGCAAGCATTGGGCACTTATTGGTGATTCCATCCTTCGCAACCACGTCCAGTCATTGCTTTGTCTTCTTTCTAAGGTATTCCTATAATTTTGTACACGTAGGTGCTGATTTATATGTCTGGTTCATTTTTCTCTGGCAATGTGCAGTGTGCTACATCACTTTTCACTTTTTCCAGTTATATATTTTTCTTTCGATATATATGCATGTACAAGGAATTCCTTATATTAACTATAAATAAACATGAACAACAGACGTTCTTTTTATTCTTTGTTTTTAGTATAATGCATATGAGTAGTGGTAAAAAAGGAAGAAGGTAAAGACACAGCAGCCTAAGGGCGATGCTTTTTCTGTGAATAAGATGAAAGATAAGTTCTTTCATGTCATGGTCGGTCGGACATATACTAGAAGGATTAGAGATAAGGAGTGGTTAATTAAGTTAGGGGCATTAGGCCCAGTCTTTATTATTAAAGAGAACGCTATTGGGCCAGACCCATTAGTAGATGTAAACCCCCTTATATATATATATGAGGGAGACGATTAATGAGAAGGAGGAAAGAATTAGGGTTTAACCCTATCCCTCTCTCTCTTTCTAGCCGCCACCCCTTCTCTCTCTCTGCCGCGCCACCTGCCGGCCCTGACACGCCGCCGGCTGCGCTTCCAGCAGCAGCGCTGCCGCGCCAGCCGCCGCCGCTGCCGCGTCCGCGACCACCAGCAACAGCCGCTGTCCACGGCACCAGCAGTTGCGCCGTCGCCCTAAGGCAGACCTAGACGACCGCCTGGAGCTCCGTCGCCGCCGCTCAACCGTCGGAGCCATCTTGCGCCTTACATCTGGTATCTGGAGCCACGTTGCGATGGAATCCCTGGAGGACTTCCGCGTTGTCACCAATCGTTGGGCGAAGAAATTGGAGGAATTTTTTTCTTCCTTGTCGTCGTGACCCGAGGAGGAAAAAAGGTATGTACCTCTGGCAAAGCGACTTCCAGTGCCCCCTTCTCCAATGGAACAGCTCTCTCCTCCCCCTTCCGATATCAAATCACAGCAGAATTCCTGGGGAGAAATTCAGCAACCCCAGATCAACAAAGGATTACAGGAAACAGATCAGTCACGTCGACCATCCAACTCCCGCAAACTATCTTTTCCAGAATACAATGGTAGTCAGGAACCTTCTCAGTGTCTATACAAATGCAACAAATTTTTTGTCACTCAGAATATCAAAGAAGATGAGTGGATGCCGCTAGTAGCCTTCCACTTGCATGGCAGCACCCTGACATGGTTCATCGGATGGGAATAGGAGGTGGGTCAACCAACTTGGCCACAATTCTGCACAGCTGTCGACAAGCGATTTGGATCGCTAATGCACCACAACCATCTCGGCGACCTCACGGGCATGATCCAAACTGGAGATCTGGACGACTACACAAATCAATCCTCCAGACACTAACAAAAGTCAATGGCCTATCTCCGGGGCATCAAGTTATGCTCTACATAGCGGGAGGCCAAACTAGCAGCTTATGAGAGGGAACTCATTGGTTTGGTGACAACAGTCAACATTGGAGGCCGTACTTATGGGGACACCACTTTCTAATCCGCTCTGACCATTACAGTCTCAAATACATACCGGATCAGTGACCCGCTACAATTCCTCAGCACCACTGGGTTAGCAAGCTGTTGGGCTATGATTTCAACGTAGAATACAAACCAGGAAAGCAGAACACAGTAGCAGATGCTCTATCCAGACGGGATGCAACAGAACCATCAATACTAGCACTATCAGAAATCACCTTTCCAGTTTTTGACAAAATCAAAGCAGAACTAATGACAAATGACGAAACTGCTGGCCTCATATCACAAATCAGAAAAGGTGAACTCTCTTTGTCATGGAAATTTCAGGAGGGGTTGATTCTATACAAGCAACGAGTATATATTCCTGCAAACTCTTCTATTCTTCAAGATGTACTACATGCTATACATGAGTCAGCACACGAAGGATCGGGAAAGACACTGTACAGATTCAGATTGACCTTCGATACTCCAAATGCCAAAAGGACCATTCAACAATTTGTAGGGGTTTGTTTGGTGTGTCAACGAAACAAGACAGAACATCTGCATCTAGCAGGATTACTGCAACCTCTACCACTACCAGATCGTATATGGGAAGATATTTCAATGGACTTCTGTCATGATCCTTAGATCGTTGGGGGTTGAGGGATAACTGGACCACGGCTGCGGAGATCGTAGCCGTGATCACTATGGTTGGGGCGAGGTTTTACCCCTCAACGCCTGATTGTTCAAGGGGGTGAGATTAAGAGAGACATTGGGAAATAACTTGTTCTTGCTTAGATTGAAAGGATACATAGCCCCTCTATTTATAGTCCTGGGACGGCGGCGGCGGCGCTACAGTACGTGTGAACAGTACCCGTGCTGCTACGGTACTCGCGGGTACTGTTCATGTCGGCCTGCTTTGGGCCCAGCGGCCCCATATGACATCCTGGGCCGGCCCCACATGACATCTCTCCCCCCCTTTCGGAGCAGCTCGCCCACGAGCTGCCGTTGACCTACGTGACGCGACCTAAGGTTAAGCCTTTTACATCTCGGCTTACCTTTGTTATTGAAGACTAAAACATGAAATAAATTTGGAACTAAAATATGAAATAAATTGCGAGTGCAACAATATCCTCCTGGATCCCATGGAAAAAGCGCAACCGCTGGCCATATGTGGGAGGAAGGGTGGAGGACCAACCAACCCACTTGTACTCTGGATTTGTCCAGCACCAACGAAGGTGACAGGACAGCCACCGCCGTCAATGCTTCCTGATGGGTGGCGCTGGTCGGTCGCCGCACCGGAAGGACCCATACTTGAACCTCCAATTCAATTGGAGCCATAGGACGGATGTGCGAGCTCGAGTGGTTGAACGTGCATTGATGCGATGAACGGAGCAACACGCGCATCTTCCGCACCAATCGTCGGGCAAGGAAGCCTCGCGCTGCTGCTTGCAGGCGCACGGCTGCCTGCTTCTCCGGTGATGGCCACGTGATGGCCCTAGAGACAACAGGGACATGCGTCTCCCCACAGAGACAATGCACACGCCGACGTGGTAGGAGTCCCCGTGCAGCCGCCTGTAGGCGTACTGCCGCCTGTTGGCGTATGGCTGCCAGGCGTTCACGCTCCTTCATCGCCTCGAGCAGCGACATGACGCGATCCAGCGTTGTGGACACGTCATGGAGAACGTTGGGGCGTGCGGGCGATCCAAACTGCAGGTGTAGCATCTCAGTGAAGCGACGCCATACTGGTGTGCCCTCATCCTGCACGACTTGGCGGAACCACAGTTGGGCGTCATCTGCCAAATTACGGGAAGCCATCCATACCTTCTCTTCCTCCATGATTCGCTGCTGGTGGAAGTACGACTCGCAACGGTTGGTGAAGATGAGAGGATCGGTCTTGCCGTCGTACCGCGGGAAGTCCATCTTCTGGAACTTCGGCGGCCGGTCCTGGTGGTGCTCGCCAGAGGGCTGCTTGCTGCCCAACGTGGAGGAGCGCTCAGAGGAGAGGGCAGCGATTGCCTTGGCGTTGGGCTCCGCGGTGGCCTGCAAGGTCTTGACAGCTGCTGCTAGGGACTCAACTATGGCCTTGAGGTTGCTATTGTCGCCCATGTCCGAGGCGCACGATGCGACGGAGGAGGAGGCAGGGGAGGCGGGCGCGTCTGCTGGAGAAGCGGGTGGGGGGGGGGGGGGGGGTCGGCGGCTGCTGGATGAGGCGGCGGTGGTGCGGCTGCTGGTGGTGGGGTGGACGTGGAGGCTGAAGGCGAGGTAGGGCGGGAGGACGAGGATCGCCGGATTCCGGATACCAAGTTGTCATAATCCATAGATCGTTGGGGGTTGAGGGATAACTGGACCACGGCTGCGGGGATCGTAGCCGCGATCACTGTGGTTGGGCCGAGGTTTTACCCCTCAGCGCCCGATTGTTGAAGGGGGTGAGATTATGAGAGACATTGGGAAATAAATTGTTCTTGCTTAGATTGAAAGGATACATAGCCCCTCTATTTATAGTCCTGGGAAGACTTAGCCCTTAAGTAATCTAATCAAACCCTAATTTAATTCGACGGCGGCGGTGGTGCTACAGTACCGTGTGAATAGTACCCGCGCTGCTACAGTACTCACGGGTACTGTTCATGTCGGCCTGCTTTGGGCCCAACGGCCCCATATGACATCCTGGGCCAGCCCCACATGACAACTTCATAGATGCACTTCCGAAAGTAGGCGGCAAATCAGTTATCCTCACAGTGGTAGACAGACTGTCTAAGTATGCTCACTTCATACCAGTGGCACACCCTTACTCAGCAACTACAGTAGCCTAGAGTTTCTTCTCAGAAATAGTTCGTTTACACGGATTTCCACGCTCAATTGTTACTGACAGAGATGTAGTATTCACAAGCAAATTCTGGTCAGAATTATTCCGATTATCGGCAGTTAAACTACAAATGACCTCAGCATATCACCCACAAGCAGATGGACAATCGGAAGCAGTCAACAAAATCATCACTATGTATCTCAGATGTCTGACTGGTGACAAACCCAAGGAATGAGTCAGATGGCTGCCATGGGCGGAGTTCTGCTACAACACATCATTTCAAAAATCGATCAGAACAACTCCATTCAAACCAGTATATGGCAGAGAACCCCCAGCACTGAAAACATACAGCCCAGGTGATGCAAATATACTAGCTGTGGATGACCTTTTGACTGAGCGGGATACATTCCTTGAGCAAACTAAAGTTAGACTCCTTCAGTCACAAGATTATTATACGAAACACTACGATGTCAAGCATACAGAACGAACCTTCGATATTGGTGGTTGGGTTTGGCTGAAACTCATGTCCAGGACAGCTGTTGCAATTTTAACAATAAACAAAGGCAAGTTAGCTCCAAAGTACTTCGGACCATTTCAAATTGCAGAACAGATCAACTCCGTTACATATTGATTAACTCTATCAAACAATGCTCGTATCCATAACGCCTTCCATGTGAGTATGTTGAAAATGTACAAAGGTACTCCTCCGTCATCAACACCACAGATGCCAGCAATGCATAGTGGTGCAGCACTACTGGAACAAGAACTTATGCTGAAAGCCAGACGACACCGGGGACAATTCCAAGTGGAAGAATCAACCAGCCGCAAAATCTTCTTGGGAAGACGTCGATACCATCAAGGAAGTCTATCCGAACTTTCAGCTCAAGGACAAGCTGATTCTCCAGGCAGAGAACGCTATTGGGCCAGGCCCATTAGTAGATGTAAACCCCCTCGTATATATGAGGGAGACGATTAATGAGAAGGAGGAAAGAATCATGGTTTAACCCTATCCCTCTCTCTCTAGCCGCCGCCCCTTCTCTCTCTGCTGCGCCACCTGCCGGCCCTCGCCGCTGGCTGCGCTTCCAGCAGCAGCGCTGCCGCGCCAGCTGCTGCCGCGTCCGCGACCACCAGCAACAGCCGCTGTCCACGGCACCAGCAGCTGCGCCGCCGCCCTAAGGCAGCCCTGGACGACCGCCTGGAGCTCCGTCGCCGCCGCTCAACCGCCGGAGCCATCTTGCGCCTTACATTTCACCTGTGTCACTAGGGAAGATATTGATCTGACACATCATCAGACTAAGATCCTTCAAGGTGTTCAATCTCTATCTTCACATTTCTCACTGCAACTACAGTGGAAGCCCTGAAAATTGTGCACCTACCACCTTTTGATTAGACATAACTTGTGTTTACATCCCTAACTTTTGTGCTTCAGAGCAGCTCTAGTGTACTCCTCAAATCGAACTGAGGGAAGCAAAGTTCGATTAAGCGAACAGAGCACACTAGAGGTGTCGACTGTTTCCAAAATCGGAATGCAGAATAGTCGAGCTGTGCAGCGTCCTGGCTATTAAAATACTGTGCGCAAGCACAATCAACATTAGGCAGTGCACAGGGTGTGGAGATCCATAATGAGCAGTCAGTTCAGAGTCGTTTCTCGTTTTCCTGAAGTGATTATCGGATGCAACACTAGAGCTTGCGAATTTTACTTCACATGATCAAACTGTCTCAGAACTCAGAACTGTGTTGGTTTGGTCCGATGCCACACTACGGATGCCCTCAGGAGTCAGGAATCCTTTGACACCGCTAGCTAGTGACGAACAAGTATTATTGTAGGGAACACACAAGATGTTCTTGTTGAAGATGGCTTGATGAGCTCAGGACATGCTTTTCTCAACACCGGGGGGGTTGTACATATATTGTCTAGTGCTTTTTGTAGATAGTAGTGCTTGCATGATTCTTCCGCAGTATGATTTTTGAAAAGCAAAAGGTTTGCAGATATGCATTATCCTATTATACTATTATTAATACTGCTAGTACAATTTTTATGCTCTTTCCTGTGGCTTTTGTTTGTTTCATCTCTAACTTGCATGAGACCAAAATACTTTATTGTCGTTGTTGCAGGTCGAAGATGCTACTGAGGTCTACCATGATGATACATTCAGATCCAGAAGATGGCACTTCCCTTCACACAATTTTATGGTCTCTCTTATCTGGGCACCATTCCTGGTCAAAGCCAAAATATTTGAGGACGACGATGGAGTTTCTACTGCTGATCTCCAGCTGCACCTTGACGTTCTAGAAAAAAATTGGACTAGTCAATGGGAGAGCTTTGATTACGTAGTGATATCCACAGGCCAATGGTTCTTCAAAACTGCAGTGTACTGGGAGAATGGAGCTGCGATTGGCTGCCACTCCTGCCAGAACAAAACCCTGAAAGAGAGGCCTCCAGAGTACTCCTTCCGCAGGGCACTCAAGGCTGCCTTCCAGTTCATCACATCTTCACCGCACAGGCCAGTAGTCTTCTACAGAACGTGGGCTCCTTCGCATTTTGAGAACGGCGAGTGGTTCAGTGGCGGGACTTGCAACAGGACGGCCCCATTCAAACCAGGTGAGGCTGGTGACAGAGAATCGGACAATAATATGTGGAGGATTGAGAGAGAAGAGTTTGACAGCGCTGTGGCGAACAAGGGGCCTATCGATGGTGACCGTCTGAAACTGCTCGATACATTTGAGCTCTCTCTCCTAAGACCTGATGGACATTCAGGGCCTTATAGAGCATACCATCCTTATGAGAAGGGCACGACAGCCAAAGTCCAGAATGACTGCCTCCACTGGTGCTTGCCTGGGCCTATTGATGCGTGGAACGATGTAATCATGAAGATGCTGGCAAAGGACTGACATTATCAGGTGGTACCCTATGCATGGCAACTGATTTCAACACCAGTATTGTCTCTAGTGTCATTGTCCTACATTTGTAAGTTTCTGGGCAGTAGCATGGCGTCTCCTCTGTTGCAAAAACTTGTGGTGTCCAGAAGAAACTCATGTACCTTCGAACTTGTCTTCTCGGTGGATATGATGGTTGTTCTTGAAGCAATCTACCTAGCAGAGGGATTATTATTAGCTGTTAATGGTGTACTGTAAGGCCAGTCTCAGTGGAAGGTTTCATCTCTCGGTTTTCAACACATAAAACTTGATATGAAATAGGGTATCTCTCTCAATGCGTAGTTTCATTGTATAGTTTCAAGAAATATTTTAGTCTTTATATGGGCCCTACCAATCTCTCTCCCTTCCTTGTCTTGTTCGCTGCTCCGTGCGTTTAGCGATGCTGGTTCATGGCCGGCGGCCCGGCGCAGCCCGTGCCCAGTCCGTGCCTGCACTCGCGGCTGGCGGCCAGCACTAGGAGTCGAGCTCGTGTCTTCCGTCGACGGCGCCCACGCCCGTGGCCGCGACCGAGCTCGCGCGGCCGGTGCCAGCGCCTGCGATAGTGCTCGCTCTAGCGGTGGGCGGAACCTGTGCCTACGCCAGCGGCCGACGGCACCCGCACGCGCGGTTAAGCTCGTGCCCTCGGCCAGCGGCCCCCACGTCCAGGACCGCGACGGTGCTCAGTCCCGCGGCCGACGGAGCCCGTGCCAGCACGCGGTCGAGGTCGTGCCCGTGGCGCGGCGACCGCGACGGTGCTCGGTCCCGCGGCCGATGGAGCCTGTGCCAGCTTGCGGTCGAGCTTGTGCCCGTGGCCGCTGACGCCAGCACGCGCGGTCGAACTCTCGCCCGCGGCTGGCAGCGCCTGCACCCGCCGCCTGCTGCGCCCTCGCGCAGTGGATCTCGCTCCCGCGTCCGGCGCAGCTCCCGCATCGCACTTGGCAGAGCTCCCACGCGAGGCCGAAGGAGCCGCGCCCGCGCCCGGTGCGCCTCCCACGTGAGGCCGGCGGAGCCGCGCCCATGACCGAGCAAGCGCTCGCGCTCGCGGCGCCTGCGCCCGGCGGGGCTCCGGCGTGAGGCCGGTAGAGATCCCACGCGAGGCCGGCGGAGCCGCGCCCATGACCGACGGGAGCCTGTGCTCGCGCATGCGGTGGCCGGAGGAGTCTATGCGCTTGCGGTCGCGGCGGATCTTGCGCTTGCGCCCACGCATGCGGCAGAATCGGACGGGGCGGTGGAGTAGTAGGAGGCGGCGTCGAGGCCGTTGTGCTGTAGCAGGAGGAAGAAGATCGGATGAAACGAAAAAGCCTCTCAATCGCGATTTCACTCAGTTACCCAGTTACCCAGGCTTTGGAAACTTCGCCCAAACGTTTCACCCAGATGAAATGTTTTCATTCTCTCTCCTACTAGTTTCATATAAAAAAAAAATACCTTTCTGCTGACATGTCACCCTATTTAATGTGCATGACACTTCCCATAAAATTCCATTGAGACTGCCCTAAAAGAGGTAATTTGTGATAGCACGCCTGAGTGCTCCAGTTACTTCTTGGTATTTGTATGTGTTAACGTCGGAAGTGATCCGAATCACACACCAGCAGGGCTAGAACGCTTGAAGAGGTTGCAAATCAACCTGAGACGACAAAGGACTCAGCTAAATCGATGAAAACTGATCTAGAGACCGGTTTAGATTGATTTAGGGTTTTGGTCCCTTGTGTTGATAACTCTAGAACTCCTCTCGGGAAGACCCGTCGGGGAGAAGCACGTAGAGGTTGTTTTAGGACCAGCAAGGCCGCCTAGAACGCCGCCGAGCCTCGCCGAGAGACGTGTCGAACAACAAAGTAGAGAGAAAAAGGGTAAAAGGGATAGTAGATTGATTTTGTCAATTAGGGTTGGATGCCTCAATCGGCCATGATTCTCTCATATATATAGAGGGGGTTGGTCTTATCCCAATAGAAAACGTTTCCAGATACAATCTCCAAGTTTTCTATCTGGACTCTATCAAAATATGGAATCCAAGAGTGTAATCCGGACTAGACAAAGTAAACCTGATTTCGTCGATTCTTAAACCGACTAAACCGGTTAATGGGCTCTGTAAACAACAACCAAAACTGGTTATACTGATCAACAGATCTTCATAACCCTTACCTCGAATCAGTACGTGAATCGACACTTATCATCAATCTAGGGTTTCCGACCAGCGTCACCTGGTCGGGGACAGCGTAACTGGTCGGAAGACATCCAGCAAGCAGGTCATCTCACTTAGAATAACCAATCTTTAAATACAAAGCTTTAGAAGATAAATTCGTCTTTAAAATATTATGAGCCGAATACATCTTCTAATCTTATTATTCACCCATGACACTTTTGAGTGTCAATATATGCCCCCTGTTTTTAGGTGATCTTCAGTAGAACCTAAAAACAAACCGAATAACAACGATGTCCAACTCATCGGTCATTCAGTAACATAGTCATTTTTGTTTAAGGGCGATACATGTATCGGCCATTGCTTGAAAGACCCTTAAGCTTCTTGTCAAACACTTGGAAAGTACTTCTGCAAATACCTTTCGTTTATTGCTCTTGAGAGACTTTCACCTTGTAACGTCTCCAGCATATATGCATTCCCAAATATCACTTTGATCACTTTATAAGGACCTTCCCAACTCGGCGACCACTTGCCAAATCTATTGTTCTTTGATCCAAGCGACAGTATAGTTTTCCATACTAATTCTCCCACTTGAAACGATTTACTCTTCACTTTCTTGTTATAAGCTCTGGCAACTCGGGCTTTGTCTTTCTCCATCTCTTTAAAAGCTTTTAACCTTTTGTCAGTCACTTCATCAATATTGTCCATCATGGCATCATAATACATAACAGCAGATAAATTATTTTGTTTAGCAAGTCTATATGCATCCAGATTGACCTCAACAGGCAACACTGCTTCTTGACCATATACCAGCTCGAAAGGAGTAACTTTTGTAGCACCATGTCTTGATATACGATGAGCCCACAGAGCTTCAGACAAAACCTCATGCCACCTTCTCGGGTTATCCTCAATCTTCTTTTTGATAAGTTTGATCAAAGTCTTGTTACTAGACTCAGGTTGGCCATTAGCTTGAGCATAGTATGGAGATGAATTGAGCATCTTTATCTTATATAATTCGGCAAAATCTCACACTTCTTTAGAAATAAAAGAAGTTCCTTGATCTGTAGTTAGTGTTTGAGGGATGTCGAATTTATGTATAATATGTTCAGTAATAAACTCAATTACCTCTTATGAGTCATGTTCTTCAAAGGTACTGCTTCAGTCCATTTAGTGAAATAATTTGTGGCGACTAGGACAAAACGATGTCCCTTTGAAGATGTGGATGAATCTGGCCAATGAAATCTAGCCCCCAACCACGAAAAGGTCATGATAGGATGAAGCAAAGAAGCTGGTGCAAGTTGTATATTTCTAAACCGCTAACACTCTTCACACCCTTTATAGTAACAAAAACAATCGGCCATCATAGTAGGCCAATAAAACCCGGCTCTACGTAGTAACCATTTCATTTTCGAGGCCGATTGATGTGTACCACAAATACCTTCGTGGACCTCTCCCATAGCTACTCTTGATTGATCAAATCCCAAACACTTAAGTAATAAGTCTTCGGCGGTTCTCCGGTAAAGCTCATCATTGTGCAACACATATTTGAATGCACTCCGCCAAACATTTTGATCAACTCTAGCATTTGGATCACGAAGATATTTTAACAAGGGAGTCCTCCAATCTTCTAAATCAGTCTCATTCTCATTAGAACTTGACTCAGATCGATTCAGAAGTTCCTCAGACAAGTCAACTGGACCAAACGTTCCAAGATCGACCAGGTCAATCGGACGAACTAACTGACCTAATTTACAACCAACCTGGTCGGCCGAGTTGCCCATCCAAGCATATTTAACACTCACCTGGTCGCCAGGCCAGATCGGCTGAACTGATTCAAAAACAGTCTGGTCGGCCATACGAGCCAACAAAACTTCTGAGTACTGATGCATCAACTTTATATGAAAATTACGCCTACTGATACTATAGTCAGATGCTTGTTGAGCTAACATGTTAGCTTTATGATTTTCATGCCTCGGTATATGCCGAATTTGGAATTCGGTAAAATGAGCAATGATATCAAGGCATACATTAAGATAAACATTCAGCGACCCTTCTAAACATTGAAATTCACCAGCAACTTGTTGCACTATTAGCAAGGAATCACCATAAGCCTCAACATGCTTAACTCCCATGGAACACAATATTTCTAAACCGAATAACAGAGCTTCATATTTTGCTGGATTATTAGTACAAAAGTAACCTAATCGGCTTAACATTTCAAATTCAGCGCCACTAGGAGAAATAATGACCACACCAACGCCTTGGCTCTCCTTACAAGCCAATCCATCGAAATAAAGTTTCCATGGTGCAAAAGTAAAATAACTGATCTCATCTTCTAAATCAATACCATGCTCAACAATGAAATCAACAAGAACTTGAACTTTTAATGCTTTCAATGGTTCATAAGTCAAGTCATATTCAATTAAAGCATATGCCAATTTGCCTATCCTTCCTCTAAGGATTGGCCAATATAACACGTGTTTAATTACATCGGCCTGACACGCAACAACGCATGTACTAGACAATAAATAATGTCTCATTTTGGCACAAGCATAGTACCTTGTCTCGGGATCAAGAAACTGGCGACCAATATAAGCGATCACATACTCCTTGCCTTCGTCTTCTTATGTCAAGACAGCTCCAATGACCTTCTCTTCGGCAGCAATATATAATCTGAAAGGAACTCCCTTCTTAGGTGCACGAAGAACTGGTGGAGATGACAAATATTCCTTTATTTTCTCAAATGCTTCTTGTTTCTCGGCCCCCCAAGTGAATTCAGATTCATCCTTCAACTTTAGTATGGGGGTAAAAGGAATAATTTTTCCGGACAAGTTTGCAATAAATCTCCTCAAGTAGTTCACCTTCCCCAAGAACTTTTGCAAGTCCTTTTTGCATGTAGGCGCCTGAACTTTCTTAATCTTTTCTATCCTCTTAGGATCAATCTTTATGCCCTTGTCATGAATAATAAACCCTAAGAACTTTCCAGCCGATACGCCAAAAGCACATTTCAGTGGGTTCATCTTTAATCCATAGCAGCACATCCTCTCAAATGCTAGGTGCAAATCGGCTAAATGAGACATATGAGCAGCCAATTTGATCACAATGTCATCAATATATACTTCCATGATTACACCAATTAAATCATGAAAGATTAGATTCATAGCACGTTGATAGGTAGCACCTGCATTCTTCAAACCAAATGTCATCACAACCCACTCAAAGAGACCGACAAACCCAGGACAAATGAAGGTCATTTTTGACATGTCTTTTTCGGCCATAAAGATTTGGTTATAACTAGCATTGCCATCAATCATTGATAAGCATATCGGCTATGGGCATAGGATATTCATCCTTGGGAGTAGCTCTGTTCAAGTCTCTAAAATCAATACAGACTTTGATCTTGTCAGTGTCTTTTCTCTCAACAGGCACAATGTTAGAGACCCACTCCGCATACATGCATGGTTGAATAAACCCCGCTTGTAGTAATCGATTAATTTCTTCCTTAATTCGGTCAAGCGGCGAGGATGTTGTTTGAAAGGCCTGAATCCAGGTTTAATAGGAAGCCGATGTTCAACGAGCTCTCGGCTTAATCCAGGCATTTCCGTATAATTTCATACAAAGCAATCCACATATTCCTTCAGAAGCGTGATTAATTCTAGTTTATAATCGGCTTCCAAGTTTTGATTTACAAAGGTCGGCCTAGGCACAGAACCATCGCCAATATCAACTTGTTTTGAGGGGTCGACCGACATGAAACCTTGACCCAACTTATTGATCTCGTCAATGTCATCAATAGCTTCACAAGCATCGGTCTTTAAAGTCCGATATTGTTCAACACGATGTCTTAACCAATCAACATTAGCATCCATTAAATTACATGATAACATTGAACTGATTGTTAATCGGTTTCAGAGATACCGGTACAAAACCTTCCTTAGTGACACTAACAAATTGGAAATCAAAAAGGTCCCGACCAGATAAACAAGCAATAGTATCATGCCCCCGAGCAAAGGAGTATCGACCGCAGCTACATAGACCGATGAATTTGAGTGCACAACTTCTACATCGTCACCCACCCACTGAATGAGAAACTAATGTAGACTAGAAGGAATGCACCGATTAGCATGAATCCAATCACGCCCGAGTATAAGGTTGTAACTACCTTGTATGTCGGCGACGTAGAAGGCTGTAGCCAAAGTCTTGCTCCCGATGGTAAGTTCCATGGACGCAACCCCTTTGGCTGGAATAGGATCTCCTCCTCTGACAACAGTAATAGTCATGTTGGTCTTGATTAGCTCTTCATCGGTGTCACCAAGCTTCTGATAAAGTGAGTATGGCATCAAGTTCACGATCGCCCCGCTGTCAACCAACATCTTATGGACCGGTGTACCATTGATATGGCCCTTTATGTGTAATGGCTTGAGATGATTGACAGAATCCTCTGGCTTCTGGAATACAACACTTTGCATAGCGAAGTTGAGCTCCGTCGCTGACGAATCATCTCCGACAATATAGTAGTCGGCCGATAAGTAAACCACATTGACCTCCGCCCTCTCCGGGGAAGGTTCATAATCTACCATTTCCTCATCTTGTTCTTCAGGTAATTCTTCACTGGCCGTAGCAACACCAGCGAAGGAAACAAGATCACCAAGACATGCACTGGACCCCATCGGAACATCAGGAATTGATTCTGCCATCTCGAGAACTGGTCGGGTTGGCTCAACTCTCAACTCGGTGGTAGCCGACTTAGCCTGCCCATGTTCTAAACTGGTTGGTGCATGATCTGACCTGGTCGGATTGGGATCCGACCTGTTTGGTTCCGAAACCAATCCAGCTGATTCGGTATCTAGACTGGTCGGCTTAGAATCCGACCTGTTTGGTTCGATAACTGTTGAAGTCGGTTTTCGATTAGTAAAAGCCGACTCCTCACCTCCTCGCTTGCCCTGAGGGAACATAGGATGCGTTGAGTTAAATATGTCTTCCCTCATTTTCTCGAGCTGCTCTCGCCTCTATTTGTTGCAGCGAGCTCTCTGCAATTTCCTCCGTTGAGTCTTACTCAAACCAGGGGGACACCACCTAGGCTGAGTGTATCTGGGATCGCGCTCGACAGGCTTTTCCTCCTCCACTTCGGCTGAAGCATTTGAAACATCTTGGACCTTTGCCGGAGTCGATTCCTCAATCACCATTGCTTCAGGTTCATTAACAATGGGAACCTCCATAGAGCCGATTGTGATTGTGGAGACAGAATCAGGCTTGGTCGGGGAAATAACAGGAGTGTTCTGCACCCTTTTAGGCACATATACTTGTCGTGCTTGTGTTTTTACTGCCTCTTGAGCGACGAAAGTCCTTGGCGCGACCAGCTGATTCTGATTTACACCACTGGAGCTCGGCCGATCTCCCAACTGATCAAACACCGAAACCCTCGAAGGTCGGCTGACAGGTGCTCCCCATCCCTACTGATAGTACATAAGCGCTGGCATGGGGTAAGGTACCCAAACTACTTGAGGACCCCATTTTGGAGGTGGTGAAATAGGAGGAGCCCACTGAGACCTGTAAGGAATGACCTTCGACACTGAGGATGCTGCCTGGGCCACCACCAGCTACTTAGACTTTTCATCCTCACGCTTCGGAGGAGTAGATTCTTTCTTTTTTAACGGCCGATTCTGAGAATCGACCCTTTGCTGTTTGTATTTAGCCATGAGTTTATCAAAAGTGCATGGCTCTCTAACGACCTTCCCCTTGCTCTTTTCCACGTTAGTCTTCCAAGTACCAACTTCGGCCTTTCATGGGACAAATGTGTGTAAGACATGCACTCCAGAAGGGGTAGAGCTGCTAGAACCAGTTAAACTGACTGCGGCAGTCGGCTTGTCTGACTCAGCTGGACTAGAAGAAGTCAGCCTGACCTGGTCGGTCTTTCGACCCGACTGAATCGGCTGTTCTACAGAAGAACCAGGCTGGTTGGCTTGAGGATCCGACCTGGTCGGTCTTTGCTGTGCTGCCCTGGTCTCAAACCACCTTTGTTTGTTCAGGTATCGTGTTGACCCGACAGTGATCGTGAGCTTGTTCTTGCCATCATCAGCCTTCTCGAGCACCACTTTGCGCCCCGAATCTTTCTCAGTATTCGGTGCAACCCATGATTCGCCGATGACGATATTCTTGCCTCTTGTCGTATCGGCCTGCTCCGGACGAATCAAAATAGCAAGATTCCCTGCTTTCACCATATGAACTGGAAAAGGAGTAGTATCGATTTGCATCTCAGTAAGACTCAATCATCCTTCATTAAGGGCCGATTGGACCTGTCGACGAAAACCATTACAGTCATTAGTGGCATGAGAAAAAGAATTATGATATTTGCAATAAGTTCTTCTCTTTAATTCGTCAGGTGACGGCAAAGTACAATTAGTTTTAAGATAACCGAATTTAAGCAATTCATCAAATATTCGATCACACTTGGAGAAATCAAAAGTAAACTTCACTTCCTCACCCTGATTCTTTTGAATTGGCTTGAGGGAAGGAAAGGTGACTAATTTATTCTGTGCTGGCCATAAAAACTCAGCAGCATAACAATCCTTAGACTCATCGTCCGAACTATCAGAATTCATTTCAACAATATGTACACTCGGTCGATGAGTCTTATGAGGATCGTAAGGTTATTTAAGACGCGATTCAATTGAAACGACCTTTTGCAAAAGTTGATTTACATTAAAGAAATCATAATGTTGAAGTTTATCTTTAATCTCCTGTCGTAAACCAGCGAGACATAGGTCTGTTAGGTCTCTATTGGAGATCATCAAATGGAAACATCGGTTCTTGATTTCTTTAAAGCGCTTAAAGAAATCAACCACAGGCTCACTACGCCCTTGTCGAACCGACGTGAGATGTGATAACCTAGTTTCTTGGACCCCATCATAAAAGTGATTATGAAATTTCTCTTCTAATTCGGCCCAAGAACTAATAGTACATTCCGATAGTGATGTAAACCAAGCAAAAGCTGTACCAGTAAGAGATAAGGGAAAATGTCGTACATTCATATAATCTAAAGTACTAGCTTCGCCCATCTGTGCAAGGAACATGCTGACATGCTCCATGGTTGATTTACTACTGTCACCACTAAAATTATAAAAATCCGGTACCCTTCAACCATCAAGTGCTTTCATAAAATCAAAACACGAAGGATACGGTTTAGAGTAGGTAGTCCTACTAGGTTTGAATTGTACTCCCAAGCTAGTCTTGAGAGACCTAGTTATTTCTTCTTTAAACCGATTTATGGCTCGTCCAAAATCGGTCACGGCAAGATCAGGAGCGCCACCATGCGCGGGATTGTGACCTGGAGGCTTCGGTGGATTGGGCAATATTATCCTCTGTCCTCCTGAAGTTCTATTCGTTGCTGCCCCCTGGTCGGTTCGCGTGGTCCGACCAGAATTATGGTGGGCACTATTGGTATATGTCGATGTGCCAATTTCACCGCGACTGGTTCTATCAGTTTCGTTTGCCGATGCCCCTGATTGTAATTGGCCGAAATTGGTGTGTGAGGTTTGACCTTCAAAGAAATTAAAAGGCATACCGAACTATGGTTGTCCGGTAGGATGATCGGGTTCAACGGTCTTACCCTCTAATTTATCCATGCGGTCGCTAAGCAATTTAAATGAATGCTGAATAGTATTGGTAAGGGTTTTTGAAGTGTTAACTAGCATCGCTGAATAATTGGCATGAGTAGGGTAAGGATCGTCATGTACCTTAGTATTTACCTTGTCGGTAGCGTCTTCAGCGGTCGTGGTTGACGCAGTAGGAATTATTTCGCTGAAGTCCGGCTCTTTGTCTTGGGTGACCTTGCCGTGCCGATCCTTTGAGCAGCTTTCCAGGAAAGCCTTCAAGACGGCGTCAAGCTTGGCCTGCGCTTGTTGCTTTAACTCGTCGGGGAGCTCATTGATGCCCGCAGGGCGGATGATATTATCCTTATTTGTAGCACCATCCTTGGCGCCCATCTTGATAGTAGAGGAAATCTCAATCTTCCCCAGCAGAGTCACCAAAAAGTGTGTTGACGTCGGAAGTGATCCGAATCACACACCAACAGGGCTAAAACGCCTAAAAGGTTGAAAATCAAACTGAGACAACAAAGGACTCAGCTAAATCGATGAAAACAGATCTAGAGACCGGTTTAGATTGATTTAGGGTTTTGGTCCTTTGTGTTGATAACTCTAGAACTCCTCCCGGGAAGACACGTCGGGGAGAAGCACGTAGAGGTTGTTCTAGGACCAGCAAGGCCGCCTAGAACGCCGCCGAGCCTCGCCGGGAGACGTGTCGAACAACAAAGTAGAGAGGAAAAGGGTAAAAGGGATAGTAGATTGATTTTATCGATTAGGGTTGGATGCATCAATCGGCCATGATCCTCTCATATATAGAGAGGGGGTTGGTCTTATCCCAATAGGAAACGTTTCCAGATACAATCTCCAAGTTTCCTATCTGGACTCTATCAAAATATGGAATCCAAGAGTCCAATCCGGACTAGAAAAAGTAATCTTGATTTTGTCGATTCTTAAACCGACTAAACCGATTTAATGGGCTCTGTAAACAACAACCCAAACTGGTTATACCGATCAACAAATCTTCATAACCCTTACCTCAAATCAGTACCTGAATCGGCACTCATCATCAATCTAGGGTTTCTGACCAGCGTCACCTGGTCGGGGATAGCGTAACTGGTCGGAAGACATCCAGCAAGCAGGTCATCTCACTTAGAATATCCGATCTTTAAATACAAAGCTTTAGAAGATAAATTCATCTTCAAAATATTATGAGCCGAATACATCTTCTAATCTTATTATTCACCCATGCCACTTTTGAGTGTCAACAGTATGTACCAAAGTGGTCCAGAGAGTCAAACTTGAGTTGCTTCTTCGAGAAGGCGGTATAGGCTGTGTTTGGTTCTTGAGTCATCCTAGTCACCTTTGAGAAACTGACTTAAGTTGTTATTTGGTTTGAGTGATTTAAAGTGACTAGAGGTGTAAGTGCAATCAAGCCCTAATTGGGTTTTGGTGTTGATGACCACCGAATTAGAGGACTAATGAGATTTGTTGAGTTGACAAGCAGGGAATAGCAAACGAAAGGATGGCATAGATGGCTGATGGGTACCCAATTGTTTTCATGATGGTTTCCTACTCAAAGGAGGTTTAACTTGTTTTTCATTTCGAATTTGAGTTTAGGAATATCGTACTATCAAGAGGGATTCTAGCACCCACAGTCAAAAATCGTGTTACCAATGCTCAATCTTTGCCAGAAAGATACACTTCCAGCCACCTTTCTAACCCCACAAGTTTCATATGGATCTGATCAGTTTGGGGAGGTTGGCAGTGCCGATCATAACCGGACCGTTGGGAACCAGACTATATATACCTTTTCAGAAAGCCCAAGAACGGCCCAGTCAACCAGTGCTTCTTCCAGCTCGCGATTCTGACCATTGCAATAGGCTCTCTCTCTCTCTCACTCCTCCATTGTTGCCTCCATAGCTTTCAAGTGGATCTCCCATTCTAGCCACTAAAACTTGAAAGAGAGGGCAACAAAACTCAATTAGAGAGCAGATCCATTGATTCCCAAAGTCTCAAGAGCATTGGTTCACGTTTGGCCGGAGGTTCTAGGGTTTATTACTCTTGGAGCTTGCTCCTAGCCGGCTAGGCGTCGCCCTTGAGCTTGCCATCGGTTGTGGCATCCTAGGGAGGTTTGTAACCGTATTCTTGAAGCTAAGAAATCACCCCTCATCTCAAGAGTTAGGTCTCTTGACTTGAGAACGAGGAAAAGGGCAAACCTAAGTGGTGAGCTTGAGCCTTGGTGGCGTACCTCAACAACGTGGAGTAGGTTAACCTTTGTGGTGAACCGAACCACGGGATAAATCCTTGTGTCACCTTGTGCTTTGATTTACTTTTCTTTTGAAAGTGATTTCTAGGGTTTGAGCTTATTTCTGTGATTCCAGTTTCTGGTATACTTGTGTACTGTGATATCTTGCAGGAAGTTTACTCTCTCTGTGTCCAACATTCTATCTCATACTCGCGCAACACGTTTTCCTTTTTTATCTAGATCGGCAGTGCCGACCAAAGGATCGACAGTGCCGATCAGGCATTTAACCGAATTAGGTTTTGAGTTTTCACAGGCCTATTCAACCCCCCCTCTAGGCCTCCAGAGATCCTACAAGTGGTATCAAAGCAGGTTGCCTTATATACACTTCACCGCGTAAGGTATGGAGACTGGAGATGGTTCGGGAGGTGTGAAGAAGGCCGATGTGCACCTAGAGGATGAGAGCAGCGAGCTCAGCGCTTCCACAGCACATGACCATCCTCTTCCTCAAGCCCCAACCGACATCGACAAGCCCGTCAATCCGGTGGAGAAAGAGAGGAAGAAGGAAGAAAAGAGATTAAGAAAAGAAGCTTGGGAAAAGCAAAGAGAGATTGATAGATTGCTCCAAAAGAAGAGAGAAAGAAAAGAGTTGAGAAGAAAGATTCGAGCAGCAAGAGAAGAAGAAAAGAAGGAGAAGGCCAAAGAGAAATCCAAGAAGAAAGTCAATTCTCCACCAAGTGACTCATCAAGTAGCTCCGACGATGGAGATGATGATGAGTCCTACCACAAGAAGAAAGGCAAGGAGAAGGAGAAGGATGAGGACAACAGCAACCACAAGAAGAAATATTCCGTCGTATCCTTCAACTATTCTTATTTGACTAACCATGACCGCAAGTCTTTCATCAACGTGCTCGCGGGAAAGTTGCCTCATTTCGATGGGACCAACTTTGCCAAGTGGAAGCATTTGATGAGGGCTTATCTTATTGGTCTTCACCCCGGTCTTTGGGAGATTGTGTGTAGGGGATTTGAGTCACCAGTTGATCCCGAAGACCCCACGAATGAAGAGATGGTGGCTGTCCATCTCAACGGACAAGCCACAAGTGTGCTTCTAAGTGCACTAGATGGCAAAGATTACAATAGAGTGATGGGTGTTGATGTTGCCAAGCAGATTTGGAACACCTTGCACATTGCCCATGAAGGGGTGGACAAGGTGAGGAAGGCTAGAGTTGACTTGTTGATGGCCAAGCTCAACCGGTTTGTGATATTGGAAAATGAAGGGCCACAAGAGATGTTTGATAGGTTGATGACCATAGTTGGAAAGATTAGAGGCTATGGTTGTGATGAGTTGGATGACCACAAGGTAGTGAAAGTCATGTTAGAGGCATATCTACCAAGAAATGAGACCGTGGTCACTTTGATTAGAGACAAGAAGAAGTTTGAGAAATTCACTCCAAATGATGTGCTTGGAAGAATATTGACACATGACATGCAAAAAGAAGAAAATGAGAGAAGGAAACTTGGTGAGTTGCAAGCCAAGTTGGATGGCCTCAAGATCAAGGAGATAGCACTAAAGGAAAAGAAGACAAGCAAGCCAAGCACCTCAAACAAGAGCAAGGGCAGCAATCAAGCAACTACAAGCAAGTCGAAAGCAACCAAGCAAGATCAAGTACAAGAAGCTACAACATCATCATCAAGTGAAGATATGAGTGATGGAGAAGATTGTGAAGAAATTGGTGACATGACACTATTCATAAAGAAATACAACAAGAGCTTGAGAAGGCAAGGCTACAAGTTCACCAAAAGAAAGTTTCCAAACAAGAAGAAGAGACTTTGCTACAATTGTGGTAGCACCGAGCACTTTATTGCAAAGTGCCCACATGAGCTCAAAGATGGCAAGTACAAGAAGGACAAGAAAGAGAGCAAGCATGAGTACAAGAGAGGTCATAGGGACATGGGAGAAGCTCACATTGGTCATGAATGAGATTCAACAAATGAAGCATCAAGTGAGGAGGATGAGAAGATTGCAACCGTAGCCATTAAACATTCATCCTCCACACCAAAGCTATTTGACAACTTGACAGATGACGAGGACCACAACTCTCACATGTCTCATGGGCAAAAGTGAGAAGGTAAAATCAATTCCCACTCCCTCTCTAACTCTAAATGATATCTCTAGTAGTGATCTTAGTGATACCTCTAGTGATGATGAATCTAGTGATGAAGAGTTGGATAATATAACCAGAAACTTGGATAAAAAAACCAAACTCTATATCACTAAGCTATTGGAGGAACTAGAGAAAGTTCAAGTTGAGTTAGCAACAAGAGATGATGATCTCATTGCACAAGAGAACATTTACATAGATAGCAAGGAAACTCTTGCATTAGAGAGAAGTGAGGTGGCTGCCTTGAGCAAGGCTTTGGCCAAAGAGCAAGAGAGCCATGCTATCACAAAGAAAGAAAATGTTGCACTCAAGCAAAAGTATTGTAACTTGGATGAAAAGTACAAGGAGCTTGAGCTGCAATATAACATTCTTTGGGATAGTAACTCACATCCCTCTAAGGTAACGAATGAATCTACTCCCTCCACTAGTCAAGGATGTGGAAAATGTTATAATCCTGATATGAATGTTTATTCCACTAACCTAGCAAACATGGAGGCCATGAGAAAGGAAATTTCTAGGCTCAATGAGATGATTGGTTAAGGGTGTAGCAACAAAGGTATACACATTGGTACCAAGAAAGCAAATGACCAAAACAAGGAAGGTAAATGGCTATGAGTGTGTTCAGTTCATGAGCAAGGGCAAGATTGGTACAGATCAGTCTGCACAGATGTCGGCACAACAGCCAGCCAAATCAGCACCGCCTCACAAGGTCGGCAGTGCCGATGGCTTGGTCGGCAGTGTCGATCCCCGCAAGAAAGGGAAGGCTACCAATCATGCCCCTGGTCAGAACAAGCACAAGAAGATGGTATATCTACCCAGAAACCAAAGAAATCAATGTGGGGCAATCCAAACGCCTACAAGTACCAACCAAAGGCACAATCCCCTCGACAAAGTCTATCATCTTGTTTTGTCTTGAAGAACAACATCAAGGGGGATGTGTATGCCAAGTATATTGGCAAAGGAACTAATGTTTACTTGCATACTTCCATTTGGGTTCCAAAGATTCTTTTGACTAACATGCAAGGCCCCAAAAGTACTTAGGGACCTAAATCAAGGAACTAATTTGTCTTGCAGGCATACTCCTCCGGTGGATCAAGTTGGGTGCTTGATAGTGGATGTACAAATCATATGACTAGAGATAGGAGTATGTTCATCTCATATTCTACCATGATCAACTCACATGATAACATTGTCTTTGGAGACAATTCAAAAGGGGGCGTTAGAGGTCTTGGTAAAGTGGCTATCACTCTAGATCATACACTTTCAAATGTTTTACATGTTGATTCGTTAGGATACATCTTGCTGTATGTTTCACAACTTTGTGAGATGGGCTACAATTGTCTCTTTATGAATGAGGGTGTGGAAGTCTTTAGAAGGGAGGATTCCTCTATTGTCTTTACAGGTCATCACAAGAACAAGCTTTACCTAGCGGATTTCACTAAGGGCAAAGTCAATCTTGAGACTTGTTTAGTGGCAAAATCTAGCATGGGTTGGCTTTGGCACCGCCGACTAGCTCATGTTGAGATGAGGAACTTGGCCAAACTTCTAAAAGATGAACACATCCTTGGACTAACAAATGTTCATTTTGAGAAAGATAGGATATGTAAAGCATGCCAAGCTGGAAAGCAAGTAGGTGTACCTCACCCACCAAAGAGCATCATGACCACCACACAACCATTGGAGTTGATTCACATGGATCTCTTTGGACCGGTCGCCTACCTTAGCATCTGGGGTAACAAATATGGTCTTGTTATTGTTGATGATTATTCCCGTTTCACTTGGGTGTTCTTTTTGTATGACAAGAGTCAAGTGCAAGAGAAGGTGAAGATATTTGTGAGAAGAGCACAAAAGGAATTTGGTCTTCCCATCAAGAAGATGGGAAGTGACAATGGGACCGAATTCAAGAACACCCCCGTTGAAGTGTTTCTTGATGAAGAAGGCATCAAGCATGAGTTTTCAACTCCCTATACCCCTCAACAAAATGGTGTAGTAGAGAGGAAGAACCGTACACTTATTGATATGGCAAGGACAATGCTAGATGAATACAAGATGTTGGACATCTTTTGGTGTGAAGCCGTCAACACCGCTTGCCATGCCATTAACCGCCTCTACCTACACAAGAAGTTGAAGAAAACCTCATATGAGCTTCTAACCGGTAACAAACCAAAGGTGTCTTACTTTAGAGTGTTTGGGTGCAAGTGTTTCATACTTAACAAAAAACCCAAAGTCTCTAAGTTCGCACCTAAAGTTGATGAAGGATTCTTACTTGGCTATGGGTCAAACGAGCATGCCTATCGTGTCTTCAACAAGACCTCTGGTCGAGTTGAGGTAGCGATAGATGTGACATTTGATGAATCTAACGGCTCTCAAGAAGAGCAAATTGATCCAAGGATTGCAGGAAAGGAGGATCCACCTTGTGAAGCAATCAAGTAATTGGCTATTGGAGATATCAGGCCACAAGAAAATGAAGATATTGATCTGGAGACTTCACCAGCAGCAGCTGCAACTACTTCTGCTAACGCACCTGATGCAGATTTGCAGCAGACCCCTGCTGCAAGCAGGGTGGTCGGCAGTGCCGACCCTCCCTCTGCAGCAGCAGCTGATCCATCTCCAGTGCCAAGATTGAACCTGGAGCCCGTATTTGAACAAGAAGAAGATGGAGGTTCAGAAGATGTACATGAAGATGTTGAGCATCCCAAGCTGAGGCAAACAATACAATGGGATCATCCTGTTGACAACATACTTGGGAGTCTTCGAAAGGGGGTAACAACATGATCTCAATTAACAAGCTTTTGTCAATTTTACTCGTTTGTTTCCTCCTTGGAACCTCTTAAGGTAGAGCAAGCATTAGATGATCCGGATTGGGTCATGGCAATGCAAGAGGAGCTCAACAACTTCAAGAGAAACAAGGTGTGGAAGCTTGTGGAAAGACCAAGCACAAATGTCATAGGGACTAAATGGGTCTTCCGCAACAAGCAAGATGAGAATGGCGTGGTGACGAGGAACAAGGCAAGATTGGTTGCTCAAGGGTTCACTCAAGTAGAGGGCTTGGACTTTGAAGAAACATATGCACCCGTAGCTAGACTTGAAGCAATTCGAATGCTTCTAGCCTATGCTGTCCATCACAACTTCAAGCTATTCCAAATGGACGTGAAGAGTGCGTTTCTCAACGGCCCCATTCAAGAGCTTGTATATGTGGAGCAACCACCGGGATTTGAAGATCCAAAGTTCCCCAACCATGTCTTTCAACTCCAAAAGGCGCTCTATGGGCTTAAGCAAGCACCAAGAGCATGGTATGAATGCCTTAAGGAATTCTTGCTAAAACAAGGCTTTGAAATAGGCAAAGCCGATCCTACACTCTTTACTCACAAAGTTGGAAATGATATATTTGTGTGCCAAATATATGTCGATGACATAATATTTGGTAGTACTAACCTTTCATTGTGTGAAGAGTTTAGTAGGGTCATGACCAAGAGATTTGAGATGTCCATGATGGGTGAATTGAAGTTCTTCCTTGGATTTCAAATCAAGCAAATGAAGGAAGGAACTTTCATTAGTCAAACAAAATACACTCATGATATGCTAAGAAAGTTTGACATGGTGAATGCCAAGCCCATCAAGACTCTAATGCCAACCAATGGGCATCTTGATCTCAATGTTGAAGGGAAAGTCATGGACATTAAGGTATATCGCTCCATGATCGGCTCTCTACTTTACTTATGTGCATCTAGGCCGAACATAATGCTTAGTGTGTGTGCATGTGTGCTAGATTTCAAGCTAACCCGAAAGAGTGTCATTTAATGGCCGTTAAGAGAATCTTGAGATATTTAGTGCACACTCCTAACCTTGGCTTATTATGGTATCCCAAGGGTTCCAAGTTCGATTTGCTTAGGTATTCAGATTCTGATTACGCCGGTTGCAAAGTATATCGAAAAAGCACTTCAGGAACATGTCAAATCCTTGGACGGTCCTTAGTGTCTTGGAGCTCTAAGAAACAAAATTGTGTAACCCTATCCACCGCTGAGGCCGAATATGTTGCAGCCGGAGCATGTTGTGCTTAATTGCTGAAGGACCAAGAATGCTAAAGCAAGGCGACCAGAGGGGGGGGGGGGTGAATGGTAGCCTAAAAATTTCTTTCGAAACTCTGGCCTGTGTCCCAACAAATCAACCCCAAAAGCTTCGGACACAAGCGTGATGCCCACGACCCTCAGAAAGAGAGTGGATGATCCCTAAGATCACAGCGAGGCACCACAAAGCAAGAGCAAACCAAAACTCACAAACTCCGAGTCAAGTTCAAACCCAAAAACCTACTCCCAAACGTAGATAGAGTGCTACGTCGGGATTCCTCCAAATACCTATGCTAACAAGTAGCAAAGATACCTAGAGAGGTTCCTTGATGAACTCTAGGAGCAAACGAGAAGTCCGGAATCGAAGCGGAAGAGCCGGGAGAGCAGACGCACTAAAAACCAACACACAGCAGGATCTCGGACTGTCCGCGGATACGGTCCTGGACTGTCCGCCCCACTGCCGGACTGTCCGCAGTCTGGTGGCGGACTGTCCGCCGGCCAAAAAGCCAAAACAACAAAGCTGCTGAAACCTTCCTGGGCAGTCCCGGACTGTCCGCGAGTTGCAACGGCGGACTATCCGCCGGTCAATCCAAACCAAAACAGTCGAGACAAGCAGCCACTGAACCGGCCGAACCCCGACGCCAGGACTGTTCGCGACCTTGCAGAGAGGGCGATTTTGATCGCCTCTCTCCCAAATTTCTGAAATCTGATCAAAATCTGAAGGACCGAGAATGCAATAGCAAGACGACCAGAGGGGGGGGGGTGAATGGGAGCACAAAAAATTCTCTCGAAACTTTGGCCTTTGTCCCCAAAATCAACCCCCAAGAGCTTCGACCAAAACCGTGATGCCCACGACCCTTGGAAGAGGGTGGATGATCCCTAGGATCACAGCGAGGCACCACCAAGCGATAGCAAACCAAACGCCAAAAGTACCGGTACAAGTTTGACCTCTAAAACCTAGTCCTGAACGTAGATTGAAGCCTACGTCGAGAAATCCCTAAATACCGATGCTAACAAGTAGCAAAGATACCTAGAGAGGTTCCTAGGTGAACAATAGGGCCAATCGAGAAGTCCGGAAACTAAGCCGAAAAGCCAGGAGAGCAAACGCACTAAAACGCAACACTCAGCGAGTTCCCGGACTGTCCGCCAGTACGGTCCCGGACTGTCCGCGAGGGGATGGCGGACTGTCCGCCGGCAAAATCCCCGAAACAGCACTGCTGCTGAAGTCCCCTGGACTCTTCCCGGACTGTCCGCGACTGTGCACTGCGGACTGTCCGCCAGTCACTCAAAAGCAAAACGCCCGAGGAACACAGCCACGGGTCCGGCTCATCCCCGATGCGCGGACTGTCCGCGGGCACAGCGGCGGACTGTCCGCGAGTGCCCAGTGAGGGCGATTTCGGTCGCGCTTCACACAAGTCCTCCCAAATCCGAATCAAATCACAATCCCTTGTTCCCAAACTTGGAGAAGATGATCATGAGGTAGTTAGGAGACTATCCCCAAGAAATCATCCGCTCAAATCATCTCAATCAACGGGAAATCGAAAGGGAAGGTGTATGAACGAAAAAGCGCCACGAAAATGAAATCGACCCGATCTACTTGTTCGTGAGGAGTTGGATGAATTCCTTCGGTGGAAATGATCTCCTCACTATAAAGAACAAGTTGATTCAAACGGATTTCGAAAAGACGCAGTAGAGAGGGAGATCGAGTGACGGGAAAATCACGGAGAAACGAAGAACACGAACAAAATGCGAATCAACACATCGATCTGCAACCGTGTGGCTACCACACGCTACAATAGTGAGATTACGGTCTCACTTCCTCAAAATCTCCAGTACACAGAGGTATGGATCTCTGCGGATCTCTGTTGCTACAACAGGGGATTGGGAGAGTAGGAAAACCTAGAAGGCAAAGAGCAAATGACTGAGATAGGATAGGAGGTGGGTGTCTCCCTCTACTTATCCTAATTCTAATTCCCACTCTACCCCTAACTACTTACAGAGCGAACTAGCTAAACCCTAGGGTTATTTTGGACCAACTCATGGTAGGTGGTGATCTGACGGCCACGCCCGCACAACTGGTAGCGTTGCCTCGACGCAACCTCACCGATTGCCGCCACGTGCCGCCACCGCTCTGCTCGTCCTTTTACTGGACCTCGCCCTCGGTTTTGATGCCCAAACCGGGAAACCAACCTTCACGATCAACCCCCGGTTTTGAGGCCCAAACCGGGAAACCAGCCGTCCATCGCCTGAGTTTTGTGGCCCAAACTCAGAAACCCGCAGCGTCCAGGTTTTGTGGCCCAAACCTGGAAACCGTCTACTCGATGGTTTTTTTGTGGCTCAACCATCAAACCGACGCTGTAGAGGGATGCACCGCCCGTGCACCCCGTCCACCGGCACGTGTCCCCAGGTCCTCGACCCAAGCAACACCGTGCCCGCAAGTCTTCGCTCGTCGCAGTCCCAGTCTGTCAGCCACCACAGCTGATCCTCAGGCTACCGGTCCCTCAGTCCAAGCCTCACATCCGCCCTTCGCCACTCTCGGTCCATCGGCACGGCACGTCTCTACTTGACCTTCACCTTGCCTTTGATCACTGTATCCGTGCTCGACACCTGCACAACACAAGCCAAAGAACAAGCGCATCATCCCAGTTGACAATCACTCATCACTCGAGACTCGGCATACACCCATGTATCCGCAATCTCCCCTTGATGAGTGCATTGTCAACTACCAACACAAATCATAATGAAGTAGAATATGGAAGAAGGAGAAGGAGAGAACCCATCCAAATGACCCAAAAGCAAATCAAAGCCAGAAGAAGGTCAAGTGAAAGAGCAAAACAACTTGGTCCCCAAAGACATGGGCAACGGCTCGACGCAACCAAGCAAAGCAAAGATAGCCCTCAAGAAGAGGTAGAACAGGCTCAACACCGCTAGCGAGAAAGCTCGATACCAACAGAAAAACCAACTAAAATGATGCCAGCTGAAATGCAAGAGAGCTCAATATCAAATGAGGCAAAAACAACTGAATAGCACAATTAGCTGAACGCTCATCGAAAGGCAAAACTGCTAGTCCCTCAAGACAGAGGCACAGAGGCTCAACACAACTAGCAGAAAAGCTCCGAACCAATTGGAAAATTTAAAATCCTCAAAATCCGAGCCAACTCAAACTCCCCCTCCAATAGTGCACACAACTAAATATGATTTTATGATTTCTCCCCCTTATGATTTGGCAAGAATTTCTCCCCCTTAGTTGAAAATGCACTATCAAGTGTCTCCCCTCCAAAATGCATATGAGTAAAAATGCAAGTTAGCGGCTTCAGAAATATAGTCGATAGAATACGAAGATGCAGGAAACATGTATAGACAAGAAGTCAAACAAGTGCTAAACATGTATACAAGGTGAACTACCCCTAGCAAGGTTCAATCATCATGCTATAGAATGAAACATAGACTTGTGTATTTAAATTTTATCGGAGTTGCAGCGGTTAAATTACACAAGTTCCAATTTCAGCATGTGATTGCGAGAGGTTGAAAGCTTGTCATTGCCTAACTTTTCAACTATGCGAAGCCTATGCAGAAGCAATCAGAAGCTTAAAGCAACAGTTTCGGTCATACACTACACGACTCAAGTTTAACTCAATGTGCAATGAGAAACAGTCTTGATACCGTGATGTGTTGACAAACAATCCCATCTCGATCTTTCTAAATCACTTAACTTGGTTCAAATTTAAAGCAGAATATGAACATACCAAGCAAGTGAATGACTCAGAACTAGAGAATAGCAACCTAGCATATATGAAAAGCACAAGTGATTTCAACACATTCTACACATGCTAGTTGCATATCTCAATGGTGAACAACTTCAAGTTTTAATGTTCATTAAGCAAGTTCACCGTTCATAAAATAGCTCAGCTCACAATATGTATCAGTGATCAGAAAGAGCATAAGCTACAGGCATCATCATAAAGCGTCGGAGTAAAACTAGATAGAGCATAAACTCATTCTAAGGATTATATGCATGAAGCTTGAAAATGCAAAGATGCATGATGAATTTCAAGAACTAACTCAACAGAAAAGAGAACAAAACGAAAAGAAAAGGAGTCAGTCTATAATACAAGGACCAAAATGTTTCCCCCAACTAAAAGGGGAAACACACACCAAGCTCACCTCTCAACCTAGCAAAAGTTGATTGGTCCAAAGGCTTGGTAAAAATATCTGCCAATTGATGATGAGTATCGACATGGCGAAGGTCGATATCACCCTTGTCATAGTGGTCTCGCAGAAAATGGAAGCACACATCAATGTGTTTGGTCTTAGAGTGCAGCACGGGGTTCTTAGCAACGCTAATAGCACTCGTGCTGTCACAAAGCAAAGGAACGCGAGAAAAGCTCAGACCAAAATCACGCAAAGTGGCCATCATCCAAAGCAATTGGGAACAACAACTAGCCGCAGCAACATACTCAGCCTCTGTGGTAGACTGAGCGACACTAGACTGCTTGCGAGAAGACCACGATACAAGAGAAGAACCAATAAACTGACAAGTCCCAGAAGTGGACTTGCGCTCAATTCGGCAACCAGCAAAATCGGCATCAGAATAACCGCAAAGAGAGAGGGTGGAGGAAGCAGAATACCAAATCCCAAACTCTGGAGTGAAGCATAAGTACCTCATAATGCGCTTGACTGCCTGACAGTGAGAGGTGCGCGGCGATGACTG
Source organism: Coix lacryma-jobi var. lacryma-jobi (assembly GCA_009763385.1). Classification (NCBI taxonomy): domain Eukaryota; kingdom Viridiplantae; phylum Streptophyta; class Magnoliopsida; order Poales; family Poaceae; genus Coix; species Coix lacryma-jobi. The sequence goes on from CM019824.1 coordinate 97,574,777, forward strand.
AAATCGTGCGCAAAGACACACCGTGAACTGAATGTCCGGGCGTGTCGCCGTCAAGTACTGCAACGACCTGATCATACTCCGGTACTCCTTCTGGTCCACAGCTTCTCCATCCTTGTCCGCATCCAGGGCCGTCGTGGTCGACATGGGTGTTGGAAGAGACTTGGCCTCATCCATATCGAATTTCTTCAGGATATCCTTGGTATACTTACCCTGGTGCACAAAGGTCCCCTCTCGAGATTGCTTGATTTGCAACCCAAGGAAAAATGTCAACTCGCCCATCATGCTCATCTCAAACTCCCTGCTCATAGTGTCTGCAAACTTGGCAACCAAAGCGTGAGAAGAACCACCGAAAATGATATCATCCACGTAAATCTGGACCAAGAGAGTGCCATTGCCTTGCTTGAGGAGAAAAAGCATTTTATCCACACATCCCATTTTAAAACCCTTAGCAAGCAAAAAGGTTTTCAACCTATCATACCAGGCTCTAGGGGCTTGTTTCAAACCGTATAAAGCTTTGTGAAGTTTAAAAAGATGGTTTGGAAACTTGGGATTTTCGAAACCGGGAGGATGTTTTACATACACCTCTTCTTCTATGTAGCCGTTTAAGAAGGCACTCTTGACATCCATTTGAAAAAGTTTATACTCTTTGGATGCAGCAAAAGCCAAGAGTATCCTAAAAGCCTCCAAACGAGCTACAGGAGCAAAAGTTTCCTCATAGTTTATCCCCTCCTTCTAACTATACCCCTGGGCTACAAGTCTGGCCTTGTTTCTCACAACATGGCCATCCTCTCCTTGTTTGTTTTTGAAAACCCATTTTGTACCAATAGGGTGACACTCAGGAGGAGGTGGAACCAAAACCCAAACCCGATTTCTTTCAAAATTTTCTAACTCCTCATGCATGGCATTGACCCAATCAGGATAAGATAAAGCGTGTCCAACATCTCGGGGTTCAAAATCAGCAACAAATGCAGAATGAGCAAAGTGAGAGATTTGTTGTGACCTCGACCAAGTGACACGTTCGCCGATGCTACTGATCATCTGTTGAGGCGGGTGTTGGCGCTGAATGTGTCATGGCGCCTCCCGAACTGAAGAAACCTCCCCCTTAACAGCAGCTAGTGCCTCCTCGGGTACAAAAGGTACCGCTCAAGATGGCGGATCCCACGACCCCCATGTAGTCGATGAAGAGGGGTTGGGGCCGTGAGTCGTCATAGTAGAAGCTGATGCTTGCAGCACAACATGTGGAGGTAGTGCTGGATCATCCATCCCTTCAGCACCCTCGTCCTCATCATAAAAAAGAGGCTCACCAACCTCATGATCACCTGCACGCTCAAAACGAGAAGAAGGACAAACCATGGTCTCGTCGAAGGTGACATCAGATGTCTCCATGACTCGGTTAGTATCAAGGTTAAGTACACGATATGCTCGAGTGTTAGTGCCATAACCCAAAAATACACCATCAGAAGAACGAGACTCAAATTTGTCCAAGTTGCCTTTCTTGAGTATAAAACAGTGGCAACCAAAAACTCTAAAATAACTAACTTTGGGCTGTTTTCCAAAACGCAACTCATAAGAAGTCTTTTTCAAGAAAGCTCGAAGAAAAATGCGATTGGAAATATAGCATGCAGTGCTCATAGCTTCGGCCCAATATCGCCTAGGAGTCCTATGCTTATCGAGCATCGTCCTGGCCATCTCTACAAGGGTCCGATTCTTCCTCTCTACAACACCATTCTGTGGCGGTGTGTAGGGGGAAGAAAACTGATGCTCTAACCCAAAAAGTTACAAAACTTCTCAATGTCCGAATTCTTGAATTCAGAACCATTATCACTAAGAATTGCTCGCATTGAGTTCATAGGGAACTCATTCTGAAGACGCAAAATCATATTGCGAGCAAAAGAGAAAGTCTCAGTCTTCTCAGACAAAAAGAAGACCCACGAATATCTCGAAAAATCGTCAACAATAACACACACATACCACTTCCCCCCAACCGAGCTCACCCGAGCCGGACCAACAAGGTCCATGTGTAAAAGCTCTCCAGGGTGCTTAGTCATGACCTGAGTCACTAGATGGTGGGGAGCAGCAACCATCTTCCCATGTCTACAAGAATGGCAAACAAGATCCTTCTCCATGGACAACTTGGGCAATCCTCGGATTAGGCCAAGTGAACTAAGCCTTGCAAGCAAGTCGAAGCTCAGGTGACCAAGTCTCCTATGCCACTTCCAAAGAACAGAGGAGGAAGGTCCAGCCAAAAGACAACAAGAAATCCCAAATGACTCTTAGAAATTCGCACAAAAGACTTTCCCAAAGGGCGAAATCGTACATACAAGATTGCCCTGAGGATCTAAAATGCGACTGAGATTCGGTTTAAAACGAATCTCATAGTCATCATCAAAAAGTTGCGAAACAGAAAGAAGGTTAAAATGCAAGTTAGAAACAAGAGCAACATCGCGCAACACAAAGTGCTCATTAACTCGCACCGACCCACAAGACAACACCTTACCGAGAATGCACAAGCAAGGCGACCAAAGGGGGGGGGGTGAATGGGAGCCAATCAAATTTCTTCCGAAACTTTGGCCGAGTGTCCCAAATTCAACCCTGAAAAGCACGGACCCAAAGTGTGATGCTCACGACCCTTGGAAGAGGGTGGATGATCCCTAGGATCACAGCGGAGCACCACTGTTGGTGGTCCTTAACTCATATTTTATACCACCAACTTCATTATAAAAATATATAAAAATATTCCCAAGACTAGTGAATAGGGCTTTACACTAATGCATTCCACGAGTTTTGGTGATTATTCGCTTACAGGCATACATCGATGGAAATGCATATAAAGGCAAGGAAAATAATGCATAAAACATCATTATGCAACACAAATACCAAGTGGCCCACCTACCATGCAATCCAGGGAATAAGAAGCATGCATTTTACTCATATATATACATTTATTGCTAACCAAGTTCCACATGTAGTGCAAAGTTATGTTTTGAAGACCATAAACATGCATACAGGTGGATAACAACCAAAAAGGCGCAATCCAACACGCCGAAATGCGCAAAATGAACAAGGACACAAAAAGCCCATATAGAAGTGCATCAAACTTCAACCAGATTCAGACCCAGCACGACATTTCAGGCCAAATGGGCTTTGGCCCAGCCCACGAGGGCCCAGCCAGGGGGCGGCCGCCCCCTGGGTCGACCGCCCCCCCAGAACGACGGTTTCAGCCCAATTTTGTTGAGGCGGTGCATTAACTCCTCCCTAAGGCGGTTCTGGGTGATTTTTGCAGCGAAGTCCCTCCTAAACCGACCTAAAGCACCTATATAAGGAGAGGAGGAGGGGAGGCCAAAACAACACACAAAGGAATAGAAGAGCACCTCTCTCTTGAGTAGATCCCCACTCCTTAGGGCTATGCCCTAGTAGCTTTCTAGAGTTGGAGAGTGAGATGTGAGGGAAGAGGGCGGGGAAGTACCAGGCTTGTCGGTCTCTCCCCGAGCTTGTACCTCGACGAGCCCTTACCTTGTACCCACATCGGGATCCATACATAGTAAGTGTTCGTGGTTTCTACAGTATTATTGTTCTTTTGATTAGATAAGCTTTTTCTCTTCTTGTTTGCGGGTTTGTCGTTCGTTCTCGTAGCGGATACTCTAGTAGAGGAACATCTGAATCATTTGGAGGGGTTCCTGCGCAATGCTAGAGTAGTGATCAATAGCGTAGACGTGGTGTCTAGGCTAGGGTTCACCTTCGTTTGCCTCGTAATCCACGGGTGAGGGATCGGCGGCAGGTGGTGACAGCCCTGTTTGCCCTTAGTTTTCCCCACGTTCGATTACGGCGTAGAGCTACACAAAGGCCGGAGTTACCTGGCAGACCAGGTATAAGCCGGTGCCCGAAGTGAACAAGTAGAAGTAACGTTTATCTATCTTTAGACAGTAAAGCTTTAGCGATCCGTCTCTATTCCCCTCTCTTTCTCTACCCTTGTGATGTCCTTGGACGAACTAGATAGAAGAAATACCTCCGTTCCTCATGAAAATACGATACCCTGAATACCACTAGGTGAAGTGCTACAACGGTAATTCCGTGCGCTTGCGGATTCTTCTGCTTACGCTAAGAAATACCAACAAGCATTTCTGGCGCCGTTGCCGGGGATGGATCGTAAGGTCCATTCTTAGTAACGACGTTAGTAAGTGTCAACAAGCATTTCTGGCGCCGTTGCCGGGGATGGATCGTAAGGTCCATTCTTAGTAACGACGTTAGTAAGTGTCAACAACCACCAAGAAGAAGCAAACCAAACTCCAAAAGTTCCGGCTCGAACATAACCCCAAAAACCAAGTCCCGGACGTAGATAGACGGCTACGTCGAGAAACTCCTAAATACCTATGCTAACAAGTAGCAAAGATACCTAGAGAGGTTCCTTGGTCAACTACAGGGCCAAACGAGAGGTCCGGAAACCAAGCGAACAAGCCGGGAGAGCAAACGCACTAAACCGGAGCAAACAGCCAAATCCCGGACTGTCCGCCGGTACGGTCCCGGACTGTCCACGGTAGTGCCGGACTGTCCGCGGTTCACTGGCGGACTATCCGCCGGCAGAAAACCCAAAACAGCAAGGTTGCTGAGCCCTTGCTGGACGGCTCGCGGACTGTCCGCGACTTTGACCTGCGGACTGTCCGCCGGTCACCGAGGCAAAACAGTCAAGGCCACGCGACCATTGCTCGGTCGGAGCCCGACCCCCGGACAGTCCGCGGGTCCAGTGGCGGACTGTCCGCGGATGAACAGGGAGGGCGATTTTGATCGCCTCTCTCCCAAATCCTCTCAAATCCGATCCAACTCAAAATCCCAAGTTCCCAAACTTGGAGAAGATGATCACAGGGTAGTTAGGAGACTATCCCCAAGAAATCATCCGCTCAAATCAACCAAATCACCGGGAAATCAAAAGGGAAGGTGGATGAACGAAAAAACGCCACGAAAACGAAATCGTCCCGATCTATTCGATCATGAGGAGTTAGATGAATTCCTTTGGTCGAAATGACCTCCTCAATGATACGAACAAATTGGTTCAAACGGATTTCACAAAGACGCATCGGAGAGGGAGATCGAGTGACGGGAAAATCATGAAGAAACGAAGAACGCGAAGAACACGAATCAAAACGCGAATCAAGTCATCGATCTGCACTGCAATCGTGAGATTACGGTCTCACTTCCTCACAATCAACAGTACACAGAGGCAAGTCTCTCTGCGGATCTCAGCTAGCTATAGCAGGGGATGGGAGAGCAGGAAACCCTAAGTCGAAAGAGCAAATGAGATGACAAACTGAGATAGGGGGTGGAGGGTGTCTCCCCGACTACTTATCCTAATTCTAGTCTAAGTACAATTCCTACTCTACCCCTCTCTATTCTAATTACAGAGCGAACCAGCTAAACCCTAGGGTTATTCTGGACCAACTCGGTGGTAGGTGTATCCGACGGCCACGCCCGCACAACTCGTCCGCGTTGCCTCCACGCAACCTTCCGATTGCCGCCACATGCCGCCCTCGCTCTGCACCCCCGGTTTTGTGGCCCAAACCGGGAAACCAGCCTTTTCCAGCTATCCCCCAGTTTTGAGGCCCAAACCGGGAAACCAGCCTCCAAGTCCAACACCTGAGTTTTGTGGCCCAAACTCAGAAACCCGCAGCGCCCAGGTTTTGAGGCCCAAACCTGGAAACCGTCCTCAGCCCGAGTTTTGTGGCCAAACTCGGAAACCGTCAGCCCGAGTTTTGTGGCCAAACTCAGAAACCGTCCACGCCCAGGTTTTGAGGCCCAAACCTGGAAACCGTCCATCCGATGGTTTTTCCCTGGCTCTACCACCAAACCGAAGCTGTAGAGGGGATGCACCGCCCGTGCACCCCGTCCACCGACACGTGTCCCCAGGTCCTCGACCCGAGCAACACCGTGCCCCGCAAGTCTTCACTTGTTGCTGTCCCAGGCTGCCAGCCACCACAGCTGATCCTCAGGCACTCTGGTCCTTCAGTCCAAGCCTCACGTCCGCCCTTCACCGCTCAGTTCATCGGCATGGCACGTCCGCCGCACGGCACGCCCATCCTTCACCACACCTGGTCCGTCGGCACGACCCATCTCAACTTGACCTTCACCTTGCCCTCGATCACTATCTCCGTGCTCGGCACCTGCACAACACAAGCCAAAGACCCTACGATCAAACCTGTTGACAATCACTCATCACTCAGAGACTCGGCATACACCCATGTATCCGCAATCTCCCCCTTGATGAGTGCATTGTCAACTACTCACACAAATCATAATGAAAAGAAGAAGAAGGAAGAAGGAGAGAGAACTCGACCAAATGACCCAAAAGCCTAGCAAAGCCGAAGAAGGTCAAGTGGAAGGAGCAAAAGAACTTGGTCCCCAAAGACATGGGTAACGGCTCGACGCAACCAAGCAAAGCAAAGCTAGCCCTCAAGAAGAGGTAGAACAGGCTCAACACCGCTAGCAGATACCAATTGGAAACTCCAGAGAAAAGAGCTCAAAACCAATTGAAGCCGAATGAAAATCGAAGCAAAATGCTAGTCATCAACACAATCCAAAGAACATGCGCATTATCCCAGTTGACAATCACTCATCACTCAGAGACTCGGCATACACCCATGTATCCGCAGTGTTACTCAGCATCAGATTGATGAGCATGATGCCAATAGCCGAGCCCGTAATGCTCTTTTCTCATGCTTGAGCATGACAGAGTTTGATCATGTTTCTCACCTCGCTACGGCTCGGGAGATTTGGGCTACCCTCATGCGTTTCCATGAGGGAACCACTCAAGTCGAAACCCGTCTCTACGAGTCGCACAAGCGAGAGTATGAGAACTTTCAACACATGCCTGGCGAGAGCATAGAAAGTCTATTCGCTCGCTTTCAGGTGATTGTCAACAGGATGAGGGCTAACAAGGAGTTGTTGCCTTTCGATGATCATGAGAGAGCTTTGAAGCTTTTGCACACTCTCGATCGGTCGGTGTGGGACTCGAAGGTTCAGGCGATCATCGAATCACCTAACTATGAGACCCTCACATGCGACGAGCTCTTCAGTAAGCTCAAGTCCAGTGAGATTGACGCCATGGCGAGGGCTTCTTATGAAAATCCTTCTGGCCCGTCGATGGCTTTGCTTTCTGGCTCTTCTGCTAACCCCTCTAGAGGATTTGCACTCTCTTCTCTTCTTTCTGTCACAGAGGAGCAGCTAGAGTTCATGGGGGATGACGAGTTGGCTTTGCTCGCCAACCGGTTCTCGCAGTTTCACAACAACAGCATGAACCGTCGCCGTGGAGGATGACGCTCGGGATGCTTCGAGTGCGGCGACCTCAACCACTTCATCGCCAATTGCCAGAAGAAGAACAAGCAGACCTTCGGCAAGGCGGATCATGGGCACAAGTATGACTCTAGCAAGCGCAAGGAGAAGTACGTCCCCGCGAAGCACAAGCGGAAGGATGGCTTCAACAAGGAGTACATCAAGACGAAGTACTTGGAGAAGGCCCAGGCTGAGCAGCGTGCGTTCTTAGCCACACTCAGCGACATCGATGACTCGGATGACGACTCCGCTTCCTCAAGCGACGACGAGTCCGAGAAGAAGAAGAGGATCGAGGACAAGCTGAACGGCCTCTGCTTCTTCGCCGACGACGAGGGCTTCTGCACCATGGCCCTCGGCAAGAAGGTCGACGGCGAGCTGGAGGACATCCCTCAGAACGACGACGATGACAACGACACCTCCCAGGTATCTCAGACTCCCGGTGAGCTTTCTGCTGAGGTCGAGAAACTTACTGCCGCTCTGCTTAGTCAAGACAAGCTGCTTAGGCGCGCTGCTAGAGAGATGAAGGAGTTTAGGCAGAAGTGGGAGGATACGGTGAAGGAACTTGAATCTGTCAAGTCCACTGTTGTTGTCACTGAGGAAGAGGAGTGTGAGATGTGCTCCACACACATGACTGACCTTCTCACTTTGAGAAGCAAGTATGTTGTGTTGGTAGGAGAGGTGGATGTGCTGAAGGCTAGATCCTTGCTGTTGGGTGCGTGAAGTCCTGTGCGGGCTTGCAATCCGAGTTGGCAGAGAAGAATGCCAAGATTGTGTCTCTAGAGAAGGCCAGCTCGGATAGCACGTGTGTGACTAGGTGTGTTCTTTGTGAGGGTTTGGAAATGGAGATTGCAAACGTGAAGCATGACAAGATGCAAACCGAGGAGGAAAACACATACCTTTGGACCATCTTGTCATGGGTGTCGAGTGGTGAGCCGCAGCTTGGGATGATGATCTCCCGGTTCAAGCGTGCTGCTGGAGGTCCAAGTGTAGGCTTTGCTCAAGGTGTTGAGTGCACTTCATCTTTTGGGAAGATTGGAGAGTCGAGTGCTCTGAACCCATGTGAGAAGCCCAACTCCACCACTACTCCCAAGCTTACCAAGATTCCACCCAAAGAGCCTCTAAAGCCTAACACCAAGGATGGTGTATTTGTGGAACCTCCGAGAGCTCCACCAAAGAAACAATCATGGGCTCCAAAACCAAACCACCTCAAGAACAAGCTAGACACCATGCCACCCATCCAAGAGGAGCTTATGCCACAGAAGGGCAAAGTGATCCACACCCACTACCGTGAGTACCAACAACCCCCTATGAGAGCGGTGATGTACCATTGCGAGCACTGTGGGAGAGATGGTCACTTGAGTGAGTTTTGCTTTTGGCGCAAGAGAGAGGCGCGCCGTGCAAAGGAGATGAACAACACAGACATGTACCGTCCTTTCCATGATGTACATGTGCCGAATGTTCAGAAGCGTGCTGCTAGACCTAGTGGTCCAAAACCACAAGTTCCTTGGCCTAGGCCGTGAAGAGAACGTGCCCGGCGGGAGCCTACAGTTGTGGGCTATGGACCCCGTGGCGGTGGCTTTATAGTTGAGCGTTTTCCCCCATCGCGTTTTGAGTATCGTGATGGACGCTCCTCCCTTAGCGGACCATGTTTTCCTCTACGTGGTGATCGCTCCTCTCGTAGGCGTGCTAGGAATGGTTTTTCTGCTAACCGTTATTTTGAGCAACCGGCCCAACACTGGTATAATTACCATTTTACTCACCCCAGTGTTGGACCGTATGCTCACCCTATGTCTTTTTATTGATGTAGGTAAAACAATTGGAGAATGTTTGGTTGGTGGATTCCGGGTGCTCAAGGCATATGACCGGAAACACCAAGTGGTTCTCCAGTCTTAGTCCGGTCGCCGGAAAGGAGTTTATCACCTTCGACGACAATAGCAAAGGTAAGGTGTTGTCTCGTGGGTCGGTGCGAGTTAATGAGCATTTCGTGTTGCACGATGTTGCTCTTGTTTCTAACTTGCATTTTAACCTTCTTTCTGTTTCGCAACTTTTCGATGATGACTATGAGATTCATTTTAAACCGAATCTCAGTCGCAGTTTGGACCCTCAGGGCAATCTTGTATGTGTGATTTCGCCCTTTGGAAAAGTCTTTCGTGCGAATTTCTCGGAATCGTTTGGAGTTTCTCGTTGTCTTTTGGCTGGACCTTCCTCCTCTGATCTTTGGAAGTGGCATAGGAGACTCGGTCACCCGAACTTCGACTTGCTTGCAAGACTTAGTTCACTTGGCCTAATCCGAGGATTGCCCAAGTTGTCCATGGAGAAGGATCTTGTTTGCCATTCTTGTAGACATGGGAAGATGGTCGCCGCTCCCCACCATCCAGTGACTCAGTTCATGACTAAGCGCCCTGGAGAGCATTTGCACATGGACCTTGTTGGTCCGGCTCGGGTGAGCTCGGTTGGGGGGAAGTGGTATGTGCTTGTTGTTGTCAACGATTTTTCGAGATATTCGTGGTTTTCTTTTTAGCTGAGAAAACCGAGACTTTCTCCTTTGCTCGCAATCTGATTTTGCGTCTTCAGAATGAGTTCCCTATGAACCCAATGCGAGCAATTCGGAGTGATAATGGTTCCGAGTTCAAAAACTCAGATTTTGAGAAGTTTTGTAACTCTTTGGGTTTAGAGCATCAGTTTTCTTCCCCCTACACACTGCCTCAAAATGGTGTTGTAGAGAGGAAAAATCGGACCCTTGTAGAGATGGCCAGGACGATGCTCGATGAGCATAGGACTCCTAGGCGATATTGGGCCGAGGCTATGAGCACTGCATTCTACATTTCCAATCGCATTTTTCTCCGAGCTTTCTTGAAAAAGACTTCTTATGAGTTGCGTTTTGGAAAACTGCCCAAGGTGAGTTATTTTAGAGTTTTTGGTTTCCACTGTTTTATACTCAAGAAAGGCAACCTGGACAAATTTGAGTCTCGTTCTTCAGACGGTGTATTTTTGGGTTATGGCACTCACACTCGCGCTTATCGTGTACTTAACCTTGATACTAACCGAGTCATGGAGACATCAGATGTCACCTTCGACGAGACCATGGTTTGTCCTTCTTCTCGTTTTGAGCGTGCAGGTGATCATGAGGTTGGTGAGCCTCTTTTTGATGATGAGGACGAAGGTGCTGAAGGGATGGATGACCCAGCACCTCCTCCACCTGCTGTGCCGCAAGGAGCGGCTTCTACTATGACTCATGGCCCAGACCCTTCTTCCTCTACTACTTGGGGGCTGTGGGATCCGCCACCTCGAGCGGTACCCTTTGTACCCGGGGAGGCACCAGCTGCTATTGAGGGGGAGGTTACATCAGCTTGGGAGGCGCCTCGACACATTCAGCGCCAACACCCGCCTCAACAGATGATCGGCAGCATCGGTGAATGTGTCACTCGGTCCAGGTCACAACAAATCTCTCACTTTGCTCATTCTGCATTTGTTGCTGATTTTGAACCCCGAGATGTTGGACACGCTTTGAGGGATCCGGATTGGGTAAATGCCATGCATGAGGAGCTTGAAAACTTTGAGAGAAATCAGGTCTGGGTTCTTGTTCCTCTTCCTCCTGAGTGTCATCCTATTGGGACAAAATGGGTTTTCAAAAACAAACAAGGAGAAGATGGCCATGTTGTGAGAAACAAGGCCAGACTTGTAGCCCAGGGGTACAGTCAGAAGGAGGGGATAGACTATGAGGAGACTTTTGCTCCTGTAGCTTGTTTGGAGGCGATTAGGATACTCTTGGCTTTTGCTGCATCCAAAGGGTTTAAACTTTTTCAAATGGATGTCAAGAGTGCCTTCTTAAACGGCTACATAGAAGAGGAGGTGTATGTGAAACAACCCCCCGGTTTCGAAAATCCCAAGTTTCCAAACCATGTTTTTAAACTCCACAAAGCTTTGTATGGTTTGAAACAAGCCCCTAGAGGCTGGTATGATAGGTTGAAAACCTTTTTGCTCGCTAAGGGTTTTAAGATGGGATGTGTGGATAAAACGCTTTTTCTCCTCAAGCAAGGCAGTGACACTCTCTTGGTCCAGATTTACGTGGATGATATCATTTTTGGTGGTTCTTCTCATGCTTTGGTTGCCAAGTTTGCAGATACTATGAGCAGGGACTTTGAGATGAGCATGATGGGCGAGTTGACGTTTTTCCTCGGATTGCAAATCAAGCAATCTCGAGAGGGAACGTTTGTGCACCAGGGTAAGTATACCAAGGATATCCTGAAGAAATTCGATATGGGTGAGGCCAAGCCTCTTCCAACACCCATGTGGACCATGACTGCCCTGGACGCTGACAAGGATGGAGAAGCTGTGGACCAGAAGGACTACCGGAGTATGATCGGGTCACTGTTGTACCTGACGGCGACACGCCCGGACATTCAGTTCACGGTGTGTCTTTGCGTGCGATTTCAGTCGTCGCCGCACACCTCTCACCGTTAGGCGGTGAAGAGAATTATGAGGTACTTATGCTTCACTCTAGAATTTGGGATTTGGTATTCTGCTTCCTCAACCCTTTCCCTTTGCGGTTATTCCGATGCCGATTTTGCTGGTTGTCGCATTGAGCGCAAGTCCACTTCTGGGACTTGTCAGTTTATTGGTTCTTCTCTTGTATCGTGGTCTTCTCGCAAGCAGTCTAGTGTTGCCCAGTCTACCTGCGGATACATGGGTGTATGCCGGGTCTCGGTGTGATGAGTGATTGTCAACGGGTTTGATCGCAGGTTCTTTGGCTTGTGTTGTACAGGTGTCGAGCACGGAGACAGTGATTAGAGGCAAGGTGAAGGTCAAGTAGAGACGTGCCGTGCCGATGGACCGAGAGTGGCGAAGGGCGGACGTGAGGCTTGGACTGAGGGACCGGTGGCCCGAGGATCAGCTGTGGTGGCTGGCAGCCTGGGACAGCGACTAGCGGAGACTTGCGGGCATGGTGTTGCTCGGGTCGAGGACCTGGGGACACATGTCGGTGGACGGGGTGCACGAACGGTGCATCCCCTCTACAGCTTCGGTTTGGTGGTAGAGCCAGGGAAAAACCATCGGGTGGACGGTTTCCAGGTTTGGGCCTCAAAACCTGGGTGCGGATGGTTTCCGAGTTTGGCCACAAAACTCGGGCTGAGGACGGTTTCCAGGTTTGGGCCTCAAAACCTGGGCGCTGAGGGTTTGCTGAGTTTGGCCTCAAAACTCAGAAGCTGGTGGGCTGGTTTCCCGGTTTGGGCCTCAAAACCGGGGGGTGGCTGGAAAAGGCAGGTTTCCCGGTTTGGGCCACAAAACCGGGGGTGCAGAGCAAGGGCGGCACGTGGCGGCAATCGGGAGGTTGCGTCGAGGCAACGCTACGAGTTGTGCGGGCGTGGCCGTCGGATCCACCTACCACCGAGTTGGTCCAGAATAACCTTAGGGTTTAGCTGGTTCGCTCTGTAAGTAGTTAGGGGTAGAGTGGGAATTAGGAATAGTTTAGAATTAGGATAAGTAGGGGGAGACACCCACCTCCCCATTCATCTCAGCCATTTGCTATTTTGCTTCTAGGTTTTCCTGCTCTCCCTCTCCTCTGCTGTAGCAAACCTGAGATCCACAGAGAAGAGAACAATACCTCTGTGCCCATGAGATTTTTGAGGAAGTGAGGCCGTAACCTCACTATTGTAGCGTGTGGTAGCCACACGGTTGCAATTCGTGGTTGTGATTTGCGATTTGTTCGTGTTCTTCGCGGAATCCTTTTTCTCCACGTTTTTTCCATCGCTCGATCTCTTTGCTCGGTTCATCTTTTGCAAATCCGTTTGAACCAAGTTGTCCTAGGTCGTGAGGCACTTCCTTCCACCGAAAGGATTCACCTCTAACCTCACGGTCTAGGAGATCGAACGATTTTCGTGTTGGATCGGTTTTTGCTCCATTGCCCCGATTTCTTCCAATTCCTCGATTTGGAGTTAGGTTCGAGCCATGATTCCAGACCGAAGCTCGATCTATGTGCTTGTTGTTGTCAACGATTTTTCGAGATATTCGTGGTTTTCTTTTTAGCTGAGAAAACCGAGACTTTCTCCTTTGCTCGCAATCTGATTTTGCGTCTTCAGAATGAGTTCCCTATGAACCCAATGCGAGCAATTCGGAGTGATAATGGTTCCGAGTTCAAAAACTCAGATTTTGAGAAGTTTTGTAACTCTTTGGGTTTAGAGCATCAGTTTTCTTCCCCCTACACACTGCCTCAAAATAGTGTTGTAGAGAGGAAAAATCGGACCCTTGTAGAGATGGCCAGGACGATGCTCGATGAGCATAGGACTCCTAGGCGATATTGGGCCGAGGCTATGAGCACTGCATTCTACATTTCCAATCGCATTTTTCTCCGAGCTTTCTTGAAAAAGACTTCTTATGAGTTGCGTTTTGGAAAACTGCCCAAGGTGAGTTATTTTAGAGTTTTTGGTTTCCACTGTTTTATACTCAAGAAAGGCAACCTGGACAAATTTGAGTCTCGTTCTTCAGACGGTGTATTTTTGGGTTATGGCACTCACACTCGCGCTTATCGTGTACTTAACCTTGATACTAACCGAGTCATGGAGACATCAGATGTCACCTTCGACGAGACCATGGTTTGTCCTTCTTCTCGTTTTGAGCGTGCAGGTGATCATGAGGTTGGTGAGCCTCTTTTTGATGATGAGGACGAAGGTGCTGAAGGGATGGATGACCCAGCACCTCCTCCACCTGCTGTGCCGCAAGGAGCGGCTTCTACTATGACTCATGGCCCAGACCCTTCTTCCTCTACTACTTGGGGGCTGTGGGATCCGCCACCTCGAGCGGTACCCTTTGTACCCGGGGAGGCACCAGCTGCTATTGAGGGGGAGGTTACATCAGCTTGGGAGGCGCCTCGACACATTCAGCGCCAACACCCGCCTCAACAGATGATCGGCAGCATCGGTGAATGTGTCACTCGGTCCAGGTCACAACAAATCTCTCACTTTGCTCATTCTGCATTTGTTGCTGATTTTGAACCCCGAGATGTTGGACACGCTTTGAGGGATCCGGATTGGGTAAATGCCATGCATGAGGAGCTTGAAAACTTTGAGAGAAATCAGGTCTGGGTTCTTGTTCCTCTTCCTCCTGAGTGTCATCCTATTGGGACAAAATGGGTTTTCAAAAACAAACAAGGAGAAGATGGCCATGTTGTGAGAAACAAGGCCAGACTTGTAGCCCAGGGGTACAGTCAGAAGGAGGGGATAGACTATGAGGAGACTTTTGCTCCTGTAGCTTGTTTGGAGGCGATTAGGATACTCTTGGCTTTTGCTGCATCCAAAGGGTTTAAACTTTTTCAAATGGATGTCAAGAGTGCCTTCTTAAACGGCTACATAGAAGAGGAGGTGTATGTGAAACAACCCCCCGGTTTCGAAAATCCCAAGTTTCCAAACCATGTTTTTAAACTCCACAAAGCTTTGTATGGTTTGAAACAAGCCCCTAGAGGCTGGTATGATAGGTTGAAAACCTTTTTGCTCGCTAAGGGTTTTAAGATGGGATGTGTGGATAAAACGCTTTTTCTCCTCAAGCAAGGCAGTGACACTCTCTTGGTCCAGATTTACGTGGATGATATCATTTTTGGTGGTTCTTCTCATGCTTTGGTTGCCAAGTTTGCAGATACTATGAGCAGGGACTTTGAGATGAGCATGATGGGCGAGTTGACGTTTTTCCTCGGATTGCAAATCAAGCAATCTCGAGAGGGAACGTTTGTGCACCAGGGTAAGTATACCAAGGATATCCTGAAGAAATTCGATATGGGTGAGGCCAAGCCTCTTCCAACACCCATGTGGACCATGACTGCCCTGGACGCTGACAAGGATGGAGAAGCTGTGGACCAGAAGGACTACCGGAGTATGATCGGGTCAGTGTTGTACCTGACGGCGACACGCCCGGACATTCAGTTCACGGTGTGTCTTTGCGTGCGATTTCAGTCGTCGCCGCACACCTCTCACCGTTAGGCGGTGAAGAGAATTATGAGGTACTTATGCTTCACTCTAGAATTTGGGATTTGGTATTCTGCTTCCTCAACCCTTTCCCTTTGCGGTTATTCCGATGCCGATTTTGCTGGTTGTCGCATTGAGCGCAAGTCCACTTCTGGGACTTGTCAGTTTATTGGTTCTTCTCTTGTATCGTGGTCTTCTCGCAAGCAGTCTAGTGTTGCCCAGTCTACCTGCGGATACATGGGTGTATGCCGGGTCTCGGTGTGATGAGTGATTGTCAACGGGTTTGATCGCAGGTTCTTTGGCTTGTGTTGTACAGGTGTCGAGCACGGAGACAGTGATTAGAGGCAAGGTGAAGGTCAAGTAGAGACGTGCCGTGCCGATGGACCGAGAGTGGCGAAGGGCGGACGTGAGGCTTGGACTGAGGGACCGGTGGCCCGAGGATCAGCTGTGGTGGCTGGCAGCCTGGGACAGCGACTAGCGGAGACTTGCGGGCATGGTGTTGCTCGGGTCGAGGACCTGGGGACACATGTCGGTGGACGGGGTGCACGAACGGTGCATCCCCTCTACAGCTTCGGTTTGGTGGTAGAGCCAGGGAAAAACCATCGGGTGGACGGTTTCCAGGTTTGGGCCTCAAAACCTGGGTGCGGATGGTTTCCGAGTTTGGCCACAAAACTCGGGCTGAGGACGGTTTCCAGGTTTGGGCCTCAAAACCTGGGCGCTGAGGGTTTGCTGAGTTTGGCCTCAAAACTCAGAAGCTGGTGGGCTGGTTTCCCGGTTTGGGCCTCAAAACCGGGGGGTGGCTGGAAAAGGCAGGTTTCCCGGTTTGGGCCACAAAACCGGGGGTGCAGAGCAAGGGCGGCACGTGGCGGCAATCGGGAGGTTGCGTCGAGGCAACGCTACGAGTTGTGCGGGCGTGGCCGTCGGATCCACCTACCACCGAGTTGGTCCAGAATAACCTTAGGGTTTAGCTGGTTCGCTCTGTAAGTAGTTAGGGGTAGAGTGGGAATTAGGAATAGTTTAGAATTAGGATAAGTAGGGGGAGACACCCACCTCCCCATTCATCTCAGCCATTTGCTATTTTGCTTCTAGGTTTTCCTGCTCTCCCTCTCCTCTGCTGTAGCAAACCTGAGATCCACAGAGAAGAGAACAATACCTCTGTGCCCATGAGATTTTTGAGGAAGTGAGGCCGTAACCTCACTATTGTAGCGTGTGGTAGCCACACGGTTGCAATTCGTGGTTGTGATTTGCGATTTGTTCGTGTTCTTCGCGGAATCCTTTTTCTCCACGTTTTTTCCATCGCTCGATCTCTTTGCTCGGTTCATCTTTTGCAAATCCGTTTGAACCAAGTTGTCCTAGGTCGTGAGGCACTTCCTTCCACCGAAAGGATTCACCTCTAACCTCACGGTCTAGGAGATCGAACGATTTTCGTGTTGGATCGGTTTTTGCTCCATTGCCCCGATTTCTTCCAATTCCTCGATTTGGAGTTAGGTTCGAGCCATGATTCCAGACCGAAGCTCGATCTATGTGCTTGTTGTTGTCAACGATTTTTCGAGATATTCGTGGTTTTCTTTTTAGCTGAGAAAACCGAGACTTTCTCCTTTGCTCGCAATCTGATTTTGCGTCTTCAGAATGAGTTCCCTATGAACCCAATGCGAGCAATTCGGAGTGATAATGGTTCCGAGTTCAAAAACTCAGATTTTGAGAAGTTTTGTAACTCTTTGGGTTTAGAGCATCAGTTTTCTTCCCCCTACACACTGCCTCAAAATAGTGTTGTAGAGAGGAAAAATCGGACCCTTGTAGAGATGGCCAGGACGATGCTCGATGAGCATAGGACTCCTAGGCGATATTGGGCCGAGGCTATGAGCACTGCATTCTACATTTCCAATCGCATTTTTCTCCGAGCTTTCTTGAAAAAGACTTCTTATGAGTTGCGTTTTGGAAAACTGCCCAAGGTGAGTTATTTTAGAGTTTTTGGTTTCCACTGTTTTATACTCAAGAAAGGCAACCTGGACAAATTTGAGTCTCGTTCTTCAGACGGTGTATTTTTGGGTTATGGCACTCACACTCGCGCTTATCGTGTACTTAACCTTGATACTAACCGAGTCATGGAGACATCAGATGTCACCTTCGACGAGACCATGGTTTGTCCTTCTTCTCGTTTTGAGCGTGCAGGTGATCATGAGGTTGGTGAGCCTCTTTTTGATGATGAGGACGAAGGTGCTGAAGGGATGGATGACCCAGCACCTCCTCCACCTGCTGTGCCGCAAGGAGCGGCTTCTACTATGACTCATGGCCCAGACCCTTCTTCCTCTACTACTTGGGGGCTGTGGGATCCGCCACCTCGAGCGGTACCCTTTGTACCCGGGGAGGCACCAGCTGCTATTGAGGGGGAGGTTACATCAGCTTGGGAGGCGCCTCGACACATTCAGCGCCAACACCCGCCTCAACAGATGATCGGCAGCATCGGTGAATGTGTCACTCGGTCCAGGTCACAACAAATCTCTCACTTTGCTCATTCTGCATTTGTTGCTGATTTTGAACCCCGAGATGTTGGACACGCTTTGAGGGATCCGGATTGGGTAAATGCCATGCATGAGGAGCTTGAAAACTTTGAGAGAAATCAGGTCTGGGTTCTTGTTCCTCTTCCTCCTGAGTGTCATCCTATTGGGACAAAATGGGTTTTCAAAAACAAACAAGGAGAAGATGGCCATGTTGTGAGAAACAAGGCCAGACTTGTAGCCCAGGGGTACAGTCAGAAGGAGGGGATAGACTATGAGGAGACTTTTGCTCCTGTAGCTTGTTTGGAGGCGATTAGGATACTCTTGGCTTTTGCTGCATCCAAAGGGTTTAAACTTTTTCAAATGGATGTCAAGAGTGCCTTCTTAAACGGCTACATAGAAGAGGAGGTGTATGTGAAACAACCCCCCGGTTTCGAAAATCCCAAGTTTCCAAACCATGTTTTTAAACTCCACAAAGCTTTGTATGGTTTGAAACAAGCCCCTAGAGGCTGGTATGATAGGTTGAAAACCTTTTTGCTCGCTAAGGGTTTTAAGATGGGATGTGTGGATAAAACGCTTTTTCTCCTCAAGCAAGGCAGTGACACTCTCTTGGTCCAGATTTACGTGGATGATATCATTTTTGGTGGTTCTTCTCATGCTTTGGTTGCCAAGTTTGCAGATACTATGAGCAGGGACTTTGAGATGAGCATGATGGGCGAGTTGACGTTTTTCCTCGGATTGCAAATCAAGCAATCTCGAGAGGGAACGTTTGTGCACCAGGGTAAGTATACCAAGGATATCCTGAAGAAATTCGATATGGGTGAGGCCAAGCCTCTTCCAACACCCATGTGGACCATGACTGCCCTGGACGCTGACAAGGATGGAGAAGCTGTGGACCAGAAGGACTACCGGAGTATGATCGGGTCAGTGTTGTACCTGACGGCGACACGCCCGGACATTCAGTTCACGGTGTGTCTTTGCGTGCGATTTCAGTCGTCGCCGCACACCTCTCACCGTTAGGCGGTGAAGAGAATTATGAGGTACTTATGCTTCACTCTAGAATTTGGGATTTGGTATTCTGCTTCCTCAACCCTTTCCCTTTGCGGTTATTCCGATGCCGATTTTGCTGGTTGTCGCATTGAGCGCAAGTCCACTTCTGGGACTTGTCAGTTTATTGGTTCTTCTCTTGTATCGTGGTCTTCTCGCAAGCAGTCTAGTGTTGCCCAGTCTACCTGCGGATACATGGGTGTATGCCGGGTCTCGGTGTGATGAGTGATTGTCAACGGGTTTGATCGCAGGTTCTTTGGCTTGTGTTGTACAGGTGTCGAGCACGGAGACAGTGATTAGAGGCAAGGTGAAGGTCAAGTAGAGACGTGCCGTGCCGATGGACCGAGAGTGGCGAAGGGCGGACGTGAGGCTTGGACTGAGGGACCGGTGGCCCGAGGATCAGCTGTGGTGGCTGGCAGCCTGGGACAGCGACTAGCGGAGACTTGCGGGCATGGTGTTGCTCGGGTCGAGGACCTGGGGACACATGTCGGTGGACGGGGTGCACGAACGGTGCATCCCCTCTACAGCTTCGGTTTGGTGGTAGAGCCAGGGAAAAACCATCGGGTGGACGGTTTCCAGGTTTGGGCCTCAAAACCTGGGTGCGGATGGTTTCCGAGTTTGGCCACAAAACTCGGGCTGAGGACGGTTTCCAGGTTTGGGCCTCAAAACCTGGGCGCTGAGGGTTTGCTGAGTTTGGCCTCAAAACTCAGAAGCTGGTGGGCTGGTTTCCCGGTTTGGGCCTCAAAACCGGGGGGTGGCTGGAAAAGGCAGGTTTCCCGGTTTGGGCCACAAAACCGGGGGTGCAGAGCAAGGGCGGCACGTGGCGGCAATCGGGAGGTTGCGTCGAGGCAACGCTACGAGTTGTGCGGGCGTGGCCGTCGGATCCACCTACCACCGAGTTGGTCCAGAATAACCTTAGGGTTTAGCTGGTTCGCTCTGTAAGTAGTTAGGGGTAGAGTGGGAATTAGGAATAGTTTAGAATTAGGATAAGTAGGGGGAGACACCCACCTCCCCATTCATCTCAGCCATTTGCTATTTTGCTTCTAGGTTTTCCTGCTCTCCCTCTCCTCTGCTGTAGCAAACCTGAGATCCACAGAGAAGAGAACAATACCTCTGTGCCCATGAGATTTTTGAGGAAGTGAGGCCGTAACCTCACTATTGTAGCGTGTGGTAGCCACACGGTTGCAATTCGTGGTTGTGATTTGCGATTTGTTCGTGTTCTTCGCGGAATCCTTTTTCTCCACGTTTTTTCCATCGCTCGATCTCTTTGCTCGGTTCATCTTTTGCAAATCCGTTTGAACCAAGTTGTCCTAGGTCGTGAGGCACTTCCTTCCACCGAAAGGATTCACCTCTAACCTCACGGTCTAGGAGATCGAACGATTTTCGTGTTGGATCGGTTTTTGCTCCATTGCCCCGATTTCTTCCAATTCCTCGATTTGGAGTTAGGTTCGAGCCATGATTCCCGTGGGATAGCTCACTAACATCCTTGGAACTTCTCACACCAAGTCTAAGCCCTAGTGCTTTTTATTCAGAGGAGATCGAGTGAATTTCACGGAAGAACAGTACTGCGTCGGGGGCATCGGACGCTCGAGTTCGTAGCATCGGACGCTGACCCCTTTGGCATCGGAGGCTTCGTTGCCACATGTCAGGATTTGACATTTTCTAAGGAGCATCGGACGCTACCACCAGATGCTCCGTTGTGCATCGGACGCGCCGGAGTGTGACCATCGGACGCTGAGAGTTCACTGTTCACAGCGTCCGATGCGTATGCAGTAAGGTTTCTGAGGGGCTCTGTTCACATCGAACGCAGCAGGTGCTAGGGCATCGGACGCTAGCCAGCTTCCGATGCTGCTGATTCAGCACTGTTTCGTCCTTCGTTTGCTCATCCGTTCTCGGAATTGGTTTTGGGTTTTTGCGTTGGCTTTCTAGAGTTGTGTAGTGTCCCGCTGTGCTTCTTGGAAGCATCCACCCTACATCTAGGGTCGTGGACATTAGCAAGCGCTAGGGTTTGTCTTTCGGGGTGATTCTCGGGACAGTGGCTACTAGTTTCCGAAAGGAAATTTTGAAGCTCCCATTCACCCCCCCCTCTGGTCGCTTTCGGGTTGCTTCTCGGTCCTTCAATTGGTATCAGAGCGGGTTAAGGATCTTCCACCTTAGCCGGTTCCAGGTCCACAGAAGGCGACATGGATCGTGGCGTGGGCAAACCACCGTTCTTTGATGGGACGAACTATGCGTATTGGAAGATACGAATGTCAGCCTATCTTCAGAGCATGGGCTCTTCTGTTTGGGAGATTTGCAACAGGGATGATTACGTTGTCTTGGCTGCTCGTGTTACTCAGCTTCAGATGGATGAGCACGATGCCAATAGCCGAGCGCGTAACGCTCTCTTCTCCTGTTTGAGCATGTCTGAGTTGGATCACGTTTCTCACCTCCCCATGACTCGTGAGATTTGGGCGACCCTCATGCGTTTCCATGAGGGAACCTCTCAAGTCAAATCTCGTCTCTACGAGTCGCACAAGCGGGAGTACGAGAACTTTCGACACATGCCTGGCGAGAGCATAGAGAGTTTATTCGCTCGCTTTCAGGTCATTGTCAACAAGATGAGAGCGAACAAGGAGCTGTTGCCTTTTTACGATCATGAGAGGGCTTTGAAGCTTTTGCACACTCTTGATCGGTCGGTGTGGGACTCAAAGGTCTAGGCGATCATCGAATCGTCTAACTATGAGACCCTCACTTGCGATGAGCTCTTTAGTAAGCTCAAGTCTAGTGAGATTGATGCCATGTCAAGGGCTTCTTATGAGAATCCTTCTGGCCCGACTATGGCTTTGGTTTCTGGCACTTCTGCTAACCCCTCTGGAGGATTTGCACTTTCTTCACTCTTTTCTATCACAGAGGACCAGCTGGAGTCTTTGGGGAATGACGAGCTGGCGATGCTCGCCAACCGGTTCTCGCGGTTCCACAACAACCGCATGAACCGTCGTCGCGGAGGAGGACGCTCAGGATGCTATGAGTGCAGCGACCCCGACCACTTCATCGCCAACTGTCCCAAGAAGAAGCACTCATCTGGGAAGGGCGATCATGGGCACAAGTACGACTCCGGCAAGAGCAAGGAGAAGTACGTCCCTGCGAGGCACAAGCGGAGGGGCAGCTTCGACAAGGAGTACATCAAGAAGAAGTACTTGGAGAAGGCCTAGGCTGAGCAGCGTGCGTTCTTTGCCACGCTCAGCGACGTCGACGGCTCGGATGACGACTCCGCTTGCTCAAGCGACGACGAGTCCGAGAAGAAGAAGAGGATCGAGGACAAGCTGAACGGTCTGCTTCTTCGCCGACGACGACGGCCTCTGCACCATGGCCCTCGGCAAGGAGGTCGACGGCGAGCTGGTGAACTCCCCTCGGAATGACGATGACGACGACGACACCTCCTAGGTATCTCTCACCCACGATGAGCTTTCAGCTGAGGTAGAGAAACTTACTGCCACGCTCCTTAGTCAAGATAAGTTGCTTAGGCGAGCCGCTAGAGAGCGCAAGGAGTTTAGGCAGAAGTGGGAGGATACGGTGAAGGAACTTGATTCTGTCAAGTCCACCGTAGTTGTCACCGATGAGGAGTGTGAGGCGTGCACCACGCACATGACTGACCTTCTCACTTTGAGAGGTAAGTATGCTGCGTTGGTAGGAGAGGTGGATGAGCTCCGTGCTAGACCCATGTTGTTGGGTGCTTGCAAGACTTGTCCTGTCTTGCAATCCGAGTTGGCAGAGAAGAATGCCAAGATTGTGTCTCTTGAGGAGGCCAGCTCGGGTAGCACTTGTGTGACTAGGTGCGCTTTGTGCGAGGGTTTGGAGATGGAGATTGCTAACGTGAAGCATGACAAGATGCAAACCGAGGAGGAAAACACATACCTTAAGACCATCTTGTCATGGGTGTCTTGTGGTGAGCCGCAGCTCGGGATGATGATCTCCCAATTCAAGCGAGCTGCTGGAGGTCCCGTTTTAGGCTTTGCTCAGGGTGTTGATCTTTCTGCTTTTGGGAAGATTGGAGAGTCGAGTGGTCTGAACCCGTGTGAGAAACCCAACTCCACCACTACTCCCGAACTTACCAAGCTTCCACCCAAAGAGCCTCTCAAGCCAAACACCAAGGATGGGGTCTTTATTGAACCTCCGAGAGTTCCACCCAAGAACCAAGTGTGGCATCCCAAACCCAACCACCTGAAAAACAAGCTTGACACAATGCCACCCATCTAGGAGGAGCTTATGCCACAGAAGGGCAAAGTGATCCATACCCACAACCGTGAGTACCAACAACCCCCTTTGACAGCGGTGAGGTACCATTGTGAGCATTGTGGGAGAGATGGACACTTGAGTGAGTACTGCTTTCGGCGCAAGAGAGAGGAGCGCCGTGCAAGAGAGATGAACAACCCGAACATGTACCATCCTTTCCATGATGTACATGTGCCGAATGTTCAGAGGAGAGCTCCGAGGAGAGCTGCTAGGCCTAGAGGTGCAGCACCTCAAGGTCCTAGGCATCAGGGAGGTCGTGCCCGGCGGGAGCCTACAGTTGTGGGTTATGGACCCCGTGGCGGTGGCTTTATAGTTGAGCGCTTTCCCCCACCGCGTTTTGAGTATCGCGGTGAGCGTTCTTTCCCCAGCGGACCACGCTTTCCTCAGCGTGGTGATCGCTCCTCTCGTAGACGCGCAAGGAATGGTTTTTCTGCTAACCGTTCTTTTGAGCAGTCGGCCCAACACTGGTTTTCCCCATATTTCACTAACCCCAGTGTTGGACCGTATGCTCACCCTATGTCTTTTTATTGATGTAGGTAAAACGATTGGAGAACGTTTGGTTGGTGGATTCTGGTTGTTCGAGGCACATGACCGGAAACGCCAAATGGTTCTCCAGTCTTAGTCCGGTCGCCGGAAAGGAGTTTATCACCTTCGGCGACAATAGCAAAGGTAAGGTGTTGTCTTGTGGGTCGGTGCGGGTTAATGAGCACTTTGTGTTGCGCGATGTTGCTCTTGTTTCTAACCTGCATTTTAACCTTCTTTCTGTTTCACAACTTTTTGATGATGACTATGAGATTCGTTTTAAACCCAATCTCAGTCGCATTTTGGATCCTCAGGGCAATCTTGTTTGTTTGATTTCGCCCTTTGGAAAAGTCTTTCGTGCGGATTTCTCGGAGTCCTTTGGCATTTCTCGTTGTCTTTTGGCTGGACCTTCCTCCTTTGATCTTTGGAAGTGGCATAGGAGACTTGGTCACCTGAGCTTCGACTTGCTTGCAAGACTTAGTTCACTTGGCCTAATCCGAGGATTGCCCAAGTTGTCCATGGAGAAGGATCTTGTTTGCCATTCTTGTAGACATGGGAAGATGGTTGCCGCTCCCCACCATCCGGTGACTCAGGTCATGACTAAGCGCCCTGGAGAGCTTTTACATATGGACCTTGTTGGTCCGGCTCGGGTGAGCTCGGTTGGGGGGAAGTGGTATGTGCTTGTTGTTGTTGATGACTTCTCGAGATATTCGTGGGTCTTCTTTTTAGCTGAGAAGACCGAGACTTTCTCCTTTGCTCGCAATCTGATTTTGCGTCTTCAGAATGAGTTCCCTTTGAGCTCTATGC